>CM076578.1:1432955846-1433639098 GCA_034641835.2 Pinus albicaulis | reverse complement strand
TCTCTTATAGGAGAAGAGGAAGAAAAAGAAGTAGATGAACAATTAAATTGATCTCATTAAAACAGAATCGGCGGAAGTGTCCACGCCCATACTGCTTAATGGAAAAATGCAGCGCTGTGTGTACTCTGTAGACTGTTTCGGAGATCTCTGTCAGGCCGAAATTGACCTCGGATATTTCTTTGAAGTCCTTTCTGGTGCTTGGAGCTATGTGCTAGCCTTCTGAAATAAATGAACTGGATGGAATGATCTGTAGGTCCCTCCATGCTTCTTTAATGCTGCCTGACTGTCTGAAATGAGCTTCAGTCAGTGTATTTAATTGTCTCAGGGCTCGAGAAGGCATGGAGGACGCTGTGGGAAGGTGTACCTCTGGAGGAAAAAGTCCTGCTGTTAGGTAGCGCAGTTATGGCATTGCTGGTGCGCTCTTAGACTTCAAACAGTGCCTTGCCTCTGAACTGTGGGGTTAACCTTAATTATATCATTAGGAATCATTAACCCCCTTTGAAAACTCTCTGCTGGTTCGCTGGAAACTGTTGAAAGACCTCTCTGTGCCATCTGCACAGTAAGATGAATCTGTTAACACCCGGACAGTGGTGGCGGAGAAATGCTGTGGGGGCAGTGAAATGGTGGCGGAAGAGTGGAGAAGGGTGGAAAGAACACAGAGCAGCGGAGAAATGATTAAAACTGTAAAGGCCCAAAGGTCGAACACTTGGGCGTAATACAAAGGAAAACACGAAAACAAAGGAGCAGAAGCCATGGAGGTGGGACCCAGCGGAGGTGGAGGGCGAATAAACCAGAACCGTCTGATCTTGGAGGAAATGAACGGTCACGATCCAATCGCACCATCGCAATCGGAGGTCAGAGCGAAAGACAATCGCAACGCTCGTTCAAAAATTTCCGATTGCGATTGGGAGAGATAGAGCGATTAAGCGATGGCCATCGATCTGGGGGAGGAACGGACGGACAGGATTGAATCGGGAGATGGAGGAAAGGGGATGCGATTAGCGCCAGGCCGTTGATCTGCGGGAGGAACGGATGGTCAGGATGCAATCGGGAGACAGCGGGGGAGGCTTGCGATTGCGATCGGGCGGGGCAATGCGATTGAGTGATGACCGTTGGATCACGGGAAAATGGACGGCGGAGATGAAATCGGAAGGGCAGAGGGAAAAGCATGCGATTGTGCGATAGCAGTTGGGTCGCAGGAGGATGGACGGCCAGGATGAAATCGGAGCATCGCAATCGGAGCGGCACAGAGAAGGCTTGCGATTGCGATCGAAAGGGGAAAAGCGATTGAGCGCTGGCCGTTCGATCTGGCAGGGAGATCAACGATGGGGACAACAATTGGAGGGGCAGGTGCGATTAAGCGCTGGCCGTTAGATCGGTGGGACAATCAGCAGCGAGGATGAGATGGAGGGATCGCCGTCGGAGATGGGAAAACGGGGGTGCGATTAGCGGAGGACCGTCGGATCGCGGGGAGATCAACGGTCAGGATTGAATCGGGAGGGAGATGGAAGGACTTGCGATCGCGATCGGAGCGCTGTTGCGATTAAGCGCCATTCGTCGGATCTGGAAGGGAACAAACGGCTGGGATTAAATCGGAGCTCGGGTGAAAGACTTGCGATCAATCGGGGGGTGCACGATACATGTTGCGATTGCGATTGAGCCAGGCCTTGCGATTGGCGCTCCGCTGTCGATCTAAGGGACATATCAACGGTGAGGAATGTGTCGCGGGCATATTGTAATAAAACAATCGCATTGGGGGTTTACGCTGTTACAAAGGATTTACACCCGCCCGATGCTCCGATTGCGATTGGCGCTTGGGACTTAAGCGCTTGGTCCCAGCGCATGGGCACATGTGGGGAAGTGGTTAAGGGGAAGGGGCTAGGCCTTAGAATAAGGTCGGAAAGTGGGTTTTAGCCCCTTTTAATGGATTTTTAAGGCTGGGGAAGGGGAACGATAGAGAAATAAAGGGGAGAAGAGGCCAACAAAGGGTAGGGAGAAGAAATTAAAGGGGATTTTAGGGGAAAGCTGAAAGATGAAGAAATAAAAGGGGAAGACAAGGGGATGAAAGTAGGCTAAATGAGGGGAAATAAGAGGGAAAAGGAAGCCTTTGGGCATTTCTTCATCATAAAGAGGCTTTATAAGGGGAAATCGGTAGGATACTATCAAAGGAATAAAAAGGCACATGGGCTTCAAGGAAATTTGTGTTTTGGAAGGAAATGCATTCTTGAAGGCTCGAAACAATTTAGCCCCCTATTTGCTTGTCAAAAAATTTCATGGGGGGGCTAGCAGTCTATTTCCACACATGGGGATGAAAACTGTTCTTGAAGGAGTCAAGAATTCAGAAATTGATCTCTTGGTGTAGGCCAGATGCCTGCTGCTTGAACTGTCCTTTTCTTTCTTTGATCTGCTGCCACAAGCTATGAAGACAACATATCAGCAGAAACAATTCTTCCAAACAACTACCTACCCACACTATAGTCCTAACATTTTTTCTTCTTGGGTGCATTTGGACTTGCAGACCCTTTACATCATTAATCTTTACAAACAGGAAAAAATAAACCTATTCTACTTCTACCCTTATTGCTCCATGAGACCAGATTAGACTGTTGGTCTCATATGTTTCTCTACCTACACTACTACCTGCTAGGATTAGACTGTCTAGCAGGTTTCTTCTCTATATTCTAAGACATAAATTTAAACGACTAATATACTTGCTCATAGGCTGAGCTTTATTGAGCTCTTCCTACCTACCCTACCCTAACTGGAAATCTCTGATGCTTTAAGTGATACAATAATGCCAATGCAGCCAGTCTAATAACAGCAAAAAAGGATATGAGCACTGACTGCCTGTCAGAGATAACCACAAGGTGCTCGGCATGTGGTTCTTCAAAACTGAGGCCACCAGCAGCGGTGACCAATTCTGATGCGTTTGGCTCTTGCAAAAGATTGATGCTTGTGAAGCTGAGCCAATCAGGGCCTCCATGTAGTCTGCCACAGGGTCAACAAACTCATGATGTAAACTCTTTCCTTCAAAGCCTACCATGACTGATAGGCTATCTGCATCCTGGGCAGCTTCAATCACTGCGTCTGTAGTGAGGCCTTTGTATTCACACTCCTCCTCTTCCTGGTTGGGAGTATTTGGCATATGGGCATCAACCAGGAGTACCTCCTCTTCCTCTGGATCAAGGCCGAGATGACTGCGGGGAAGGAGATCTCGCTCATCTTCACTGCAGCTTGAGCTAGAGGGCTCATTATATTCAACAGTGCTATCCTCTAGTACCACAGGTAGGTTCTGCTGCAACGGGCTAAAATCTGTGAAAAAGTCGACGTATTCTTGAGCGGGGGCTTCTTTGATTACCTTAATCCCTTCGGGAGAAGGCTCCGGGCATTCATTCCGCTCAAGATTTTCTTCATCTCTTTCCTCCTCGTCCTTTGCGTTGAAGAGCTGCTGGCTTCTGTCCTCTTGGCAGGCATAACTGATGTTTGGATATACGACAGAGAGAAGATTCAATGAATCTTCGTCTGCTATCATACTCTCAGCGCCTTCTCCATCAGTATCATATTTGGCCTGCGTTGACTCATCATTTTCTTGAAGTTGATGGTCGTAGTCTTCCTCCCATGAGACTTCTGATGATGGCTGTGCAAGCTCAGTTTCCCTTTGGAAAAACTCATCGTCAAACATATCCACATCAGAGAAATCATAATTGTAAGTATTTTCACCCATCAAATCTTCAGGGCTCTCAGCAATTATTTCTTCAAAATACTCCGCAAGTTCATTTTCTGGTCTAGGCTCTGGTTCATCATACATGCTTGGCATGCGAATTCTGTCTTGCAGAGATCTGGTTTGTCTTTCTTGAGGACAAGGAGCAGGTATTTCCCAATCATCCCCTCTGGTTTCAGCCTCATATTCTTCCTCTTTCACACTCAGCAAGGATTTGGCAGTCTCTATCAGTCTTTCCAGCTTGTTCTCTAAAAAGATCTGCGCTGTTTGCTCTGCTCGGTCCTTCCTCACTGCTCTTAATCTTTCCTCCCTGCACTTTACGTTGTACTCGACAGTGATCGCTATATTCTGCATTTCCTCCAGGCTCGAAGGCTCTTTTTGCCTTATATGGAATTCCACCTCTGGGTCAAAAGAACTTGGATAGTGCAACAGAGCCCATCCCAAAGGTGGTTTTATATCAGAAGGCATTGCATCATATACCTTATTGAACCTGGCTGAAAAATTTTGCACTGTCTCCCCTGGCTGCCTTTTCAAATTCTGATATTCTTTCAGGATGAGGAGAGCATTCTTCGGGGTCGCCCATTTATCTAGGAAAACTTGAGAAAACTGATGAAAGCTGAAAATTCTTGCTTCTGGAAGGCCTTTGAGCCAGCTCTTAACATTTCCTTGTAATGACAGGGCAAACATTCTAATGCACACATCGTCTTCTTCTATCTCATACAGCTCAAGTAAATCCTCCAGATTTTGAACATGTTCTTCAGCAGTGGACCCTTTATTTTCCCCATCAAAATGAGGCAGCTGGTTTATTAATTCTGTAGGCAGGGGTTGGAAGAAGAGAGGTAAAACCAGAGGCTTATATATTTCTATGACCTTTGTAGGTGTGGGTGATGTAACAATAGGCTCATGGCTGCTTGAAGCTTTTTGAAGAGTGGGAGATACAACATGAGCTTCTTGTTCCACCAGGTTTTTCACAGGAGCATAGGTCTGCTCACGGTCTGAAGACTAAAGCTTGAGATCTTTCCCATACTCATCACGGGTTTCATCTTTGTACACTTGATTAGGCTTAAAGTAGGACAGAACATAGTGGTAGACAAAAACAATGAATTCTTTAAACCAAATCCAACCCGTATGTTCTACCATTCTATGAGGTCTGGCCATCTTTCAGGTTCTTCCTCCAGTGGAGTCTTCTAGGATTATGGAGTGTGGAGTCGCCAGGTGGATGAATTTAACAATTTGAAGCAGGATGTTGTCCACCATCAGCAATGAGAAGCTAATCTAACCAGAGATTCTGTGTCTATGAGTGCCTAAGAATGCTTAAGCTGAAATGCACTCATCCCCGGTATGGACTTGATGTGCGGGTGTTCCCATGTTTTGGCCAGATTGGCAAGACCAAAAGATGAGACAACATCATAACCACTTTGGGGCCCTAGGATCTAGCCCTCCTGGACCCGGAGAGGGATCTCTCCAATAGAGAAAAGAATGATATGTCTTTAAATCTCGAATTGAGATATTAGGCTAGTTATGAAGCACAGAGGGGGGTTTAAATAATTTGGTTGGAGGGTTGCTGGGTTGGTTAGGAGATCATGGACTGGTAAAGCAATGGGAGAAAAGGAACAAAGCAGCAGGATGTTTCAGCAAAGAGGATAGGCCAAGACAGTGCCATCCATTGGGCTATGGAGTCATGAAAGGAAATTACATTGCATCCACTAGCCAAGGCTTTCAAAGGGCATGTCATCTAATACTAAAGGATCTTTAGATAGATGATGGGATCGGTTTTGATAAGGAGGAAAAGTGAAATAAGGAGAAACAACCAATTTTCTATCTATAGATCAGGTCAGAGGTCATTTAACTCCAGACCTGCTTGGACATACTCAAAGGCAACTCTCAAAGAGACAATGGGGCTGCTTATAGATCAGACCAGAGGTCATTTAACTCTAGGTTTGCTTTAGCAACTCCAAGGGAAAAACAGAGATAAGATTACAAAGAAACATCTAAGAAGCAAACCCCCAAGTTCATACATCAGCCAACAGGCGATAACATCCACTGCACTGGTTAAACTCCACGAATTTACTCTTAGATACACATGAAGCAGAAAACATAAAGGTAGGGAGAGAAGACAACATAGGAAACCTAACACGGGTGAATCCTATACCATTATTCTGATGCCTACCAGCAGAACATGAAACAGTATGAAAATGTAAATAACAGAGTTAAGAAAAACATCACCAATAGTAATAGACCAGGATCCTGTGAAATGTGCTTTGATTAATTGATGCAAAACCAGTCATGTACAATATGGCTCAATGGCTGCTACAGCCCAGACTTTCTCCTCCCAGCCTATTACATACAAACTACTCTGCAACTTCCTCCCAAGACTGTTCTAACAGTCAAATGAATCCCTCTAACAACAGATGCCCAGCAAGGCAACAACAACCTTTTCAATATGTTCTCGGGGATCTCTTATAGGAGAAGAGGAAGAAGGAGGGGTAGGAAATACAATAAATAAATGAATCTCATTAAGACAGAATCGGCGGAGTGTCCATGCCCATGCTGCTTAATGGCAAAATACGTGACGTATGTGCCTACGCCTTGAAGTTGTTTTGGAATCTTTGTCGAGCCGAAGTGACTCAGGATATTTCTTTGGAGTCCTTTCTGGAGCTTGGAGCTCTGTGCTGCCACTTTGAAATAAATGAACTGGATGGAATGATCTGCAGGTCCCTCCATGCTTCTTTAATGCTTCCTGACTGCCCGAAATGAGCTTCAGTCAGTGTATTTAATTGTCTCAGGGCTCGAGAAGGCATGGAGGACGCTGTGGGAAGGTGTACCTCTGGAGGAAAAAGTCCTGCTATTAGGTAGCGCAGTTATGGCATTGCTGGTGCGCTCTTAGTCTTCAAACAGTGCCTTGCCTCTGAACTGTGGGGTTAACCTTAATTATATCATTAGGAATCATTAACCCCCTTTGAAAACTCTCTGCTGGTTCGCTGGAAACTGTTGAAAGACCTCTCTGTGCCATCTGCACAGTAAGATGAATCTGTTAACACCCGGACAGTGGTGGCGGAGAAATGTTGTGGGGGTGGTGAAATGGTGGCGGGACAGTGGAGAAACAATGAAAAGTGGCAGAGAAATGATCATATAGCGTGAAAACTCAAATGCCACCACTGGAGCGATTTACATAGGAAAACATGGAAAAACAATGGAGTGAAGCGGTGGATGTGGGACCCAGCGGAGGCGGAGGGCGATTGAACCAGAACCGTCCGATCTTGGAGGAAACGAACGGTCACGATCCAATCGCACCATCGCAATCGGAGGTCGGAGCGAAAGACAATCGCAACGCTCGTTCAAAAAGTTCCGATTGTGATTGGGAGAGATAGAGCGATTAAGCGATGGTCGTCGATCTGGGGGAGGAACGAACGGTCATGATGCAATCGGGAGACAGCAGGGGACGCTTGCGATTGCGATCGGACGGGGCAATGCGATTGAGCGATGACCGTCGGATCGCGGGAAAATGGACGGCGGAGATGAAATCGGAAGGGAAGAGGGAAAAGCATGCGATTGTGCGATAGCCGTTGATCTGCGGAAGGATGAACGGTGAGGATTAAATCGGAGGACGGAGGGAAGAGCATGCGATTAGCGCTGAGCCATAGGATCAGTAGTGAGATGGACGACTGCGATGTAATCGAGAGATCTCAATCGGGGCGGCACACGACAAACCTCCGATTGCGATTGGAAATGGAGGAGCGATTAAGCGCTGGCCGTTGATCTGCGGGAAGAATCAACGATGGAGAACACAATCGGAGGGGATCTGCGATTGGCGGAGGACCGTCGATCTGGAAGGGAACGGACGGTGGGGATTAAATCGGAGCCCGGGTGAAAGACCTGCGATCAATCGGGGGGTGTCACTTGAATGTTCCGATTGCAATTAAGCCGAGTCTTGCGATTAGCGCTCCGCCGTCGATCTAAGGGACAGATCAACGGTGAGGAATGTGTCGCGGGCATATTGTAATAAAACAATCGCATCGGGGGTTTACGCTGTTACAAAGGATTTACACCCGCCCGATGCTCCGATTGCGATTGGCGCTCGGGACTTAAGCGCTTGGTCCCAGCGCGGGGTTATATGTGGGGAAGTGGTTAAGGGGAAGGGGAAGGGGCTAGGCCTTAGAATAAGGTCGGAAAGTGGGTTTTTAGCCCATCTTAATGGATTTTAAGGGGTTTGAAGGGGAACGATAGAGGAATAAAGGGGAGAAGAGGCCAACAAAGGTTAGGGGAGGAAATTAAAGGGGATTGTGGGGGAAACTGAAGGGTAAGAAGGGAAATAAAAGGGGAAGACAAGGGGATGAAAATAGGCTAAATGAGGGGAAATAAGAGGGAAAAGGAATCCTTTGGGAATTTCTTCATCAATAGAGAGGATTTATAAGGGAAATCAGCAGAGGGGATACTATCAAAGGAATAAAAGGCACATGGAGGCTTCAAGGAGACTGTGTTTTCAGAGGAAATGCATTCCTTGAAGGCTCAAAAACAATTTAGCCCCCTATTTGCTTGTCAAAAATTTCATAGGGGGGCTAACATAACTGATGATTAACTATTTATAGTTGCATGCATGCTAATTCTGGTGGATACACAGTTGAGACAAAGGTTCAAGGCTAGTAAACTATTAGTTGTATTTTAGGAAAGCTGCCTAGGTGCAGTTATAAAACCATGGGAAGCCCATGAAGAATTGCGCAATCAAGGAAGGTTGAATTTCCTATTTAATAGGGGTTTAACTCTATAGGGATTGCATAAGCAAGGTAAGCTGAGGGTAGGCTGATAATTGGCTATGTGTTTGTCAAATTTTGCCTAGATCAATGTGAAGCAATTGGTAGAGTGTATGAGGTTTTGGTGATCACAAAATACATTGTATTGTTTCGTGATTCCTTGGTTTATTATACAATAAAGATGGAGGGGTTTTGAGCAGTTGCTTTCCCCAGGAATATCTGATGTTGTGTATTAATTTAATTCTTTCTCTTACTTGCATGTGGTTGAGTGATCGTGTTTTATATTGCACAAATATTGTAGAAGGATTCAGTATATTGTTTTAGTACATTACATGATCAGATTGAATCCATTGATATAATTTATACATGTTATTATAACTGTGTTAGAGATTTTATACATGGTATCAGAGCACCAAGAATCACAATAGTGGAGAATAAATTGAGTTTTTGTTGAACAATATTCAAATTTGCAGATACTTTCTTTGGAGTTAGAAGTGGATGAAGATGTCTTTCAATGGCTTGAGACTCGAATATGCACTCAAGGGAAGTTCGAATTATATTGCATGGAAGGAAAAAATGGAGGTAGTGTTGGAGGACAATGGGTTGAAGGAATTCATATATAATGATATTCCCAAGGCTGTAGCAGCAGATGCCCAACTTCTTGATGCATGGAAAAATAAGGTAGCAAAGGCGAGGAGGATCTTGTTAGAGGGAGTTCGAGATCATATTGTCTCGAGTATCCATGTAAAGGAAACTCCATATTCTATGTGGAAGACCTTGACAGATTTGTTTCAAATCAGCAGTGACCACAAAAAATTGGCACTCAAGGAAAAACTAAGGAAAATCAAAATGGAGAAGGGTGACACAATCCAAAAATACTTGACCAAGTTCACTCAATGTCGATATGAGCTTGGAAGTGTTGGGATTACTGTAGCTGATGATGACTTGGTCAGCCTAGCACTTTTAGGCCTTCCTAAGAGCTGGCATAATTACCAGGACTCTGTGAATGGGAGGGAGAAGTTACCAAATTGGGAGCGACTATGGTCAGATTTGGTACAAGAAGAGTTTCAGTGGAATACCAGGGATGGATCCTCATCCAAGAATGATGATGAGGAAAATTGTGCCTTGGATGGTAAGGCAAAGAAGGGGAAGGGGAAGGAGTCACATTCCAAATCTGAGACCGACAAAGAAGGCAAGAAGCATGACATGTAAAAGGTGAAATATTTTCACTGTCATGATCATGGACACTATTGTCCACAATAGAAGAAGAACAACCAAAAGGATCCAAGAGCTGCAGTGGGTGAAGCTTTGGCCTCACAGTTTGAGTTGGACTTTTCTCTCATCGCATGCATGGCGTGAACTGTGATGGGATCTATGTGGTACTTGGATAGCGGAGCATATTTCCACATGACAGGAAATAAAGAACTCTTTAGTATCTTGGAGGAGAAGGATCTTCATATGCACATCGATATGGGCGAAGACAGGAGGTATAGCGCTACTGGGATTGGTACAATTAATTTCCAAAGATAGTCAGGTAAACCTTTCATATTAAAATATGTCATTCATGTACCAGTCTTGAAAAATAATTTAGCTTCAGTTTCTATGTTGGAAAATCTTGGATATGATGTGGTTTTCAGTGAAGGAAAGGTGTTCTGTCGTCACAAAGCCACAACACAGGTAAAGAAGATTGGGGTTCATGTGAATAACCTCTACAAACTTGATGTAGATGGATGTGCAACATTGAGAAGTAAAGTAGGGAATGTGGTGAGTCAGGATATAGGTGAGTTATGGCACATAATATTGGGCCATCTACACCAGAGTGCTTTGAGGATCATGAAGCATATTTCTACAGGTCTTCCAAAGGGTACTCTTGCGTAGATATACACATGCAAGGGATGTACCATTGGGAAGTATGAGAAAGCCATGTGGTTGTCACTTGAGAGGGAGCTTGACTTGCATGCAGATGAGGAACTCTTATTTCCAAAGGATGAACCTCAGGATGTGGAGCAGCCACAAGCAGAGGATCATGGAGTGGAAAAAACCACTCATGCAGAGCCATCCACTAGAAATGATAGGAAGCACACCAGAGAGGCTGACATATTGATGTTACATGTGACAGAGCATGTAGGTGCACCTACATCTCAGTGTAGGCAGAGAAGGTCCCCAGACAGGTACATTGGACACATGGCTCTTATGAGCGAGTGTATTGGGATAGAATCATCCTCTTTTGAGGAAGCAAAGCAGCAACCAACATGGGTTGATGCAATGGTTGAGGAGTATGACTCCATTATCAGAAAAAATGCATGGGAAGTTGTCACAAGACTAGTGGGGAAGTCAGTGGTTGGATCCAGGTGGATCTACAAGGTGAAGCAAGAAAAGACCTCTAAGAGGGGGAAATTTCGAGCCAAATGGGCAGAGGGATTACATGCAGCTATACCTCCAGGTGTGAGGTGGGGCGATGTGCAGATATGATCCCAATAAGAAATTTGGGTAGGGTCCATTGAGATGGTGTGTCTCATGGATCGAACCTAGCTACAAGGAGCCCACAATACAACAGTAATAGGAAGGATCAGTTAGATTGATGCAGTCAGATGTCAGGAGGACAAAAATCAGAGTGACAGGTGTCGGATACTGGAGCATAGATCAGAGTTGGCAGGAGTGCATAGTGCATGGATACATATCTCAACATCGCAGAGAGTCCAGTAGACATGTGCAGTAGCTAGCAGCAATCAAAAGACTCTAATGACATATGCACTATACTGATTCAGTTGTTGGAGGCTACTCAGTTTCAGGAAGTGTTGCATGCAAGAACATTCCAAAGGTACCAGATCGGGACATATTGATTCCTTTCTTGTTGAAAGGGAGTGTTGAAATCTGTAACAAGAAACAGTGGAATTAGCATCCAGAAACAACACACACACTAGTGTGGGATCACAGGTCACACAGTGATGGGTCCTAGTGATACATTAGTGTGCAAGCCAATTTATTAAATTAATTGGAAAATAAATTGTAATCTTATCTCATAACAACTTGTAATAGTTAACTAAGTGTGATAGACTTAGTTAGCTCAATAATTGCGAGTTGAGGGTCTAAGGATAGGCATGTAGAGTGATTATATTATTAATAGGGTCTAGTTGAGTTGTAGCATTAGTGTAGTGTGGGTGGGATCAGTTAACTCACAATAATTGAGGTAAAATCATTTTAACTAGTTCTAACTGTTTGATGAGCTAGTGGAAGATCAGGTGAATTAAAATAGATTTAGTATCTTGTTTTAGTACATTACATGATCAGATTGAGACAAAGGTTCAAGGCTTGTAAACTATCATTTGTATTTTAGGCAAACTACCCAGGTGCAGTTATAAAACCATGGGAAGCCCGTGATGAATTGCGCAATCAAGGAAGGTTGGATTTCCTATTTAATAGGGGTTTAATTCCCTAGGGATTGTGTAAGTAGGGTAAGCTGGTAATTGGCTATGTGTTTGTCCAATTTTTCCTAGATAAGTGTGAAGCAATTGGTAGAGTGTATGAGGTTATGGTGATCACAAAATACATTGTATTATTTCATGATTCCTTAGTTGATTATACAATAAATATGGAGGGGTTTTGAGCAGTTGCTTTCCCCAAGAATATTTTGTGTTGTGTATTGATTTAATTCTTTGTCTCACTTGCATGTGATTGAGCGACTGTGTTTTATATTATGCAAATATTGTAGAAGGATTTAGTATCTTCTTTTAGTACATTACATGATCAGATTGAATCCACTGATATAATTTCTACACAGTATTATAACTGTGTTAGAGATTTTCTACATTGCGTTGGAAATGGATTGCAATTTGCTCATTTGTTTGTTGCATACTCTTTGTATCTTACCTTCCTTAGATAGATTTTTATTGAATTATAAAGATTCCATTTCCTCATGCTAGCTTGCATTTTAGGATATTCAGGTGACATTTACGGTGAGACCCAAAACTGAACTTAATCAAAATAAATAGTAAAATTTATTGAATCAACCTAAGGAGCATTTGTAAAATTAACGCAAACATTTAGAGGTCTAGGCTAGAGACGTGTTCCAACAATGTTAAACGTAGGAGTCGTCATTGTTTTCCAGCGTTTCATCCTGGCGGTGAAATCTCGTTCCACTTACGTGAGTGTATAGGATCGTTCTCCATGTACCTTTGGGTATATTGGACAATACTCCACACATGTAAAGTATATGGGAACACTCTCATCGAATGGTTACACATTATACGACACTATTGTGGACTGCACTCCCACGTACTGTCGAGTATATTTTGGGAGTCCCCTGTAGGTTTCTATCCTTGCCATAGGTAGCCGAGTCGTTCGCCTTGTATACTGTGCTACACCGAACACAACATTTAGGGAGATTCATTATCGTACGTTAAGTCCTTGGTTTGCGAAGGTGTATATTGCAGTTCACGGTTTCCTGGTAATCCTTTATGCCTAGATTACCCTCTTTTTTATTTATTTTTGTGTTAAATTCTAAAATTTATTAATGCAACATCAAAGAACAAAATCCCCCACCCTGTCGTTCGCGTAGAATGCAAAATAAGCCTCCCCTTCCACCAGAGGCTACTCTTGGCCATTGTGATAAGCATAAAAATACACAAACTACTGAATTTGTAACTTCGGGAACTACTTATGGTCCTCCTCTTGATATTGATCCACCATAATCATCTGTCCCTTTGAGTTCCAAACCTAAGATTACATCTACTCTTTCCGGTGAATCTGACACAATTGAAACAAAAGTCCCTGAAACTTTATTGCCCGAGGTTATTGAACTCGACTTCCCGAGTTAGATACTTTACTTCCTGAGGAGCCTTAAAAACCTTCTCCTAATACTTCAGGTCCTTCCCCTTCTCTTCCTTTACCTGAGACAGAACACCCACCTATATATCTTGCGCTCAATAGTGAATCTCTTCCATACAGACTTGTGAGTATTGAAGAGATCCCACAAGAAGAGTCTCATTCCTATACTCATATTCACTAGAGTGGACTCTATTTTAATAAGACCGATCCTCTTCCTCCTCTTTAGACTCCAACAGAAACTCATTTACCTGATTCTTTGGACTCACCCACAGATCTCTCACGACAATCTTCATTGGGATTGTTAACCATGCATGGATCCAATTGGATCTCTTGGCTTGTGTCCATCACTATGGTTGAGACATCCAATGTTTCTTGCTCATCTATGTTTGCAACATCACCAAAAAAACATATGTATGGTGGTCTGTCCGTCACACCTGGTTATCAGTCTTTATCTAGTCCCTTTTATGGTGCAAATTCTATTCATTGGACCTCACCCATCTCATCCAATTCGAGAATTTCATCTGGTAATTCTCTTATGAACGCCACTCAGTCTGCTCCTCCTCCTCCACATACCCCTACAATTTAACAACATGCTAGCTGTTATGTTAGTGTGGAAGGTTACCTTCAACAACCTAACTCTCCTTATGTTGGTTACCCTCCATTTGGATCATAATTTCCTTTATCGTCCCCTCCTCCTTTGGCAGGGGGGGAAACTGTTGTTGGTATACCTCAAGTTGGTAATCAGCGTTATTATAGTCCTCCTTATCCTGTAATTGCTTCCAATGTTTGGCAACCTGACTACAAGGAAAATACCCTCTAGCGGATGTTTTTGAGGAAGCCCTTATAAAAATATGCCAGAGATTCGTTTGTAACGAAGATCACTAGAGGAGGTTGGCGAGTGGATATTTTTGTGGATGTTATTTTCACAGTGTGTTTATAATCATAACACGCACTAGTGTGCTTGATATATATGTGATGCACCGGTGCATAGTAGAGGCTAAATAAGCGTCACAGAGTTATTTTTAAGACTACGAAAACAACAGTGCACTTCATACATATGACGCGCACCGGTGCATTTTATATAAAATGCACCAGTGCATACTATCAAATGGCACATTGAGACAGTCACTATATAACCATTGCAGTGCTATACTCTAACAACGATGCCCTGATGCATTTATGGTGATACGACGCCCCGACATAGGGTGTTTATTTAATGAAAATATATGGTGCTTTTTATATAACACGCTCAATGCTATTTGTATATCGGAAACTCGGTGTGTTTTCAGAATTTTTGTGCTATTTACTAATGACGATGGCCCAGTGCAGTTTAGGTACAAAGACACATCGGCATAGGTATTTTATTCAAAGGAAGCACTGTGCACTCCGTACAAACCGGCCCAGTGTGTCTCAGTAATCCAGCGCATCGTAAAGAAGTGCGGTGCACCATTGATACTGTTATCACTCTTAATTTTGTGAGTCATTAATTAACATGGTAATACAGTTAAATCCTCAAAAGGGTAAGGTCTCCTTAAACCTTTTTCAAGTTGGCATAGGAAATTTCATTTTTTTTCATATTTAACCTATCCTAAGTTTCAAGACCACCCTCATTTCATCTCAAAACCACCTCCATATAGGTCACATCATGTTCCATCAATCATCATTTGCTGACATATTTCATTTCCCAAGATTACAACTCTGAAAAGGTCATTTTAGCCAAGAATCTCTACTTTCATAGTGAATTTAATGTAAAATAGGCAAAAAACACTACGAAACTGGCTAATAATTTCGTAGCGGATATGAGGAGTTCACTGTTTTCTGACTTTGAGCAGTCAACTTCAAGGGTAGTTTCTACGAAAACAGAGAAAAATGAGAGAGGTTATTTTCAAGCACATATAAATTAACAATAATCTCTTTCAGTTTTCTCAAAGGTGCTACATATTGGGAGATACAATGATGTCTTTCAGCCCTATTTTCAGAATGCAGAATTTTCCTGTTTTATACATGTTTTAAGAATGCAGATTCTGGACAACTGGAAATGGTTTTCAAAAAACCAAGAGAGGTTTTTATTAAGACATAATGACCTAAAAAAACCTCCTTCAATTTTGAAATATATATCTAGGATAGGGAAATCAGATCTCAGCTATGAACCCTATGTTTTCAAAAAAAAAAACATAGTCATTTTAGTGATGAATAAACTTGCTAAAGGTGAAAATGATGTTTTTTGAAGAGGGTAAGAGGCAAGTTTGCATGATAATATTTCATTATATCACTTTTCAGGCCTACAGATGAAATTTGGAAGAAAAAGGAATATTTTGGAATTTTCTCCATTATTAGGTAGTTTCGTAGCATACTCTAGGCTTGAAGGCCAAAAAACGCTACGAAAAAACCTGTAGGTGTATTTTTTCTTTTAAAGTCAGTTTTTTCATGTTTCAAGGAGAGATATCCATGGTGGTAAGGTGCTCTGACATGATTGACATGTTTGAACAACAAAGAAGTCAAGAATATTGATGGAGAAGCCATTTTTCCCACGTTACTAAAGCACGCTACGAAAATTTTTGTACATGACTGTTTTAGCAATCAACTTCAAGTTTGATTTTAGACCAAATGAAAAAGTATTTTGGAAATATGAAAGAGGTTTTTATTCAGCACAGGTCCGTCTACAAAAAATTCTCTCAGCTTCTGCAAATCCATCAGGGTTTGGAAATTATACACTCGTCTTTGAAGCCTATTTTGCAGAATTTTCACTAACCAGATTTGTGAAAAAATTGTAAAAATTCGACTTAGAGGAGGTCCAACTCAACATCCATGTGGCACAATGGCACATCAGCACTCTATTAAACTCAAAAAATTAGTTGGTTGTAGTTGATAAGGGTTATTAAATTTATTTGTTGAACTATTAATGAAGGAAGATTCCTTTTTGTATTCAAACTCTACAAAACAGAAATATCCCTAGGAAGTCTCCAAGTGATGGAATCATGTTTGAAATAGGTCTCTGAGGTGGGAATTTGAGGGGAGTAAGGTGGCATATCATTTGTATGAGTCCTCACTCTATAAAGAAGATATTTTTAGAGTTATAAAGTGTTGGGATATGTTATGGCTGACTGCTACTATTGTAAACAGGTTTTGATCTGTAATAGAGAGTAGCTATTGGTTTCATCCTTCACCTGAGATTCATTTGATAATTTCATGAAAAATGTCCTATGTATATTATTACTTTTTGTCAATATGTTAATGTTTTATTACTTAGAATTCTTTCTTTTCATGCTCTGACTTCCTTTCAAGCACTAAACTATTGGATATCTTTCTCAATGTCCTGCCTTCAATATCTTAATGTTCATTACTCAAAATTCATGTTTCTCATGCTCTGACTTCCTTTGAACATTAAGTAAACCCCGTCTGTGTGTATTATAATTTCATTTAAGTATCTACATGCCTCAGCTTCCACAAGGAGAGCCTTTTTCATTAAGATCCCTGTCACTGACTCCATAGCCCAATGGTAGCAAGACTTCATATTTTCAACTTGAAAACATACAAAACTAAGAGACAATTCATAGAGTTATCCATCTATATTTATCATTAACCAATATCATAAATTATCCATGAGAGAAACCTCTCAGAATGAGGAGGCTAAGCTTCAGTCAAAAGCTGGTTTGAAATAGTTACACTAACTCTTCTGATCAGCAGCCAATCAAGTACAATTTTTGTGATAACATTTTGGTGTGTCTGCCGGGAGTCTGAAGATATACATCTCCCAAAATTTTGAAGTTGAACTCTTGAAGGTAGCAGGAGCTTATAATCTGTTCGAGGCTGCAACTACCTTGGCGATTCCATTGTTGAAAAATTTCAAATTTCATAGATTCATGGTGATTCCATTGGACTTATGAAGAACTCAGATGCTACCATTCTTGTTTCAAGGTATGCATGTATAGATTTTTCAAAAATTTATGGTTTCTCAAATCCTTTTCCCAGAGATGCATATTTTTTAAGGAATGGTCCAAAATTCAATGCAGAAGATTTGAGTTTGACCTTGAAGTATATATCAGATTTACGAGACTTTACTGAGCTTCTTAGAGTCAGACATGAAGATATTTTCATCATATTGCTCTATGATTCATTTCAAGGGAAATGTAAACAGTGGATTGAAAGCTTTCCTATCAAATCTATTAAGTCATTTGCAGATTTTGGGCTTATTTTTATGGAAGCATGGATGGAAAGAATAGATTTAGTGGCAGACTCTCCTTCCATTCAAGGTTTTAAACAATGTAATGATGATCACACTAATGAGGATGTGGATGAAATTTTTTCTTTGTCTTTGTCTTCTTATTTAAAGTCATTTGAGTGCAAGTCAGAAGATAAGATCCAATTTTTGGATGAATTTGCTAAGAACATTGAAAAAGACACTGAAGTTTTAGAAGATCAAATTCAATCTTATAGTCTTCATGATCAATATTAGTCTTTTCAAAAATTTTTAATTCCAGAACACAAATAGAGGGTGCTGCTACCTTTCTCTTTTGAGATTGAGGAAGAATACCTTGTTTTTAAAAATCAGTTTGAATTGATAGCACACAACTGAAACCTTGTGTTGTTGAGAAAAGCATAGATGAGTTGTCCAAATCTGTAGAATGTCTTGAGAATCATCAAACAAATTATGTCTTCTATGATCCTATATCTAACTACATGGAAGAGTTCTACAGTTCAAATTTCCAGTTATATTTTCATTATGAAGATCATATACATCTTATGTTGCCATGGTTATTTCAGTATCCTGTTTACTTTTGGTTCAAGCGTAGTCAAGAGGTTCAAGTTTCAGCTCAGATCAATGACTGGCTTCATTTGAAGTTTCATGTTGCTTGAATCAAACATGAAGATTGTAGTTGTTAGGGTAGGTAGGAGTGTGTGTGAATAAGCTCAAGTAGACTGAGCATCTTTTCAGTGTGTATAGATTTGGTTTTTCAGCTATAATCGTCAAGCTTGAACCCAAGAAGAAGGCCATAAGAGATTGGTGAACTTTTCATAAATTTCAGAGTTTTTATTTCCAAGAAGATGTATGGCACTGGAACTACAGGTTCTTTGGTGTACCACATCGACACACCATCCCAAGTGGAGCCACTGTTATCACTCATAATTTTGTGAGATATTACTTGACATGGTAATACAGTTCACTCCTCAAAAGGGTAAGGTCTCCTTAAATCTTTTTCAAGTTGGCATAGGAAATTTCATTTTTTTCATATTTAACCTATCCTAAGTTTCAAGACCACCCTCATTTCATCTCAAAAACCACCTCCATATAGGTCACATCATGTTCCATTAGTCATCATTTGCTGACATGTTTCATTTCCCAAGCTTACAACTCCGAAAAGGTTATTTTAGCCAAGAATCCCTACTTTCGAAGCGAATTCAGTGTAAAATAAGCAAAAAACACTACGAAACTGGCTAATAATTTCGTAGCGGATATGAGGATTTCATTGTTTTATGACTTTGAGCAGTCACCTTCAAGGGCGGTTTCTGGGCAAATCGAGAAGTATTTTAAGAAACTGAGAGAGGTTACTTTTAAGAACATATAAAATAATAATAACCTCTTTCTATTTTCTCAAATGTGCTACAGATTGGGCGATATAGGGATGTATTTCAACCCTATTTTCAGAATGTATAATTTTCCTGTTTTATACATGTTTTAAGAATGCAGATTCCAGATTGGACATGGTTTTCAAAAAAAAAAGAGAGTTTTTTCTTCAAGACATACTGACCTACAAAAACCTCCTTCAGGTTTTCAATATATATCCAGGATAGGGAGATAAGAGCTCATCTCTGAACCCTATGTTATCAGAAAAAATAGAGTCATTTTAGTGATGAATAAACTTGCTAAAGGTGAAAATGATGTTTTTTGAAGAGGGTAAGAGGCAAGTTTTCATGATCATATTTTATTATATCAATTTTCAGACCTACAGATGAAATTTGGAAGAAAAAGGAAGATTTTGGAATTTTCTCCATTATCAGGTAGTTTCATAGCGTGCTTTAGGCTTGAAGGCCAAAAAATGCTACGAAAAAACTTGTAGGTGTATTTTTTATTTTAAAGTTAGTTTTTGCATGATTCAAGGAGGGAGGTCCATGGTGGTAAGGTGTTATGACACGATTGACATGTTGTAATAGCAAAGAAGTCAAGAATATTGATGGAGAAGCCATTTTTCCCACGCTACTAAAACACACTACGAAAATTTATGTACATGACTGTTTTAGCAGTCAACTTCAAGTTTGATTTCAGACCAAATGAAAAAGTATTTTGGAAATCTGAAAGAATTTTTTCTTCATCACAGGTCCATTTACAAAAAATTCTTTCAGTTTCTACAAATCCATCAGGGTTTGGAAATTATACACTCATCTTTGAAGCCTGTTTTTCAGAATTTTCACTAACCAGATTTGTGAAAAAATTGTGAAAATTCGACTTAGAAGAGGTCCAACTCAGCATCCACGTGGCATAATGGCACATAAACACTTTATTACACTAAAAAAATTAGTTGGTTGCAGTTGATAAGGGTTATTAAATTGATTTGTTGAACTATTAATGAAAGAAGATTCCTTTTTGTATTCAAACTCTGCAAAATCGAAATATTCCTAGTAAGTCTCCAAGTGATGGAATCATGTTTGAAATAGGTCTCTAAGGTGGGAATTCGAGGGGAGTAAGGTGGCATATCATTTGTATTAGTCCTCACTCTACAAAGAAGAGAGTTTTAGAGTTAGAAAGGGTTGAGACATGTTATAGCTGACTGCTACTATTGTAAACAAGTTTTGATCAGTAATAAAGAGTGGCTATTGGTTTCATCCTTCACCTGAGATTCATTTGATACTTTCATGAACAATGTTCTATGTATCTTATTACTTTCTGTCAATATGTTAATGTTTGATTACTAAGAATTCTTGCTTTGCATGCTCTGACTTCCTTTCAAGCACTAAACTATTTTATATCTTTCTCAATGTCCTGCTTTCAGTATCTTAATGTTCATTACTCATAATTCATGTTTCTGATGCTCTGACTTCCATTGAAAATTTATATGTTGAGTAAACCTTGTATGTGTGTATTCTAATTTCATTTAAGCATCTACATGCCTCAACTTCCACAAGGAGAGCCTTTGTCATTTATATCCTTGTCACTGACTCCATAGCGCAATGGTAGCAAGACTTCATCTTTTTAACCCGCAAACATATAAAACCAAGACACAATTCATAGAGTTAGCCATCTATCTTTATCGTTAACCAATATCATAAATTATCAGTGAGAGAGCCCTCTTAGACTGAAGAGGTTAAGCTTCAGTCAAAAGCTGGTTTGAAATAGTTACACTGAGTTGTCTGATCAGCAGCCAATCAAGTACAATTTTTGTGATAACAGATACAACCACCCAGTGCGTCTCCTATTGGAGAGCACCAAAAAAGAGTTAATTTAAAAAAAATAAAAATAAATTAAAAAAGTAAATAAAAAAAAATATATATAAATAAATAAATAAAAATAAATAAATAAAATACCGGTTGTAAAATTCATTTTTATTTGTTACAGTGTTGTAGAGCTCTCAAGCACCGGTGTGACCTTTGTTTCTCTGAGGCGCCCTTCCATCAGTGCTCCCATTGCTTGCATTTCTTCCATCCATTGCTTAGTGTGTGGACTTCAAATTTTGCAAAACGGTGGGAAATTTGGTTTTTAGTATTTCGTTGGAAAGATGCCTCCTCAACACGCAAATGTGAAAGTAATGTATATGTTTCTTGCCAACTTAAGCTTTTAGCGGATTAATTTTTAAAATTGAGTTAGAATTCACTATTTAAGAAGAAAAGAAAAGAAAAAATCCTGCGCGGTGCATTCGAGCTGTTCGGTTTGCACCGTTCCTGGTGCTCACCGTAAATTTACAGGCCACGCCGCAAACAGTGTTAATGGAAACCTCACTAGGCGGTTAATGTGACAACCCAGTGCGCTACCGAGAAAAAGCACACCGCAATAAAAATAAAATAGTGCGGTGCGTGTCGGTTTCCGGGCACACCGAAAATTTAAAGTTTTTAAAAACTAACAATTTATTTATGGTGGTGTGTTAGTTTACCGGAACACACCGGGAATTTTGTAAAAATAAACATAACGGACCATTGCATCGATATTACGGGAACACACCTAATGTGCGGTGCGTCGATCAAACATACCGCACCGGGGTAGTTTTTGTTTGGTACCGTACTACCAGTGGTAAAATATTACAAACGGGCGATGCGTTGCACTATAACAAACGCCTCGGGGCGGATATGTTTTGTCAACGCACCACCTATAATATTTATTTCAGTAATATTTTTTGTTGTCATGGTGCGTTACGATTTTTTTATGTGCGCTGTGGACGGTGTGTGATATACATGTACGCACCGTTGGTAGTGTGTGACTGTTTTTTGTGGCGCACCGAATTTGTTTTTTCGTTTTTTTGATAAAAGTTATATTTATATATTTGTAAATACATTTGTCATTTAATAAAAAATATTATGTTTTATGTATGAGGGAGGCTGATATATTTAATATGTGAATCATTCAGCGACGTCAACGGAGAGAGGAAATACAACAACAAGAGCAGAGGGATGATAATTATAACATGATAGAACAGTGGGAGATAAGGGAGAGGGAGAGAATTTTTATACCCTCGCCCTATTACGCCGCCCATCCAGTTGCTCTTAAGAGAGGTAGGCCTCCTTAAGTTCTATGAGGAGGCTACAGCCCTGAAGGGGCACAAATGGCTTATTAGTACAGTTGATCTACAAGCGGGATGCACTCCAACAAGCTTTCCATGTCGATCTTGACTAGTGGTACCAACCCATTAAGAAGGAAATATATTTTATCAATGGCCTATCTACGAGAGGGGAGGATTTGCCCCAATTCCTTGATGTCCCCGTTGGTTATGAAATAGGGAGTTAGTTGGTGTACTCTCAAAAATACATTAGGGATGATATACTTTCTCCTGCAGATTTTCAGGTGTCTAGTGGACAACTACAGATTGCTTCTGTTGGTCCTCAGGAGGTTAGGTGCCTCTCACTATTACTGACCACCATTTCACATTATGCCAGTGAAGAGCAATGCATTATCTTCCCTCTTTTATTTTATGTTGATTCTTTATTCTAGAGGCCACGACTTGTTAGATGGTCTGGTATTATTTTGCCGCAATTTTGTATAGCCTTCGATAGATGTCGTTCTCAAGCACATGGGAGGTTTACCTTCCCTTTTGCTTCATAGTTGTTTTGTTTATTTTTGATAGGTTCCTGGAAACGAGGCCTAATTTCATCCGTCAGCCTCATAGGCTGATGATACAGGTACATATGCACATGTGGGGCGAGATGATGCCCAAGAGGGGCCTGTCGGAGTATCCGGCCAAGATTTCTAGTGATGCAGTGGAGCTACTAGCCAGCGAGGATGACCACATGTTCGTGATGGTGTCATGTACTTACGCAAGGTTGGATTGTCCAGGGTGTACTAACATCCTCTTCACATAGGATGAGCCACCAAATGATAGAGGTAATATTAGTGTTTTCATTTTATTGTCTTAATTAATTATAATAAAATTTATTCTAACACGTTCATTAACTTGTTTTTTTTTTCACAAGGGAAAAATTGGTAGTATAAACTACATAACTGTCATCAAACCATCAAGTGTCCATAATAGACAACCATAAGAAACTAACAAATACATATTGTTGATACAAGTATCAGTCACATATATCATGCCTGTAAGTTCGGTGCATAACTTGTAGGGAAAAAGATAGAAAAATGAAAAAATATACACAATAGCCGGTAGATAGTCCATGGGAGATAAACCAATACCAAAATAATCTCCCAGAGTAGGCTGTTCGATCAAACAACCCTGAGATCTGGTGCCTCATCCATAAAAGGCCAATGATAAAACCTGAATACCTGTTCTCCAATCTGATCAATAATATGCCATGTTCCCCAGTTCAGCTCCGCGGCTTCTTTAGACAACTTATCAGCCACTTTGTTCCTAGTCCTGTAAATGTGTGCCACAGAAATTGAGTTAAATAAGAGCTTGAGATGATGGACCTCCCTTAGAAGTGCAGATAATGTGTGCTTGTGGCAATGAGAAACTTCATTGAACCAGTTGATCACAAGCAGAGAGTCCCCAAAAATCTGAATGGAGTTGCAATGAATTTCTCTTGCAAACATCAATAGGAGTCTAAGGCATTGTAGTTCAACATAATTGTTCGATCCGGGACCCAGTCCCATTCTGATTTGGTAATGGTGATGATCATCTAGAAGAAGGATAGCACCCCCCCCACATCCTTGCGGGTTGGAAACCCCATCAAAATAGGCCCAAGGTCTGCTTCGATCAATCAATTCAGGGACAACCATCGGGGGTGGTTTCTGTTGTTCATATTCAGGCAGGAGGTTGTATGTTGCTATGATGGCGGCACAAATTCGGTCACCCAAAATCGGTTGGCTGTTAAAAATGTATCTATTGTGGCCAATCCAAATTTCCTAGTAAAAAATCAGAGGTAGGTTGAGCAACTTAGTGGAATTTGCAGTAATTTCCCACCAAATAGTCCAAGCATCAATCAGTGAAGCACCCTGCCAGGGGATCAAGTGACATCGCAAGTTTTCTGTCACCAAAACCCAAATGGCCGATATAACATTACAGTGGAGGAAAAGGTGCGAGGAGTCTTCGCAATTTGAAAGGCAGTAGTAGCAACGCGAGGGTCCATTAATAGCTCGTCGGTGGAGGAAATCCATGGTGGGAATGCAGTTATTTAATATGCACTAAAAAAGGGTCCTGTGCTTGTGCGGCGCCTTTAACTTCCATATGCTGCGCCACCACCAAGCCTTGTGTGGCAGCTCTTTATGCTGAATGAGTGTCAGATATCCAATTTTTGGGGCATATTGTCCACATGGAGAGTATGCCCAGATCAGCTTGTCATCCTGATCTATGAGCCTGATGTTAGATGCTCTTAATGCCCAAATGTATTTTTTCCAGATCCGAAGCCCGTCTGGAGGTATTTCGAGAAATTCGGCCGACAACCAGGCTTGACTCATCCAAGAAGTGTGAATCGGGTCCGCAATTTGTGCAAGTAAAGGATTTCTCTGCGAGCCAGATGATCCCGCAAATATTCTGGTAATTTATAGAATTCACCACTATTAGACCAAGAACCGGCACTGATTCTCACAGATGAACCAAATCCAATTTTCCATGACAATCCACGCTGAATGATATGTGCGGCCTTAATGATAGCTTTCCAAATGATTGAAGCCCCAGTGTGCAACCCGATGCGATCTCTCATCCAGTCGATGGTGTTCCTGGGCGCGATGTACTTAGAAACTATGACCTCCTTCCAGAGACTGTGACCGGTGAGTAAGTGCCAACACATCTTGGCAGCAAGGCCATTCGAAAATAAATGGAGATCCTTGATCCCCCAACCACCCCATTTCTTGGGTATGTTAATGCAGTCCCAAGTGACCCAAGCAAATGTGTAGTCCTTGTTCTGATTGTTGCAAAGGAAATGACGGTAGATACATTTGATTCTATTGGTAACACCTCTAGGTAACCAAGCCAATGTCATCCAATAGACCAGAATAGCCTCGAGCACCGATTTGATAAGGACTAATCGCCCAGCTCTGGATAACTATCTATTGTACCAAACATTTATTCTACGCTCCACTTTGGCTATGAGCCAATTCCAATCTTTAATCTGATAATAATTAGGCTTGATGTCATATCCCAGATATTTAAGACCATCATTTATGTCTGCATGAACATAGGAAAATAGAGTCCTAGCAGTGCCAAGTTCCTGAGCCAAGCATCCGGTCATAATGATAGTAGATTTGAGTGCATTTTGTATCATTCCAGTGGCTATGCAAAAACTTTGGAGGAGCTTATCAAACTGAATCAAGTCCTGTCTAGAACCATCGAGAAATATTAGAACGTCATCAACAAATAATATATGAGTGATTTGAATGAGATCATTAATTCGGAGAACATGAATGGTACCCCGGGCCTTTGCATCTTTAATAAGTATAGATAAGCCTTCCAGAACAAGCACAAATAATAAGGGAGACATAGGACATCACTGACGCAAACCACAACTTGCATGGAAAAAGTTGGATGCAATGCCATTAAGGAGAATGCTGAAGGAAGCATGACAGATACATCCCATTATCCAATTGATGAATGTATGAGGGAATCTAGTTTGAATAAGTATGATGTGAAAATAGCTCCGATTCTCCTGGTCAAAAGCCTTAGCTAGATCAATCTTGAGAATAGTGGATTTAAGGTGCTTGGATTTTATGGAATGGAGGGCTTCTTGGGCCGTGCCAATAGCTTCATGGATTTGCCTATGATGCAAGAAGGCAAATTGTTCCATAGCAATGTGAGAAGATAAAAAATGCTTAATGTGATTCGCTATAATTTTTGAGATAATCTTGTAAATGCAGTTGCAGAGCGAAATAGGTATGTAATCATGAAAGCTGGCTGGGTGGTCAAATTTAAGGATGAGTGCAATGAAAGTGGAGTTGAATCCATCATATATGCGTCCCCGCACCCTACTATCCTCAATAATGGTCAGCAGATCATTACCAATCAACTCAAAAAAATGTAAGAAAAATTCAATTGGCCAGCCATCTGGCCCAGGGCTTTTTTCCTTTTTGAACCATTTCAAAACCCCCTCCAATTCCCCCATGGTGACTGGAGCATTAAGATCGTCAACCTGCTCTGCTTCCACAAATCTATTGAAAGAATGAGTAATATGCATAATATCAGGGAGGTCAATGTGCATGGGTGCCCTATAAAGGTCAGTAAAATGTTGAGTCCCCAAATCCTGTAATTGAGATTGAGTACGAGCAACATACCCATGCTGATCAGTGAGCTCCCATATGGAGTTGGTAGTCCCGCGACCATTAGCATGTTGTTGGAAGAACTTTGAATTTTCATCTCTAGCCTGAAGCCAAATAGCACGGCTCTTGAGCCTCCAGTCCTCCTCTTTTTGTCTCAAGATCTTAGCCTTAGAAGATTCCAGGGCAATGAGCTACTCTTTGGATGTGCTAGACCGATAGCCAGAGAGATCAGAGTTGTTAAGTTGTGCAATCTCCAAATCAATCTGATTGAGCTCTTCCCGCTCCAGGGGCTTCTTATTTTTAACCCAATTGATATTCGGGCGTTTAATGTGAGATAGATTATCATTGATGATTCGGGCAGGGTCCTCATCCGGAAATTGATGGCAATGCTTCCAGGCATGTTGAATCAGATCATGATATTTTGGGTCCTGCAACCATCTGGAGCTAAATTTGAATGGTGGTCTAGCCCTGTGAGGACCACATTCAAATTCGAAAAAGATCGAGGATTCATCCAACAAACCACCTTGTCCCACCCATTGTCTGGCACGGTCAATGATGTTAAGTAGAGGCACTTTGATTAGAAATCGATCTAATCTTCAGGCCAGAGCCGCCACTCCAATCCTCCTGTTCCTCCAAGTGGGTAGAATCTTAGTGGTCTGAATGTCAACAAGGTCAACCTCATAAAGCTTAGTACTGAAAAACTTAACTAAAGGATCCGGGTTAGCTCGAGTTCCCCAGGATTCAGATATGCCTGATGAAAAATTCAGATCACCCCCCACTATAATATGAGGCGAGTTGAGAAGAGATAAATCCAGTAAGGAGTTCCAAAAGGCTTCTCGGTTTAGACAGAGACCATATAAATTATTAAGGGAGAAACACTGCTCAGAATGTCGGAATATAATGTCCATGCCCAGTACACCAGGTCGACCCCAGCAATTAAGCATCTTGGTGGTTCTGCAATTGATGCCCATGGCACTACCACCTGATTGGTCATGGACATCCAATGTGATAAAAGTCCAGTTGGGTAGAAAAGTATTTAGAAGGGTAGCGACTGCGTCGCCTGCTCCTAAAGTTTCTTGGAGAAAAAGGATGTCAATGAATCTTTGAGCAATTAAGTCTTTTAGGGCCAATCTCTTGTCGGGGTTGGCCAATCCCCTGCAATTGTATGAGAGACAAATCATGATGACACTCCCGGAATGGGCCTCCTTTCTCTAAGGACCCGCATAAGGGTAGATTGAGTTCCAACCTCTACTTCCATATTTTCCCTTTTTATGGCTTTAGCTAAGGCAGATGGCCGACCTCTTGATTTTTTGGGTTGACAGCTCGGCCCTTGGCCAATGCCAAATGAGTCCTGTGAGTGGGGGTGAGTAATAGATCTGAGGAAGTAATTGTGTTTCAAAGTAGATGTCTCCGAGCAGGTAGAGGAGTGACATGAGGAATCAACAGAGGTGTGTAGGATAATGGGAGTGAAGGAAGGTGGAGCTTGTGCAATAGTACAAAAGATAGAAGGATATAAAAGTGAAGACATAACAGAACCAATAGATAAACATGGAACATATATGGATAAATAATAGGACTCTATATTAGAAATAGAAGAGTCAGGAATAGGAGAGGTACCCGGTATAGTCGCAGCCCGAACAAGTGGCTCCGGAGTGGATTGAGGATGTGATCGGGATTGAGTTGTTGGCCAAGTAGGTAGCGGGAGAGACACACCCAGCTGCTCAACAACCGGCTGTTCCGGCTCGTCCAGGTGCCCATCCATAGGATCCAAGCTAGAGCTTGTAATAACCTCAGTTTGGGTGGCCACATTGCGGGAGATCTTGATAGCCTGGTGAGAGAATCCAAACTTTGGACACTCCTTGTATAAATGACCAACCTCGTGACATTTCCTGTAGCGAAATGGCACCCCTTCATAATCCAAGACCTGTTGCCACACCATTACATCAAATAGCATATTGAAATTTTCACGAAGTCCATCCATAGTGTTTAGGAATATCAAAATGCGAGCAACAACCTTGCTCCCAGTGATCCGGTAGAACTTGTCGTGATCCAGGTACCGACCAAATAGACTTTCGATATTTTTGAAAGCAGTGTCGTTCCAGAATTGAATTGGTAGTCCAGGAAATATCATCCAAGTAGGGCCAGTGCTTGCAATCTCTTTTTTGGGGTCAAATAGCGGAACCCATCGCTTGAGGTAAATCGGATGCATTTCTAAATGCCAGAACTGTTTAAGTGCCCACTCCGATTGATCAGGTCGAGCAAATGTGACAGAAAACCAGCCCTTTGGTAGGACCGTAACCTCCGGGAGGACATTGAGAGAACAACCCTAGATCTCACCAATTCACTGCCGCAGCCTTGCCGCGGAGTATTTCGGGCCCCTAACCCTCCCCACTAGCATAGTGGCAGCAATGAGCCCCCAATCGTCCATTCCACACTCGCGCCCAAAGTTCGTGAAAATGCTGAGCTTATTCTTTTTAGTCCTGTGCTTGCTCTTTTTATTAGATCGCCCCTTATCCGGGTCGGATGCGTTCTCCGAGTCCGAAGATGAGCTCGGCTTGTCTGAGGTTGGCAGGTCCCCCGGTATATTGGTAAACACCCCAGAATCCGAGGCTGGAACGCACACCGAAGTTCCACTGCAAGGCACACACCCTCTGTGAGAACCACAGACAGGAGTTCCATGGTGCGATGAAGAGCCCCCAATGTTTAGGTGTTCCAGAGAGATAGATGCCTCTCCAATAATTTGGTACGTCGCATCCCCCAATGGCTCGGATAGCTCCAAATCGCCCACATCCAAAAAAGTACCAGCCAGTGGAATGCTCCAGAGTCCAATATTTGATGGCGACGGAGTATTAAAGCAGAACTGATCAAGTTCCGTGGATGGAGGTGAAACAATAGCCACGTCAGAATGGCTAGGAAGAGCTGGCCTCGAGCAAGAAGCAACTGGGATCATATCATTCATCTCATCTAATACAGCAGGGTCATTATGTCCCCAAATATCTACACCTACCAATGGGTCCTCCGTGTCGTCCAGCTCCTCCTCATATACACTCATGATGCTAGCACGACAGATCCAATGGCAAATGGACAATAGTCAGTTGGACAATGGCGATAAACCCCCAAACCCCACGCTAGCCACCCAGAGGTCAAATCCAGTCCGCGGATAAACAAATAGTAACCCAAACAAGCCGGAAGAAAGCCCAAATGGTAATGCACAAATGCAGGTCAGGTAGAAACAAACGGTCTCAGGATGATCATAGAACCCCACCAAAAGCGAGTAAAACACTCTAGGCATCGAACACATACACAGCAGCACATCCAAATGTCGCAGGTGGAACCCCAAGAAAGTGGGGTAGTCACCGACAGCTCTAGGGATCGAAGTCTGGTCGCCAAAGAAGTTAAATACAACCACAGACCAACGAATATCAGACCAAGTAGGTTTTACCCGCCCCAAAAAACCCCAGCCAGATCGGAGAATGTGCTACCAACAAAGACGGGCCTAGAACGAAGACTCCACACCTCTGCAAGTCGGCGAAATCCCGGGAAGCGCTGATTCCGAAGGGTGCAACAGTCGACAAACAAGGTGCCAAGAAAATGCAGAAATCGAAGTCAAACTCCACCAAATAACTTGTGAGGGGTCCCAACGGCCATAACCGAGTGGTGAAAAACGCACAGAGTTAATGAGAGACCCAAGCAGCCTTAGGCGGTCCAGGAACCGCTGCCGCCATAGCTAGGGTTCAACAAGGGTTTGCTCAGTTGCTGTCTTCTTGCAGATGTTAATTCTTAACTTGTTTTATTCAATTGTTTAATGAAATTTTCTAATTATTGTTTTGTACTATATATTTTGTAAATATTGGCACGTTCGTTACGGACATGCCTCCACCCCCACTAGATGATCCTATATATGACGAGGAGATGGCGAAGGCCGCAGAGGGTGATATACCTCCTTAGGTGCAGATAGCTACGAGCATGCGATGTGGGGCTGACATTCGATTCAGGATGGAGCTGGGAAACCTACTATGTAGACTCTTGGTTGATGAGGGAGTCTGCCCTGCGACGATCAGAGACATCCAGAAAGATCGTACGCTCACGGAGCTCTGGAGGGACATGTCACGCGATATGATGAGCCTTATGCATCATATCGTCGGAGCTTCCAGGCTACTGGAAGCTAGGAGGGTTAGGCGTTATGGAGATGCGCGACACAACAACTCAGATGATGATCATGAGTGGAGTGATCATTATAGTACTCACCCTCCTCCTCCTTCACCTCACGGAGATGAGAAACCAACATCTAGTCCTGAGAAGGCATCTCCTGAGCAAGAACCATTTGAGTAGACACCTCATGAGAAAACATCATCTGAGCAGGAACCTCTTGAGCAAGCAACATCTGAGTAGGCACCATAGACTGAGAAGGCCTCGACTAGTTATATACATATATGGTGCATGTATTTTATGTTCATGTTGATGTACTTAATTTATATGTTGGTGTTCATCATGATGTGTATATTTTTAGGTCATGTTAGATATGTTCATTTAATGCGCTTGCAGATAGATGTGTACGTTATAGCAGTTATTTGACATGAGATGTATATTTGATGTTCATGTTGTGATGACGTTATACAATGCTTGTTTCTTGTTAGATGATCATGATCACGATGATTAGATGTTGTTAGTGAATTTGAATGTGTATTTTAGAATATGATTTTTGTATGATGGTTATAATGACCATGATGTTTATTTTTAATATTAGATCATGATATTTATTAAATGTTATGTATTGGTAATTGTAAAATTTTAATTTTAATTGTATGTAAAATTGCAAAATTGTAATTGTAATTGTAATTGTATGTAAAATTGTAAAAGTGTGATTGTAATTGTAATTGTAATTTTATGTATTCTCATGATTCAATTTTATTAAAATTGTAAAATTTGTAAATTAATTGTCAAATTTGAACCATAACTATAGTAAAATTGAATCATCGTAAATTGTAAAGTGTATAATGTACATATTGTTAAATTACCATAATTGTAAAATTGTAAATTTGGAAATTTGTAAGAATATAAATAATCGTATATTAATATATCTAGAATAATGTGAATTTTTGTAAAATAAAAATGTTTAGAAAATAATGCAAATAAATTCTTGTCTATAATTATCATTATTTTATTATGATCTTACATACAAAAAATAACAGTATACATAAATACATTTTTTAAAAGTTTGAAGATTATATACAATCTTCAAACTTTTAAAAAATGTATTAATGTATACTGTTATTTTTTGTATGTAAGATCATAATAAAATAATGATAATTATAGACAAGAATTTATTTGCATTATTTTCTAAACATTATTATGTTACAAAAATTCATGTATATATATATATATATATATATATATATATATATATATATATAGGGTGCATTTATCTAAGTAATGATATAGTGAAACACCATTTAAAGCAATCAAGTAGCTATATTATTTTAGGAATTGACATAAAAAAAAGAACTTGATACAGTGCACTGCTTTTGAGATCAACATAATTGCAAATTATCAAGTGAAATGATTTTAACATTAACACTATGCAAACCAATTACATATTATATTTTTTGGAAAAAAAAAGTCTTAGTTATAAGGTTAAGTCTTCTTATTTATAAAAACTCATCTTAAATAGTATAAATGATGAAATAACACATGCACCATATCACTCCTTGTTCTCATCACCCTCATTATCTTCCAGCTCGCTTGGCATGATAACACTAGTGTTCTCAAAAATATGTTTTGATCTAGGGTCATGTCTCAATACGAACCACCAATCCTTATCCAACACATTTGGGTAAAAGCAAAACCTGGTTGCAGTGTTTGGGGAAAACATAAGGCTCCTTAGCTTCATCCCACATCTTTCTAGAGTTGATACATATCAACCTATTATCTCGATCTTCCTTTACATTATTCCGATCAAATGTGTCCCACCACTTGCAACTAAAAATAACACATTGGAAAGAAGAGAAGTCCACTTCAATGATCTCTTTTATCTTTCCAACGTAACCTAACGTCCCTCGTACTAGGTTTTGATCACGGTGGCTAGCTCGACTAGATTGATCGAACTCGAATTACACTCCACAGTCTTGTGTCATGTGTCCATCATCGACATTTTCTATGCAAAAATGGTGTCCATATGCCCACATAGATGGGAACAAATGCACCTATAAAAAAGTAAAAAAATCATAGTGTCATGTGTCTAATAACCCAACTGTTAAAATATATAAAATATAGATGTTACATTTCAAAGGTGCATTATTAAGTTTAAAATGTAAATAAATAGATTATTACCGAGTTTCTGCACCCAATCCCTATGTTTAGCACATCCTCTTCAGCACGCGGGTAACTTCCGTTTGCACCGTATTTCTCTCTGACTTGGTCAGCAACCCAACTGTTGGGGCATAAAATTGGCATATTTTATTTTAAATGATTAGTATAAGGCACACTTCTACCATTCAATAGCCTGAATTCTTTCCATTCACTATCCCATTTCATCCTCTTTTTTTCGTACAATGTGACCCGTGGTTGTGTCACTTCAAAATTGTAAAGAACGAATTTATTGATTGCTTCAATTTATGCATTCGTTGAAGAAATAAAACTGACATAACACATAAAAGCTCAATATGAATCTCAGGTTTGAACAAACACTTCTGAAACTGTGTATTAACTAAGTGAAAGAAAATTACATAGTAGCCTGGTCATTTACATCCATCCACCTGGGCTAGACTCTCGAACCTGATCTAGAGATCTAATCTAAAAAGGATATTCTGTTTGAGGGAGTTTGTAGTAAAAAAGGACCCTATAACTATTAACTACATCAACAAAAACTTTTAATAACCCATGCTAATGATGCCTACCAAACCAAACAACCATGTTTAGGTGGAAAACTGTCATACTAGATTTCAGGTCTTGATATACCAAATTTGATGATGAGTTGTCCATTGGTGAGGTGGCAAAAGTGATGTGTTGTTAGCCATGTCAATGCTGTGAAGTGTATTGTTGAGTTTTCATCATCAACATATGTCCCAATGACATTTCATAATCCCTTTTGATGACTCATTTCCTTCCTGAAATGCATTAAATGCCTCAAAAAGAGCGAAAGTTTAGAATGCTGGAAAAACAGAGCATTTAGGCAGTTTCTTAGCGTAATTTTTGTAGCATCTTTGTAACACCACCTTCCACAACTTTTCTTACTCTTCTTCCTGTGGGAGGGTCTTCATTGGGTTTGATAATGTAAATAAATTCCTCTAGTTACCCCTTATATGATAATTTTCAGGGAGTTTTTCCCGAAATAATTCTACAGTGAGTTCATAGCGAAAACTCAACCTCAAGCATGGAGCTTGCTACGAAATTGCCTAGTTGCACAAAATTTTGAAATTTTTTCTTCGTAACCCCAAAAAAATATTTGTAGCCCTGTATATGTCTTGCTATGATATCTTAATACAAAAAGTAGTAAAAAAGGCGTGACTTACCATCCTTCATGGAGCAGTAGGCTCATCCTCCATCACTAGCAATTTTATCAAACCATGGTGGAAAATGGAAGTGTCACTACTTTCGGGTTTAGCTTGAACCTTATCAGCCATTTTGCCTAAACTCCTAAATAGAAAAAAAGGTAAATCCAATGGTTGTTTACCTGTGAAGTGAAGTAGCAATTTGAAGTGGCATTGATAGACCATGTGAAATATAACTTCACAAGTGATGTATGTCTAAATCACCATCAACAATTTTGAATAATTTTCCTGGAGGCAAGTCCTAGAGATGTCTGAGCTCATGTCTATGCCTATGTGCTCCTCCTTCAAAAATTCATCACAATTTTTCAGCTTGAACCTTATTGCTTTAAACCATTCGTCTCCAGACCTTGGGATCTCGGTTGCCTGTGCAATTGTGTCAGGAGACACAACAAAATTGAGGATTCCCACCTTCGAACATGTACCATTGAAATTTATAGCAAAATATTTATACACTTGTGCATGATAGCCTTGCAGTTTCTAGCAGAAACACATGCAAATTGCATTGGAAAAATCTTGTCAGAAGTTGGGGTCTTTTGAAATTAGCCTCATATCTGATCACAGTGCCACCCTCTTTTGCATTTTTATGTGAGGCAATAATTTCAAGCACAGTGCTGATCAACTCCTTATTTTACACATGCAGAATTATTTTGAGGGAACAAGCAACTCCCTTGACACAAGTAGCACTTAGTCTAAGACAACTACAGGACAGAATTCAAGATTCTAAACTGCTAGAAAAAACATTCAAGCAACTTACAAGGATGAAGGTGAGGTGTTGCTTTTCGAATTAGGAATTAGACTAAATAAGGAAAGAGGAAAAGAGTGGGAAAAATGAAATGATGTGAGGAGTAATGATAACCACGCATGAATATGACATATGATGAAAATTAACAGAATGGGACCATGATGACCAAGTGTGCACTGACCAATGAAATCATTACAAAACACAAATTTTCCCACCTTTAGCAGAAAAAATGGATTTCGTAGCATTTCTAGTACTCGGGAGGGAAATTTTTCTATGGAACTGTCAGGAAATTCTGTAGCGAAATCAGAATGTTTTACACTAACTACACTGCAACTATATATATATATATATATATATATATATATATATATATATATATATATATAAAATAAAATGATGCTAAGTGTCACATAATGACCCTATATTACCCATGCAATCAGATTTTTCGAATTTACCTTGACATGACCTTTATTGCATGACTAATGACTATTTAAACATCTTAAACTATGTATAACTATTTTTTGAAAATTATGAATTCAAAAGACCTTATTCAACCCTCCTAAGTGACTCAACCTAATTAAATTAAGAAAAACCTAATGGTTATCATGGATAACAGTACATATGAGATCAAAATATACATTATATGTTACGAAACTAGCTCCAAAAATAGAAGAAAAGAGAGACCAACGCCTTAGAAATAAACTACTTTGAGGGGGAAACCTCCTTTACATTACATAAGTGAACAATTCTTGGATCATACAAATGACAAAACCTCCCTTGTATATATAGGAGTCCATGGGGCCACAATTTAATCCTAGTCGACCTAAACAATATTGTAGTAAAGGACAAATAATAGCAATATGGGGGTTACAGGGGTACAACAATAACAATAAGGGGGTTACACTAACAAAAATAAGGGACTATACTAGTAATATAGGGACCTAACATGCTCCTCTCTTTCAGAAAAGTGTTTTCCTCAACACTTGAGTAGCTCTAGGTGCTTCTATATAAAATTCTCATCCTCCCATGTAGAATCTTCAGTGGGTAAGTTCTTCCATTTGACGAGATACTCTGAAATTGATCGATTTTGTAGTTTTCAAGTTCTTGTTTCTGTGACTGCTTCAGGTTCCAATATGGTTTTTCCTTCCTTATAAAGATCTGGAAATATTGTTTGAACTGGAAGTTTGTCTCCTATAACCTTCTTTAAGCATGAAACATGGAAAAATGGATGCACTCGCGAAGAAGAAGGAAGCTCCAATTTGTATGCCATAGTACCAATATTTTGCAACACCTTGTAAGGACCATAGTACTTTGGCGATATTTTATTATCCTTCTTAGCTTGCTTGAGGGAAATTTGTTTGTATGGTTGTGGTTGTAAAAATACCCAGTCTCCTACATCAAAACTTCTCTCACTGTGATGTTAATCTGCCTATTGTTTTATTCGATTTTGTGCCAAATTTAGGTTATTCTTTAAGAGTTGGAGAACTTCTTGTTGATGCTCGATGTGATCATCCACTGCTTGAACCCTAGAATTTTCCCTTAAATAAGATGTGATGGATGGTGGATGATATCCATAAAGTGCCATAAATGGGGTCATTTTTGCTGCAATATGGAAGGAATTTCTATACCACCATTCAACGAGAGGTAACCACTTGAACCATTGTACTTTCTTATCAAATACAAAACAATGAAGATATCCTTCCAAACATTTATTCACTATCTCAGTTTGACCATCAAAATGAGGATGATAAGATGAGCTATGAGCTAGTTGAGTACCCAAACAAGAAAATAATTTCGTCCAAAAATTTCCTGTAAAAATGGGATCTCTGTCACTTACAATAATCTTTGGGTTTCCATGTAGCTTTTGAATTGTTTCCATAAATGCGGTAGCAACTGTACTCGCTTTAAATGGATAAGATAACGCACAAAAGTGTTCATACTTGGTAAGTCTATCAACTACCACCATGATGACGCCCCTTCCTTCAGACTTAGGTAAACCTGTGATAAAATCCATTGAAATCTCCTCCCAACGTTGACTTGGAATGGATAAAGGTTGTAGAAGACCCGAGGTCTTAATTGTCTCAAATTTATTCTGTTGGAAAACCAAACATTCCACCACAAACTTTTAAATATCAGATCTACGGCCATCCCAAAAAAATTCTTTCTTCACCCTGTGGTAAGTTTTTAAAAATCTGGAGTGTCCTCCTAAAAGAGAAGTGTGCAATTCCAAAAGAATATTTTGTTTTAGTTGGGAATTCTTACAAAGATATAAGTGATCTTTGTACCATAAGGAATCATTTTTCAAACTAAATGTATCAGATGTACTAGGATCTTGCTGCAAATTTTGAATGAGCGTCCACACTTCTTCGTCCTTCTTCCATTCATCCCTTGCTTTGGTTATCCACTTTGGTTAGATAATAGAAATGTCACAAAGCAATGCTTCCACCTCTTCATCCTTTCTTGAGAGTGCATCTCTAACAACATTTAGCTTCCATTTTTTGTAGATGATTTCAAAGTCATAACTCAACATCTTTTTGACCCATTTTTGTTGCTCTTCTGAAAATAGTATTTGTTCCAAAAACTGTTTAAGACTATCATGATCAGTTTTTACCTTGAAGTGTCTTCCCATTAGGTAAGGTCGCCATTTCTTTAGTGCATGTAGTATTGCCAACATTTCCTTCTCATAAATAGCCTTTTCTAAATGCTTTCCTTTGATTGGAAAACTTTCAAAAGCAATGGGTCTTCCTTCTTGCATTAAAAAAACACCAATTCCATTTCTTGAGGCATCACATTCCATAATAAAGGTTTTTGTGAAGTCTATCGTAGCTAAGACTGGTGCAAGGCACATTGCCTCTGTAAGATAAAATAAAATAAAATAATGCTAAGTGTCACATAATGACCCTATATTACCCATGCAATCAGATTTTTCGAATTTACCTTGACATGACCTTTATTGCATGACTAATGACTATTTAAACATCTTAAACTATGTATAACTGTTTTTTGAAAATTATGAATTCAAAAGACCTTATTCAACCCTCCTAAGTGACTCAACCTAATTAAATTAAGAAAAACCTAATGGTTATCATGGATAACAGTACATATGAGATCAAAATATACATTATATGTTACGAAACTAGCTCCAAAAATAGAAGAAAAGAGAGACCAACGCCTTAGAAATAAACTACTTTGAGGGGGCAACCTCCTTTACATTACATAAGTGAAAAATTATTGGATCATACAAATGACAAAACCTCCCTTGTATATATAGGAGTCCATGGGGCCACAATGTAATCCTAGTCGACCTAAACAATAATGTAGTAAAGGACAAATAATATCAATATGGGGGTTACAGGGGTACAACAATAACAATAAGGGGGTTACACTAACAACAATAAGGGACTATACTAGTAATATAGGGACCTAACATGCTCCTCTCTGTCAAAAAGTGTTTTCCTCAACACTTGAGTAGCTCTGGGTGCTTCTATATAAAATTCTCATCCTCCCATGTAGAATCTTCAATGGGTAAGTTCTTCCATTTGACGAGATACTCTGAAATTGATCGATTTTGTAGTTTTCAAGTTCTTATTTCCGTGACTAATTCAGGTTCCAATATGGTTTTTCCTTCCTTATCAAGATCTGGAAATATTGTTTGAACTGGAAGTTTGTCTCCTATAACCTTCTTTAAGCATGAAACATGGAAAAATGGATGCACTGTGGCTCATTGTATGTATTCAATATTTTGCAACACCTTGCAGGACCATAGTACTTTAGCGTATTTTATTATCCTTCTTAGCTTGCTTGAGGGAAATTTGTTTGTATGGTTGTGGTTGTAAAAATACCCGAGTCTCCTACATCAAAACTTCTCTCAACGTGATGTTGATACGCCTATTGTTTTTATTCGATTTTGTGCCAAATTTAGGTTATTCTTTAAGAGTTGGAGAACTTCTTGTTGATGCTCGATGTGATCATCCACTGCTTGAACCCTAGAATTTTCCCTTAAATAAGATGTGATGGATGGTGGATGATATCCATAAAGTGCCATAAATGGGGTCATTTTTGCTGCAATATGGAAGGAATTTCTATACCACCATTCAACGAGAGGTAACCACTTGAACCATTGTGCTTTCTTATCAAATATAAAACAATGAATATATCCTTCCAAACATTTATTCACTATCTCAGTTTGACCATCAGATTGAGGATGATAAGATGAGCTATGAGCTAGTTGAGTACCCAAACAAGAAAATAATTTCGTCCAAAAATTTCCTGTAAAAATGGGATCTCTGTCACTTACAATAATCTTCGGGTTTCCATGTAGCTTTTGAATTGTTTCCATAAATGCAGTAGCAATTTTACTTGCTTTAAATGGATGAGATAATGCACAAAAGTGTGCATACTTGGTAATTCTATCAACTACCACCATGATGACACTCTTTCCTTTGGACTTAGGTAAACATGTGATAAAATCCATTGAAATCTCCTCCCAACGTTGACTTGGAATGGATAAAGGTTGTAGAAGTCCTGGGGTCTTAATTGTTTCCACTTTATTCTGCTGGCAAACCAAACATTCTGCCACAAAATTTCGAATATCAGATTTAAGGCCATCCAAAAAAAATTCTTTCTTCACCCTCTGGTAAGTTTTTAAAAATCCTGTGTCCTCCTAAAGGAGAAGTGTGCAATTCCAGAAGAATCTTTTGTTTTAGTTGGGAATTCTTACAAAGATATAAGCGATCTTTGTACCATAAGGAATCATTTTTCCAACTAAATGTATCGGATGTACTAGGATCTTGCTGCAACTTTTGAATGAGTGTCCATACATCTTTGTCCTTCTTCCATTCATCTCTTGCTTCAGTTATCCAATCTGGTTGGATAATAGAAATAGCACAAAGAAATGCTTCCACCTCTTCATTCTTTCTTGAGAGTGCATCTGCAACAACATTAAGCTTTCCTTTTTTGTAGATTATTTCAAAGTCATAACCCAACATCTTTGTGACCCATTTTTGCTACTCTTCTTAAGATAGTCTTTGTTCCAAAAAGTGTTTAAGACTATCATGATCAGTTTTTACCTTGAAGTGTCTTCCCATTAGGTAAGGTCGCCATTTCTTTAGTGCATGTAGTATTGCCAACATTTCCTTCTCATAAATAGCCTTTTCTAAATACTTTCCTTTGATTAGACGACTTTCAAAAGCAAGGGGTCTTCCTTCTTGCATTAAAACAACACCAATTCAATTTCCTGAGGCATCACATACCATAATAAAGGTTTTTGTGAAGTCTATCGTAGCTAAGACTGGTGCAAGGCACATTGCCTCTGTAAGATGTTCAAAGGCCTTAGTTGCTTCAGGAGTTCATGAAAATGCATCTTTCTTCAATAATGTTGTTAAAGGTACTGCTATTCTCCCATAATTCTTAACAAAATTTCGATAATACCCTGTTAACCCGAGAAATCCGTGCAACTGCTTTACGGTTGTGGCTACTTTCCATTCCTTAATGGATTTAATTTTGTTAGGGTCTATCTTAACACCCTCATGAGATACATTATGATCCAGATATTCCACCTCTCTTACTCCAAAGAAACATTTGGATGTTTTTGCATATAATTGTTTCTCCTCCAATAGTTTGAGCACCCTGTCAACATGTTGAACATGATTCTTCCAAGACCTGTTGTAGATTAGTATATCATCAAAAAATACTAGCACAAATTTTCTAAGGAAGGGTTTGAAAATGGAATTCATCAACCCTTGAAATGTAGAAGGTGCATTGGTAAGGCCAAAGGCATGACCAAAAATTCATAATGACCCTCATGAGTTCGAAATGTTGTTTTTGGAATATCTTCAGTCTTCATTCTAATTTGATGATATCCTGAACGAAGATCTAACTTGGTAAATAAATTTCTCCATGTAATTCATCCAATAATTCATCAATCACAGGAATGGGAAATTTATCTTTAATGGTGAGCTTATTGAGCTCCCTATAATTCGGACACATGCGCCATGATCCATCCTTCTTGTGTACCAATACTACAGGAGCAGAGAAAGAACTTTGACTAGGTTGAATTATACCCGCCTCTAACATTTCTGCAATCATACGTTCAATTTCGCTCTTTTGGAAGTAAGGATATCTATAAGGCCTGGTGTTTGGAGGAACACTTCCTGGAATCAAATGAATAGCATGATCATGATCACGAATAGGTGGGAGTCCTTTGGGAGTTTCAAACACCTTGGAATGATTGTCCAAGACTTTTTGGAGATCTGGAGAAATGGATGATTTTGATGTTGGAACTTCTAGTGAGCATAATTGTGAAATTACGCCTCGTTGTTCTTTCTTTAGAAGCTTTGTCATGACATTAGAGCTTATTATCTTTCATGGCTTCCCTGCGATACCCCATAATTCGATTTCCTTTTCTTCCGAAAAAAAATCAAGAAAAGTTCTTGAAAATTAAAAGCTACCGTCCCCAAATATTGTAACCATTGTAATCCTAGTACAACATCAACACCTCACATTGGGATGGAAAGCATTGGAATATTCAATACATATTCCCCCATGGCTAGCTTGATATTATGGAATTTTATAGAGAAATTTATAGTTCCTCCATTTGCAACCATCACTTGACATTCTGGTGCTGGGTATAGGAAACAATTCAATTCCTTGGCTACCTTACAATGAATAAAATTATGGGTACTACCCGAATCAATAAACACTATTACCGTTTTCTTCTTGATATGTCCTTCTATCTTGAGAGCTTGAGGAGTGGTAATTCCTGCTAATGCATTACACGATATGGTCATACTCATTTCTTGTTCTTCTAGGGTTGGTTCTTGGTGTATATCCTCTTCTTTTGAAGTTTCTTGTTCATTTTCTTCCTCCTCTTCATAATCTATGTAAAATAATTTCTTCTCGGCACACTTATGACCTTTATTGTATTTGTTATCACAACTGTAGCAAATCTCTTTTTCTCTTTTTTCTTCCAATTGTTGTGGTGTCAACCTTGTAGTTTGTGGAAGTCTAGGAGTAGCAACACTTCCATCTTTATAGATGTGAGTGGTAGGCTTTCTTGTCGCCATAATTTTACATTCAATTTTTCTTGCCAACCTGAATTCCTTCTCTAATGAATCAGGTTCCCAAACGTGAACTTCATGTTGGATGTTATCCTTTAAAGTCCTTATGAAGGCATCAATATTGTGTTCCTCTGGAATATCAGTTACCCTTATATTCAATTTTTGGAAGTCCTCAATGTGCTCCACCACCGAACCCTTTTGTTTGAGATTTATCAATTGGTTAAAGAAGGTGTTGCTCTTTGTATCCTCCTAATGTGCTATCATTTCCTTCGTAAAAATTGACCAAGTGACAATTTTTTTATGGGAGCAAAGCCATCGATACCATACAAATGTATTTTGTTCTAAATGTAAAGTTGCAATGCGTAACTTTTGTGTGTTTTGCACATTATTGAGATAAAAATATTGCTCCATATGTAGTATCCATGTTATGGGATCCTTAAAATCAAACTTCCTCATATCCATCTTCGAAATATGGTGGTTATTTACTCCAACATTGGAGTTTATGAAATCACTATAAACATTTATTTTGTTCTCATCATGAGTTTCCTCTACTATATTTTCGCCATTAGGAATCATTTCTTGTACCAAATTTGACAAACCTTCCTTCAAACCTTCCATGTATTCCTTCAAACCTTCCATTTTTTTTGCATACCATTCTTCAAACCATCCATCTTAGCTTCCATTATTTTCTTTAAAACATCCATTTCATTTTTTGTTTCTTTTTGCAAGAGCGAAATTTGGTGCACTTTCTCTTGTAATTTTGATATGTCATGTTGCCTTTCTTCATCTTCATGAGCCATAGTAGAGCCTTCTGAAGGCTTAATGGGCATTGAATTATTTTTAGGGGGGAATTTTAGAACCCAATACTGATATATATTATACAATATTCCCTTGTAATCAATTCAAATTGATTCTTCAAACAAGACTTATGCAATTCGTCGAGAAAAAAAACACACACACACACACACACACACATTTTTCTTGCTTTTGAGGAGCTCAATATTGAAATTGAATTATATATGTGATTTCGGATCTTAAATATCTAATATTCGGCCCTGTAGTATCAATCTGAATCTTCTTTCGAATTCCATAGGTTTGAACTGATTTGGATTCTTCAAGGCAAAGTTATGCCCAATCTCCCATAATGACCTAATTATGGACTGGTTCAGTAGATCAAACTTGTACGACATGCCACGTGTCATTGTTTCCTCCTTCGGCTCTAAAATTGATACACATGAAACTACACTCTATGTACTTGCAGCAAATTTTTATAGAATTCCAACCTGACGCTCAGAGAGAGTTATGACGATTTTCCCACGGTCACCTCTTTGAGATGAAATTCCGGAGCCTGAAAAAAAACCTAACTTCCACAGATCGTATCTCCGCAAATTTTGTGAACCAAGATCTGAAATTTTTACAGGAGGTTCTTCAAGAGTTCGGCTTCGCTCTATAAAAATTTCAACTTCTGAAACTGCGTAGAAAAAAAAATTATAGTGCAAATTCCACGATGACCTGTTTTAGGTGAAATTCGGGAGCCTGAAAAAACCCTAACTTCCATAGATCATATATCTGAAACTGTTTCGAAGCAAGATTTTAAATTTTTACAGGAGGTTCCTAAGGATTTTTTCTTCGCTCTGTAAAAATTTCAGCTTCTGAACCTTCTTAGAAAAAAATTTATAGCGCAAATGCCATGATGACCTGTTTGGAGTAGCAAAACCCTAGAATCCAAAGCTCTGATACCAAATGTTACGAAACTAGCTCCAAAAATTGAATAAAAGAGAGACCAATGCCTTAGAAATAAGCCACTCCGAGGGGGAAACCTCCTTTACATTACATAAATTAACAATTCTTGGATGATACAAATGAAAAAACTTCCCTTCTATATATAGGAGTCCATGGGCCCACAATGTAATCCTAGCCGACCTAACAATAATAATGTAAAGGACAAATAATAACAATATGGGGGTTACAGGGGTACAAAAATAACAATAAGGGGGTTACGCTAACAACAATAAGGGACTATACTAGTAATATAGGGACCTAACATTATATCGAAGTTCAATGTGAATATTTACTTTGTGTAAATTTGACAAATTATAAGTCGCTTACTCTTTATCAAGCATCTTTTTCCATTCATTTGGAGAAGCTCCCCTTCTATTTTGTCTTCATCCCTTTCATCGTCTCAAATCACCGCACCTAGTGTGTTGTCGATCTTCTTAATGTACTCACTGGCATAATAGAAAGACTCATATGATATGTACCCCTCTACCATAGACCCCTCGGGTTTTGCCTTTTGTCGAACAAAACCTTTCAATTTCTTCATGTACATCTCTAAGAAGAACATCCAACGACAAGAAACCACCCCAAATAATTCAAACTCATCTAGTAGGTGGATTAGAAGATGAACCTGCAAGTCCATGAAACTCGTCAGCAGTTCCTTCTCAAACATACAAACAATCTCAACTATCTCTTGATGTTACCGTGGAATGCTAGCCACATGAATCTCCTTTGACGTGATCCAATGTACAAATGTATATAATTTAGATATGGCACGTCCTAGGTCTTGGGGGAAGTCATGTTTCACACACCCACACATGAACAAATAATAATGAAACTGCAAATTTATAAACACCTGCATACAAGATTAGTTATTTTTTGTGATCCCATGGGATAAAAGTTATTAATATAAAAATAATAAAATCAGTCTTTTTTCATTATACGTACTCTTAGAAGATTCAAATGGTCGTGCGATTTCAACCCCGACAAATCATCTTCCACAGTGAAGCAACGTTGTAGTGAAGACCCATAAGAATATGGCACCCTCACACCCATTATAACTTCCTTTGCCAAAGAAATATCATTTTTTTTAAAATCCATGGGACATCACCTTCTTTGAAATACCAATTAGAGGGACCAGCCTCTCCTGTACTTTCTAATTGTCTTAGCCAATGTTCCCTTTTAGTTTTTGAAGTAATAAGATCTTTCCTAACATCCAATGTGTCACTTTTTGTCGATGATATGTGCCTCCATAAAGAAGATGAAACAATTTTAAATATATGCATGGGATCTAGTAAGTGGGTAATCTTAAGATGCTCCCAATATGGGAGGTTATAAAAGATAGATTTCCTTTTCATCCTAATGGGCAATTTCTCAACATAGGTGTCAAATAATTCTAGATCATCGAACTTAGGCTCCCCATTTGAATCAAACATTTCTATGAACTCCTTCTCCTTCTCTCTCTCACATGTTCTAAGCCATCCAGTTGGTGTCATTATTGCAGGCCTTTGGGTTCTCTCTCATTTACCATTGAAAGCGGATGTTGCTCTTCTGTAAGGGTGTTATTCTGGGAGGAATACCCTGGAGCAATCATACACTGTCTTTCGTAGGTCATTGAACCATCTAGCTTTCAGAGAAGGTCCACAGAATTTTCATCCATAATACCCTTTTGTTACAATACCTTTGAAATTATTGTATACAATATGCATGGCACGTTAAATAATATCATGAAGATCACAAAAATTATAACGAATCAAACTAATATGCAAAAGAATATTGCTACGTATATAAACAAATCAATAAACATGTAATTTACCAGAGCAAACTCCTAAGCCTAGATAATCATGTCTGGTGTAAGCACATATGCCATACAACGTAAAAATCCTCTATGTTGTGATGGGTCTTGATACATCATATGCATGTATCCCATCCCATAATTCCTTCAATTCATCTACCAGTGGTTGTAAGTAGACATCCATATTCTTCACTTGTCTTCTACCAGGGACTATGAGAACCAACATAAGATGTTCATTCTTCACGGACAATCATAGGGGGGTATTGTTATTGATCACTACTACATGCCAAATATAATAGTTGGTGTTCTGGAGGGAATATGGGTTCACACCATCCATGGCTATGCTAAGTCGTAGACTTCGTACTTCATCTTAATTTTTCGGGCCATGTATCCTCTATATTCTTCATGGATATTGAATCTATTGGGATTCACATAACTCCCAACTCACTTCTGTGTGAGGCATGCCATCCCTGCAACATAGTTAATTCTTTGCAACAAAAGAGCCTATGAATCCTTGGGATTATAGGCATGTGCCTCAATATCTTAAGAGGAGGACCATGTGATTTACCCTTATTTTTTTATTTATCATACCTGTCATGCCAAAATTTTGGACATATATCTTTGTCTGCATATTCTCCTCTATATAGAATACAATCATTTGGACATGCATGATATGATATGTACTCAACGCCCAACATTTTCAACAATTACTTTGCCTCTTCGCAGCTATCGAGCAAGACATTATCACTCGGAAGAACATTATCTTTGAATAACCTGTAGTTGGTGGACAATATTAAATGTACAATGCCAATAATTATTAACATTCATAAAATTGGCCATTTGTAATGTTGATTGTGTGACAATGTTTCTCAAAATATAAGGGACTTGATGGTCAATTACCTAAAAATTTCCGAGAAACATGCATTCGACAAGCCAAAATTTTCTTTCAAGTTGTACAGTAACATCATTGTCCCCAACTGGGTAGACTTTGACTGTCCACCAGGTCCAAATAGAGGGGTGGTGGAAGCAAATTTAAGGCTTTCGAAAAAGATATCAATAATATGAGCATCCTCCCCTAGCTGATCATCATTCTGGAATGCATCTAACAACATTTTCTCCATGGCAGTCGTATCCCTTAAGTAGTCATCCATACCAACCTCTATTTTATTGCCTCCATTGCCAACTTGTGAAGAAATAATATTATTGTAGTCATTCCTAATTGGTGAATATGGACGTAGTGGGAATTGAATACGTGGTTGATTCAATCATTCTTGGTATCGTTCCTCTCTAAGTTTTTCTCTTAATTCAACCTTATCTCGATTTGGCATTGTCTTGGGGTGCAACAGAAGATGGTAGGTAGGTCTCTCATCATCACTAGAATCATAATAATTTCAAAAAATATATTTGAACATGATTATTACAATATCGATCATATCAATTAATAATCACGGCAATGCATGATTGATTGGTTTGACGTTGAAAAAATTACAATATAGCAAACAATTATTACCATCATTGTCCTAGGATTGTGGCTAGAAGATGGCATGTTACAATTGGCAAGGTGAAGCGGCTTTCCATTTTCATCTACCAACTGCGCCTTGCGGTAAGTTGATCCCGATAAGAGCTTCCAACGTTTTGGAATTGTTTGAATATTTTGTGCATCTGAACTCGATTCTGAATCTGCATGAACCTGCAAATTTGTATACATTAATTTTATTCAACTGATTGACATGGATATACAAAAAAAAATCAATCAGATAATCAAAATATAAATAAAATATAAAGTAATTAAGTTTGTAGATGGATAGGGAGAACTCTACGATGGAATTTGAGAAATATTATGGAATGAGCTGGATTTTGGATAATTGTCCATTTGATATAATTATAAGATTTTATCCCTGCATTTGAGTAAAAGTCAACAATATTTTTTGGTGTACATACCCAAAAGTAATTTCGGTGCATTAAAAAAGGAGTTATTGTTCTCGGTGCTAATTACTGTTAACTGCAGCGGTGCAGCTTTATTACCAGACGCACCAGTGTGGTTATTTAACAAACACAACAAATGACAGGAAAAAAAGCGCAACTTTATTTTTTTGAAGTGAAAGAAAAAAAAAAGCGGTAAACTGAAAAATGAGCGACAAATGATTTTCGGAAATCTAATTTCATAGAAAGTTCTTTAAATAGTAAAAGCTATTCATTATTTCATTATTTTAAAAAAAAAATTAAGAGAGGGATTTTCACGAGAGATATACCTAGAGCAAGAGAGCATTGTGGAGCAACAAAATACTTGTGAACATCAGCACTATTCAGAGAATCAAAATTTGAAACATCTCGTGATTCTCACAAAAACCCTGTAGTATAGTAAAAATGTTAAACTTTACTTTAATAATTGTTTGTCTTATAGAAATTGTTAGATTTGATACATGCATACTAAAATTTTTAAATTTTACTGTGCATTTTACTAGTAAAATCATTTAAAATCTTTATTCATATTTAGATTTAATTAAAATTCAGCCAAAAAAAAAACAAAAAAAATCCATTATTACGTTAAACCTTTGCTTCTTCTTATTTATGTGATTGCAAAAATTCACAATTATGGTTTTTCATTTAAGATTTATAGGGTTTGTATTACTATATATATATATATATATATATATATATATATATATATATATATATATATATATATATATATATATATATCTATATATATGCGCTTGACATCTAACCCGCGGGACCACTTGCAGAGTGAGATCCCAATCCCTGTCGACCCTTGCACGATTTAAAAAAATAAAAAATAAAAAATAAAATGACTTTTGTTAATCGATGCACCCCGTTTAATATCGCGCACCGGTGCATGATTTTAGTATAACTCACCGGGCGCGTATGGACAAAAAGCATTGTTTGATAAAAACAAGTTTCCATTCATTTATGTTTATGTTAATCGCTACTCCCGTATTAATATAACGCATCGGGTCTCCTAATGACAAAGAGCATCATACAATGTTGCTACTGTAGCAGTGGTGCATTTATAATAACATATCGCACCGTTATCGTTTAAATATTTTTCCGTTGTCGGTGCTTAAGTGGCAAAATTCGCACCGGTGCGGTTAAAAATATAAATGCACCTGACGTTTAATTTAGATAGACGCACCTTTTCTTTTTTTTTAACCTGAAAAGTATGTGATTTATTTATAAAATATATTAATGAATGGTACAAGTTTTATATTGATAAAAAATGGCTGACAAGAGTTCAAGTAACAAAAATATTGATAGCACATCCATAAAAGCAAAAAAGGCAAGGTCTTTGTAAATTCTTTACAAATATTATTATTTTTAAATTATATGTAAGTTTAACTAATGTGTATTGTTTAGTGTGTGTCATGCAGAGCCACAAAATGAAAAAGCTCGATAAGATTATTTCTAATCTAAGTCTAGAAGAGCGTAAAAGGTTAATGGAAAAATTGCAGAAGGATGAATCAGGTGAATGAAAAAATACTATCGATCCAATATGAGTTTCTTTTTTGAATTTTCATTAATAATATACTTAAAAATATTAGATAACATGTTTCAAACAATCTATTAGTACTGATATGTTTAATGTTCTACAGGGAACAAAAACGAAGGAAATGAATGTTGTTCTAAGAAAAGAAAAAAAATAGAACATGCAAATGAAAATGAATTGCTCCTTAGCTCATCTGGAGTGGCGCTGGAGGTTAACGATAGGGGGGAAAACTTTTCCAAAACTTTGATGGATCTAGTGGAACAAATGTATAGAAATTCTTTCCACTTACAATACAAAAATCAATCCAATGATTCCAAGAACTAAATTTTATTTAAACTACAGGAAGAGTTTCCAAAGAATTGGTCAATGAGACATGTCAGACTCTTAATAGCAAAAACATACAACAACAAAAAATAAGCATTGAAAAAGTAATATTCCTTTAAATTTTTTTATAGAATTATATGTGTATGTTACTACAAATCAATCATTTATAGATATCACTTTTATTATATTTAGTTTTCATATAAATATCAATATAAAAATTAAATAGTTTATTGTCATGTTACTTTTTCAGGAAGATTATGAAAATATCAAAGGATGAACGAGCTAATATCAGAAAAATGCCAGTAGGAATGTCCAAAAATGTGTACAAGGAGATGGTTAAATAAATAGACATAATTGCATCACACAAGGAGCCATCTCAACAACAACGTGATTCAAATGTAATATGTAATCATTTAATTTTTCGATTAGGTACAATAAATAAATAATTTAGCATTAAATATTAATTTTCAAGTATTTTCTTGCAGAAAATAAAAGAAAATGGAACCCATTCAACACAAACCAGGACGACAAGGAAGAAAAGGGTTGATATCTAAGTTTGTGAGTAATTGTTACTTCCTTATAACAACTTAACTATATTTCATTTTTGTATATTTTAAGATGCTTTACATCAATCATCATTGAATGTCTTCAAACAGGTGCTAACATACAAAGAAGAACCATCAAAAGAATTGATTGACATTGGGTTAAATATGGGTTGTCAGTATATGTTGGCATATCATAAATTAATTGTGGAATTTGTAAGTATCTATCTTGTTTTACTTAACTCTGTCTATAATTAATAAAACATTTGTTTATATATATTAAATCTATGATTTTTTATAGGATATAAAACTTGCAAGAAACAAAGTATGGAACTGCGCCAACAAAATAATTGTTGAAAGAAGGCATGAAATTTGGTTTTGAAAGAATGTGTATAGTTCACAAGTCAATTCTTGCTATGGTACATTTCTTTTCAATTTACATTGATGTGTATTATTTAATATTGCAATTTTCATTATTCTCTCCAATGTAGATACACTCATTACACTTTATTTTTAAGTTTGTAGACAGAACTTGAAGAAGAAGAAAACAATCAACAAAATGAACAAAAAATTCCTCTAAATAACCCAAGTCATGGAAGTAGCTTGAGCCGTGACAACAGTTCCAATGAAGAATGATGATCAATATTTTTGGATATCAAAGCAAAGCGTTGTATTTTTTGAAATATTTGTCTGTGAAATCAGACATTTTGTTTAATGAAATGGACATAGTGTCCCAATTGAAAGACAAAGGGTTACCAATAACTATCCCATTTTTTATGACAAAGAGTCTCTTATTCATATATATATAATAAAATACGTTTTAATTTATTCTATTGTGTTCTCCATTTTCGCTGTGAAATGTTACACCACTGATTAAATATATGGATGATTAAATATTATAATGAAGAGATGTGAAATCTGATGATATAACAAATTCATCCAAACACCACATTCAAATGCACTAATAAAAAATTAATTGATATGAATACTGTTATAAGATATGTGTCAACTTTTGATGAATAATGAATTTTTAAAAAATCACAATAATTTCACTGTCACAGGTCTATGTTTCTAAAAAATAGAAAATGAACACTGGTGCGTGTGTATGATATTGCGCACTGATGCGTTGATACAACCTATGATCACCGCACCAAATACAAATACCAATTAGAATGCCTGGTGCGTGTCACCAACAAATACGCACCGTCGGATAGGCATTGCATGCACTGGTATGGTTTTCCTTTAACGCGTTGGTGTGTTTTTACACCTTAACGGCCTGGGGCGTGTACACAACCCATATGCACCGAGCGGATAGAACGTGCATGCACCGGTGCATTCATATTTGTAATGCACCGGCACTGTTTGCATTAAATGCCTCAGTGCTTTACAACTATAATCTGAATAACATCGGTTATTGCACCTTCTATCGGCCCGGTGTGTATTTTCTGGTGACACGCACCAGGATGTTCTGTATGTAAACACTCTGGGGTTTCAAAAATTTGTTTTCCATCACGGTGCTTGGTATGTTTACAACATCGGTGCGTACTATTAAAACACATCGGTGCATTCACACATGAAGCGCGAACCGATAAGAAAAACATTCGTAAAAACCTTCGGCCGCCCAGTTTTTTTAGTTGTGTTGAAGTTACGTTAGCAGCTCCATAAAAACCTCCGTTACCAAAAATAGATGTTGTAGAAAATGTTTTTTTGACAATTTTGGCCAATTTTATACCACTAAAAACCTCCTTTATAACCTCCGCTAGAGGGTCTTTTCTACTTTTCCCATCCAACCTGGTTCATTTTGGGACCGATTGTTGAATCTTCAACCTATTCCATCTTCATATAAAATTTCTATCCACCCATTTGTACCTCAACATGCTCAAATACATGTAATCCAACCTTTACAAGTTGTTGTTGCACGAAAGCATATTATGTCGGTATCTGATAGCTCTCAAGTTCCACTTACCCAACCTTTACAAGGTACCTTATAGTCTCAATAGCTTGGGTAAGTTACTCCTAAAATTCCAATAGGAAAGACTACTTTGAAGCTCTCTTGATGGCAAATTAATGGATGTTGCACTTTGACATATGGATGACATATCGTTGCACTATTACATGACATGACTTGGATGCTACACTATCATGATGACATAGCTGACATTAATGACAAGCATGATAACACACTATGATGAAGAACTTGGAGTCGTAACAATGAAGGATCCCTAATGACCTTGCTGTCCTAATCAACCTCTGCACAATTTTTGCCTAATGACCTTGTTGTCCCAAAAATTTTATGCATAAAATTTAAAGACAGTCCCAAAGAAAAATATTTTTTTCCACCTTAGAGACATCTTTTCTCAATGGGACCTAGACCATATTAAAGAGGATTTTTTCCTCTTTCCAATGAGCCCTTAATTTCCCTGAAATTCCAAATGGTTTGTGAGATATTGAATTTTCAAGTTAAAAAATATTTTTTTGACAGTGAGCCAAACTGCACCTTGTCTTAAAAGTCGGCCTCCATACAATGACGTGCCTCTTCATCTTGGCTTGCAAAAAATACTGTATATAAGGGTTTCAGAACTCATTCTCAATCATCCACCTCGATTATTATCACAGAAGTACCACAGCAGCTCAGATAAAGGAAAAGATAAGGCACAAGAATGATTTAAATAAGCTTTGGGTCTAAACTATTATTGCAGTTTCCAGAGTTAAGGGTTAACACCGTTGGACTTGTTTGGGTTTTCCAGATTGCAATATCAAGACTTTTCTGTGGTAAATATCTGTTATACCTCGGAACTGTGGCATAAAGTTCAGAATTTGAAGTTCGAATCTGTGGGTTATTGGATTGATCTGAGGCCAGTAACAAAATGTTGTTGTTTTTCATCATTTAAAGTAAAGGTTCCTGCTCAATAAGTACATATTGTCATCCTCAAGCAGTAAGAGATAAAGTCAGCCTTGAAATCCTTTGTGCAGCAATGTTCAAGCATAAATGATGTGGCCTCATATAATCTTATTTGAAGTAAACATGAAAAATACCTTCTATGCTTTGTGGAGTTGACTGTCATCTTTGGAGCAGAATTGTAGAAGCCCCTTTGCATCAGACATTGAAGAGTTGACACCTTGTTGAGGTAGTCCCTAGTGCATGGTTGAAGCATACTTGGAGGCCATCTTGACATTGTGGAGCTTCCTGTAGAAGGTGTTTACAACAGTCTTGAAGGTGCATTGTTTATAAAGTTTTATCTTAGCCCTAGAATAGTTTGTGCACACTTTTGGAGCAAGGTTGAAATCTTTGTCAAGGCAGTCTTAGGAAGTTTTTGTTGAAGAGTAGCATCTATTAAGCTTATAGAAGCAAATATTTAAGACATACATTATTGGAGCAGCCATAGAAGTCTTGCTGAAGAAGACTTGAAGTTTTGGAAAGGAAAATTGGAGAGAATTTTGTAGACTTGCCTTGAAGACCATGATGCATTAAAGCCATCATGAGGTAACCTAGGAGAAAGGGTTTGGGTACGATGAAGAGCAGTGGTGATACCTTCTAATAAGAAAAGGTTGTCATTGATGATGTGACGTGGAGACTAAGTGAAGGCATTGTTGAAGATTGTCAGGGCTCATTGAAGAAGACTTTGGGAGCCATGAAAAATAACCAATGATATTTTGATGAAGTGAAGTTGCGGGTTGGAGCCCAAGAGGTTGGAGCCTCATAGAGACAAGGTCGGTGCCTTGGAAGATAGGGTTGGAGCCTTAGAGGATAGGAGTCCTCAAGAGACCAGGTTGGAACCTATACCAGAGATAGGGTTGGAGCCCTAGAGATTGGTGCCTCAAACTAACAAGGTTGGAGCCTTGGGAAGTCCAAGTTGGTGCTTGGCATAATACAGGTTGGAGCCTGGGAGATTAAATATTGGTGTCTTCATCTAGGGTTGGAGCCCTACACAAATATTGTACTCAATTTATGAATATTAATAAAAGTATTTATTCTTATTGTTCATTTTTGCTCTAAATATAAATGATCTAACTGGTAAAAATAAAAATTGGAAAGAAATACTAATTCACCCCCCCCCCCTCTCAGTATTTCCAACAATTGGTATCAGAGCCAGTACCTTCACTCAAAGCCTAACAAATTGAAGGTTGATCATTAGAATACAAATGGGAAAACCAAGGAAGAAAGTCTCCAATCCTCCTAAAGATGTGTCTTCCTCAACCATCAAAATTGAAGTCAATCAATTTGCGAAGGCTCCATTGTTCAATGGAAATTTTGATATATGGGAGGAAAGAATGAGGAATTTCTTTAAGACTCAAGGAATTGAAGTTTGGAAATCAGTGATTACTAATGACACGATGGACAAAGAATCCAAGGAGTACAATACAAAAGCAATGAAGACAATTTTGAATGGGTTACCAAATTATGTGAAGGCCAATTTTGAAAGATGTTCGTTAGAAAAAGTTGTATGGGGAAAACTTCATGATCTTCACTCAAAAGGAGCATTAAAAATGATCTCTAGTCAAGAAGATGATGAAAAACAAGAAAGAAGGCCAGAATCCATCAACAGAACTGAAGATAACAGAGATGACAACAAGGCTAAAGAAGACCTAGAAGATGAAGAGAACAAAGAAAACTTTGAAGAAGATCTCTTAAATAAACTTATGGCTTCCATGGAAGATATTAACGATTTGAAAAAGGAAAATGAGGAACTTAAGAAAAAAGCACAAGATGGTAACCAATACAAGACAAGGAAGGAAGTTGACTTTGTCAAGCTTCAAGTACAAGAGAGAGATGAGGAGCTTGCCAAACTTAAAGAGGAATTTCATCAAAACAAAAGAAAGCATCATGAAGAAGTCATATCTATGACAAATCAATTGGATAAGGAGAAGAAAAGGGAAGAAACTTTTTCAAGCCACCTTGAACAAAGGCTTAAGAGCTTGAACAATCTTGAAGCAGAGATTGGTCAATACATGGAAGAGGTCTCTTCTCTTAGATCTCAACTAGAAGAATCAAGGAAACAAGCACAAGGAGCCGAGAAGGTGATTGAAACTTTGGCGTTCATAGAAGGACAAGTTAATGAAGCAGAAAAGGAGATAAACACCATGACATGCCAACTAGAAGAAAAGGATGAAGAAATATTGAAACTAAAATCAGACATCAATCTTCTCAAGGCCCAAACATGTGAAGCTACAAGAATAAAAGAAGAAATGGAGAGCAGTCTAGCAAAGGAGAATGAAGAAGTCTTCATAATGAAATCAAATATCATCTCCCATAAAATAGAAGCACACGAAGCAACAAGGATGATGGAAGAAATGAATAAGCAACTAGTTATGAAAGATGAAGATTGTGGAAAGTTGAAAGGAGAAATTATCTTTCTCAAAAAGGAAGTTGACTTTCTAAATAAGAACTTGAAAAGCTCTCAAACCCTAGATGACATCCTAAGTCATCAAAGGTCTCCCCTTGATAAATCAGGTCTTGGCTATGCAGGTGAATCCTCAAGCAAGAATGATAATGCTTCAAACAACAAAGATGTGAGGAACCTAGAAAGAAATGTTGATGCTTTCAGTTCCAGCAAAGGCAAGGAGAAGAATCAAGACAACAATGGAAGAAATTCTACTCCAAGATGGAGACTTGCAGATGTTGTCAAGAATACAAAAGGCAATGAATATCATCAAATAATCCCAAGGCAAAAATACTTCAGAAGTACATCAAGGAAAACTCGATCTCTGAGGTACCAAAGTATATTTCTTGGTTATTGCTATTCTTGTACAAACTTTGGGCACATGGAAAAAGACTGTAGGGCATATCACAGAGAAAAATATAATGGTACCCTTTAATATCCTAGAAGCAATTTTGTAAGAAGAAGTCATGATTTCTTATTCATGAACAAGATAGAGTGTTTCAATTGCCATAATATTGCACATATGGCACGTGATTGTTACTTGACTTGGGTCCCTACACAAGCTAGAACCATGGAAACCAAGCCAGAAAAGAAAGTTACACAAGTATGGAGAAGGAAGAAAACTAGGTTTTAAACTCTCTTGAACACTCCAGCCAACAACACATGTTGTTGACTTGATGAAGTCATCCTTGATATTCGAAGTATTTGATGGTGAGACTTTGCCAAAAAGGAGACCATGCATACAATTAGGGGGAGTTTGTGATCATTCTGCGAAAGGGCACTACGTGGACAATCATCTTTTAGATCATCTTTTGGGAGCATTGAAGAATATAATCCCATCTCACTCGATGAACCATTGTTGAAACTATCTTCCTTTTTTTTTTTCTCTCTGAATATGGCTACTTCTATATTGATACAAAATATAATTACAGGGAGGTCGAGGCCTCAGGAGTTCCAGCCCATTGTTGTGGCATTCTTACATTACAATGCTGGTCATTGACAAACAAAACATGCTGGAAGCAGACCAGGAGTGCTTTTAAAAACTGTGACCTTATCTGTCTCAAAGAGAGAATTAACTTCTATGACTGGATAGTGAGCAGACCTTGACAGAGTGACCTCTTTATATTTAACCAGAGTGCCTGGATTCTTACAATTCCGACCCATGACAGAAACCAAAATTGACAATTCGAAATTCTGAGGCCAGTGCCAAAAATGAAATCATAAACCGTATTATGCCGCCCACTCAGGGGAAACCGGCCATTTAACAAAAGAGTGAACATGAGAGCTAGAGAACAGTAGAGAAGGAACACCATACTGGAATTGAACACCTTAATGCTAACAGAAACCAAAAAACTGGGAACGCAAACCTGCTTAGACTTCATGAGATGAGGGAGGCTCTTCCTCAACGATGAGGCAAGAAAATTTGTATGGATCATCTTCTTCAGCAGGTGGGCAATCCTTGCTTGCGGAGCCGCCTTCATTTGGAGCGCTGAAGCCTGCTTGCAGTCCCACATCAACTTCAGTACCAAGATTAACACTCTGTTGGGTATCCTTCTGAGAAATGCTGTGCTCAGCTTCCTCTTTAGGCTCCGGAGCTACTTCAGGAGTAGCCATGACATGACCCGAGGAAACATGTCCTGAGGAAACTTCCTGAAGTTCGATGGTGATAGTAGCTAAGAGGGAGAAATTGCTAATAGTGCAGGGGAAATGAAGATGAGCATGGTGAGAATGCGCTCTGGAGGAAAGACGAAAATGCCCAGCAGGATTAAACTGATCCCTACCCCTTCCACGACCCCTTCTAGCAGCCGGAAAGCGAACAGGGCCGAATTCCGAAGAGTGGGATGAAGAATCTGAAGTGGAGGGGGAGGACCTGTGGATTACACACCCACAGGAGCCACCTCTTCGGCAGCACATTCTCGGGCACAGTCGAGGCATGATGTTAAGAGCTGAGGGAGCAATAATGTCAGCAGAATTGTGGGAACAGGGGAGAGCCGAGGGGAGACTTGCTAGAGCCTGCGGAGGATGTCTGGTAGGAGAGGAGGACGGACGTAAGTGATTGCAGGAAGAACTATTGGTAAAATGGATACCCGGCACTAAGTTAACACAGCAGCTTAAAGCACATCAAATCCCTGTGCTGGTGCATGAGCTATGCTCAGCAGCAGCTAGGGAACAGCAGACGCGAAGGGGGGGAGAAAGAATGGGTTCATCGTTGAGCGCCATGACTGAAGAAGGAGCGGGAAAACGACAGGGGATGGGCTTCATTAAATCGGAATTAAAGACCTGGACAGAGGTATTAAAGACTAGCAGCATGCGAAGTTGGGTGGCGGTGGTAATAGGCCACGCGCCAACCCACCAGTTCGTACCATAAACCACGTTACCCACCCGCATCTGGGAGTTGAAACTATCTTCCATTAGATCACAAAGAAAAAAGTATTTCTTGAGCTAGAAGAGTTTATGCAAGCAAGGGGAGTCGATTCATCATATGAAGAAATGTGGTCACATCTATCATGGACCACATTGCCAGAAGAAAGAGCACCATGGCAAGGGGAGCAACATGAAGCAGTGTGATAGGGGGAGTACTTGGGCACCCCGTTTGCCATTGATGTCAAAGGGGGAGAGAATGTTGAAGTGAAAGAATATTGCCATCAATGACAAAGGGGGAGATTTTTAATCAAGGTTGTCATTTATGTCAATATGGCACCAGCCGAGATGGAAAATATTCTTGAGATGCCTGGTTCTAGATGATGATGACATAACTCTTGTTTGACAAGGATGCCATCAATGAAGATGTCAACCATGAAGATGTGAAACCACTAATGAATAATTCCTTGAACTAACTATAATGTTGCATGTGCCTTGATGATCTAGACCTTAACCCGTGATGACATATGGAGTCATACACTTGATGATGTCATACACTAAATGAATGACCACAATTGATGATGGCCTCTTGATGAAGGTCTTGATGACAATGGTTGGAAACTATATGATGACATGGAGGACCATTTGATGACATGGACAATGATTGCATGACATGAAGGAATTGGAGATCACTTGATGGCATATGATGACATTGTTGGAAGATCTCATTTGATGATATGGATGATGGTTGGAAGACTACATTGAAGCTCTCTTGATGGCAAATTAATGGATGTTGCACTTTGACATATGGATGAAATATCATTGCACTATTACATGACATGACTTGGATGCTACACTATCATGATGACATAGATGACATTGATGACAAGCATGATAACACACTATGATGAAGAACTTGGAGTCGTAACAATGAAGGAGCCCTAATGACCTTGTTGTCCTAATCACCCTCTGCACAATTTTTGCCTAATGACCTTGTTGTCCCAAAAATTTTATGCATAAAATTTAAAGACAGTCCCAAAGAAAAATATTTTTTTCCACCTTAGAGACATATTTTCTCAACGGGGCCTAGACCATCTTAAAGAGGATTTTTTCCTCTTTCCAATGAGCCCTTACTTGCCCTGAAATTCCAAATAGTTTGTGAGATATTGAATTTTCAAGTTAAAAAATATTTTTTTGACAGTGAGCCAACCTGCACCTTGTCTTTCAAGTCGGCCTCCATACAATGACGTGTCTCTTCGTCTTGGCTTGCAAAAAATAATATATATAAGGGTTTCAGAACTCATTCTCAATCATCCACCTCGATTATTATCACAGAAGTACCATAGTAGCTCGGATAAAGGAAAAAGGGCACAGGAACGATTTAAAAAAGTTTTGGGCCTAAACTATTATTGCAGTTGCCGGAGTTAAGGGTTAACACCGTTGGACTTTTTTGGGTTTTCCAGATTGCAGTCTCAAGACTTTTCTGTGGTGAATATCTATTATTCCTCGAAACTATGGCATAAAGTTCAGAATTTGAATTTTGAATCTGTGGGTCACTAGATTGATCTGAGGCCTATAACAAAATGTTGTTTTATTTCATCATTTTAAGTAAAGTTTCCTGCTCAATAAGTACATATTGTCATCCTCAAGCAGTAAGAGATAAAGGAAGCCTTGAAAGCCTTTGTGCAACAATGTTCAAGCATAAATGATGTAGCCTCATATAATATTATTTGAAGTAAACATGAAAAATACCTTCTATGATTTATGTAGTTGACTGTCATCTTTGGAGCAGAATTGTAGAAGCCCCTTTGCAGTAGACATTGAAGAGTTGACACCTTGTTGAGGCAGTCCCCAGTGCATGGTTGAAGTAGACTTGGAGGCCATCTTGACATTGTGGAGCTTCCTGTAGAATATGTTTACTGCAGTCTTGAAGGTGCATTGTTTATAAATTTTTATCTTAGCCCTAGAACAGTTTGTGCACACTTTTGGAGCAAGGTTGAAATCCTTGTTAAGGCAGTCTTAGAAAGTTTTTGTTGAAGAGTAGCATCTAGTAAGCTTGTAGAAGCAAATCTTTAAGACATACATTATTGGAGCAGCCATATAAGTCTTGTTGAAGAAGACTTGAAGTTTTGGAAAGGCAGATTGGAGAGGATTTTGTAGACCTGCCTTTAAGACCATGATGCATTGAAGCCATCATGAGGGAACCTAGGAGAAAGTATTTGGGTACGATGAAGAGCAATGGTGATACCTTCTAAGAATAAAATGTTGTCATTGATGATGTGACGTGGAGACTAAGTGAAGGCATTGCTAAAGATTGTCAGGGTTCATTGAAGAAGACTTTGGGTGCCATGAAGAATAACCAATGATATTTTGACGAAGTGAAGTTGCTGGTTGGAGCCTCATAGAGACAAGGTCGGTGCCTTGGAAGATAGGGTTGGAGCCCTAGAGGATAGGAGTACTCAAGAGACCAGGTTGGAACCTGTACCAAAGATAGGGTTGGAGCCCTAGAGGTTGGTGCTTCAAATTAACAAGGTTGGAGCCTTGGGAAGTCCAATTTGGTGCTTGGCATAATATAGGTTGGAGCTTGGGAGATTGAAGATTGGTGTCTTCATCTAGGGTTGGAGCCCTACACAAATATTGTACTTAATTTATCAATATTAATAAAAGCATTTATTCTTATTGTTCATTTGTGCTCTAAATATAAATGATCTAACTGGTAAAAATAACAATTGGAAATAAATAATGATTCACACCCCCCCTCTCAGTATTTCCAACAAAAAATGTGTATAGTGTGGTTCAGTTCCAATAGAACCCACCTTTGCCGAGATGATGCAAAATCCCGTGAGGCAACAATATAGACCCTATCAGGGAATTCCTTTAGTGCCTTTTCAAGGCCAATACATCAAAACCAAACCATTCCAGCCTTTGTAGGGTTATCCTGGAGTTGGTCAACAAGGTTATGTGTATGTTGGTTACCAAAATCCTCCTTATTATGGTGCCTAGGTTCCTCCTTATCATAACCCTCCTTATACAGGAATGCAAGTACCTATTTCTCAGGCGATTCCTTCTTATCCATGCTATCCTTCATCAAATTTAAACCATCAGTAACTTTTTGCAGTGACTCTTGAATTGCTATATTTGACTAAGCTTACCAACGATCCCATTGCTCATTCCCCTTGGTAGCCAATAATTCCCACTAAATTTCCTTCCGATATCCCAAAATTCAATTGGGAATATTGGATAATACCCTTCAACCTATGTCATGACGTATCGTCTGTGGTGTTCTTCAAACTTCCTTAATGATGACTCCATATGATTACATCTTTTCCAACACACTCTTACAGGTATCGCAACTAAATGGTACATTGAGTTACCTAGAGCTTTGTTTCATGATTTTAATTTCTTAGCTACTACCTTCCTCATGCATTTCCAGTTACCAATTCGGTATGAAATTGGAATGCAACTTATGACCGACTTTAAACAATCTAAATCCACTCACATTTCATATCACATTCATGAGTGGTTATTTAATACCTTTGTTCTGGATCAATTGTTAGTGAAATGGTTCATTAAATCCCTATTTCCATCTATCACAAAGGATATAGCCAAAGGGGGAGTCATGACTGAAGATAAATTAATCGCTCGTGCTCAGTATTTAGACCCCATCTATACCCAATCTAGTACACTCTATGAAAATATACCAGATGTTCCAAGACCTTTGAAAATTGTTCCTTCCACTACTTGTACAAAATATCATGTTGTGGATGGCATCAATGGTTCTACAGTGAGCATACAGTGAGAAAACCATTTGGTGCTGCTCTCACAGTTTCTGCCCAAAACTCTTCATCCAATCCTCCCATGGCTTCTTCTTCCGAGATAAATGTCGTTTCATCTTATATAGGAAAATATGAACAACAACCAAGAATTAAGAAGAAAGGGAAATGAAAAAAAGAAGAAAGAGTCTTCACCGCAGGATAAACAAACAAATCAGTCCTTTAATGGGAAACAAAATCCTCCTACCCAGGCTAGATTTTCAACAAGGAGCACTTTACTTGTGACTATCCTCACCGTGCAGAAGTGAATCAGTTTCTGAAATCCTCCACTTCCCCCACCATGTTGACCAACCCGTTTCCCAATAAGGACACCCATATGGTTGCTCGGGACCCATCTATCTCTAACATGGTTTTAATGCTTTCCTCCATGAGTAATAAATACGATGTCATGGTGACCACTTGGAACATGGACTATGGTAATGTGAATCTTCCAAACAATCAGGCTACTGATCAACCTGCCAGTTTGACATCACCTCCATCTGATCCTCCTCCACCTTCAATTTCTATAGAGTTAACTATTAAGCCTCCGAAGGGCGTTATTCATAAGTCTGCTTTCAACCCTCATGCCAGGGCTATTAAAAATTACAATGTAGTTAAGGACTTGGCTCCTTTACCATCAAATATGTTGAGCCTCGAGGTGTTGCAAAACTGCCCCGCCCAGAAAAAGGCTTTGCTTTCAGCTATCAGATATGTGGATCCTTAGAATTCCAACATAGTTGTTTTAAATCATGAAAGATATTCCCCTTGATTTCCAGTTCAATTGGCCTTTATGATTCAGGTTGTCGTCCATGGTAAGAATGTTCATCATTCTATTGTGGATGAGGGAGCCTCAACCTGCATCATGTTTATGACTTGCTGGAAGGAGATCGGTTCTCCTCAAGTAAGTCAGTCATCCACCACATTGAAATATTTTCATGGAAGAACATATAAGCATTATGGTATTATGAATTATTTACAAGTGGCATTAGGGGGCAATATTGTATCTATATAAGTAGAATTTATCGTCAGACCTATTGATTATAGTATTCTACTGGTTCACACGTGGGATTACGCCATGGTTGCAGTAGTTTTGACTTATTTCTATATGATCATCTTCCATCATAAAGGAGGGATAGTGGCCATCGACCAACTCATATTTTTTTCCTCTGATTCTCATGATATTGGAATTGTCTCGCTAGTAGGGAAGCTCTACACTCTTATCAGGATGTCGGGTTGGACTATTGAAAGACTCCTTGCTCATGAATACCTTTTCGCTTCCTCCTCCTCTTCCTGATAGCTCATATTCGGTTGCTTATATCAAAATGATATCGTCTTCTACTATCCAAAATGATTCATGGATAATACTAGACGAAATTGAAATCAACAGTTTTGGCGACCGAATGTTGCTTAGCCCTATTGAACTTGATTACGAAGCTATCTATTCGACTTGTGAAACTCATACATTTTGCTCGATTAGTGGATTATGGCACGTCTTATGATCCATTCTCTCGTGTATTTTCTATCGATGCGAGCATCGTGGAGATCATGATGCCAGATGATGCGTCATGGGACAATCATCACCATCGTTCCTCCTTACCAGATTTCATCGAGGGTAATCTTAGTGATGTTTATATACCTAATTTCACCGAAAATTTTGTGAGTTCTATTTCTATCCACGAAGTTGATTCCAAGAATAATCTCTCAAATATAGAAGATATGAAACCTCTTGGCATTTATGTTAAACCAGGTGTTATCGAAAATCTACACATTGGTGCATCTCTCTCTCAATCCGAGATTGAGAGCTACAAATCCCTTTTTCAGGAATTTCATGATGTCTTTGCCTAGAACTATGAGGAGATGCCAAGCATCGACCCAAATATAGTAGTGCATGAAATTAAAATGAATCTCGATGCTAAATCAGTCTAGAACGCCTTCGTCCAGTCCATCCAAAATAGGTTGTCGCGATTAAGAGTGAAGTTGAAAAATTCCTTCGTGCCGGTTTTTTCTATCTCATTCCTATCACTGATTGGGTGTCTAATGTCATCCCTGTCATGAAGAAACTCTTGGGGTTCCCATGTTTTGGCCAGGTTAGCAAGACCAAAAGATGAGATAACATAGAACCACTTTCAGACCTTAGGATCTAGCCTTCCTAGGTCTAGAGAGGGATCTCTCTATGTGATTCAAAGTGTATGTCTTTGAAGCTCTAAGTTATGATTTTAGGCTAGTTATATTCACAGGGTTGGTTTGTTTGTTTATGTTTGGTTGTTGGGAATCAGGAAAGAAGGGTCCAATATAAGACAAGGATGAGCAAAGAGGAGATCAGGCAAAGGTAGATAACTCAGAGAACATCAAGGCCATTGGGCGATGGAGTCAAGAAAGGATTTACTTGTGTTCAATGTGCAAGCTTTCAGTTGGGCTAGTCATCCAGAGCATTTGGATCTTAAAGATGATATTTGAAATGGGACATTAAGGACTGAAAATGAAAGGAGAAGAACCATCCAATTCTGTCTATAGATCAGGTCAGAGGTCATTTAACTCCAGACCTGCTTGGACAAAATCAGAGGCAATACAAGGGATCTTAGAAAGGCTTAATTGGGATGGAAAGATCCTAGTGAGGCAGAGACAGGGTTCTAGACCTCCCAGTGTTCTCAACTCATCCAACTAAATCCTAGCAAGAACATCTAAACATGGATTTCTTCAATTCATACATCAGAGAGCAGGGAATTACATCCACTACACTGGTTAAATCAATTGATATCAATATTCAGATACACATATAAGCAGAAAACATAAAATTCTAGGAGAGCAGCAACATAAGGTACCTATCGAGGGTAAATCTTATACCAAACTTCTGATGCGAGCCACTAGAAATGGAATGAAATGAAATCAAACACAGAGATAGGAAAACATCACCAGCTGCTTTAGATCAGGATCCAAAGAAATATGCTTGTCATATTAAAAACAACACCAATCAGGTACATCATTGCCCACAGCTTGAACATTCAGTCTGAATACATCGAATCTCAGCCTATCTTACAATATTACACAGAGAACTTGTCTCAAGAGGAAAACACTTGCATTTCTCTGATATCTCATCAAAAACCTTTACAATAATTTCCTTCTGTGTTTTATAGCAGAGGATGAACAGAAGATCGACTGAGGAGGTAGGTGAACACTAAATGTTGTATTAAACGTCTGAAAGAAAGAGGGTCGAGGACCATTCTGCTCGTATGCTGAGTATTTAATCTCTGTCACCCCTTTTATGAAAGAGTGATCTTCTTCAAATATGATTTTGACATGTTTCGGCTATGGTACTCCTGGTGATTTGAACAAAAATAAAATAAACTACTGAGAAGTCTGCCATATCAATGCTCTGGTGATTTTGAATTGTTGTCAGGGTGGAAATTCCTTCAGGGATAGGGTGTTAAATAAAAGCTGTATGGACGCCCTGTACTTGATGAGGAAAAACATTTTGCTGACGAACAAACCCTGATGTTACCTTTTACTCATGCTCAGGACCTTCTGGTTGATCCTCAGGGTCTTCAAACTGGTGCTTTGCCTCTTAGACTACTGATTCAAGGCCCAAGATCTTCATTAGCATGCCTTAATCTCCTTTGCTTTGTACTGGAACACTTTGTCGTTTCATCTCTACCTCTGACAGGTTAGCTCGAGCTTTTAATGGTGCTGGAAGGTTTTCTACAGAGTTTAAATCCTGTTCTCTTTAATGAACGTCCTGTCTTCACCTTCCCAGGTCATTTTTCATCAATTCTGCCTCTGTAAATGATCTTCTTTGATTTCTCTGTCCTTATAGAAGAGATGTGCATCATGGCGGCCACTGACTCTTAATAACCCTGTAAAATACACAAACAAGTTAAGAAAATCGTGAATGGGGTGGCGGATGATGTGGAGGCGGAGAAAGGTCGTGTAGATGACGATACAGAGGAGGAAATCGCAGAAAGAATGGAGGAACGTGCTCTGGTGGATGGTGGCGGTCTGTAGAGAAAATATGCATGGAAAACGTTAAAAAACGCGGAAAAGAATCAATATATGCAATGGAATGGGAGACTGTACGGAGGGTGCACGTGGAGATGACGTGGCGGAACCGGGCGATGGGGAATGGTCAACGGTGAGCAAACAAATCTGGACCGTCGATCGTGGCGGGATCAACAGCGGAAGACAACGGACGGCGGGCCATGGCATGAGCTATCGCATGCGCAATTATATTAAACTTCGTGCATCTTGGACGAGCGATAACCGTTGGATAGCCTGCTCCAGATCGGACGGTATACGGTAATTTTGTTGGGCATCCGTGTCCAGACAATAACGCGCGAAGGATGGATTTAACGGGCGGGGACGGCGATTTGGAACTCGTACACTTGGACACGCGACAGGTAATGTATGGAATCGTTGGGCGCTTGGGGAGAACCACCCACCGCGCATAAGCGGTGCGAAAGAAACCGGGTTGTTTTGGAACAGTGAATGGGCGGGGACCACTGGCGGGAGGACTGTGGACCGTTGATCTGACGGGGAATTGAACGGTGATCACGCGATAAGAAAATGGACGGGGGGAAAACGGAGGGCGTTGGGATTCACGCTCACCGTCCGATCAACCAAGATTGACGGATGGAATTTTGCCCGATAAACTCAGTGGATAGGCGCCTTTTGCTTCAGCAGGTGGTTCAGGCACTGGATCACGTGGAGGGAAAAAGCGTGGGTGCATACGCCGAAAGGGGCTAGGACCCGATATACAAAATATATGATTTCTGCACATTTTTAATGCATTTTAGGGCCACTAAGGGTTAACGATAGGGGAATAATGGGGGAATTCGGCCAAAAAACGGGTGTAGGAGTGATTTAGGAGGGTAAAGGTATAGTTTAGGAAGGTTAGAAGGGAATTTGGGCAAGTAGAAGAAAGGTCAAAAAGGGGGTGTTTGCAGGTGTACATGGGGCATAAATTTATAATCAGAGAGGCTTTGAGAAGTGAATCATCAGAGGGGATCTGTATTAGGCATAGCACAAAGAGACTTCAAGGAGGATGGGTTTTCAGGTAAAAGGCATTCCTTGAAGACTCCAAAACAACCTAGCCCCCAGCTTGCTTGTCAAGAATTTCGTAGGGGGGCTAACAGTGGCTCCACATGGGGATGGCTTCTTCCCGAAGGAGTCAAGAAACCAGAAATAATCTTTGGAGTAGGCCAGATTCCTGCTTCTCGGCACATCCCTTTCTTTCTTCAATTTTCAGCAGCCACAATATGTTGGATACACAAATCAGCAGAAACATTTTTCCCAACCAATCTACCTGCCCAACTACAATCCTAACATTTTTTCTTCTTTTGGGGTGCATTTGAGCTAGCAGACCCTTTACATCATTTATTTTGGAAACATAAAACAAACCTATTCTACTTCTACCCTTATTTCTCCATGAGACTAGATTAGACTGTTGGTCCCATATGATTCTCGACCTAATCTAATATCTGCTGGGATTAAACAGTCCAGCAGATTTCTTCTCTACATTATACGACAGAAATTGAAAAACAGTCAAGCCAAGATTAAACTGTCTGACTTGCTGTGGATCCAAGGCATAAAAACAGTTGCGCATGGACAAAATTTTGCAGAAAATAAAATTGTGAAGGCTTTAAATATGAAAATTGCAGTATCCTTCTTCTCTTTGTGACTCAAATTTTGAGCTTGTTAGAGTCACTTCTTTTTCTTCCTTTCAGCTCTGGTTTTGGGCATGTTAGAGCTGATTCTTCTTTTCACTGTTGGTCCATATTTTGAGAATATTATGACCAGCTATTCTGCTCCCTTTGGCTCAAATTTTGATCATGTTTGAGCCACTCTTTTTTCCTTTCGGAGGTTCATGTTTTGAGCATGTCTGAACCTCTTTTTTTTTTTTTTTTTTTTCTTCTTCTTCTTTTTTTTTTAGAAAAACAAAACTGCAATGATATATACAATGGAGAATGAAACTGGAAACTGCAATTTAGCAGAATTAGTGCTTGAGCATCCTGCCATTGACAGGACCCCCAAACAGCTCTGTACCATCAAGTTCTTGTAAGAAAAATGCATTAGGACCCACAGTGGCTTGGATAATATATGGACCTCGCCACAAAATATCAAACTTGCCATGTTTACCTTTGTCTTCTCTCCTCGAATCCCATTTCAAAATCTTGTTCCCAACTTTGAAATCTGAAGCTTTGGCTCTTTTGTCAAACTGCCTCTTTATGTTTTCCTGAACTCTGACAGCTCTACTATAAACCTGCTCCCTCGTTTGCTGAAGATGGATTGTTTCATTAATTCTTCTCACCATATTATCTTCCTCCGTCTAAAACTCTTGAACAAGCTTAATCACTGGCACTCCAAGGCTGGTAGGAAAAATTGCTTCGGTGCCATAGACAAGCTAGAATGGTGACATGCCAATGGATTTCTTTGTTGTGAGCCTATCAAACCACAAGGCGTGCACCAACTTCTTATGTCGTGACTTCTTGTTCTCTTCTAACAGCTTCTTGATGATGTTCACTAGGCTTTTGTTTGAAGATTCAGCTAGTCCATTACCTTGTGGGTAATAGGCAGTTGAATGACCAAGTGCTATTCCATACCTGTGACAGAAATCAACCATTCTTTTGGATCCAAAAGCAGCAGCATTGTCAGTGATTATTTTACTTGGACAGCCAAACCGAGATAGGATGAAGTCTTCTAGGAACCTAATGATGACAAAATCAGTGGCATTCCTAGTGGGTATAGCTTCTATCCATTTGGTGAAGTAGTCTGTGGCTGTTAGGATCCATTTTTGTTGTCTGGAAGAAGCAGGGTGTACTTCTCCAATAGGCCCCATTGCATGAAGGGACCTTCTATAGTGATGGGTTGTAAAGGGAGGGGTAGGAGCTTTCTTCTGCCTTCAAAGATTTGGCATTTATGACAGGCAGTTACCATTTTATGGACATCATTGAAGAGTGTGGGCCAATAATAGCTAGCCCTGAGTATCTTATTTGCAGTGGCTTTCCAACTCAGGTGGCCTCCACATTCTCCAGCATGGAATTCTTGTTTAATTTTTTCAGCTTCAGGTTCAGGCAAACATTTCAGCAACAAGCCGTTCGGGTTTTTCCAATATAAGTTTTCATTCAAAATGCAGTAGTTTCTAGCTTTCAGTTTTATGAATCTGGCCTTAGTTTTGGACAATTCTGGGGGGGCATTGAGATTGGTGAGCACAAATAGGATATCGGAATACCAAGGAGAGTTTTGGAACTTCTCCTCAACAGTTAGGTGGGGAAATCCTTCCTGCTCATCTAAGGCATTTACCATGTTAATGTCAAGGGCCTGCAGATTAGATTCAGCCATTAATTGGGCCAGGCCTTGACCTTTGATCAGTTTGGTGGGCTTTATCTCAAGGTCATATTCTAAGATAGTAGCAATCCATTTGCCCCTTTTCCCATCAAGGTCTTGGGACAAGATATCTTTGACCACTATATTTGGCACATAAGCAATGGTGTGAGAATGCAGAATGTACACCCTAAAGTCTTTTAAGGCCTTTACCAGGGCATAGGCTTGCTTTTCCATAATGTTGTACTTCAAGGGTGCATCCCTTAAGGCCTTACTGAAAAAGGCAATTGGCTGTTCATTACCTTCTGAATTTTTCTGCAGTAAGACTGCAGCCACTGTATGCTGGGAGGCGAATGAAAAGATCATAAAATATTTTGAGAAATCTGGGCTGATCAGGATAGGGGCTTGTGTGAGTGCAAGCTTTACTAACTCAAAAAATTTCTTGGCTTCAACAATCCACTTAATTCCTGCACCTTTCTTTAGCATGTTAGTCATTTTCCTAAGGTGCTCAGCTAGGTTGGGAATGAATCTCCTAAGGAAATTGATCTTCCCAATGAAGGACTGTAATTCTTTGATGTTTCTCAGGTGTGTGATTTGAAGTATCCCCTCAACTCTTTGTGGGTCTATCCTAATCCCTTTCTCAGATATAATGTGACCAATAATTTTACCTTCTTGCAGCCCAAAAATAGTTTTCTTAGGATTTAAGGATAGACTGTACCTTCTACATTTTTTGAAAACTTTCCTTAGATGTTTGAGATGTTCTTCCTCAGTTTTGGAATATACTGTCAAGTCATCCAAATAGATAACTATGAAGTGTCCTATCTCTTCTGAGAACGCTACGTCCATTGCTCTTTGGAAGGTGGCTCCAGCATTCATCAATCTAGAAGGCATTTTCACATACATGAAGGTGCCCCATGGAGTGGTAAAAGCTGTTTTGAGTTGATCTTCTGGGAGTACCAACACTTGGTTATAACCCGAAAAGCCATCTAGCAGGGAGATTCTCTTTGAGCCCACTACCTTCTGTAGGATATGTTCCATTCTAGGCAAAGGATAATTGTCTTTTAGTGAGGCTCTGTTGAGATTTCGGAAATCTATACACAATCTGATCTCCCCTGTTTTCTTCCTCACAACCACTAAGTTTGATACCCAATCAGAGAACCTTACAAGAACTATTATGCCTGCCTCATACATCTTTTTAATCTCCTTTTCAACTGCAGGCAATTGTTTTGGATTGATTCTGCGGAGTTTTTGTCTGAAAGGCTTCTGATTTTCCTTCAAGGGTATCTTGTGTTGTATGATGTTGGTGTCATAGGCCTTTAAGTCTTCATAGCTCCATGCAAACACATCAATAAATTCCTTAAACAGGTCAATGTATTTCTTCTTCATGTCTGCAAGCACAAACTTAGCCAGTTTAATCATTTTGGGCTTATCTTCAGTGCTAATGTTGCATTCTTCTATATCCGAGTTTGCATGTTCTATAGTGGACTTTTTTGCTACATCATCAAAGTCAAAAAGGTCCTCCAAGGGTGCTAGGCCTCTGGGTATATTCTTGTCTTTGGCCTGCAGCACCTCTATCTCTTTGCTATCTGTGTTTCCACATTTTTCGGTTGGATTTCTAGTTTCTTCATTCAGGGTGTTTATCTCTATGTTATAGGGTGTTGCTTGTTCATCTGGGGGATCCTCACTTGGGCAGTTGTCATCAGATTTTGAGTCGGAACCAGAAAATTCAAACTCATTTCTGCCCACCAGAAAATCTTCAATCTGTTTGTCTCCTTCAAAGACCTGCCAATATTTTTCGTTGTCTGGCATTGCAGGTCTAAACTTGGTCTGAATGATGATTTGTTGTCAGGGGGAGTCTTAGGATATGAACTAGCCAGGCAAGCTAATCCGTTAGCAATAACGTTTTGACTCCTGGGAACAAACACCAATTCATATTCCATGAAAGTTTTCAATATATCCATGGCATCGTTCCTATATGCCCTCAGTCTAGGTTGTTTTGCCGCGTATTCACCATTCACTTGTTTGATAACTAACTCAGAGTCTCCTAGCATAGTTACCCTATGGGCTCCTAAATTTTTCAACAAATTTAAGCCCAGGATAAGAGCCTCATACTCTGCAATATTATTTGTGCATTTGAAGTGCAGATTGACAGCGTGGCTCTCTGCATAATCACTCTCTATGTTACGTAACCACACCCCTACTCCGAAAATTTTCCTAGTACAGGATCCATCGAAATTCATTTCCCACAGGGGTTCGCCATTATATTGCGTTGTGGGGTCTGTGCTAGGTTTTGAATCGTCTTGTTCTTCACATGGTGGGTAGGTTTGAGGAGAGTGACTGATAGGTTGAATGCATTGTGTTTCCTGTTTACTTTGAGTTTCGTTTTGAGTACTCTGCCCATGGTTTTCTTCATCGTATTCCTCCAGAGTAGCCATTATGTTTACATTCATGGGATCGGTGCTGTCCTTTGCGCTTCCGTTTCCTGATTCTGGTTCTCCTATGGATTGGTCATTGTACAAGATGAATGAATCCAGATCTGTATGCACAGAGTATAAAGGGGAGTTTTTAGGCTTCTCGGGGCTACTGAATAGGAATTTCATTTGGGACTCCCTATACAGTCTTCTAAGTTGGCCAAATATAGGGACAGTGGCATATGAGCCATCCATCTGCATTGTCCCTCGCATTTTGGCTCCCCATGATCTAGATAGTAACATGCCATATTTAGGTGGCACATCTGCCACCACCACGTCCATGACCATACACTTAGCAGGAATCTGGGTGAGGCTTACACACAAGTCTTTGATTAGACCTAGGAATTTTACTCTGCTAGAGTCAAACGAATACAAATATTTGTAAGGGCGGGTTATCTCTAGGCCTAATCTTTCCATCACCACCTTAGGCATTAAATTGTGTGATGCTCCAGAATCATGCATGGCATTATGGATTATTTTGTCATGAATGTTGAGACTGATATAAAAAGGTGGAACTACCCCTTCTTGAAACTTCCCCTCAATCTTTGGACCAAACAGGAGGGCAGGTTGATCATCACTCAAATTCACAGTGTCATTGTTTTCCCCCAGATTCAACGCTTTCAAAATTTGGCCTTTATATACATCCTGAGTGGCTAGCTCAGATAATGGTACAGAGATTTTGATTTTTGCAATCTCACTCTCTAAATTGAAAGTGGACTGGGTCTTAGGAATGCTTAACTCTGTTTTATTTGCTACTGCCTTAGCAACTGAATCAGTTTGTGATTTCTCACTATGTACAGGGTCAAGAATCGTTTTATCAGGAGCACTAACTGCAGTGCTAGTGCTGCTGGTTGGTTGGCTTTGTTTTTCAGTGTCTTGGTTGTCTTTCTCTTTGTTTTTCCGAGAACTTTCAACCGCTGATTTGCTATTTACAGCAGATGCTTTAGAAGTTTTATCAGGTCTTTTCTTGATGGTAACCTCAGGAGTCTCAGTTTTGGAATTTTCTTGGTTCTTTCTGCTCCTAAGTTCATATTGTTCTCTGACCTGCATCATGGCATTCTCAAATCCCAACCTGTAATCCTCGGATTCGAACCACTCCTCCTCCCAATAAGAAGGTGAGGGTTGATCTTCCTCTGAGTCATAGTTAAGGACTGAGTCTTCTGTTTCAAACATGTTTATTGTATTCCCTTCAGACTCCTCCATGATTCCCTCATCTTCATCTAAAATGTTTTGGAAAGGGGGAATAACTTGCTCATCTGATTCTCTCTGTCTGTTGGGCATGTTGTTGTTTCTTCTAAAGTTTTGGTTCTGGTTTATGTTCTGATTGCTAACTGTGACAACCATTTTTTCCATCATTTGTTGTAGTCTTTCCACATTTTTATATAATTTGTCATAATTTGGGTCTGAAGTGGAAGTTACAGCGTCATCCCTATATGTTACCCTCTTCTCCGATCTCAGTCTTGCTCTTTTCTCAATCAGGTTTGCCTCTATGTTCACTGCTCCTTTCTGCATGTCCTCCAATGTGGGGTACTCTTTATCTCTGAGCTCATAGGCCATGTCAGCATCAAATCCATCAGGATATTTGGCTAGGGCCATACCTTGAGGAGGTTTCATGTGCGGAGGGAGGGCATTGTAAATGTTGTTGAATCTAGTGGTGTAATCATGGACACTCTCTCCCACATTCCTTTTGAGGCTCATGTATTCTGCTAGGAGTTGGCGAGGATTTGCCCTAGTTTCCCATTTGTTTATGAAGGTCTGATATAATGCAGGGAGATCTTGGATATTTCCAGGGGGTAAGATTTTAAACCATTTCTTTACATCACCCCCTAAGCTTTGGGCAAAGATTCTCATTTTGATTGTTTCATCATCAATTTCCATATAGTCAAAAGAATCCTCCATCTTATCTACATGTTGTTGGGCTGTGATGGATTCTTTAGCAGTGAAGTGTGGGATTTTTTACTGATAATCATTGGGTAAGGGTAACAAGGGTTGAGGTAAAACCAGAGCTGCATACCAAGCTACCATGATAGAGTTCTGATGAAGTATAGGGTTGGCTTGAGCAGCTGGTATATGGATAACAGGGATATTAGGACCAGCAGAAGTTTGTTGAGCAGATCTAGGGTGGGAGAGCCCCAAGTTTTGAATGAAGTGGGTATCAGGTGGTGTAGATGGAGGGGTTCCTCTGTCCCTAGTTTGTTGACCACTATAAGACGGTGAACTGTGAAGCTCGGGGTCTGGCTGGTCTAGATGATTGAATGACCTAGTTCTTGGTAGCCTATTAGGTAGGTCTAGGTCAGGGGAAAAGTGTGATAGAGCTGCTAGGTCTTCTGTTGCAGAATTAGCTCTATGAATGTGACTGGAAAAATTTGATCTTCTAGATGAAGGAGATTTTCTGAGGATACTTTCAGGGTTATCAACTATTTCAGGTGGGTTCGGGTCAAGGCAAGCTCTTGTATATATGGTCCTTGAAGCCAGAATGGTATTTTTCGGACAAGCAGCTTAACCCTACTTGTTACTTCTATTGTGGTTTGATGTTGTTTCAGAGGATGGTCTCCCAGTGGAGTCTTATGTGAAACCAAGATAACTAGCAGGCCTACTGATCACCAGTGGAGTCTTTTCGTTTAAGGGCTATGGAGTCGCCAGGTGGAAGATTAAAGATGTTTCTAGGGGGTACACTGTCCACCACAGTGCTCATGAGATGTCCCTCTTAAAGGATGTCTCGAAAACATAGCAAACTCTAACCAGAGATTGACGGGGAGGGCATTTACCAGATATATCACCTTTGGAAGAGGATGAGATCCGGAGGCTACCTGGCCCTTTGCAGGCTCTGTCTAAGAGCATGGGAGAACACAACAAATGGTATAGAGTTTGATGTGTGAATGGGCATGTTTAACTACCAACCTAACCAGAGATTCCAGATTTTCTGAGGGTTCGTGAAGTAGCAAAGTGAGGGAAACTCAGAAAGTCCCTAGCGGAGTCATCATTATGTTGGGGTTCCCATGTTTTGGCCAGGTTGGCAAGACCAAAATATGAGACAACATAGAACCACTTTCAGACCTTAGGATGTAGCCTTCCTAGGTCCAGAGAGGGATCTCTCTATGTGAGTCAAAGTGTATGTCTTTGAAGCTCTAAGTTATGATTTTAGGCTAGTTATATTCACAGGGTTGGTTTGTTTGATTGTTTATGTTTGGTTGTTGGGAATCAGGAAAGAAGGGTCCAATATAAGACAAGGGTGAGCAAAGAGGAAATTAGGCAAAGGTAGATAACTCAGAGAACATCAAGGCCATTTGGCGATGGAGTCAAGAGAGGGTTTACTTGTGTTCAACGTGCAAGCTTTCAGTTGGGCTAGTCATCCAGAGCATTCGAATCTTAAAGATGATATTTGGACTGGGACATTAAGGACTGAAAATGAAAGGAGAATAACCATCCCATTCTATCTATAGATCAGGTCAGAGGTCATTTAACTCCAGACCTGCTTGGATAAAATCAGGGGCAATACAAGGGATCTTAGAAAGGCTTAATTGGGACAGAAAGATCCTAGTGAGGCAGAGACAGGGTTCTAGACCTCCCAGTGTTCTCAACTCATCCAAATAAATCCTAGCAAGAACATATAAACATAGATTTCTTCAATTCATACATCAAAGAGCAGGAAATGACATCCACTACACTGGTTAAATCAATTGAAATCAATATTCAGATACACATATAAGCAGAAAACATAAAAGGTTGGGAGAGCAGTAGCATAAGGTACCTATCAAGGGTAAATCTTATGCCAAAATTTTGATGCGAGCCAGTAGAAATGGAATGAAATGGAATCAAACACAAAGATAGGAAAACATTACCAGCTACTTTAGATCAGGATCCAAAGAAATATGCTTGTCATATTAAAAACAACACCAATCAGGTACATCATTGCCCACAGCTTGAAAATTCAGTTTGAATACATCGAATCTCAGCCTATCTTACAATATTACACAAAGAAATTGTCTCAAGAGGAAAACACTTGCATTTCTCTGATATCTCATCAAAAACCTTTACAATAATTTCCTTCTGTGTTTTATAGCAGAGGATGAACAGAAGATCAACTGAGGAGGTAGGTGAACACTAAATGTTGTATTAAACGTCTGAAATAAAGAGGGCTGAGGCCCATTCTGCTCGTATGCTGAGTATTTAATCTCTGTCACCCCTTTTATGAAAGAGTGATCTTCTTCAGATATGATTTTGACATGTTTCGACTGTGGTACTCCTGGTGATTTGAACAAAAATAAAATAAACTACTGAGAAGTCTGCCATATCAATGCTCTGGTGATTTTGAACTATTGTCAGGGTGGAAATTCCTTCAGGGATAGGGTGTTAAATAAAAGCTATATGGATGCCCTGTACTTGATGAGGAAAAACATTCTGCTGATGAACAAACCCTGATGTTACCTTTTACTCATGCTCAGGACCTTCTAGTCGATCCTCGGGGTCTTCAAACCGGTGCTTTGCCTCTTAGACTACTGATTCAAGGCCCAAGATCTTCATTAGCGTGCCTTAATCTCCTTTGCTTTGTACTGGAACACTCTGTCGTTTCATCTCTTCCTCTGACAGGTTAGCTCGAGCTTTTAATGGTGCTAGAAGGTTTTCTACAGAGTTTAAATCCTGTTCTCTTTAATGAACATCCTGTATTCACCTTCCCGGGTCATTTTTCATCAATTTTGCCTATGTAAATGATCTTCTTTAATTTCTCTATCCTTGTAGCAGAGATGTGCACCATGGCGGCCACTGACTCTTAATAACCCTGCAAAATACACAAATAAGTTAAGGAAATCGTGAATGGGGTGGCGGATGATGTGGAGGCAGAGAAAGGTCGTGGAGATGACGATACGGAGGAGGAAATCGCAGAAAGAATGGAGGAACGTGCTCTGGTGGATGGTGGCGGTCTGCAGAGCAAATATGCGTGGAAAACTTTTAAAAACGCGGAAAAGAATCAGTATATGCAATGGAATGGGACACTGTATGGAGGGTGCACGTGGAGATGACGTGGCAGAACCGGGCAATGGGGAATGGTCAACGGTGAGCAAACAAATCTGGATCGTCGATCGTGGCGGGATCAACAGCGGAAGACGATGGACGGCGGGCCATGGCATGAGCCATCGTTTGCGCAATTATATTAAACTTCGTGCATCTTGGACGAGCGATAACCGTTGGATAGCCTGCTCCAGATCGGACGGTCTACGGTAATTTCGCTGGGCATCCGTGTCCGGACAATAACACGCGAAGGATGGAGTTAACGGGCGGGGACGGCGGTTTGGAACTCGTACACTTGGACACGCGGCAGGTAATGTATGGAATCGCTAGGCGCTTGGGGAAAACCACCCACCGCGCATAAGCGGTGCGAAAGAAACCGGGCTATTTTGGAACAGTGAATGGGCGGGGACCACCGGCGGGAGGACTGTGGATCGTTGATCTAACAGGGAAATGAACGGCGATCGCGCGATAAGAAAATGGATGGGGGGAAAACGGAGGGTGTCGGGATTCACGCTCACCGTCCGATCAACCAAGATTGACGGATGGAATTTCGCCCGATAAACTCAGTGGATAGGTGCCTTTTGCTTCAGTGGGTGGTTCGGGCACTGGATCACGTGGAGGGAAAAAGCGTGGGTGCATACGCCGAAAGGGGCTAGGACCCGATATACAAAATATATGATTTCTACACATTTTTAATGCATTTTAGGGCCACTAAGGGTTAACGATAGGGGAATAATGGGGGAATTCGGCCAAACAACGGGTGTAGGAGTGATTTAGGAGGGTAAAGGTATAATTTAGGAAGGTTCAAAGGGAATTTGGGAAAATAGAAGAAAGGTAAAAAAGGGGGTGTTTGCAGGGGTACATGGGGCAGAAATTTATAATCAGAGAGGCTTTGAGAAGTGAATCATCAGAGGGGATCTGTATTAGGCATAGCACAAAGAGACTTCAAGGAGGATGGGTTTTTAGGGAAAAGGCATTCCTTGAAGACTCCAAAACAAACTAGCCCCCAGCTTGCTTGTCAAGAATTTCGTAGGGGGGCTAACAGTGGCTCCACATGGGGATGGCTTCTTCCTGAAGGAGTCAAGAAACCTGAAATAAACTTTGAAGTAGGCCAGATGCCTGCTGCTCGGCACATCCCTTTCTTTCTTCAATTTTCAGCTGCCATAATATGTTGGATACACAAATCAGCAGAAACATTTTTCCCAACCAATCTACCTGCCTAGCCTAGCAATCCTCAAATATAGCCTAGCAATCCTCAACTAGCTCAACAACAGAAATCAGTCAACTAACCACCAACTAACCAACGCTAAAAATGAATCTTACATGCAGTATTTATCTGCAAAATGAGGAGGTGATCCTAAGCTAGGGTTTCAGATGTCATTTATTACAGAGTTAATGTGTTTTTTACCTTTGAGACTATGCGGCCCAAGGCAAAAATATCTGAGAGCATTTCTCTGAAATAATAACTCCTGACTTATCTTTTGAGCCAATTTCTGGAAATTTTTTACTTTAAGGCTTTTTCAATAACTTTGCAATAACTGTTGGGTAGATGAAAAATATCTCTGACTATTTGTATTAACCGTGTGATGTTTTATTGAAAGAAAACATGTTGTAGGTGGCAAAAAAAAAGGATCCTTTGAAGAAGTTAATGCTTGGATTTGATCATTCGAATTTGTTTCTGGGTAGATATGCCTCTGTTTATCATTTGAACTTATGTTTTAGGCCTTTAAACTTGATTTAATCCTCTAATTGTCTGCCTCACTGTCTTTCTTGTTGATTCTGCCTTTTAATCTTTGACTTTATCAATTAAACCTTTGATCTTCTGTCCTTACTACCTTTAACCTATGCTTTATGGCTAGTATTTGATTTGTCCTTTGATCTGTGATTAGCCCTTTAACCTTCTGGTTTTTACTATTGCGGTCTTCTTAATTGTTTTATCTTCCTGTGACTGTCTCTTTCTATGTTTTTGGTGCAGAGATACATTCTTCTGCTACTGGAGGGTTCTATTAATCCACCGAGGATCGTGATTTATTGGTGATTAAGCTTGGATTTTCGCTTCTGGTCCCTTTAAAATAGAATAAACCTCTGGATCGTCACCCAAACCTTTATTAAAACAATCTTGGACCTGTGGAATGTGTTTTATGCCTTTCTGCCATTAAACCTGCACATGAAACAAATGAATTAATTCTTAAATCCTGCGGGTAAGGATTTTTCTGCGTTTTTCTGGGGTTTTCAGGCTGTCGAAGCTTTTACAGAGGCTCATGGTGGAGGAGAGGCTTCATCGCACAGGCGGAAACCTTTTGGGAAGTTTGAACGGAGGAGGAGGTATCAAAATTTTGCGGGAGGAGACAAGCAGTTTTCGGGAGCGGGAAAAGTGGTTTTCGCATGATTGGGGACGTGGTAACAGTATTGGGAGCGAGCGTATGATTCCATACAACGAGCACCGCGTGGCGGGTAAAAATCGCCCTTTTCGCAAATCTTAAAAGCGTTAATCCTTACGCATATAATATATAGATATGCGATGGGAGCCGTCAGATCTCATGGAATGAGATCGACGGTGGTCGGGCGATCTGGGGGTGACGAGAAGGTGGAGCGGTGGGGTCCAGGTGTCGTGTGATGTGGCGATATTTTTCGGGTAGTGCGGGGGTCTGAAATATACACGGGGAGTATTATGAAGTGGGGGCACGGGGAAAACATTAAAGCGGGAGCTAATGCAACTAGGCGGGGTTAGGGTTATATGGGCGTGGGGCTAAAGAAAAAAAGGAGCTTGGGGCAAAAACGTAGGCAGAGGCGCTTTTTTTTATTAAGGTAAAGGGGAAGGGTTTAAAATTTTTTAAAGGAGTTGGGTTTATATTTAAAACAGGGTCTTTTAAATATAAAATGTGGGTCCCGAGAGGCTAATATTTTGTTTTGAAAACAACGTAAAAAGGCATTTCTACATTGTTTTAGTGAAAAAGGAGGAAAATGATGAAGGTGAGGATTTTGAAGGGCTTTTAGAGGGGAAAGTGGGTTCATCGTGGAACATGAGAGAATGAAACTGGTGATAGGTAAGGAGGGTGAAAATGAGAGAAATAAGCCCATGATGAGTCTTTTTAGAGTAGCAAGGTAATGTTTGAAAGTGCACAGATGAAATACAGTGAAATAGGTTTATTGAGGACAATGAAGGCAGTGAGATTTCTAAAGATAGTTGATAGGCAAATAATTCTATATTTAGCTGCTTATAGAAGATCCACAGTCCCCTAGTGAACTCTGTAGAATACAAGAGGATAACAGGTCCACCAATCGCACTGAGATTTTATTCTTTAAGCTGCCTTGTGGGCATACCGAACCTCAATGATAATTGCTACTGGATTTACACACTTTCAGTTGGTTTATGGTCTTGAAGAGATCATCCTAATCGAATGCGATATTCCATCACTCAAACTAACTATCTAACTTATTCCTACCACTTTTGTAGAAGAGGAATGTATTTTACATATAACCTGTTTAGATGAGACTTGGCGCGATTCCAAAATTACTAATGAAGCTCATAAAAAACGTATCAAGGAAAAATACGACAAAATTTTCAAGCCTTGTATCTTCTGAGAAGGATACCTTGTTATATAGTATGATCAATAAGCTAATAAGTCAGGTTCAAGAAATTTCCAACCAATGTGGTTAGGTTTGTATATTGTTAAGCATGTCCTTGTAAAAGGAGCCTATGAATTAGTTGACTTCAACGGAGTCCCTTTGGTGCGTCCTAGGAATGGATTGTACCTCAAAAAATACTATTCTTGATCTCATGCGTATTACACTATGTACATATTTTTTATAAGTGTCTTAAGAGTGTTTGTCGTGTGTCTCTTAAGAGTTTATTATGGTTTATGTTGATTCTTTTACATTTGGTTTGCATATTTCGACATCCCTTGAACCATACATTAGTTATGATGATGGTGCTAGTCATAGTACTTAGAATCTACCCTCTGCAGTGTGGGCTATCTTTGCTCCGAATGGTGAGTCAGCGAGTCTACAAGGGATTTGTATCTGTCACTCTACCAACAACATCGTTGAGTATAGCGCAATGGTTGAGCTATGGTATGATGTTATCACACATGGTATCCACTCTTTAGTTATCAAATTTGACTCACAGCTTGTGGTACTACAATTGGCTAATGCCTATTCAGTCGAAAGTCCCACAATCCTTCGCATGTTTTTAAGGGTTCGCCTTCTAGAAAGACATTTCGACTTCATTCGATATGAACATATTTCTAGAAATATAAATACACTGGAGGATGCGCTAGCTAATCATGTTTTAGATATACATTTGCAACAAATGTAAATAATTTCCAATACACATCACATCAATTGAAAAAATGATAGGAACATAGACAATTAATATATATAGATAGATATATAAAGTTTTTTTTTACAAAATTTATGTCAGAGACATGGATGACCACTTGACCTACATCAAAAACTATATGCATATATGACTATGAACCTCAATATAGTAATAGTAATCATCATAATGTGTTATTGCACAAGCCATCTTGTGTAGTAGCCGACCGATACAACTAGGCACTGTGATAGTGTATCGTTGGAGTCGCATAGGGATCTGATTGACCACGGTCTCATCAATCTTGTGTCTCAACCCCTCCAAGTGGTGCTCCACCTCTGCTAGGCTCTATGTTACATCAATATCTTATAGTGCATCTCGTCCTACTGTGACAACCTCTGTTGGTACTGCAGCCTCTTGTGGATATCCTACACGATAGAGATATGAAGCTCCTAGAGGTCGAACATATACAACATATATATGAAACAAATCGCTATTTTAGTCTCAGAAACATATAAAAACACAAAAATTTATTTCTTTAAGTCTTTAAAATTGGTTAAAATTTCTTACCCATAGCACCCCTTTGATCACCCTCGGGAAGTACGAGCTCAGGGTCACCACGAAAATCCGCTCCTGTGTATGGATAATCATCAATCATAATCAACTGTTTACGCAACCATCTGAAGAAGGCTGGTGTGAAACTGACCGCTGATGGACCTGCATGTCGATCCATAAGGTCTATCCACCTCCTCATTTGTGGAACCCTCACATCAATGGGTTCGGGTGTGATATGCTCATCAAGTGCTCATTTTTATGCTAAAAAATCAAAGTTCTCATATTGGCTTGAAACCTGGACTAACGCATAGTGCTCGTCGTTCTAAATCTGGCGCACTTCCTTTCACGAAAAATGGTTGCCATATTCTCCCATAAACACGATCTGGCCGCTTTGATAAACAATTTAAATTTAAAAAAAAAAAATAACAGTTAGATGCCCAGTCAGCAATCTGTACTATTGATGTGGCATGCTGACTATGCAGGTCACTTTGTTTGGCAATTCTCTGGCGAATGGTAAGCTTCGAAGTGGTAGCACGACATTGGTCTGTATTCTGGGTGACGTTTCAAAGTGTTATTGGTTCGATTTGGTGGCTAACCGGGTGAGGACACGTGGTGCAGCCTAGGGCCGCCACATGCCCCCCCCCCCCCCCCCCCACCAAGTTGAAATTTGGTATAAAATTTCTTGGTCAAAGTTCAGGCGGAGGCGCCAGGGTTCGACCCTGCGACCTCCCGCCACACAAAGCCACAGCCTACCGTTCCACCTACACCATAGTCCTTAACAATCATAGGATGCGGTTTATATTTAAATTAAGCCAATGTATAGTGCCAGGGTAAGGCAGGGGCCAACACCAACATGACCACTGCACATAAATATCAGAGGGAGCTCCAGATTTAAGCAGAGGTTTAAACCTCTAATCCACGATTTGTTAACCCTAATCAAGGTTTAATTATGCGCTAATCCAAGTCAAATGCAGATTTATTTAAGCGTTGATTTAGCACTTAACCGTGATTAATTAGTGCGCTAAATACCATTTAAAATTAATTGCGGCTTAATTGGCAGACCTCTGGATTTTGCAGAAACTGCCAGTTTTAGTGGCAGTTAACCAGTTTAGGGTCGTATTTAGTGGAAAAAATTGAAAGGGTCATAAATTTTGCATTTTTCGACAATTTCAGGCTCAGAAAGAGGCTAGCTAACCATTTTGAGCCATTATGGACACATTGGAGTAGGTTACAGGAGAAAAAGAGCAATGTAAATAGGTCAATTTGATCATTAAGCATAATATAGAGGCCCAAGCCATGGAAGCTGGACCAATGAGATGTAGCCCACGAGGGGTGAACTCCTTCATCAAATACCTGCGTTAAAGTTATGTATGGTGATATTTTGTACTTTATTTGATGTTGTTCAACTCTTGTTTTTATGTTAAATTGCTCACTAAATTTTCATGAAAACCACTCACGGGGCTTGATGATTTGCAAGAAAACCTAAACCCTTAAGCACACATAAGAAATTGAATTCATAATCTGAAAGAGTAATTAGCACAACAAAACTAACATACTCCATTCAGATCATTTTTTGTATCATAGCTCAAGTTATTTATGTTTTGTTGTGCAATAAGGGATCTAATTGTTTGCAATTTTGTGTCATGATTACAAGGCTAAAACTCAAAAGAGGAGAAGGGAAGTTGGTTGAGAGCCCTGCAGTTGGATCAAGATGAAGAAGGGCAAGGTTTCAAAAGTCTTCAACACCAATACATCCTCAAGTTGAAGTCGAGTCTTCAGTGATCATGTCTCATGAAGGAGAACCTATCAGAACAGAATATGAGAGAGCATTCATGAAGGAATTATTTGATATGACTGAGATGGTTAAAGTCCTCTATAAGGAAAGGTAAGGATGCAAGCAGAGAATTTAAGGCCTCCAAGAGGAGAGGGTTATCCAGGAGGAGGAGGCCATGGAGATGGTAAGAAGCCACCATCCACTCTGCCATCATCCTCACCACCATATTCACCTTCCTCGTTGTCATCTTCCAGTACCACAACCCTACAATCTGTTCATGCACACACTTCAAAAGGAACTAGTAAATCACCCTTACTTAAACTTGATGTCAAATTTGAGCTACCAATGTATAATAGCAAAGTGAATGCAGAGAAGCTGGATAATTGGATTCATCAATTGGAGGTCTATTGCAGAATTCAGAACCTTCAAGAGGATGACATAAAGATTCAATTGGCTTCCTTGAGAATGGAGGGATCAACACTTGTATGGCGGGAAGCAAGGAATCAAGAAGAGATTAAAAACCATGGTAGGATCTCAATGTCTTGGTCACATTTTATTTATTCCATTAAAAGGAAATTCTATCCTCTAGATTACATGCAAAAATCCATTATCGACTAGCAGAATTTTAGATAATTAAATGGAAAAAGTGTGCAAGATTACACTCATGAATTTAGAGAAGGGCTCTTATTTTGGGTGTCAATTTGTACTCTCAAGAAACTTTGTTAAAGTATATTGGGGGTTTGCAGATTTATCTTAGACATACAATTCTCATGTTCAATCCCACAAACTTAGATCAGGTTTGCATTCAAGCCATACATCTAGAAGAAAGAGGGAAACATAGTGAATATGAGAAAAGTGATAGTTTCCTTGAGTATGAGACTAAAGGAAAGGGAAAGTTTAATGGAAAAGGAAAGAAAATTGGTTCTATAAAAATAGAAAAAGAGAAACTCACATGTAAACATTGTTCGAAAAATGGCCATGATAAATACCATTGTTGGAAACTCCATCTAGAGTTGAAGCCAAACAAACTTAAAGCCAACGAGAAGGGGAAAATTGTTGCAATCATTGAACATGACTTAGGTTCAGATTCGGGAGATGAAACCAAGATTGCAGTAATGGGTTTGAAAGGTAAGAACATAGCAAGGACTAGTTCTTCAATTTGTTCTATTGTAACTCAAGATGAAGATACAAGAATTTAACTCTTTCATATTAGAGTCATTTCAAAGCATACCAAAATAGACACACTATTTGATAGTGGTTCTCAGGCTAATTTTATTTCTGAAGGCTTAGTTAAGGAGTTAAATCTTGAAATTGTTACACATCCAAGACCTTATCTTTCAGGGTGGATATTCAAGAATGCAAACTTGCAGGTAACAAAGAAGTGCATCCTAAGGTTTGCAATCAATTCAAACTTTCCTGACGAAGTTGAACTCTATGTAGTGCCACTTGATATTTCAAGTATTGTTTTGGGAAGTCCTTATCTTTATAATAGGAAAGCAATATTTCATCTCCATGAGAATAAGTATCACTTGTTTAAGGATGGAATTGAGTACATATTTAGAGCGCATAAGAAGAAGAGAAGTTTGTCTCTTATACATCACGATAAATGAAGAGAATAGTCAATGCAAGTCAAAATTTGACTTTGTTAATGACCAAGCATAGAGATGTTTTGAATGAGACCTTTCAAAAATATGCATCGAATGAACAAGTTAATTTCATTGAAGTTGCTAATGCATGTATTAAGATGTTTTAGGACTCTAACAAGTTGTCTTTGAAAGGAGGTAAACAAGATGTGAAAGATTTGCAGTAGTCAACATCAGTGTTGAGCAGTGATGGAAACAAGATGCCAGTGCAAGAGAGTGCAAAGGTCAAAGAGAAAGCGCCAAATAAATTTGACAAATAATGCATAGGTTACACAAGTACTTTTTTTTTGTTTCAAAATGGTATATGGCAATGGAAAAAACACTTGGTCAAAATTCGACACAAGTACAAGGCAAAACAAGCTAAAAATCGCCATGTCGACATTATTCAAGGTGAGATGGTTTTTAAGTTTCCTTTGATTGATGACCGAGGTGGGAACAAGTTTGTTTCTGCAAGGACATATTGTTGTTCTACAAATTTAGGGAAAGTGCAGCATGATAGTGTTTACAACAACAATATAGGGTCTCCAGAGTCAAGGAAAAAGATTAGTTTTTGTGAAAATCTCAAATTGATGAAAATGGGAAAATTCCAGTGGATTGAGACTATAAGGGTGAGGGAACTATACCCTCATCCACATGTTCAGTAGTGAAAGATATTTTGGGGTCCAAAAGGCTTCCAGTAGGGAGGAATGATCATGTGCTCAGTTTTATGCTCAAAAATCAAAGTTCTCATATTGGTTCGGAACATGAAGGACTATGTAGTGCTCGTTGTTCTGAATCCGACGCACTTCGTTTCACGAAAAATGGTCGACATATGCTCCTGGAGATACGATATGACCGCTTTGCTAAACAGGTAAATTAAAAATAAAAAATGACAGTCAGATGACTAGTTAGCATTCCGTACTGCTAATGTGGCATGTTGACTGAGCAGGTCATTTCGTTTAGAAATCCTCTGGAGAATGGCAAGCTGCCAAGTGGAAACACGACATTGGTATGTATTCTAGGTGACATGTCCAAGTGTTATTGGTTCGATTTGGGGGCCAAACGGGTGAGGAAATGTGGTCCAGCCTGGGGCTACCACGTGCCCCCCCCCCCCCCCCCCAAGTTCAAATATGGTATAATTATTTTTGGTCAAAGTCCGGGCGGAGGCACCGGGGTTCGACCCCACGACCTCCCGCCACACAAAGCCATGACCTACCATTCCTCCTACACCATAGTCCTTAACAATCATAGGACATGGTTTATATTTAAATTAAGCCAATGTATAGTGGCAGGGTAAGGTGGGGGCCAGCCACTAGTCCACATGACCACCACACATAACTGTTGGTGGGAGCTCCAAATTTAAGCGGAGGTTTAAAGCTCTAAACCACGATTTGTTAACCATAATCAAGGTTTAATTATGCACTAATCCAAAGTTAAATTCGGATTTATTAGGCATGGATTTAGCGCTTAACTGTGCTTAATTAGTGTGATAACTACCACTTAAAAATAAGTGCGGCTTAATTGGCGGAAACTTCCAGTTTTAGTGGCAGTTAACTAGTTTAGGGCTAGATTTAGTGGAAAAATTGAAAGGGTCATAACTTTTGCATTTTTTGACCAATTTAGGCTTAAAAAGAGGCTAAATGACCATTTTGAGCCATTATGGACTCATTGGAGCAGGTTACTAGAGAAAAAGAGCATTGTAAACATGTCAATTTGACAATTTTAGCATAATATAGAGGCCCAAGCCATGGAAGCTGGACCAAGGAGATGTCGCCCAAGAGGGGTGAACTCCTTCATCAAATAACTATGTTAATGTTATGTATGGTGATATTCTGTACTTTATTTTCTGCTATTCAACTCTTGTTTTTATGTTAAATTTCTCACTAAATTGACATGAAAACCACTCATGGGAGTTGATGATTTGCAAGAAAACCCGAACCCTTACGCACACATAAGACATTGAATTCATAATATAAAAGAGTAATTAGCACAAAAAAACTAACATACTCCATTCAGATTATATGCTGAGGCTGTAACAATGGAATCCACTCCAGGGCAAAAGAAATCAAAATTGAACCGTAGTCGTTTATTATTTATTTATTTATTTATTTTTATTTTTATTTTTTTATTTTTTTTTTTCAGTTTTCCTTCTTTTACTTTAGATAGTTGTTCCTTCATGTTGACAAATACCCCCTCGCTCCAATTGAATATTGTTGGATCCAGACACTCTAAACTGTACTACATGTATGAACTTCTAAATATGTGAAGTGTTGAACTACGAGCCAATATAGCCATAATGAAAAAGCATTGTTCTCATAGGTAGACGGGTCACATCTCTAATGTTTATCTTCCCATCTCTATTTAGCTAAGCTCAAGGTCTATAATAAGTGGAAATGTAACTTTCGCTGACTCTCCTCCATTTCTCCCTCCTAAGAGAGAGATGGGGGCACCGCTCGTGGAAAAACATGTGAGAAAGTATATGTCTTCCACTTTGATCTCAAGTAGATGTTCCCCTAACCTGAATGCATGTGCCTGTAAATCCCATGAATGAACTAGGAACTTAAGTAATTCCATCTATTGCCTCATGCCCAGTAACCAGAATAATTTCAACAAACCACAATTTTTGAGTGCCTGAATGGTGGCAAGATCATTTTATGCATTCAAGTACTATTCTTCATGTTTTCTTTCTCTCCACACAAAGTCCATTTTGTGTTGATGAGCACTTGAAACATCAATAAGACACTCATTGGGATCTTTTTCATGCAAAAAACCTAATTCTTTTAGAGAAAATAGAAATTTTGACTAAGGAATTGCACCCAACACTGCCCCATAAGGGATGACAGAGCATTGCACCCCTCCCTGTAGTGTAATATTTCCTTGGTGCAACACAATTTTGGACAAGAAGGGATTGCGTTGGTCCTAGGGCGGATCTTTAAAACAGCAAGGCTCTAAAAAATCCATAAAATTTGCATGAAATCATGAAAAGGGACCATGAATTGAAAGAGAAAGGTCTTAGCTCCTACCTGGAAGTGGCAGAACTGGAAATGATGCACCGAATTAACTGCAATTTGGTGCAGAAGTTTGAGGGAAAAATGGCTCAAATCTCTCACTGTTGAAGGTGAATGTCAAATGGTAAAAACGAATAGTCATTTTCATTACTTATGGTCATTTATGTTAGGAATCTGTAATTTTAGCAGATTGGTGAGACTAAAACTGCAGAAGCAACATTATTTCAACCACTTTGGGATTATAGGATCTAGCCCTCCTGAATCCGGAGAGGGATCTCTCCAATAAGTGTAAAGATGGATTTGTCTTTGAAGTCTGGGGTAATGATATTAGGCTAGTTATGAAGGCCGAGGGTTTGTTTTGTTTTTGGATGGTTGAGCATGATAATTGTTTGAGGTGGAAAGTCCTAAATGCAAAGAGTTTCAAAGGTGTGAAGTTGCAAGAAAATAGAACAAGCTTTGGCCAGGAAAGATAGATAATTGCAGGTTTTAGTCCATTGGGCTATGGGGTCATAATAGGGTTTAATTGGAACAACAAGAGGCAAGAGTGGTCCATGGGGCAAGTCATCTATGTCTAAGGATCTCTTTGAAGATTGATTTATGGAATGAAATGATACAACAAGAAGGAAAATTAAACAGATGCAGAACAAAGAGCAGCCCAGGATCTAGTAAGTACTTTTAAACTAGCCAGCCTTTGACAAACACTTAAGAAGAACATAAAAGAAAACTAGGATCTGGTAAGTACTTTTAAACTAGCCAGCCTTTGATACACTTTCAACAGAAAACATTTTAAACAAAGGGAAACTTCAAGGCAACTGTTTGGAGTAGAAACTAGCGAGCCAGGCTCACCACAAATCCTCTCCTAGCTCTGCTTTACTTGGTTACTTTCAAGACAAACACAAAGATAATGCAGAATGGCCTAAGATCTAGTAAGTACTTCTAAAATAGCAAGCTTTTAACACATTCCAAAGGAAACATTCAGACAGCCTTTGGGGATAAAACTAGGACCAGGGCACACCATATCTTCCATAGTTCATCTCTACTTAACTAATACTGAACATAACATTCAAGAATAATATTCAGCTAAGGCAATAAGACAAGGGAACGCCAGCATTCCTATGCTTAAACTGAATTAAATCATTCCCAAGTAACACAGATTGGAAAAAATCATTCAGATAAAGATTTTCAGTCAGAGAAGGTTACTGATATACCTTAGGTCCTAACTCTATGCATGTTGTTATTTATAAGAAAAGATGAAACACAGTGAAAAAAATAAAATAAAAAATAAAAAATAAATGACAAATTACAATGAGAAAAACATCACCGTCAACATAGACCAGGATCCCATAAATCAGCTTGTATTGATGCTCCAAACAAGTTACAGCTTTAAGTCCAATGCTTTAGTTTAGCAATCATCTACTCATCTCAGCCTAACTTATCTATCACAAGCAGAGCTCCAAGGGCCAGTGAACACTATTTACAATCAGAAGTTTAAGCTCAACTGTATTTCAAAGTTATGCAACCAACAATTGCTCATCTTATACAGAGGTATTTATAGAAGAATGAGGAGGTGAGATCTGATAAAAGATCTCTCAGGATAATTAATACAGAGTAATGACTTCTTGGCCTTTGAGGGGCTCGATGGAGAAGTTTACAGGTGTGTTACTGTATTAATTGATTTACATTTATGAATTAAGCTCGATGGGAGCTTTTGTTGACTTTTGAGGCTTTGTGTTATGTAGGAGTAACTCTGCAAATATTTTGTCACCAAGTTTATGTGCAGAATTAACTTCTCCGGCTGCGCTGAGGTGAATATCTGATTTCGAACAATAACTTCGGCCTCTGTTTGAATGCTTTGAGGCACACATGGCTTCGTGGTAACTGGGAGGAATCAATTCGCCTCAGATGTGGCGGTGGAGGCCTTTCTGTCTATTGAACACTTATGTTTTTCTTTTAACTATGTTTTAATTTGGAGGATTAGGCTTTTGATAATCAGTCTTAGCCGTAATCATCACAAATCTATCTTCAATATTCTGTTCCTGTTGTGTTTAATCTTTAACACTGATACTCTTTTAGTTGTGATTTAAAATCACTGTGTCTTTTTGATGTGCAGGTTGCGCAAGGCTCGTATGGCATCAATGCCTATGAAGCATTGACGAGATGTGGAGTAGAGCCTTTGTAGTCCTTTTCCCTTTGATAACCGAAAGGCCAGAGGATCGTCACCCTCGGCTTTCTTTTCCTTTATATTATGGGAAAATCCTTCGAAACCTGCAAAATAAATAAAACATTATGAAATCCTGCGTTATTGGGTAAACTGCTTCAGAGGGCATGGGGAGAGAGCATGGCCATTGGATGGCAACATCCAATGGTGGAGATCGACTAAGAGAAGGTTAAAAGGAGAGCAGGGGGAAGAATAAGACGGAACCGTTGATCGCGCAATGATCAACGATGGTGATTGGTTTTGACAACCCTTTGCTAGAAGGTGGAGGGTGATGAAATAATATGGGAATGATCTGGGACCGTCCGATCTGGACACGTGGACGGTCCAGATCCAATCGGAGGATCGCAATCAGCGGAGGAATAATGTTAAAGCGCTCGGCAAAAAACTTGCGATGCGATGTAGCGCGGGCCGTTGATCTGAGGATCAGATCAACGGTGGAGAATGAATTAGAGGGATGGCCGATTGGAGGTGAAAAACAAATGTACCAAATGAAAAATGTGATTTGATTGAGCGAAGACCGTTGATCTGAGGATTAGATCAACGATGGGGAATGAATCGGAGGATTTTGAAGCGAAGGTAAGACTTATGATCGAAGTGAATGAGGACCGTTGGATCACGAAAGGCGAGGGGAAGATCAATGACTCTCGATTGATCGCGGGATGACCAATCGGGGGAAGAAATAAAATGCGCCCGATGAAACTTGCGATGTTGCGTGGGCCGTTGATCAGCTTAAGATCAACGGTCGGGATTGTTTCATCTTACGCACCGGCGGAAACCCTTTTAAAACTTTATAAAACCCAAAGTTAAATATGATACGAAGGTTTTGGCTTCAGGGGCGGGTTTTATACATATGAAAGGCGCCCGATTGCGGGGCCTAGTCTATATGGAACATTAACAGGCCTGGGGCGTATACAATAAAGGGCCAATCGCAATCGGAGATTTAGGCTTGACCAAAAGACTTGTGCGCTTAGATTTATTCTGATGCGATAAGCGCTGAAGGGACTAGCACCTGGTTCTTAGGCCACGAGCACATGTGGGGAAGTGGTTAGGGGGCTTAGCCGAAGGGGGCTAAACCTGAAACATAAACCATGGATTTTTATGGATGTTCAATGTTTTTCAAAGGTTTTTGAGGGTTTCGGTAAGGTTAAAAAGTGAGTTCTTAACCTTATAAAACGGATTTTTATGAAAATGAAAAGGGGAAAATGGAAAAAGAAGGATTTTATGGAGAAAAAAGGGGAGCAAATTAAGGTTAGTTTTGAGTGGAGGAAAGGGGAAAATGATGATTTAGCAGCAGTCTTTTCTCATGAAATCAGCAGAATTTCTGAGTATAAAAAAGGGAACAGTAGTGAAGATTTGGACAGAGGCATGAGGCCTTCAAGAGTCTTCAAGAGCCAACACTTTTTAGTAATAAAATTTGTTCCTTGAAGGCTCAAAAAATTTTAGCCACCTTTTGCTATAACAAATTTTATAGGTGGCTAACAGTGGCTCCACTTGGGGATGGTGCCTTCTTGAAGGCATCAAGAACTTCAAACTTGCATTCTCTGGGAGGCCGACCTGTGCCACATCCATTGTGTTCTCTAGGAGGCTGACCTGTGCCTCATCCATTGGGCCGCCCTTCCTTTGCTGGGATGATCTTGCTCTGAAAACATATTAGCAGCCATAAAAACAACGGATCTTTCATCTACAAGCTTTCTACCTACCCAATCCTACAGATCTAACATTTTTTCTTCATTAGAGTGCACTTGGATTGGAAAACTCTTTTACAACATTTTATTATTTTGAAAGCAAGAAATCTAATCTATTTATACTCCTTATTTCTCCCTGAACTCAGATTAAACAGTTGAGTTCAGATGCTTCTCTACCTAATCTACTAATATGTTAGGATTAAACTATCCAACAGATTTTTATTCTCTAAATTCTACAACAGAAATTCAAAAGCATACAAGTCAGGATTGAACATTCTAACTTGATGTTGGTCTATGGCATAACAAACATGCTGCACATAGATATTTTTTTGCAGAAAATTAAATCAAAATGGAAGGCTTAAGATCTGAAAATTCAAAGCACTTCCTTCATCTTTTTTACAGCTCTGTTTTGACTTTTGTTTGAGCTGTTCTTTCTTTGTCGGACTAGTTCAGATTTTGAGCATGTGAGAACCAGATTTACCTTTGTTTCTGACTCAAGAAAATAGAACAGATTTGAGTCATCTCTCTTTGGAAACTTAGGTTCAGATTTTGAACTAGTTTGGACCTTTAATTTCTATCCTAATCTACCTATTGATAAGCCAAGATTAAACAGTTTGGAAAATTGAATTCACAGTCCTATCAGCAGTAAATTTAAAACTAATTAGTCAAGATTAGGCTGTTTGACTAACTAGAAGTGTGTCTTTCAGGAGTGGCATTTAAGCTTGCACACTTTCAGATTTTTGTTTCTCTTTTTGGTATGGGGTTGTACCTTTCTTGTTTTCACAATCTGCCCTCTTTTCTCTTTTCTATTGCTTTTGTATTTTGTGTTTTTTATTTTTCTTCAAAGCAGAAAACAACAACTAAATACATGCTCAGAACTGAGCTTTATTGACATTCCTATCTAACCTATTCTAAACATGGAGTATTTACATATTCATATGATACAAAAGTGCCAATGCATCCAGCTGAGTAATGTCAAGAAGAAGAAGAAACTCTGGCTGCTTGTCAGAGGTATCCATAGTATATTTTGAAGATTAATCTTCAAAACCAAGACTATCATAGGAGGTGACAGTTTTTCGTGTCTCTGGCTCTTGCAAAGGATCACTGCTTGATGATTTGAGCCAGTTGGGATCTCCACACACTCTTCCAAAGGATCAACAAAGAAAAGATGAAGGTTCTCTTCTTTTTGTTCCTCCATGTCTAGTAGATTGTCTGCTTCCAAGGCTTCAGCTTTGAGGAGTATATCTTCAGAAATTTGCTTAGAAGCTTCATCATTCTTAACATAAAAGGAAGAATATTCTTCTTGAGAAGATGATATATCCTTAGTAGGACAGTCTTCTATTTGTTTCTCTCCCTCTTCTTCATCATCATCTGAACTGGTGGACTCATTATATGTGGCAGTGTTGCCCTCTTGTAGCCCTGGTAAGCTCTAGTTTAGTGGACTGTATTGTCTGAGGAGGTTATTATATTCTTGAGCAGGGGTATGTTCCATTGCTTCCTCTTTTTCAAGAGAAGGCTCCTTGGTTTCAACCTGCTCAAAAATTTCTACATTACTTTCCCCTTCAACCTTTGAGCCGAAAGTCTGTTGAGTCCCAATCACATGGAAATTATTACTCATGATCTGAAATGAAGCAGAGCAAAGATCGAATGAATCTTCACTCACTTCTAGGCTTTCATAAATTTCTTCATCAGTATCATAAATAGTTTGTACTGGCTCATTACTTCTTTGAAGGGACTGATCTTCCTTCCATAAATCGGCTAATGATGGTCCTGCAAAATTAACTTCTATTTGGGAAGCATCATCACTAGATAGATCAAAGTTAGGAGAATCACGAATATAAGTAATACTACCAATCAAACATACTGGGTTATCAACAGGTCCTTCTTCATTTTGATCTACAAAATAATTTTCTAAATTTGTACAACAAAGTTCTCTATGTGAATGGGCAAGAGTGTTTATTTTGCAAAAAGTTTCAGAGACTGGCTATTTATTAATAGTCTGATCTGTCTCTTTTTCTGTCAAAGGGGAAGATGTTTCTATGTTCCTTTGAACAGGAGTATAGCAGTTCTCTATCTCTTGTGAAGACTGATTTTGAGGTTGGATGTCTTCTTGAGCCTCAGCTATAAGGGATGATGAATCAATATTTGAGTTTTCAGGGATATCTTGAGGAATGTCCAGCATTTCTTGGTGGTTTTCTTCCTCAAGTGATTCATCTATATTTTTATAATTTTTCAATAAGATATTAAGCTCATGAATGGTTGTTAAAAGATCTTCAGGATGCATCTCTTCCAAAGCTTAATCATTATCTATAATGTGTTGGGTGATGTTTTGTGATGGATCATAATATATTTCACCCAATGATAATGATGTAGTGTTTTCTTTATAGTTCTCATAGAATACATATTCAAGGTCTCTTAAAGAAAACAAACTACTAGATCTTAAGCATTCATACCAATCCCTAGCTTTTCTTTCTAATGTTAACATGAACATTTTCATTAGGCAATCTTCATGCCATTCAACTTTTAACCTCCATACATGCATGTGAAATTTGATGAGATGTAATAGAGGGTCATCAAACTTTTCACCTTGAAAAATAGGCAGGTTGTCATCCCAATTCACCTGGGGCATCTTATGTGGAAACCCAGGGATGTGATCTCTACTCATTGGGGCATATCTTCGTTGTATCCTTGGAATCATGTTTGTAAATCAAGAAAGAGGTCACTGTGTCTAGTCAATCAGTTCAGGATCTTCTACCAGTGGAGTCATTTGGTCTTATTGGGAGTTTCAGAGTGTGGAGTCGCCAGGTGGAAGATTTTTAACTCCTAAGGAGGTAAAATGTTTAATGGTCCACCACCATGTTTATTGAATTCCAATCTGAAATATTTTTTCGGTGTTTTTTGAGTTATTTTTCAATTGTGTAGTTTCTAAGAATATTCTAACTCTGTTTAAAAACTTAGCTACGGTTACAAGACAAAGAGAGTCTACTCTTATGGCTAAGCCAGCTGATTTTTCAAGGTTAGATAAAGTCTTATGAGAATCCTAGGGTTTGCCTAGTTTGTCACTGATTCAAACAAGTTTCATCATGATTACCATTTCTTGGTAGTGCTTGAAAAGGCTACTTCTGACTCACAAGGTTTATATGAAATTTTAAGGGGAACCAGAGATTCTGGGTTCGATCCCCAGCAGAGTCGCCAAAAATGTTAGGAATTTGTAATTTTAGCAGATTGGTGAGACTAAAACTGCAAAAGCAACATTATTTCAACCACTTTGGGATTCTAGGATCTAGCCCTCCTAAATCCGGAGAGGGATCTCTCCAATAAGTGCAAAGATAGATTTTTCTTTGAAGTCTGGGGTAATGATATTAGGCTAGTTATGAAGGCCAAGGGTTTTTTTTGTTTTTGGATGGTTTAGCATGATTACTGTTTGAGGTGGAAAGTCCTAAATGCAAAGAGTTTCAAAGGTGTGAAGTTGCAAGAAAATAGAACAAGCTTTGGCCAGGAAAGATAGATAATTGTAGGTTTTAGTCCATTGGGCTATGGGGTCATAATAGGGTTTAATTGGAACAGAAAGAGGCAAGAGTGTTCCATGGGGCAAGTCATATATGTCTAAGGATCTCTCTGAAGATTGATTTATGGAATGAAATGATACAACAAGAAGGAAAATTAAACAGATGCAGAACAAAGAGCAGCCCAGGATCTGGTAAGTACTTTTAAACTAGCCATCCTTTGACAAACACTTAAGAAGAACATAAAAGCAAACTAGGATCTGGTAAGTACTTTTAAACTAGCCATCCTTTGATACACTTTCAACAGAAAACATTTTAAACAAAGGGAAACTTCAAGGCAACTGTTTGGAGTAGAAACTAGCAGGCCGGGCTCACCATAAATCCTCTCCTAGCTCTGCTTTACTTGGTTACTTTCAAGACAAACACAAAGATAACGTAGAATGGCCTAAGATCTGGTAAGTACTTCTAAACTAGCCAGCTTTTAACACATTCCAAGGGAAACATTCAGACAGCCTTTGGGGATAAAACTAGGACCAGGGCACACCATATCTTCCATAGTTCATCTCTACTTAACTATAACTGAACATAACATTCAAGAATAATATTCAGCTAAGGCAATAAGACGAGGGAACACCAGAATTCATATGCTTAAACTGAATTAAATCATTCCCAAGTAACACAGATTGGAAGAAAACATTCAGATAAAGATTTTCAATCAGAGAAGGTTACTGATATACAGTAGGTCCTAACTCTATGCATGATGTTCTTTATAAGAGAAGATGAAACATAGTGAAAACAGAAAAAATTGACAAGTTACAATGAGAAAAACATCACCGTCAACATAGACCAGGATCCCATAAATCAGCTTGTATTGATGCTCCAAACCAGTTACAACTTTAAGTCCAATGCTTTAGTTTAGCAATCATCTACTCATCTCAGCCTAACTTATCTATCACAAGCAGAGCTCCAAGGGCCAGTGAACACTATTTACAATCAGAAGTTTAAGCTCAAATGTATTTCAAAGTTCTGCAACCAACAATTTCTCATCTTCTACAGAGGTATATATAGAAGAATGAGGAGGTGAGATCTGATAAAAGATCTCTTAGGATAATTAATACAGAGTAATGACCTCTCGGCCTTTGAGGGGCTCGATGGAGAAGTTTACAGGTTTTTTACTGTATTAGTTGATTTACATTTATGAATTAAGCTCGGTGGGAGCTTTTGTTGACTTTTGAGGCTTTGTGTTATGTAGGAGTAACTCTGCAGATATTTTGTCATCAAGTTTATGTGCAGAATTAACTTCTCCAGCTGCGCTGAGGCGAATATCTGATTTCGAACAATAACTTCGGCCTATGTTTGAATGCTTTGAGGCACAAGTGGCTTCGTGGTAGCTGGGAGGAATCAATTCGCCTCAGATGTGGCAATCGAGGCCTTTCTGTCTGTTGAACACTTATGTTTTTCTTTTAACTGTGTTTTAATTTGGAGGATTAGGCTTTTGATAATCAATCTTAGTCGTAATCCTCACAAATCTATCTTCAATATTATGTTCCTGCTTTGTTTAATCTTTGACACTGATACTCTTTTAGTTGTGATTTAAAATAACTGTGTCTTGTTGATGTGCAGGCCGCGCAAAGCTCGTATGGCATAAATGCCTATGAAGCATTGACGAGACGTGGAGTAGAGCCTTTGTAGTCCTTTTCCCTTTGATAACCGAAAGGCCAGAGGGTCGTCACCCTCAGCTTTCTTTTCCTTTATATTATGGGAAAAACCTTCGAAACCTACAAAATAAACAGAACATTATGAAATCCTGCGTTATTGGGTAAACTACTTTAGAGGGCGTGGGGAGAGAGCATGGCCGTTAGATGGCAACATCCAATGGTGGAGATCAGCTAAGAGAAGGTTAAAAGTAGAGTAGGGGGGAGAATAAGACGGAACCGTTGATCGCGCAATGATCAACGGTGGTGATTGGTTTTGAAAACCCTTTGGTGGAAGGCGAAGGGCGATGAAATAATACGGGAATGATCTAGGACCGTCTGATCTGGATACATGGACGGTCCAGATCCAATCGAAGGATCACAATCAGCGGAGGAATAATGTTAAAGCGCTAGGAAAAAAACTTGCGATGCGATGTAGCGCGGGCCGTTGATCTGAGGATCAGATCAACGGTGGAGAATGAATTGGAGGGATGGCCGATCGGAGGTGACAAACAAATGTACCGAATGAAAAATGCGATTCGATTGAGCGATGACCGTTGATTTGAGGATCAGATCAACGGTGGGGAACGAATCGGAGGATTTTGAAGCAGAGGTAAGAATTATGATCGGAGTGAATGAGGACCATTAGATCACGAAAGGCGAGGGGAAGATCAAGAACTCTCGATTGATCGCGGGATGACCAATCGGGGGAAGAAATAAAACGTGCCCGATGAAACTTGAGATGCTACGTGGGTCGTTGATCGGCTCAAGATTAACGGTCGGGATTGTTTCATCTTACGCACCAACGGAAACCCTTTTAAAACTTTATAAAACCAAAAGTTAAATATGATATGAAGGTTTTGGCTTCGAGGGCGGGTTTTATACATATGAAAGGCACCCGATTGTGGGGCCTGGTCTATATGGAACATTAATAGGCCTGGGGTGTATACAATAAAGGGCCAATCGCAATCGGAGCTTCAGGCTTGACCAAAAGACTTGTGCACTTAGATTTATTCCGATACAATAAGCGCTGAAGGGACTAGCGCCTGGTTCTTAGGGCACGAGCACATGTGGGGAAGTGGTTAGGGGGCTTAGCCAAAGGGGGCTAAACCTGAAACATAAACCATGGATTTTTATGGATTTTCAATTTTTTTCAAAGGTTTTTGAGGGTTTCGGTAAGGTTAAAAAATGAGTTCTTAACCTTATAAAACGGATTTTTATGAAAAGGAAAAGGGGAAAATGGAAAAAGAGGGATTTTATGGAGAAAAAAGGGGAGCAAATGAAGGTTATTTTTGAGTGGAGGAAAGGGGGAAATGATGATTTAGCAGCAGTCTTTTCTCATGAAATCAGCAGAATTTCTGAGTATAAAAAAGGGAACAGCAGTGAAGATTTGGATAGAGGCATGAGGCCTTCAAGAGTCTTCAAGAGCCAACACTTTTTAGTAATAAAAATTGTTCCTTGAAGGCTCAAAAAGTTTTAGCCACCTTTTTCTATAACAAATTTTATAGGTGGCTAACAATTTATCCATTATTTTATCATATTTAATGTTTTGATACAGTAAAAGTTCATTTTTTTACTATGAAATAGGTATGCTTGATCCTTTTTGTGGTGTTTTGAGTAGGTCGACAGCGATTTAACAAATTTTGTTGTGTTTTCACTAATAATTTTAGCCAAGGAGTACACTTTTATCACTTTTTTAGATTCTATTAAGTCATGAAAAGGAACCCCCTCGAGTCCTCTTTCAACTCTTTTCGAGCTCCCAGAATATAAAAAGATTGTTGAGCACTTATCTTTTTGAACTCGTTAAAGTAAATGAAAATATGTCTACTTAGTACAAGTTTAACACTTTTCCAGACTGAGATAGACTATTTAAAAAAGAGGAATACCTTAGTCGAACATGGTTAACAGGTTCTCTTGAGTATTTTTTTCTGCTTTTTCAGACTTAAGGGACCATCTACGAAAAGGAACATCTGGAGTTTTCTTTTTCGCCTCTTTTTAAAGCTCTCTAAACATGAAAAATATGTCGAGTTTTACCTTCGTTGGAATCATTAAAACATCAAACAATGATGGACTTGTGGAACATGACAAGGCTGAACCACTTCTTCTCAAGGTTCGTTAAACATACCTGGAGGGAGTCATCGGAAGGGTGAACTTACATATCAAGCAGATTTTATCCTCCTCAAGCTTGTTAAAAATTAAATAAGTATTTACCAATATGGTTGGGGAAATTGGAAAAATAGGGTACTCTCGATTTTTCTAATGGCAACGACTCAATCTTGAACACGAAACTCTTCCACTTCATTTTCGTGGATGTTGGGTTGGGTAATCTGCTTGTATTTTGGTTCATCCTACCATTTTCAAAGCCTCCATTTTCAGTTTTTGGTCAATGTTACCAACTCCATTCAGTGTCGCCATTGTGTTCAAGAGAAGTCATTCAATCAATATCTGCTACAATACTCTTAAACCTTCATTCCATGTTCACCATTCTATCTGGACCAAAAGGTACTATGAAACATGTTATTCGTATATAAAACAATGGTCTAAGGTAGCCAAAAATGACCTTAAACACTCCTAATGAAGATCTCAATATTAGCTTTGGTTATGATACTCCTATTGCATGGTACCAAAATGCCCATCTTAAAGAATTGATTAACAACCATGAATACACAATTTTTACCATACTTGATGGAGGGAAAACCTGCGATGTAATCCATGGAGATTGACTTCTAGGGTCTGCTCATCTACCTCTTTCTAATAGTGTAACTCCTCCAAATGCAAAATCTAAAATGAGATGTGTGTTTCATTATAGGGGTTAGACTATGTACACCTTTGTAGACTTTAGCAACCAAATCATTTCGCAGAGGTGGGTCCCTTGTCTCGTAAACTAGAAATTCTCATACACTATTTTGGTGTTTTGCTTGTTCGTGACCTTAAAATTAGATTATTATTGTTATAAGTGTAGTTTAACTAATAGAAGAAATGACCGTTTTCTAGACGTTTTCCTGATTTTAACTAAAACCATATATAGATTTTTACAAACTTCTATTTTAAGTTATTTAGTTAACATAATTTTAGTGTCCCAAGGATTTTTTATGGCGTTGAATCCGTTTATGAACTTAAAAATGTATCTTAAAAAAAAATCACAACCTTGCTCGATATTGTATGACCGAATTGTCGTGAAAAAACCCATTTCGTCTCTTAATTAAACTCTATCATTATTATATATTTATAATTTATTTTATTGGTATAATATAAAACGTGCTCATCCAAAACATCGATGGTAGTTATTTTTAAAAGGTCACTCTAGCAATTTCATGTTTTTTTCCAATTAAAATTATATATATAGACAATTATATGGTCAAAGCAGTTTGATTGAAATACAATTATGATATACATATCCTTGAATAAGAAAGTACATATGTCTTTATAATGAAATCTTGTTTTGGGGAAAAATACTGATAGGGCAGTGGGGAGGGGGAGGTTAAATCAATTTAAAAAAAGAAGCTCACGCAATATTTTTATTTTCTTTACTGAAATCTATATGCGAATGTACTTAAGCCAACCAACGTATGTACACAACTTTCATTCAGGAAACTAGCGTATGACCAATCAACTTATAATTCAGATAAATCTTCATAACTTTACTTAGACTAGTGCATTAATGATTCATTAGACATTTACTACGCAGTAAAGATGTGTAGTAAGAACAGAATAAAACATCACACATAAGCAACACACATGAACACCGGGATTTAAGGTGGAAACCCAATGTGGGAGAAAACCATCGTTGTTGTCATATTTGTCTTCAATATTTATTATAGAGAAAATTGCTTACAATCTTGTATTGGCACATGCAACCTTCACTCGTTCTCCAACTGCTACTAGAAGGGAACTCCAACCCCCTGATCTCGTTTACTAGCCACAACTGGAAGGGAGCTACAACCCCCTGATCTGATCACCAGCTCCTACTAGCAGTAAGCTTCGACTTCCTCACTGAAGGATCCAACCCTCAGCACCACTACGGACCACGTTTCATAAATTTTCACACTGGATCCAACAGCTTTAACACACCACAACTTGTAGATCAACTGAAGTAAACATCAAACATCAACCCAATTTAAACAAAACAGTGAGATCACTGTAACTAGAACACATAACTCAAACCAAACTTTTGCTTCAATACACTGAATCAACTGCAATCCCGATCATTCATAAGACAAAATGTATATGCTACTTTACTTACGGCAACCCGCGTATATACGCACTTTTATGTGGAGAAACCTGCATATAGATCTCGATATATTAAGTTTGTAATTTTGACTCAGACTCATAATTGATCAGAGATATTCTGACATATTTTGTGAGTTTTGCAGAGCCCTCATATAGTTAGCAACATTAATCAAATTTCAATCAACCAATCACTGATCTTTAATCACAATCAACTAGCAAAATAATCAATTCTCAAACAACCCAGATTTATATGAAGACATTATTAACAGACAACAGAAACACAACAAAACTTATCAAACATTTTCTTTTGATTTCTTCAGCAAAACCTTGTCCTACATACGTGGCTTCCATAAGACATATCCACATCTTTACGTGCTTATTCCGAGACCAAATTGCGTATCTATCTCAATATATTACTGAATATATATACGCGCCTCTGCAGAACCGAACCAACATGTATACATGCCTTCCTTGAGTCGAACCTGCATATAGATCTGTAAATAATTGAGGACTACGCAACACTTCATATATGCAAACTTACTTAGATCATACCCTTCACTACAACAAACATGCACCATACCACAAATCTAAACAACTCATAAACAGATCATGCAAATACATAGTCATTTCAAGTCTATAGATCCTAATCCACCAATGTATTCATGAGTGCATCATAATATCATATATATATATTGATTATAGCCCATTCCATGCAGATATACTTTAGATTTAAGTATGCATTCAAATTCCCATACTCATGCACACATAACACTATGATCTTCACCTCCTTATATAGTTTGAGCCTTAGCCAATACGATGAGCCAAAACCACACAAGTGTCAATGGTATTCTTGGATGGGATCAAATAACCATTACTGCACTCAATATTGTGAGCTAATACCATGGTAAATACCCCTCGTATTATAAAATTAGTGCACTAGCACATACATGACTTTGCTTCTTCGTACCCGCGCGTATATGAGACTTTGCCTTTACTAACTCGCGTATAGTTCTTCAATTATGTACTTTATCCATCTTCTAATTCTAATCTGAAAAACCTATGTCCCATCATTCTGTCATTTTGTTCCATCACTTTTTCAACTCTGAGCTTATCTAGAAACCATATACTTGGTCTTTTACAAGTGGGTTGCCATCAAGGACAACACATGCATCATAATGCCAACAATCTCCTGCTTTGGACTTGATGGAAACCATGTTGGTGTTTGATCACCACAACATGTAGATATAATCATTATTCAAATACCAAGTTACTTTCCCCCTTTGACATCAAGGGAAAAGGGTGGAACAGTGCTGAAATAAGGTTTATCTTTCGTTGTAAATACAAGAGTTTTGTAGATATGATCTGCACTATACTGACCATGCTCCCCCTGAGCACATGATGAATATTCACATAGATTTTCAATGAAGTACATGACTCTATAACTCAACTGAGTATGACCTTTACTATCACTAAGGAATCATATCAATCACCCAACCAAGTGGGGTTAAAAATTAGACTCAAGTACCCAATCAAGTGAGATTACATATTTGACTCAATCACTCAGCCAAGTGGGTTTACATATTTGAAAAAGTCCATACATGACTGAATATGACAATATTTACATCATATGTCTCAACATGAACTTTACATCAAATTACAGATATGAATTTTATAAACAAGACCAAAGGACCTCCATACAAAGAGATCATCGAACATAATTCAACAACCATTATAAACATAATGCCAACAATGCATTATACTAAGCAAGGCTAATGCTCCCCCTGAACATGTGCTACCTTTTCATTGTCAAGTCTGACCACAAAAACTCATTCATCAAATCATATTCATAAATCATATAATCATAACTTAATACCATATCAACAGACTGTAATCATCAATATCAGACCAAGAAAATTAAATCATAACTATCAGCAGCTGTTATGAAGGTAAATCCTCTCTTTGGACAGAGACAATCCCTCTAGCCCTAGGGTGGGTCTAGTAACAAAAGGACATGCTAAAGTGTTGCTTCCTAGTTAATGAATGAACAAAAGACATGGTAGATTGACCTACCTTGAATCCAACGTTGTCGATGTTGTAGAAAGAGTAGTGGCCTCTCGCTCCTGCCTTGGCAAATGACGATCCATTCGCTATCATGCTTAGATACCTGCACATAGGACAAAGAACAAGAAAAACATATGACAAAATAGTTTCACTCAAAACTATTATCCAGTCAAAGAGGGCTAAACATATCGCATCAAATAAGCATCGTAACACAATAGTGGAACCAAAACAGTAGTCATCTATATTAATGAGTAGAAGGAAGAGTACAACCGATGCTTTGACGTCGCAGTCTCCTCCAGCGGGGTTCAGACGAAGCGCGTCTCAAATGTTGGTCAAGGAATTCAGACTCAAGCTCTCTTATAAGTCATCGACTTGAGCTCTCTCAACGTAATCTCTCTTACTCTATCTTCTCTGGAAGCTTAGCTATAGTATAATTCTCCTAGTTCAACTATTTAGCAGTTCAGTTATTTTGCTATAATGTGTTCAGCTAGCTTCTACTGAAAAAGATAGTTTCTTATATAGAGGAAAGGGAGGATTTTGGGATCCCTACAAAGGTGGGAAGGAGTCCTATCCTTTAAGAGAGTTCCAAGGGAGGTGGAAACTACTAACTAAAGGAAGGAGTCTGTGGTTGTTTTAGTTCAGCACACTCCCAATGACTCATCCCCGAGGTGGTTGGAATGGAACCTTTGCCTCTATTTTTAAAAAACATTCCATAAACAGCTTGGCGCGGGTGTCTAACTGGCACAGAGCGCCAAGTGGCGTGGGCTCAATGTTAAATTTCCTGGTCGGCGCGAGGGTGTAATGGGCTACTCGCGCCAAGGAAAAAATAGGGATTTTCACAGCTCTTCTTAGGGAAATGTCAACAAGAAGAATGTTGCTTTCATCAAAATGGATGCAAGGATGGTATTTTCAAAGCATGACACTGCTTATTGGTCACATAATCGACCCTCCAATGTGCGAGTTTGGGATTTCAGGGACAGTGAGAAAATGTTGTGTAACATATGCTCCCTAAAACATGAAGTCCGAGAGAGAGGGAGGGGTGAAATTCTTTATGAGAATGCATTCGAACCAAACACCGTTGTCGAAAGACCTGCAATTACAAATACAACTAATATCTATGATACATGAATCATGTGGCATGGGCGCAACCATCCATAACAGAGTATATAAAAATTGAGATCTGAGGTATGGAAACAGCCATCTAGAAGGACAGATCAATAAATAGACTCAGGTATGGTCGCATCCATCCAATCAAGAGAGTCATGCAATAAGTCATAATAATCCATAAAAATCTTATTATACAAAACCCAGGGTCTTGCGCTCCATCTCGACCCAAACAAGTACAATTTCGAGCATGCGAATGTATGAGCTGAAGTCAAACATGTAGGAAAATCGTCTGATTACCAGCCAATGATGAAATTTGTTAACAAACGTGAGAGAAACCACCAATGATGACGATGGCCCTCAAGGTAAAAAAGGTACAATCCTTGGAATGTGAAAAATGATCTAACGTCGAACATCCACAAAATCACTCGATCGAAGGCCAATGATGTGAACCTTGCTTCGAATGCGAAAAACATGCCATTGAGGCATGCAGGCTCCAAGGTACCAGAAGGGAGTCTCTAGATCAAATTCCTGGATAATGAGCTGAAGTCGACAGGAAGTGACCTGGTCAAAGGAGGGCCATAATTTTTCCCACATCATCGACACGAGACAGAGGAACATGATGAAAGTGGATCAGGACCAACAAGAGATCAGAGGAAGGTTGACAACTGCAGAGGCAAACTTCTCTTGAACATATCAACAGCATGACACTGGATTTGGCAGTATTTGACATCAAAGGATCCGAGGTCATGATGACGTGGCAAAGAGCGGATGAGAGGTCAAAATAAATTACCCAAACCTATGAAGGAAAAAATGACGAAATGAGATGTCCCCAACCTGACACAAATGCAGACAAGTGTTGTGTTCAAGAGCGACATACTACCAACATAACTAAAACTTAGTTCCATTTTCCCCCACCATTTCTGGCGAGTACCCCAATTATTTTTTTAAACAAGCTTGAAGGGGATAGCATATGCTTCAGTTGTAAGTCTGTCCTTCGAACAAATCCAACCTAGTACATTTTACGAGCCCTAGCAAGGAGGAACTCGAATAACTTCATGGTGACGAAGTCCGATGTCATCAGGTTTTAACAAGTCTGACAAAGGAAGAACTCAACATCTTTTCATGTTTTAGAGAGTTTTAAAAGAAGGCAGAAAATAAAGCTCCAACAATCCCTTTTCGTAGGTAGTCTCACAGATCCGAAAAGGTAGAAAGCTGTGTCTGAGAGAACCACTTAGTCACAATAGGCTAAGGTATTCCTTTTTCATTGATGATCCACTCCAGCCCAAAAAAGGGTTAAATGTATACTGGGTAGATATCGTTTCGCAGCCATTTAACGAGTTCAAAACAAAAAGAGTCTCGATAATCTTTTCAATTTTAGAGAGTGAGAAAAGAGTTGAAATATGACTCAAGTTGTGACTTTTTCGTGTTTTTACCAAGTCCGAAAAAGTATAAAATGTAGCTCGTTACTTCATCATTGTCCCATGAAAAACCTGTTGCTGCACAAGAGACATGTGTAAAACCCATTTCTCGAAAATAATATAGTAAAATAATCGAAAAACATGCCTTAAAACCTAATTAGGGTTGTGAAAAAGTTATAAAATGCCAAAAATGGTAAAAATAATTACTTCTCACTTTTTACCTCTTGTGGAGCAATAGTTACCCATTTCACTATCCAATCTTGCAGCGACGATAGCGGTCAATCCAGCAGATCAATCGTAAATCCATCAACTCCAGGTAAGAGTCGAGATCCCTCTCGTTATTTTAAGTCGTTTCTTGCTTCCTGCAATTGTCAATTTCAAATTTTGGGGGAGGAAATGTAAAAATTAGGGCTTCGCGTTTGGCGCGGGTTTCGGGCACGGAGTCGCGTTAACCGCTTGATTTTTTATACTTGGGCATGTCGCCAATGGCACAAACCATTTCTAGCAAAAAAAATGATGATCAAATACCCCAATTGTTTACATATTTAAGGTTTAAAATGGACTCATACCACTCATGTGTATGTGTTTGCAGGTAGAAAGAGGCAAAATGGTCATTGAATGGAAATAACGGGAACATAGTGAAGAAGATGAGCTAGCCATGGAAAATGAGGGAGTGATGGAAGCTATCAGAAACTGTGGTCTGAAAAAATTCTTCCTAACACCATGTCTCCAAGCCCAACCAGAATTACTACAGTATCTTATCATTATATGGGATGAAAATCAAGAGAAGTTCATCCTTCGGGATCAAGAACTTGAGATTGATGTCTCTGACGTGTACTTCATCACACGATTATTGCGGAGGGGTGCAGCACCAATCCTAACCGGCACCCGGCCCTGCATGGAAAACATGACCATGGTGATAGACAGGGTATGTCGAGGAGCACGGAAGGGATCAGGTAGTGGAAAAGTTGATATACAAACTATCCCAGATTTGAAACTACGCATGGCATTGCATACCATCACACGGGCTGCGGGATCTCAAGCACCGCACGAAGCAACAAAGACACAGTTGCTTCTTGTTGTAGACTGCATGGCACCGACCATCTACAACTGGGCAGAGGTCGTGACCATAAACATGAAGCGCCAACTAACCAAATGCAAAAAGACCAAACTGAAACAATTTGGTTATGGATCTATTTTGGTATCGTTCTTTTTGGAATGACTACCCATTTTTCAGCGACAGGAGGTTATAGTCCCGACACCACCAGCGAGAGAACCATGGATGGTTCGATGGGAAGCTTTGATGCTAAGGGCAGGTGGCAGTCAACAGATGTCCTGGACTGGAATTCTTCGATTGGCTCCGACGACAATTGATTGTCGTGGAGGATTGGCCCTACTCTGGTACAGATTTCACTGATGATCCGGACCTCCCACTCCCGGAGGGAGAAGATTGGGATGAAGATTTAGGTGAGACTCATTTTTAAAGTTTTATGAGTATTATGATTTTTTATTTATGCATGTTCTGACATTAAATCCATGTAATTGCAGATGTTGGCCCAAAGAGACCTGCCGACATGTCATAGATAGCGAGGTGAATCCGTCACGATTTTGACCCTCAAGGCGAGGGCGGCGAGGAAGATGAGATAGCGCGCAACCTGGAGGGGATCACACAAGGAGCCTCAGATTATGCACGTTTTGATGATGTTCCTCACACCTACCAGAGACATACCGTAGGGGTGCCCAGCCGAATTCACCGCTTGTTGAGGCGGCTAGTACGGGTCGTGACATGTTATCACGAGCACCATGCTGATAAGGCACCTAGTTTTTATTTTTATCTACATATTTTGACAGACATTATGTCTCAGGATGTAACAAAAACACACATGTATTTTTTGAAGTTATGATGCACACGGTTGCAAACATGTGATATATATATATGTTCCCCTACATGGATCTTTTACATATGATGATGCTTTTACAAATTATGCAAATGTCTATCTAGTACAATGTTAGCCACTGTATCTGTTAATGTGTTCATTCGTCTAGGAATATGTTGATAGGTAATAAAATCAAAATGTCTTTCCAAAAAACAAATACGTAAATGCAATCTCAGAATGTGCGGATTTCTAACTGAATAATGATTATTGAGTTGCAGAACGACAACTTGTGAATCTAGATTTACAAGAAATGTGCATATTCTGAGGTTGATCACCTCGGTTTATAGCTCAATGATAGCGCTATATTCAGTGACATTGTTTGTAGTTCGTCCTAGACAAATACCTTGCAGATCTATCAACTCACCAGCAGGATCATAAATTACCTAGGCTGTCGAAGACAAATTCCTGGTACTGCGAGAAGCACCATCCGCAAAACCGACATAAGAGGTAATAGACATCTGCACAATAAGACGGACCCAATAAGCAAGAAAACTCTCACAAAGCACACCAAAACAGAAAACATGTACAAAAATGAAAACAACACCTATGTACACCTATTATGCATGAATGACTCATGCATAATATTTTTTGAGATACAACCCATTTTTGGGTTGTTCAAGAGGATGACCTTCGTAGTCAATTAGCTCATAGGCCCCATTCTACAACACATGTTTAACTATGTAGGGTTCATGCCACATGGGTTGAAATTTGCCTGCCCCCATCTTATCACGAGCTTGGTCATACAGGAGGACGAGATCTCCTTCAACGAAAGAACGAGGGGAAACTGACTGATCAAAATGAGCTTTGACCCACTTTTTCTATGCTTCAATAACGAGAGCAACAAAGCAGCGAGTTTCATCCAGCCTTTCTAAACAAAGGAGACGCTCTTCTTCTGGCGAAGTATTCTGTAGTAATTCAACAGCCAACTTGAGCGAAGGTATTTCACATTCAATCGGAAGAGTAGCTTCCAGGCCATAAACCAACTGGAAAGGAGTGAACCTGGTTGTGTTCTTAACTAAGATTTGGTATGCCCAAAGAGCCGAAAATAACATGAGATGCCAATTTGATTTGTGGATCCCAATCGTATGTTGAAGCATCATGACAAGAACTTTGTTCACAGCTTCAACCTGGCCATTAGCTTGAGGTTAGTATGGCGTTGAGCTATCGTGACACAAACCCAACTTATAAGTTAACTCCGCCACCATATAATGCCGAAAATGGGAACCATGATCATTAAGGATGGCTTGAGGGACACCAAACCTAGAAATAATGTGATTGAACATGAACTGAGCAGTTGTCTTACCATCTGCGGCAAGTGTAGGCATTTCTTCAGCCCAATTGGTGAAGTAGTCCACCGCTACGATAATATAAGCATGCCCCCCGATCGAGTGAGGGTTACACGTCATAAAATAAATGCCCCACTTCGCAAAGGGACCAACGGCAATGACAAGATGAAGAGGAACGGGCAGTGCACGCAACTTACGTTGATAAATTTGGCAATCACGACATTTACGAACTGCGACAATACAGTGTTTGAAAATAGAAGGCCAAAAATAACCAGCACGAAGAATCTTCTGTGCAGTAGCATAACCAGACATGTGACCGCCACAGGCGCCACTGTGACAATCATTCAGATATTTCTCGGCTTCCTCGAGAGTCAAACATCACCAGAGTATGGAATCAACTCCAATACGATAGAGAGTATCTCCAACTATACGATAAGGTTGAGACTGATGGTGGATGTGTCGGTGGACATCCTTCGTCAACTCAGATCTAAAAGATGAAGTTTGGAGATAGAAAATGATATCACCGTACCATGGATCGAGGGTGCTAATCAAGAAAATCAAATCATCTGGAATGACATCCTTAGAACAAGAAGGAGCGAAGTCAGAAGGGAGAGAACAAAGTAAATCAGCAAAGACCAATGATTTCTTAGATTTTGCAACAGTAAATTCCAAATCAAACTCTTGGAGGATGAAAATCCACTTTGAGTATTTTCCCCCAGCAACTTTCAAGACAATATGTAGGTCATGGGGTTGCATTCAAAAATCATCGTCACTGTACGCAAAATAATATAATGACGAAAACGTTGAACAACTTGAACAACGGCCAATGCTAACTTCTCGACGTGGGCATAACGCATTTCGGGGTCGAGAAGGTTACGAGACAAGTAATAAATAACATGCTCATGATCGTCATCATCGTCTTGTACCAAAACCATGGCAATCGTGCTGAAAGCGGCAGCCAAATAAAGGGAAAAATCACGATGATAATCTAGAGGGTGGAGGAGAGGAGCATTAACTAACAATGTTTTCAACGCATCGAAATATTTTTGAGCGATCTCATCCCAGTAAAAAGGAACGCCTTTCTTTAACAATCGTGTGAATCCTTTAGCTACTTCGGCATAGTTAGGTATAAAACGGCGAAGAAAATTAGCTTTCCCTTGTAAACTCTGCAACTGATGCAATGAGAAAGGAGAGGGGAGATTGATAATAGCCTCAACCTTGAGAGGATCCAGGCGAATCCCGTCTTTGGAAATGATAAACCCCAAGAGTCTACCGGAATCAACGCAGAAGACACACTTGTGCGGATTAAGCCAAATGTTATAGTGCCTACAGCGAAGAAAAAACTGACGAAGATGGTCAGGATGATCCCTACGCTTAGCTGAATGAGCCGGAAGGTCATCCAAATAAGGTTGAACGATGTGACGAATATAATGAAAGGAATAAGACATCGCACGCTGAAATGTGGCCCCGACATTCTTCAAACCAAAGGGAAGCTTCTTATATGAAAATGTACCCCAAGGACAGATGAAGGCAGTCTTGTGTTGATTAGACGGGAGAATATTAATCTGATTATAACCCGAAAAATTGTCCATAAGGGAAAAGATCTCACTCCCTGCACAGTCATCAATGATTCGATCGATGAAAGGAGTAGGATAATTACCCTTAGGACAAGCTCGATTGATATCACGATAGTCAACACAGACACGAATAGTACCCTATTTATTGTCTACATGAACAATATTAGAAACCCATTCTGTCAAGGGAATGGGATAAATGAAACCATATTTGAGAATTTTTTCCACTTCGGCTTTAATGGCAGCAGCTTTCCGAGGATGCACCGGACGAAGACGCTGACGAATAGGTTTCGAACCGGGGTAGGTATGAATCTCATGTACCATGATGTTAGGATCAATTCCAAGCATTTCTTCGTAGGACCATGCAAATATATCACGAAATTCATGAAAAAGGATAGTATAAACTTGTACTTCATCTGAAGAACAAGTAACCCCAATATGGATGTTCTCGACAATTCCTGGTTTAATGGAAATGTCGATAGGCATCATCTAAGTGATGTTACTCAAGTTACCTTCCGAAAAAAATTCATGGACTTGAACAGGTGTTTGAAGTGGAGGAGAAGGAACCTGAGAGGAAAAATGCTCAAGACAGGTAGACATGGCTCTGAGGCTTGGTAGAAACGAGGAACGATGTTGACCATCATCCCACAGCAGATCTTCAAGAGACAAGGTTTCCACGATACCCTCATTAGAAGGAAACACTTCTTTCAAAGGATCTGGTGAATCAAAATCACCAAGCCAAGGGTTTTGAGAATAGATGTCAAGAGTCATGCTTGAAGGAGAAAAATAAAAGGACGGAGTGTCTGATGCAGCAATGAGTTCACAATAATCAATTTAAATTGGACTCAACAGCATCGAATCCCCGAACGAATTGATCTGTTCAGGAGAAGGGATAACCCAGGGGTCATCGGTTTGAGAAATCATGTTGACCTGAAGAGTCTTTGGCGGTGGAAGAGGGAAAACACCCATGAGGACAAGATCCTTGAAAAGGCTTGTTCCTACGCTCTTGATCAGGTGGATATCGATGGCCACCCACCTCATCCATTTGGACCCGCAACATCAATTCTTTCGGTTTTTCAGCTTCAGCACAACTTACTATTTTTAGTAGGTTTTCGGGTCCTGCACACCCGAAGCCGTATTGGGGACTCAATAATCGAGGTGGATATTGGTGGCCACCCACCAAGTCCATTTGAACCCCCACCATCAGTTCTTTCAGTTTGTAAGTTTCAGCACAACTTATTATTTTTAGCAGTTTTTCGGGTCTTGAACTTCTGAAGTCGTTTTGAGGCCCTAAACGACATTTTTTGGGAAAACGGGGAGAAACATACCCATGTTGCTCACTCAAAAGTTGTATTCCTCGGATAGATATTTCTAACAAGCTATTGAGCGCGTCAAACGAAGATCGGATGCCAAAGTTACGTCCCCGGGAAGTTGAAACACCAATTTACCCAAACGGGGCCCACAGTTTTGGCGCTTCATCTCCTAGGGTTAGGTTTTTGGACGTTTCGGATTTTACATTGCTTCTCAACAATAAATAGGCCTTCGAGCCTCATTTTAACACAGTTTAGGGGGCTGGGAGCTGACACATCTCTTCTCAGAGATAAGTGCTACCAATGCCCTAGCTCGCCACATCTCCATCATGTCTGCATTGTAACATAGTTCAGGGGTCTGGGAGCCGACACATCTCTTCTCAGAGATAAGCGCTACCAGTGCCCTAGCTCGCCACATCTCCATCATGTCTGCATTGTAACACAGTTCAGGGGGTTGGGAGCCGACACATCTCTTCTCAGAGATAAGCGCTACCAGTGCCCTAGCTCGCCACATCTCCATCATGTCTGCATTGTAACACAGTTCAGAGGCTGGTAACCAACACATCTATTCTCAAGGATACGCTACAAGTGCCCTAGCTCATCTATTTCCATTGTGTCTGTAATAGGCCTGCGAGCCTCAATGTAACATAGTTCAGAGGCCTACGTACGCCACATCTCTTCTCAGAGATACGCCTACCAGCGCCCTAGCTATTTTATTTCAGTCATTTGATTATAATAAAATGAAGCATTATTTCCACTACATCTCTGTATCTATGGCTATACGTGTATATTTTTTCGTTCCTGCATAAAATCTAGATCATCTCTCGTATGGAGTAGGAATCTTGTCCACATACAGAACGTTGTTCTCGGAAGAAGAAGTGAAAAAAGACAATTGATCAACAGTAACAATCTTTCCTTCGTGTGGGAACTTCAAAACACAAAATAAAGTGGACGGAACGCACAGCATGGCATGAGTCCAACTGCGACCGAGGAGAAGATTATAATTGAGTTTTGCATCAACGACTTCGACCTCGACATTGATTGACTTCCCTTCTAACGTGATTGGTAAACTAGCGAGAACACCAAGAGGTTTAGATTCTCTTCCATCAAATGCTTCAAGGGAATTGGGTGATGAGGTAAGAGCTAGAGAACCAATGGCTTTCCAACAAGTAGATGACATAACACAGGTAGATGCACCCTCGTCCACGATGGCCCGGTGAATACTCAAACCATTTATACCAACTTGAATGATGAGCGCAATTTGGTGCGGGAGTTGTGGGACAAAATTATCTAAATCGAAAGCAAGCAAGCTAGTATCGACAGGATCTATCCCACCTATCGCTGATCGCAAAGCCTTCCGTTGCGAAGGAAAAATTTGAATTACTTCTAATGCAGACATTGCGGATGGCGCCTAAGCCAAATCCTCAAAAATACTATAATTTTGAGCGGCATGGGCGTTGGGATTGTACGAAGACTTGCGGAGCACAGATTTGGAAGGTGGTCACACAACGGATTCGGTGCTAGGCTGTTCAATCTCAAGAGGGCCAGAAGTAGGAGGAGGAGGAGGACCATCAGCGATCTCTTTCCCCGCTACCTGACGGGAACCAGAATAATCTTGCGATCGAGTAGCAATAGAAACGGGTGCAGAACCGTTCATCATGAACACTTGCGAACCAGTTGGAGCAGAGGAATGAGGGTGCTCTACCATCTGAGTCCACTGAGGGAAAGATTCTTTATGAACGGTCGGAGCTCCTTGGGTGCCTTTGAGCAATCGAATCACTTCATACCATCGAGGATAGTCTTTGGTGAAGTGCTCATCATCACAAATCAAACAAGGATACTTCGGTTTGCGTGGAGAACTATCAACAGAACGAGGTTTTGGAGAATCCTGTTTCGGGGTATCAGCTTTGGCCTTACCTTTACCCTTCTTCTTACCTTTGGAAGTGTTATCTGTAGGATTGGCCTGAACAGCATTCACTTCTGCGGGTGTGCCAAAATTTGAAATTGACTGAGAAGCTACATTATTGGAAGAAGTAGACTTATGCTTCCCAGAGTTAGATGAAGGAGACTTCTGAGAAGTCTGCGATACAGAACCAATAATACCATCAACGAATGGATTCGTTGGTGGTTTAGAAGTTCCAGGTCGAGGAGCATGAGGCAAGATATCATACAATGAACCAGACTGAGAGTACACGAGATCAAGGTACTGGGCATAAGCAATGGCTTATTCCTCGGTTACACATGCCCCCATAGCAATGTCTTTGGCAATCTGATTGAAAAAGGAGGTAGTGAACCAATGTGTCAGAAGCTGATCAGGTATCTCAAATTTGATCATGCGACGACGACACCGCCACTCATGAATATGATCCGAGATATGAGTAGCTCGGTCATGTTTCAATGAAGTGAGGAGATGCATCCCGGTCTCATAGTGGATCGGTAACTGAAAATGTGTAAGGAACGCCAGCCAAATAATTGAAATCTTGGAAAAATCCACGAGACAACTCAATGTACCATTTTGCAGTGGCACCAGTAAGAGTTCGTTGGAAAATACGGAGACGAATAGAATCTTCAACCCGAGAGTTAGAAGAACACCACAAGTGGTAAGTCATCACATGCATTTGGGGGTCTTCACCAGGTTTACCCTCAAATTTAGGACAATCACCAGGAACCTTGGTCGGAACTGGAGGCCAATATGGATTATGAAGAATAGGATCATTTTTCAACTTCGACTCATCGGGTAATTCCAACGTAGCAAGAAATGGTAACTGAGTATTGAAATTCATCGGAGGTCTTTGATAAGGACCTGTATATACATTCCACCCAGTCCGAGCGGGATTTTGTCCCCATATATTCTGTCCTGAAGGATTCGGATCATAGGGATTCAAAATAGGATAATTCGGTTGATACTGGGATTGAGGACTAGGATATTGAGTCGAAGCATACTACTAAGGTCCTTACTGAGTAGCATAACGATTCTGCTGCGGAATGTAAGTATGACTTTGAGGTTGCTGATACACAGGTTGATTTTGAGGGTAAGGAATCTGAGGTGCACCATATACTGGTTGATTTTGAGGGTACGGAATTTGGGGTGCGCTATATACCGGTTGATAGGAAACTTGAGGGTAATAAACGCCCTATGGTTGCGTAGGTTGACCTTGCGGAGCAGGTTGAGCAAGCTGCTGAGCAGGGTAAACAGGTAAAACCGGCTGCGGAAATGAAGGAATCTGTTGGTGGGCAGGTTGCAATGATTGTTGAGCTAGTTGAACCGGTTGTTGAAATGGTTGTTGAGGGCCACCAGGTTGACCTTGTTGGAAAGGTTGGCCTCATAGTTGTGACGGACCAGGTTGTCCCTGATGACCAGGTTGACCCAGAGAATGACCAAAGGGTTGTCCTGGTTGCACAATATTTTGGCCATAGTGAATGTGCGGTTGTGATTGAGGTGCAACAAGTTGTCCTTGTGACGGATAAATTTTCCCCCCAAGACCAAAAGATGATCTGGGTTGATTCAGAGGTTGACCCAAGGGACCAGAGGGTTTTCCATGTTGGACCAAAGGCTGTCCTTGTAAAGGTTGGCCTTGTGGACCGTATGGTTGTCCCTGCGGACTAGAAGCAGGGCCCTGCTGTGCTAAAGGTTGTCCCTGAGAGGGTTGTTCTTGTAAGCCAGAGGGTTGCACTGGCAGAGTAGGTCCAAGATGAGTAACAGTCTGATAAGGATCAATAGGAGGCAAATAGACTAGATTACCATACACATCATAATGGTGTGGATAGATATATACAGGATTACCAACAACATCATAGTGATGGAATCGAGGATTAGCAGGAGCCTGAGACTGCTGAGAACCCTGAGAATTATGTTGTTGAATAGCCAACAAATATTCTTCAAAATTAAGACTGCCAGGAATCACAGAAGTAGTGGAAACTAAACTAGAAGCCACACAAACCATTGGTTGAACTGGAACAGATGTGACAGTAACTGACGAACCATGAGTCGAAGGTGATAGCCCCAACGAAGGTAGGAGCGAACTCGGAGGAGGATTTACTGCACTGGATTGCGCAATGGAAACAACGCCAGACATAATCTGACTCAAAGATCTATATCCAAGCAGAAGTGAGACCGACGGTGGTGAATATTGGGTGGAGGCACGAGAGAGATCTTCAGGAAAGAGTTGATATTCTCCTATGGAAACATGCATTCCTTCATTGCCAACAGAACTAGAGGAATCCATATCTGATCCCAATGTAAGATCTTTGAAAATACTACGGGACTAAGAGGTATCGCAGCAGCAACAAAAGGTGATCCAGACGTACGAGGAGGAAATTCCCCTTCTTCCCCAAAACTGGACCAAGCACTTGAAGGAGGCCAATTGAATTCAACCGGTTGGTCAAGAGGAGATCGAGTAGCAAGGGGTTGGATAGACTGAAGAATAGGCTACGAGAACTCGACAGATCTAGTGGATTGAGGGGTTTTGAAAGAAGCATCCGAAAAAGAACCACTGCTAGGAGGCGGTGAGGATGACGAAATTGGATGTTCCGCCACTTTGACTGTAAATCAGAACAAGAAGGAAAAGAGACAACCAATCGAAGGTACCAAAATCAAGAACCAAGGAAATCAATCAGACCAAGTAACAAACTTTTAATGGGCGTGTAATCATAGGTGATTAATTTTATAACACAGAAACCAAAATTCACTATTTCATGTTTTAAGAGTTGAGAAACAAGAAAAAGATGACTCTAGTCACTTTCAATTTGAAATGAGCGTGAAAGGACAAGTGCTCGATGATCTCTTCTCTTTTTTAAAGAGTCACAAAAAGATCAAAATGACTTATCAAGAATTCTAAGCAAGAGGGTGTACCAGGTTTCCGTGAACTGTCATATACACCTTGGTGATCAAATGAAACAAAAATGACCAAGGACATGACATACGTGCAGGTAGTCTCCCCAAATGCTGTGTTCGGTGTATCACAGTTACAAGGTAGCAGACTTGGCTTCCTATGGATAAAAGGATTACAACCTAGAGGGGTCTCCCTTTATATACGCAACAGTACGGGGAGCACAAGTCCGTACTAGCGCTGTCTGAAGCCAAAAGGCGAGTGACAACTACTAGGTTTTAAGACGCCGGAACACGTCTCTAGCCTAGACCACTAGAAATGTTTCGTTAGGTTCTAATGTTGCCTTAGGTTCATTGAGTAAATTTTAAAGTTAATCTGGAGTTATGTTTCAATTTCCAGGCCCTATCAAATTTGGAGCTCAGCTTCCTAGATGAACACTATATGCAAATGAACATCATTTCAATTTGATGAATGCTAGTTATAAGAAGGATAGAAATATTTCAAACAAGCAAGCAAAGAAAACATGCGAAGAAACTTCTAATGCCCTTAATGCAATCAATCGAAAACAAAATTCTTTCCTAGATTAACAAATGCTAATTATGTAAAGGAACGTTTCACTTTCGATGCAACAAAAGAATGCGAAGATATTTTTGAATTTTTTGAATTTTCAATGAAATGAAGCACACATTGTACTAATTCAATGGAAAACAAAATAAGCACTAGTTTGAATTTTGTGAATGTAAGGTTTTGAAAGTGAATGACTCAACCAAAGCGAAACAGACACAAAAACATGCAAGCTAATGGAGCAAACTTTCAATCGAAAAAGAGAGTTTCCCAAAGCGACCCAAACAAGAAAAGTAATTAATGCTCAAAGTATTGAAGAAGAAGGGAAAATCGAAAAAAAAAAGAGACCATTCAATCAAAAAAACAAAAGGATCAAGAAAAATTCAGTTTGATGACCCGAAACGAGGCTGATAACAATCAAAGAGACTTGTTCTCGAACAGAAGGCTCGGTGTGCAAGAACACTCAGAAACCCTAAGGTCTTAAATGACACCGACAAGAAAACGAACAAATGACTGAGGGAAGCAAGTCTATAGTAGTCAACACAATCTGTAAAGGCTTAAACACACTAAAAAATAACCCAGAATCAAGAAAAAATGACCAAAATATGCATTAGGGAGGTCAAACCAAAACCTACAGGGGTTGGCGCGACTGTAAGGCAGTAATCCGCGCCATACAGAGGTTGGCACGAGTGATAAAAGAGAAACATGCGCCAATCGACGCGACTGTCCAGAAAAAAAATGCACCAAGTTGGATACCTATGGGAAAAAGAGGAAAAAACCCTAACCTAATTAGCAGAGGTCAACCTTGACACTTTGGAGCTGAACAGAGGATGGAAACTCAACAAACAAACTAGAAAAAGATAGATAACTAAACAAATAATTGAAACCAGCCCAACAGGATGACACGACAAACTCGCATTGATCCCCAGTGGAGTCACCAATTTGTTATGAAGGTAAATCCTCTTTGCGGACAGAGACGATCCCTCTATCCCTAGGGTGGGTCTAGTAACAAAAGGACACGCTAAAGTGTTGCTTCCTAGTTAATGAATGAACAAAATACATGGTAGATTGACCTACCTTGAATCCAACGCTATCGATGTTGTAGAAAGAGTAGTGGCCTCTCGCTCCTGCCTTGGCAAATCATGATCCGTTTAATGTCATGCTCAGATACCTGCACATAGGACAAAGAACAAGAAAAACATATGACATAATAGTTTCACTCACAAATATTAGCCAGTAAAAGAGGGCTAAACATATCGCATCAAATAAACATCATAACACAATAGTGGAACCAAAATAGTAGTAATGTATATTAATGAGTAGAAGGAAGAGTACAACCGATGCTTTAACGTCGCAGTCTCCTCCAGCGGGGTTCAGACGAAGCGCGTCTCAAATGTTGGTCAGGGAATTCGGACTCAAGCTCTCTCAACACAATCTTTCTTACTCTATCTTCTCTAGCAGCTTAGCTATAGTATAATTCTCCTAGTTCAGTTATTCAGTCGTTCAGCTATTTTGCTATAATGTGTTCAAATAGCTTCTAGTGAAAAAGATAGTTTCTTATATAGAGGAAAGGGAGGAGGTTGGGATCCCTACAAAGGTGGGAAGGAGTCCTATCCTTTAGGAGAGTTCCAAGTGAGGTGGAAACTACTAACTAAAGGAAGGAGTCTGTGGTTGTTTCAGTTCAACCAATCTCAATGACTCATCCACGAGGTGGTTGGAATGGAACCTCGACCTCTATTTTACAAAAAATTCCATAAACAGCTTGGCGCGGGTGTCTAACTGGCACAGAGCGCAAAGTGGCGCGGGCTCAGTGTTAAATTTCCTGGTTAGCGTGAGGGTGTAACGGGCTACTCGCGCCAAGGCAAAAATATGGATTTTCACAGCTCTACTTAGGGAAATGTCAACAAGAATAATGTTGCTTTCATCAAAAGGGATGCAAGGATGGTATTTACAAAGCATGACACTACTTATTGGTCACAGAAACGACCCTCCAATGTGCGAGTTGGGGATTGCAGGGACAATGACAAAATGTTGTGTAACAACAGTGTTAGGTCCCTATATTACTAGTATAGTCCCTTATTGTTGTTAGTGTAACCCCCTTATTGTTATTATTGTACCCTTGTAACCCCCATATTGTTATTATTGTGCCCTTAAATTATTATTGTTAGGTCGGCTAGGATTACATTGTGGCCCACTAGGATTACATTATGGCCTCATGGACTCCTATATATAGAAAGGAGGTTTTGTAAATTGTATCATCCAAGAATTGTTCATTTATGTAATGTATTGGAGGTTTCCCCCTCGAAGTGGCTTATTTCTAAGGCGTTCATATCTCTTTTCTTCTATTTTTTGGAGCGCTAGTTTCATAGGGATTATATCGTAGCTTTGGGATGGTCGGTTTCGCTTCTCTAAACAGGTCGTCGTGGCATTTTCACTGTAAATTTTTTTGAACGAAGGTTCAGAATCTAAAATTTTTAGGGTGCGAAGCCAAAATCCTAAGGAAACTCTTCAAAATATTTCAGAGCTTTGTTCGCAATATTTTTGAAGATATGATTTGTGGAAGGTAGTGCTTTTTTAGGCTCCCGAATTTCATCTCAAAGAGGTGATCATGGGAAAAGATTCATAACTCTCTCTATGAGCATCGGATTGGAGTGCCGTAAAAAGTGGTCACAAGTACATAGACTTTAGTTTCTTGGCTATCAATTTCAGAGCCGAAAAACAAAACAGTGACACGTGGCAAGTCGTACAAGTTCACTCTACTGAACCAGTCCATAATTAGGTCATTGTGGGAGATTGGACATAACTTTGTCTTGGAGAATCCAAATCATGTCATAACTGTGGCATTGAAAAGAGAATTCAGAGGGCTAATTCAGTACCAAAATTAAAATATTGAAGGTGCTGCAATCACAGAGATAATACAATTTCAATATTGAGCTCCTCAAAAGCAAGAAAAAGGGTTTTTTTTTTTTTTTTTTTTTTTTTTTTTTTTAACCGAAGTATTGTTTGAAGAATCAATTTGAATTGATTCCAAGGGCATATTTTAGAATAGATATCAGTATTAGGTTCTAAAATATGCCCCGTAAAAATAATTCAACACCCATTAAGCCTCTAAGGTATTCCTCTACTAAGACTCACGAAGATGAAGAATTGCAACATGATCTATCAAAATTACAAGAGCAAGTGCACCAAATTTTTGCCTAAAGAGAAAAAAATGAAATGGAATTTTTGAAGAAAGGCGTGGAAGCTAAGATGGAGGCAAAGGATGGCATGAAGATGGAGATGGATGACATGAAAGACAACAGTTGGAAAGAAGAAGAAGGATTCAAACTATATGAAGGTTCGAAACATGAATACACAAGAAAGGTTTCCTAATGGTGAAAAGATAGTAGAAGAACCTCATGATGAGAACAAAATGAATGTTAATCGTGATTTCATAAACTCTAATGTTGGTGGGAAGAACCACCATATTCCAAAAATGGATATGAGGAAGTTTGATGGAAAGGATCCTGTAACATGGATACTACAGATGGAGCAATATTTTTATCTCCATAACGTGCAAAACACACAAAAGGTACGCATTGCAACTTTACATTTAGAACAAAATACATTTGTATGGTATCGATGGCTTTGCTCCCGTAAAAAAATTGTCACTTGGTCAATTTTTATGGATGAAATGATAGCACATTATGAGGATACAAAGAGCAACACCTTCTTTAGCCAATTGATAAATCTCAAACAAAAGGGCTTAGTGGGGGAGCACATCGAGGACTTCCAAAAATTTAATATAAGGGTAACTGATATTCTAGAGGAACACAGGATTGATCTCTTCATAGCCACTTTAAAGGATAACATCCAACATGAAGTTCGCGTTTTGGAACCTGATTCATTGGAGAAGGCATTCAGGTTGGCAAGAAAAATTGAATGTAAAATTATGGCGACAAGGAAGCCTACCACTCACTTCTATAAAGAAGGAAGTGTTGCTACACCTAGATTTACATAACCTACAAGGTTGACACCACAACAATTGGAAGAAAAAGAGCAAAAGGGCTTTGCTACAGTTGTGATAGAAAATACACTAAAGGTCATAAGTGTGCTGAGAAGAAATTATTTTACATAGATTGTGAAGAGGAAGAAGAAAATGAACAAGAAGAGGATATACACCAGGAACCAGCCATAAAAGGGGAAGAAATGAATCCGACCATATCGTGTAATGCACTGGCAGGAATTACCACTCCTCAAACTCTCAAGATAGAAGGACATATTAAGAAGAAAAAGGTAATAGTGTTGATTGATTCAGGTAGCACCCATAATTTTATTCATTGTAAGGTAGCCAAGGAATTAAATTATTTCCTATACCCAGCACCAGAATGTCAAGTGATGGTTGCAAATGGAGGAACTATAAATTGCTCTGGAAAATGCCATAATATCAAGCTAACCATGGGGGAATATGTATTGACTAGTCCAATGCTTTCCATTCCCATGGGAGGTGTTGATGTTGTACTAGGAGTACAATGGTTACAATCTTTGGGGACGGTAGCTTTTAATTTTCAAGAACTTTTCTTGAAATTTTTTTCAGAAGGAAAGGAAGTCGAATTACGGGGTATTGTGGGGAAGCCAGGAAGGATAATAAGCTCTAATGTTATGACAAAGCTTCTAAAGAAAGAACAGCGAGGCGTAATTGCACAATTATGCTCACTAGAAGTTCCAACATCAAAATCATCTATTTCTGCAGATCTCCAACAAGTCTTGGACAATCATTCCAAGGTGTTTGAAACTCCCAAAGGACTCCCACCTATTTGTTATCATGATCATGCTATTCATTTGATTCCAGGAAGTGTTCCTCCAAACATCAAGCCTTATAGATATCCTTATGTCCAAAAGAGCGAAATTGAACGTATGATTGCAGAAATGTTAGAGGCGGGTATAATTCAACCTAGTCAAAGTTCTTTCTCTGCTCCTGTAGTATTGGCACACAAGAAGGATGGATCAAGGTGAATGTGTCCGGATTATAGGGGGCTCAATAAGCTCACCATTAAAGATAAATTTCCCATTCCTGTGATTGATGAATTATTGGATGAATTACATGGAGAAATTTATTTTACCAAGTTGGATCTTCATTCAGGATATCATCAAATTAGAATGAAGACTGAAGATATTCAAAAAACAACATTTCGAACTCATGAGGGTCATTATGAATTTTTGGTCATGCCTTTTGGCCTTACCAATGCACCTTCTACATTTCAAGGGTTGATGAATTCCATTTTCAAACCCTTCCTTAGAAAATTCGTGCTAGTATTTTTTGATGATATACTAATCTATATCAGGTCTTGGAAGGATCATGTTGAACATGTTGACAGGGTGCTCAAACTATTGCAGGAGAAACAATTATATGAAAAAACATCCAAATGTTTTTTTGGAGTACAAGAGGTGGAATATCTGGGTCATATTGTATCTCACGAGGGTGTTAAAGTAGACCCTAACAAAATTAAAGCCATTAAGGAATGGAAAGTCCCCACAACCATAAAGCAGTTGCGAGGATTTCTCAGGTTAACAGGGTATTATCGCAAGTTTGTCAAGAATTATGGGAGAATAGCAGCACCTCTAACAACATTATTGAAGAAAGATGCATTTTCATGGACTCCTGAAGCAACTAAGGCCTTTGAACATCTTAAAGAGGCAATGTGCCTAGCACCGGCCTTAGCTACGCCAGACTTCACAAAAACCTTTATTGTGGAATGTGATGCCTCAGGAAATGGAATTGGTGCAGTTTTAATGCAGGAAGGAAGACCCATTGCTTTTGAAAGTCGTCCAATCAAAGGAAAGTATTTACAGAAACCTATTTATGAGAAGGAAATGTTAACAATACTACATGCACTAAAGAAATGGCGAACTTACCTAATGGGAAGACACTTCAAGGTAAAAACTGATCATGATAGTCTTAAACACTTTTTGGAACAAAGACTATCATCAGAAGAGAAGCAAAAACGGGTCACAAAGATGTTGGGTTATGACTTTGAAATAATCTACAAAAAAGGAAAGCTTAATGTTGTTGCAGATGCACTCTCAAGAAAGAATGAAGAGGTGGAAGCATTGCTTTGTGCCATTTCTATTATCCAACCCGATTGGATAACCGAAGCAAGAGATGAATGGAAGAAGGACAAAGATGTATGGACACTCATTCAAAAGTTGCAGCAAGATCCTAGTACATCCGATACATTTAGTTGGAAAAATGATTCCTTATGGTACAAAGATCGCTTATATCTTTGTAAGAATTCCCAACTAAAACAAAAGATTCTTTTGGAACTACACACTTCTCCTTTAGGAGGACACTCAAGATTTTTAAAAACTTACCACAGGGTGAAGAAAGAATTTTTTTGGGATGGCCTTAAATCTGATATTCAAAATTTTGTGGCGGAATGTTTGGTTTGCCAGCAGAATAAAGTTGAGACAATTAAGACCCTGGGACTTCTACAACCTTTATCCATTCCAAGTCAACGTTGAGAGGAGATTTCAATGGATTTTATCACAGGTTTACCTAAGTCTGAAGGAAAGAGTGTCATCGTGGTGGGAGTTGATAGACTTACCAAGTATGCACACTTTTGTGCATTATCTCATCCATTTAAAGCAAGTACAGTTGCTACTACATTTATGGACACAATTCAAAAGCTACATGGAAGCCCAAGGGTTATTGTGAGCGACAGAGATCCCATTTTTACCGGAAATTTTTGGATGGAGTTATTTTCTTGTTTGGGTACTCAATTAGCTCATAGCTCATCTTATCATCCTCAATCTGATGGTCAAACTGAGATAGTAAATAAATGTTTGGAAGGATATCTTCGTTGTTTTGTATCCGATAAACAAACACAATGGGTCAAGTGGTTACCTCTCGCTGAATGGTGGTATAACACTTCCTTCCATACTGCAGCAAAAATGACCCCATTTATGGCACTTTATGGATATTATCCACCATCCATCACATCATATTTAAGGGAAAATTCGAAGGTTCAAGCAGTGGAAGATCACATCGAGCATCAACAAGAAGTTCTTCAACTCTTAAAGGATAACCTGAATTTGGCACAAAATCGAATGAAACAACAGGCAGATCAACATCGCAGCGAGAGAAGTTTTGATGTAGGAGACTGGGTATTTTTACTGCTACAACCATACAAACAAATGTCCCTCAAGCAAGCTAAGAAGGATAATAAATTATCGCCAAAGTACTATGGTCCTTACAAGGTGTTGCAAAAGATTTGTACTATGGCATACAAATTGGAGCTTCCTGCTTCTTCGCGAGTACATCCAGTTTTCCATGTTTCATGCTTAAAGAAGGTTATAGGTGAAAATCTTCCCGTTCAAACAATATTGCCAGAACTTGATGAGGAAGGAAAAATCATATTGGAACCTGAAGCGGTCACGGAAACAAGAACTCGACAACTACGGAATCGATCAATTTCAGAGTATCTCATCAAGTGGAAGAACTTACCCACCGAAGATTCTACATGGGAGGATGAGAATTTTATACAGAAGCACCCAGAGCTACTCAAGCGTTGAGGACAACACTTTTTTGAAGGAGAGGGGCATGTTAGGTCCCTATATTACTAGTATAGTCCCTTATTGTTGTTAGTGTAACCCCCTTATTGTTATTATTGTACCCTTGTGACCCCCATATTGTTATTATTGTGCCCTTAAATTATTATTGTTAGGTCAGCTAGGATTACATTGTCGCCCCACTAGGATTACATTATGGCCCCATGGACTCCTATATATAGAAAGAAGGTTTTGTAAATTGTATCATCCAAGAATTGTTCGTTTATGTAATGTATTGGAGGTTGCCCCCCTCGAAGTGGCTCATTTCTAAGGCGTTGATATCACTTTTCTTCTATTTTTGGAGTTGGTTACACAACAAACAGCATGTCAGAATTTGTTCTTGAGTCTGTCTCATTTTTTCTCTATCAGAGAAAAACATACGTGATTGTCTTCAAAGGAACTCGCGTATATACATGGCTATGCTTCAAGAAACATGGGTACCAAAATCATCCTTCTGAAATTTCATTTGAAAACAGAGCATATAAGTTTAACATCATAATGGGGCAAAGACAACTCCCAGTTTCTATCTGAGATATTCAAATGCTTCTCTGGGAATAGGTTTAGTAAATATGTCAGCAACTTATTCTTTGGAGGGAACATACTCCAATTTAACCTTTTTCTCAAGCACTTGTTCTCGTAAAAAGTGATACTTAAAAGGAATATGCTTGGTTTTGGAGTGTATAACATGATTTTTTGAGATACTAATAGCACTTGTATTATCAGATACGATGCAGATGGGTGGAGAACATTTAATTTGAATATCTTGTAATGTTTGCATCATCCATAAAAGTTGTGTGCAACATGATGCAACAAACACATATTCTTCTTCTGTTGTAGATAAAGCAATGGAACTTTGTTTCTTGCTGAACCAGGATATTGATCAAGGCCCCATATAAAATGCACCTCCACTAGTGCTTTTCCGGTCATCAAAATTTCCAACCCAGTCTCCACCTATGTAATCATGAAGGGTAAGAGCAACATTTTTGGGATACCATAGACCAAAGTCTTGAGTTCCTTGGAGATATTTGAATATTATTTTTATTTTCTGAATATGTGGTTCCTTTGGATTGGCTTGGAAACGTACAACAATCCCAACTGCATGCTTTTTATTTAATACCTCTTATATAAAGCAGACTAGCAATCACATATATGTACTCTCGTTGGTATACCATGGGAGAATCATCATGAGAACTGACGTTACATCCTATCATCATTGGAGTACACAAATTTTTGAAGTCTTCCACCCCATACTTCTTCATAATCTACTTGATATATTTTGTTTGTGAGAGAAATATGCCATCTTTTGCTTGTTGCACTTGTACACTCTTATCACTCCACCAAATTCCCAAGGATGAGGAAGGAATCCCAACCGAGGTAACCACAAACCAAGCTTTTGACTTGATAGATAGCCCTATCAAGCCGGAGAGGGCTCTCTCCAAAAGGGTCACAACTAGGAGGGCCATAAAATTACGGTTTTTAGGCTAAATATAGAGTGCAAGGGGTTGTTTTGAATTGATTTTGGTTGGGGAAATCACTGTATGAAGGAATTAGGTCAAGGACAACTAGGCCAGGGCAAAAGAATTAAGGTCCCGGGGATCAATGGGACAGGGTAGGTACAATGATTATCACTTGAATAGAATGGTTATGGAATGGTTTTGAAACTATAATAAGGCTGATAAAATCATAACATATGTATTTTTATTAGACAAAAGAAGATGAACATAATATGATCAGTTACCCAAAACAGAGGATGTGCAAGCATGTATTCTGAATTTCAAACTTGTAAAATATCATAACATAGACATGAAAGTGAACATGAAAAATACATTTAAACATATGTTACTGAAGAAGAAACAATGATAGACATTCAATACCACAAGTATCCCATAAATTTAGTTGCAACTCCTCTTAATTAGCTTGGCCAAAATTGAGTACAAAGCTTCCTTGATCAACTAGAAAACATCAAACTAATAGCAACCTCTAATTTTGTGTCAAAACATAGACATATATAGACTCAAAACTACAAATCCCCACCTCCAGGGGTCTAATCCACCTCTTTAGTACTTAGAAACACCTTTTTCTCTAACAAAAACCCGAATCAAGGGAGGTTCTAACCATTCCCTGATTTTTCTCCAACTAGATACATTTGACTTTATATCATTATAATTAATTGATTTCGAGCTATTTAGACATTAAAAACACTTAATACATCATATTAAATCATCGTCCATCATTGGAAAATTTAATTTCACCCTAACATAACAAAAAATGACTTTTTTTTTTAAATGGTAGCGTGAAACTGAAAAGGTAGTGTGTGCACAGCATTGACTTCTTGAGTTGATTTGATGATGATGCTTTAGTCAATTGTTCCTCTGAAAGTTGATGAAGTTTGATAAGGGTGTCTTCTATTCCTCTGAAGTGGTTTTGGATCAAAAAACATCCTGAAAAGTAATCAAAACATGCATTTCCCAAAATTGGTCTATGAGTGCTGAAATGAGGGCAGAGAGCTATTTTTTAAGCACTTATTTGCATTCCTGTGTAAAACTGATTGCTAGTGAAGGAAACTGAGTAAAAATCATTAATATATAAGTTGATTCCTTTCTAAAAATGCAACCCTTTCTTCATTTAGATGCCTCCATCAATAAAGGTCAATAAAGGTAACGTGGGCACGCTACCTTTTTGCCCTTGCAGCAGATTTTGGAAAAATGGGCAGTTTACAAAAATTTCTTCAAGTTTTTTCAAAATTGGTTTGGGATGTTACATTGTCTCATGGGAAATTCCTCTTCAATCCTCTAGTTAAAGGTCTCCTTGGCTCTTTGTCTACCTGTTTTCCATTCTTATCCTTTTCTGCCACGTCAGCAAACACACTCTTCCCTTTGTCAAGTGAAACAACTATGCTTGATTTGATATTTCCAGCCTCTACTTGACTTTGCAAGACTTTTATGTTTTTTTGTTGTAAATGAGCCACCATGTAGTTGACTTTAAAAATCCTCTCCTTTAACTCGTCAATTTCAACATCCTTCTCTTGGCGGATCTCTTCAGCTGATTTAGGTGCATGAGATCCCTGTTCATGTTCAAATTGTACTTGATCACCTTGTTCTTCTTGAATTTCTTGTTGACCTTCTTCTGCCTGTAAGGGTACTTATTTTGGCATTGCAGGAGAAGGATAATTCTCCCTTTCACCCAAAACAGAGTTTGGCTTCTTAGCCCTGCTCCTATTCATTTCCCTTTTTCTCCCTTCAGCAACAATAGTAGCTTTCACTTTGCTAGATCAACTAACCTCTTGAGGCATGGAGGTTAAAGATGATGAACTAGAAATTGTCTATACAAATTCCTCCTAAGGCATGCCAATAGCTCACAACTGATGGAGGATGATCATTTTAATGAAACATTTATGGAATAAAATAGTGTAGTGATCCCCTACCTTGCTTCTCACCTTCTCAAACATTTTAACAAGACTCTTATACAAAAAATGTGGCAAGTTCACCTTCTTGGCAGAGGTGAAATGCATCAAAAGGAAGATATGATATTGATATAAAAAAGAATATATGCCTTCACAAGTAAAGTATTACATTATCACCCTCATCAAAGATATGTACTAGTTTTGCAAGTGTGTCATAGGAAAGGTGGTTGCAAGAGCTTCTTTGTATGGTGTTTTCAGGAAAGTCTTGTAACATTCCAAGTAGGGATCGGCCCTTTTAAACCAAATCTCCCCCTGAAGAGGTATCTTGGTAGCAGAAGCAATAGTTTGAGGAGATATTATGAACTTAACCCCAAAAAGGATGACTTCATTCTCTTTTAAAAGGTATCAAATACACTATTCAACTTCACATTGAATCCTACCTCTTGGATTTTCTAGCAAAAAGGGAAGCAACCTTCTTCTTCAAATAGCATTCTGATGTAAGGGGATTGCATGATCTTTGTGGTTTGTTTTGGCTCATTCCGGCTTACTTTTCCTCCTTTATTATAAGTCCTTTTCTCCTTTTCAGTTCTCATGATGACACCTTTCTTGTTATATTTGTCAAAATAGGGCAGGGAAATAAGAGATTTTCAACGTTGGATGAATGGAGGGGGGACGAAAGGGGAGAATGAGTTCTAAATTTTAGATAAAATTTGAGGGAGTGTGGAGGGATATTAAAAAGGTTATGGAAGTGGAAGGGGCGAAAAAGGATGATGGGAAGGGGCGGAGAAAGCCAAAACACAAGCCTGGTGTCTAAAATGTAGCGAGGGTTTTGGAAAAATGTGGAAAACGACAGAGATGTGGGAAAAACGTTTTGAAAGGGATGGGAAAGGTGATGAAATGATTTTATATTGTGGTTCTATCATATTTTGAAGAAATTTATTGTGCCTTGAATCAAAATATTCAAAACAAGCAACATTGTGCCATGAAACCGTAGCAAACTTTTGAATTGGTCAATTTTTGGCATTTAAGAGGTAACCACTTAAAATCTCGATGAAAATACATGTTGAGAAGTTGTGGGGAGCTAGAATATTGTTTCTTTGAAGATGTTGAGCTCCTGGTTTCGCCCTCAAATGAAAACACTATATTTTTCTGAAAACGTAGTGATTCTGGGCTGAAAAGGTAGCGTGGGAGAAGCTCCACTACCTTCCAGGCATCCTAGGTCAAATTGAAAGATGCAACTGGATTCAAAATATTCAGGTGCAACTTTAGTGTTTGATAAACTAGCAAGAAAAAGGGTTTAAGTGATGTTTTCAGCCAAAGAGTAGCGACACGCTACCTTTTCACCCACAAGATGATATTTTTGCCAAAACTCGGTTGCTGAGGAGTGAGAGGTCAGCTCGAGCAAATGAGGAGGAAGATTGAAGCTATTATGTAGTTTTAGAGCCTTTTATATTACTTTTCAACTTTACATCATATTTAAGTGATTTGGTAAAGTGGAAAATACACCCAGTAACTTGTCGTCATCATGTTTTGGACACCAACATCCATCTATTTTTTGGATGATGTAAATATTCTTAATCAATCTCTGATAGACTTGAAATTCCAGTTTCTCTAAAACTAGATATAGTCCTGAACGTAGAACTCATCCTCATAATTTTGCAGTGCATGAAAAAACAACCTTATGTCACCTTTCTGCAAAGATGAACAGTTCCCATCTTAAAGTATACCTTAAATAGTTGACAAGATACATATAATACTCCAAGTCTTTTGGGGGCTTTTCCCACCAGTGATCTAAAAAAATGTCATCGAGAAATACCTTGCTCTTTTGATTTTGTTAGGGTTTTTCCCATTTGCTTCCATTTCTCTTTCTGCCATTTCTGCAAGTGTCTAACTCCATGTTCAGGGTATTGTTATTTTTGAACCCACCAACACTTATTGAGTGCATTGATTTACTTCTTCATAACTGCTAACATTTGTGACATTAGTACAAAGACATTGTTCTATTTAGAGTATCTGAAACAACCATACCACTAACTGCAAAGCTAATTTCCAGCAAGTTAACCTCGGTATTTTTTTAATTTCTGCCACATCTATCAACATTGAAATTTTCAAGGATGTCACCAATTTACCACTCTCGGAAAACCATTTGCTAAAAGTGAATGAGCATTAATATCAACCAACTTTTGTTTTACATCGGAGTCATAAATTAAGTTTCCCCATAGTCCATCAAATTTATCTTATGGGAAAGAAGATTTTTTGGAACCAGAAATTGCATCCTCGCCTTCTATTTCCTCCCCAAGTCCCTCTTCATTAAGCTGATACACATACACTACCAGTGTAACCTGCTAAAACAAAAGAATTTCTAGGTTTCCCATCTTTTCATCTGTGTCACATATATGAATATTGCAGACATTCTCCAAAATAAAGATTCATCTACAGGTATAGTCAAAGAACCATCAGTGTAGGTCAAACTCCTTTTCTCAAGCATCCTGAATGTGTATCAAATCAGTACCTGCCATGTCTCATCATTTATGGAAAAAGAGAAAAATTTCAGTTTCCTCTCAATAGTCATGCACAACAAAACATGATATGGAGGGATTTTGTTTTTTACTCTTCCATCATCTATTAGAAGGTTGATTTGGAAATCAGTGGAATTTATATCCATTGCAATTCCAACAATGATATTTTTCATCTCCATTTTCTTGTAACTCAATTATTGGAAGCCATTTATCACTAACAATCTCTAAATACCATGTTTGCTTCTTTCCATTTTCTATAACCCATCCTAACAAAATAATATGATCATCAATATTCCTTTGATATTTGCAAACCCTTGAACCTGGAAGCTCAAATGTCTTTCTTCTTTTGAATAGAAGATGTTATGGGATTGGGAAAAAATGATGAAGAATAAGGTGAAGTGGGCGGGATGCAAATCCATGTGCTAACATCGACTCCAAGTGGGGAAGGCAACTCCTTTTAGGAGGTGTCTAGAACCACAGACCTTTGGGAACTCGTTGATTAGTGCCTTCTTATTTTTGGCATGGAGTCACCAGCAGCTGTAAACTGATGCTTCTTTTTGAAACCAAACCACTTATACAAACTGAAAACGCACATACTGCAAACTGTAATCTAGGTGTTGAAGGAGATGCTTGCCAAACAACCTTATTGCACACTTGTCCTACACTAATCTACTAATAATTTTGTTGTTCTAAATGATACAATAATGCAAGTGCAACCAGTCAAGCAACTGCTTATATACATTGACTTCTTGACTGTTTAACAAAAACATTATAGATACAACTTGACCTTTTATCCAGAAAACCCAAATTGTGCAATGAAATGACAACTCATCATACATTTTGACTTCATATTAGAAACAAAGCTGGAGAATGAAGCTGAAAAATCCTTCCATATACTCAGTTATAAGATCATATAAAACAAATTTTGTTTGCTGATTATCAAACAATTCAATAATTTGGTTGTCATGAGGAGGCTGCTCATATGGGCTATTTAAATCATACCCTGGTTGGAACTGTGTGATATCAATTTCATTTTCAAGAACATAGCATCCTTCAATGTTAGAAACTAAAGGCAGCTGGAAAAATTCCTCAGAAAATTGATTTTGATCTTGGAAATTGTAAGATTGAATTTGAACATCTAACACCTGAATGTCTTTCTCAATGTTGTCAACAAAATCCTCTAAAAGTGAATTTTATCTCCAGATCTATATTTGCATGACTTTATATAAATAGATAGAAAATTTGAGAAAGCCTCATCAATTTAATCATCATCAAAATTATGCCAGTATTCTTTAAAACCTGCAATTGAGATAGGTTCTACCACATACCCTGTCATCTTGGATCGATTAGGCCACCTAATCTGTTATTAAGCTGTGAGTTCTTTTGATAGTTGGAGTCGCCATGAATGTCTTGATTTTGGATTCTTCTACTAGTGGAGTCTTTGGATCAATCTAAACTGCGTGGAGTCTCCAAGTAGATGATTCATCCATTCTTGTGTCTAGTTGTTGTCCACCATCAGCAATCAGATCTACGTCATTTTCTTTCTTTCCTGGGGAGGATGGATCTTTCATTCCTCGGCAACGGCACCAAGATGTTATCAATCCACCAGATTCCCAAGGCTGAGGAAGGAATCCCAACAGAGGTAACCACAAACCAAGATTTTGACTTGATAGCTAGCCCTATCAAGCCGGAGAGGGCTCTCTCCAAAAGGGTCACAGCAAGGAGGGCTGGAGAAATTAAGGTTTTTAGGCTAGATATAGAGTGTAGCGGGTTGTTTTGAATTGATTTTGGCTGGTGAAATCACTGGATGAAGGAATTAGGTCAAGGAAAGTTAGGTCAGGGCAAAAGAATTAGAGTTGCAGGGATAAATGGGGCAGGGTAGTTACATTGCTTATCACTTGAAGAGAATGGTTATGGAATGGTTTTGAAACTGTAATAAGGCTAAGAAAAGCATAAGAGATGTATTTTTCTCAGACAAAAGAAGATGAACACAATATGATCAGTTACCTAAAATAGAGCATGTGCAAGCATGTACTATGAATTTCAAACTTGTAAAAGATCGTCACATAGACATGAAATTGAACATGAAAAATAAATTCAAATATATTTTACTGAAAAAGAAACAATGATAGAAATTCAATACCACAAGTATCCCATAAATGTAGCTGCAACTCCTCTTTATTAGCTTGGCCAAAACTGAGTACAAAGCATCCTTGATCAACTATAAAAAATCAAACTGATTCCAACCTCTAATTTTGTGTCAAAACATTGACATATATAGACTCAAAACTACAAATCCCCACCTCTAGGGGTCAAATCCACCTCTTTAAGACTTAGAAACACCTTTTTCTCTAACAAAAACCCAAATCAAGGGAGGTTCTAACCATTCCCTGATTTTTCTCCAACTAGATACATTTGACTTTACATCATTATAATTAATGGATTTCGAGCTATTTAGACATTAAACACACTTAATACATCATATTACATCATCATCCATCATTGGAAAATTGAATTTCAAGCTAATATAACAAAAAACGAATTTTTGCTGAAAAGGTAGTGTGTGCGCAACAAATGCGCAACATGGACTTCTTGAGCTAATTTGATGATGATGCTTTAGTCAATTGTGCCTCTAAAAGCTGTTGAAGGTTGATAAGGGTGTCTTCTATGCCTCTGAAGTTGCTTTGGATCACAAAACATCCTGCAAAGTAATCAAAACATGCATTTCCCAAAGCTAGTCTGTGAGTGCCAAAGTGAGGGTAAAGAGCTACTTTTTAAGCACTTATTTGCATTCTTGTGTAAAATTGATTGCTGGTGAAGGAAACTGAGTACAAATAATTAATATATAAGCTGAGGCATTTCCAAAAATGCAACCCTTTCTTCATTTAGATGCCTCCAACGATAAAGGTAGAGTGGGCACGCTACCTTTTTGCCCTTGCAGCAAATTTCAGAAAAATGGGCAGTTACAAAAAGTTCTTTAAGTGTTTTCAAAATTGGTTTGGAATGTTACATTATCTCATGGAAAATTCCTCTTCAGTCCTCTAGTTAAAGGTATCCTTGGCTCTTTGTATACCTATTTTCCCTTCTTATCCTTTTATGCCACATCAACAAACACACTCTTCCCTTTGTCAAGTGAAACCACTGTGCTTGATTTGATATTTCCAGCCTCTGCTTGACTTTGCAATAGTTTTCTATTTTGTTGTTGTAAATGAGCCACCATGTAGTTGGCTTTAAAAATCCTCTCCTTTAACTCATTAATTTCAGCATCCTTCTCTTGGAGGAGATCTTCAGCTGAATTAGGTGCATGAGATCCCTGTTTATGTTTAAACTGTGCTTGATCACCTTGTTCTTCTTGACTTTCTTATTGACCTTCTTCTGCCTGTAAGGGTACTTATTTTGGCATTGCAGGAGAAGGATCATTCTCCCTTTCACCCAAAACAGAGTTTGGCTTCTTAGCCTTGCTCCTGGTCATTTCCCTTTTACTCCCTTCAGCAGCAATAGTAGCTTTCACTTTGCTAGATGAACCAACCTCCTGAGGCATGGAGGTTAAAGGTGATGAACTAGAAATTTTCTGTACAAATGCCTCCCAAGGCATGCCAATAGTTGAAAACTGATAGAGGATGAACAATTTAATCAAATAGTGATGGAATAAACTAGTGTAGTGATCCCCTACCTTGCTAAATAAACCAAATCTCCCCCTGAAGATGTATCTTGGTGGCAGAAGCAATATTTTGACGAGATATTATGAAGTTAACCCCAAAAATGATGACTTCATTCACTTTAAACAAGGTAGAAAATACACAAGTCAACTTCACATTGAATCATACCTCTTAGATTTTCATGCAAAAAGGGAAGCAACCAACTTCTTCAAATAGCATTCTGATGTAAGGGGATTGCATGATCTCTGTGGTTTGTTGTGGCTCAATCCGGATTAATTTTCCTCCTTTATTATAAGTCCTTTTCTCCTTTTAAGTGCTCATGATGACACCTTTCTTGCTATATTTGTCAAAAAATAGCAGGGAAACAAGAGATTTTTAGCATTGGATGAATGGAGGAGGGATGAAAGGGGAAAATGAGTTCTAAATTTCTAATAAAATTTGAGGGAGTGTGGAGGGATATTAGAATGGTTATGGAAGTGGAAGGGGCGAAAAAGAATGATGGGAAGGGGCAGAGAAAGCCAAAACACAGGGCTGGTGTCTAAAACGTAGTGAGGGTTTTGGAAAAATGTGGAAAACGACAAAGATGTGGGAAAAATGTTTTGAAATGGATGGGAAAGGTGATGAAATGATTTTATACTATGATTCTATCATATTTTGAAGAAATTTGTTGTACCTTGAATCAAAATATTCAAAACAAGCAACATTGTGCAATGAAATCGTAGCAAACTTTTGAATTTGTTGGTTTTTGGAATTTAAGAGGAAACCACTTAAAATATCGATGAAAATACCTGTTGAGAAGCTGTGGGGAGCTAGAATATTGTTGCTTTGAAGATTTTGAGCTCTTAGTTTCACCCTCAAATGAAAAATATATATTTTTCCAAAAACGTAGCGATTATGGGCTGAAAAGGTAGTGTGGGAGAAGCTCCGCTACATTTGAGGCGTCCTTGGTCAAATTGAAAGACGTGGCTGGCTTCAAAATCTTTATATGCAGCTTCAGTGTTCGATAAACCAGCAAGAAAAAGGGTTTAAGTGATGTTTTTAGCCAAAGAGTAGTGACACACTACCTTTTCACCCACAATATGATATTTTTGCCAAAACTCGGTTGCTGAGGAGTGAGAGGTCAGCTCGAGCAAATGAGGAGGAAGAATGATGATGTTATGCAGTTTTAGAGCCTTTTATATTAATTTTAAACTTTACATCATATTTAAGTGATTTGATAAAGTGGACACTACACCCATGTAACTTGTCATCATCGTGTTTTGGACACCAACAACCATTTGTTTTTTTAATGATGTAAATCTTCTTAATCAATCCTTGATAGACTTGCAATTCTAGTTTCTATAAAAATAGATATACTCCTGAACGTAGAAACTCATCCTCGTAATTTTGTAGTGGATGACAAAACAATCTTAGGTCACCTTTCTGCAAATATGAGCAATTCCCAGCTTAAAGTATACCTTAAATAGTTGACAAGATACATATAATACTCCGAGTCTTTTGGGGGCTTTTCCCACCAGTGATCTAAAAAACTATCATCAAGAAAGACCCTGCTCTTTTGAGTTTGTCAGGGTTTTTCCCATTTTCTTCCATTTCTCTTTCTGCCATTTATGAGTGTGTCTAACTCCATGTTCAAGTTATTGGCATTTTTTAACCCACCACCACTTCTTGAGTGCATTGATTTACTTATTCATAATGGATGGAGCAGCTTTGGTTTGGTGGGAAGCCAAGACTAGAGAGGAAATTAAAAAGCATGGTAAGATAACTCTAACATGGAATGAGTTTATTACAGCCATTAAGAAACAGTTTTATCCTCTTGCTCATATTCATAAAGCAATCATGAATTGGCAAAATTTTAGGCAACTTAAGGGTCAAAATGTGCAAGATTATACTCAAGAATTTAGAAGGAGAGCACTTCTACTTGGGGTAGACTTACAAAGTCAAGACACCTTATTGAAATACATAGGTGGTTTGCACAGTTACCTTAAACATACTATCCTAATGTTCAATCCTACCAGCTTAGATGAAGTCTATGTGCAGGATACACATTTAGAAGCTAGAGGAAAGAATATTTTTGATGAGGATAGTAATTTCAAAAACAAAGGAAAGAAAAGATTTGCAAATTCAAGAAAGGAAAAAGGAAAGTTCTTTTGCAAGAACTATTCAAAGACAAGTCATGATGAAGATCATTGTTGGAAGCTTCATCCTGAACTGAAACCAGAAAAATACAAGAACAAAACAAGACCAAAGAAAAGGAGAAAACTGTTGCAACAGTTGAGCAAGACATAGGGTCAGACTCAGGAGATGAGACAAAAAGCATAGGCATGGTTTTAAAGAACACTAAGGGGAAAGAAGTGGTGCAAGACACAATTCCTAGTTCTAGCTCTTTGAATTGTCACAAAGATACTCATGATGAAAAGAGGAGGATAGAGCTTTTCCATGTGAGGGTAATTTCCAAACATACCAAAATTGACACACTATTTGACAGTGGGTCACAAGCAAATCTTATATCTGAAGACTTGGTCAAGCAGCTTAAACTTGAGACCATTCCACATCTAAAGCCTTATCCACTTGGATGGATATGCAAGGATGCCAATTTGCAAGTCTCAAGAAAGTGCATATTGCGCTTTGCAATAACTGCACACTTTATTGACACAATGGAACTTGATGTGGTGCCGCTTGATATCTCAGGTATTGTTTTGGGAAGTCCTTATTTGTTTGACAGGAAGGCTATCTTTCATCGCCATGAAAACAAGTATCACTTGTTCAAAGATGGTAAAGAGTACATTGTGAGAGCTCACAAGAAGAAGATGGAATCTTCATTACTCCATGCAGGTCAATTGAAAAGACTGGTTAATGCAAGTCAAAGTCTAACTTTGTTGATGTTAAAATGACCAGATTTTGAGCATTTGCATTTTTATGGAGTTGCTAATGATTTGTCTCAGTTTGATAACAGTTTGTCTTTGAAAAAAGATGATGTTATGTTGCACGAATTACCTTTTGGGTCCGCCAATGCAGTGAATGAAGTGTCAAAGCAAAGCAGTGCAAGCATGAAGGACACAAAATTCAGCATGGGAAAAAGTTGGTTTCAGAATGGTAGAATTCGCCATGGGAACAGTTTGCAAGGTGAAAGTCATTTTAAGTCTTTTGGAAGTTTGATCAATGTAGAGAAAGTTTATTTTCTGCAAAGTACAATTGTTGTTCTGCAAATTTTAATCATTTGCATCATGACTCTGTCAATCTTAGCAATGGTAGATCAGTTGATTCCAGAAACAGGTTAACATTTTCTCAAAAGCTTCAGTTGATGAAGTCGGGTAGATTTCAGCTATTCAAGGGTGGAAGAGTGGAGAATCAGTCTCCACATCATCATTTTCAGTAATCATAAAGTTTTTGAGGGTCCAAAAGCTTCCCATTTGGGAGGTGTGATCAGGAGATCAAGTCTCTTGAAGAAAAATGCTCAAAAATGAAGTTGTTCAGAATGGCTCTAAAACAGATCGACTGGAAAGTGCTCGTCGATACGATCCCAACGCCGTGAACGACACTCAAATCCGACGCCGTATGGAGGAGATATTGCATTTTGAAAACGCCCAATAACTTTCAATTTTGAAAGAAAAGTTTTTTAATTCTATGTGTGGAAATTTTTTTTTATTTTAATTAAAATTATATTAATGTTTTTTTAATATATATAAATATTTAATATTTTATTTGATTTTAAAAAAATCATATATTATATTAAAGTTTTATATATATAAATTAAATATTAAAAAATTTTAATTAAATTAATTAAAATACCATATATTAGTTTTTAAAAGCACACATATTGTATTATTTCAAATTCGAAATGTTTTTATTAAACGGTTCAAAACCCACTAAGTCTTATGTTTTTAAATGTCACGTGGGCATATAGTTTAATGTATGGTTTTAAAAGTCAAATGGCAACGAATATGAAAAAAGGTTTAAGAACCCACAACTTTAAGTTTGGGTTAAAGTTTTTGAAGGGCACGTGATTCAATACGTGTCAAAGGCACGTGGTCAATACATTACGGTGAAGCGGAGTTAAACCGTTTGTTTGTGTGAACGAGGCGGCAGTTCCGGCGGGTTGTTTATTACGGTTTACAAAACCGTTACCTCCAACCATTATGCCGACATCCATGTGACCACGTTTCAGCCTGCATTAAACTTAACTGTCCGTCTTATTTGGAGCGCCCGCCAAATTCAGAGCCGTTCCCTATTTTGTTGGTGTTATCTGGCAGTTAGCCAGATTTGGTGGAGCTTTTGAAGGGCCAACTTCAGTTAGCCATAACTTTGGCTAGGAAAGTCTTTTTTGGATGAATTTTTTATTTATTTTGGGGGTAGAGATCATTCTGGAGCTGTTGGAAGTGTTTGCAGAGCCATCAGGGCATTTTAAAAGGGAATTTACCAGCGTTTTTGGTCGTGAAGCCACTAGGGCCTAAGGGAAAAGGAGTTGTTTTGGACTACCTTCATCCAATGGAGGTGAATGTTTAGTCATTTTAGACTGATTTGGGCCTTCTAAATCTATTTTTGCAGTGTATTTTTCCATTTGAGGCTTCTATACAGTTGTAATCACATTTTGAGCATTTAATCAAAGGAGAAAAAGCCTAATTAGAGGCTTTTGGACCCAGCGAAGGTAGCACAAGAGAGGGGTGAACCGCTTAAACAATTATTTGCTGTCACACTGTATAATTTTTCTGCATATTTTCAGATTCTGATAGTTTAAACAGTAAATTTTTATAAGCAAGTTTTTCCCAAACAAGTTTAAACAGTAAACAAAACTTGTTAGTTTATCTTCAAACCTCTACACTTCAATTGCAGAATATGTATACTTGCTTATTCACACATTAAAACTGGATCAATGAATGCTTTTCACTTAAAACAAATACTTTCATTGATCGATTTTAGTGATTACATCTTATTTCTTTAGGCAGAGTCTGTAGAGGGCCAGGTAGCCTCCGGATTCATCCTTTCCTTGAAAAGTGAAATATCCGGTGAATGCCCCTATAGTTAATCTCTGTATGAGAAATAGTTTGTTCTCACAATTTGAGATCACATTTTTTAACCCACCACCACTTCTTGAGTGCATTGATTTACTTATTCATAACTGCTAACATTTGTGACATTAGTACAAAGACATTTTTCTATTTAGAGTATCTAAAACAACCATACCACTAAATGCAGAGCTAATTTCCAGCAAGTTAACCTCAGTATTTTTTGAATTGCTGCCACATTTGTCAACATTGAAATTTTCAAGGATGTCACCAATTTACCACTCTCAGCAAACCATTTGCTGAAAGTGAATGAGCATTAATATCAACCAACTGTTGTTTTACACCAAAATCATAAATTAAGTTTCCCCATAGTCCATCAAATTTCTTTTATAGGAAAGAAACTTTCTTGGAACCAGAAATTGCACCCTTGCCTTTTATTTCCTCCCCAGGTCCCTCTTCATTAAGCTGATAAACATACACTACCGGTGTAACCTGCTAAAACAAAAGAATTTATAGGTTGTCCATATTTTCATATGTGTCACATATATGAATACTGCAGACATTCTCCAGAAGAAAGATTAATTTACCGGTACAGTTAGAGGACCATCAGTGTAGGTCAAACTCCTTTTCTCAAGCATCCTGAATGTGTATCAAATCACTACCTACCATGTCTCATCATTTCTGGCAAAAGAGAATAAGTTCAGTTTCCTCTCAATAGTCATGCACAACAAAACATGATATGGAGGAATTTTGTTTTTACTCTTCCATCATCTATTAGAAGGCCCATCTGGAAATCAGTGAAACTTCTATCCATTGCAATTCCAACAATGATATTTTCATCTCAATTTTATTGTAACTCGATTCTTGGAAGCCATTTATCACTAACAATCTCTAAAGACCATGTTTGATTCTTTCCATTTTCTATAACCCTTCCTAAAAAAATAATATGATCATCAATATTCCTTTGATATTTGCAAACCCTTGAACCTGGAAGCTCAAATGTCTTTCTTCTTTTTAATAGAAGATGTTATAGGATTGGGAAAAAATGATAAAGAATAAGGTGAAGTGGGCGGGATGAAAATTGATGTGCTAACATACACAACACCACCTGCACAACGTGTACACAACACCACATGTACATAACACCACCTACACAACGTGAAAACAACACCACATGCACGACATGTACACAACACCACCTGTACACAACACCTCATGTACAACATGTACACAACACCACATACACACATCACCACATGTACAATACACACAACACCACAAGTACATAACACCATATGTACAACATGCACACCATGCCATATGTACACAACACCGCATATGCATCATGCACAAAGCACCATATGTACACAACATCGCATATCCAACATGTGCACAACACCATATGTACACAGCACCACATATCCAACATGCACACAAAACCATATGTACACAACACTCCATATCCAACATGTGCATAAGACCATATATACATATCATTGCATAAAAAACATGTACACAACACCATATGTACATGGCACTACATAAACAACATGTACACAACACCATATATACACAATAATGCATGCACACAACATCATAGGTGCAACATGTACAACATATATACAATAGTAGTATTGCACATCCATAGACCACACACTAACTCTACCAAGAAACCTTGCTACTAGTGTCTTTCCACTATTCATGCATGTTCTAGCATGTCGCTGATCACACTGCTTTCATTCCGCTGATGTATCCCTAAGAATTCCCTGTCCATAATGTAAACATGGGCATAGTACAAACACATTTGTCATGGCTACTCTTCCCATTTGATTCCTCATGAAACCATGAACCTCTTCATGCCATTCATCTACATAAGCAATCATTCCTCCACAAACATGATCTCTGATGACCTTTTCAGACAACGACACACATACATACATATATACATATAAACATCTGCATAAAACAATCACGATCCCTAATAACCTTGTCAAAAAATGACATGCATACATACATGTATACATATATGGACACCAACATAATCATGATCACAACATAACTACCATATATCATAAGATCTAGGTTAAGAGAACTCCCTTTGTCCATGCAGAACATTAAGAACAACAGTTCCCAACTTAGCCAAGCCATCTAATATGTTAGATCCATTTACTTTACATTTCCTATTACCTTTCTCATGAGTGTCCTTCCATTGTCCATTTACCCCAATGAACCCATCCTATGCAATGGGTTGTCATATTCTTACCTTCAACTGTCCTTATGCATGCACCAAGCTTCATTCGGGTCTTTGATTACCTATCGAGTTTCATCCAGCTCTTCCCGAACTCCATTAAATTTCCTCTTTCCCAACCAATTCCCAAGAGCCTCAAAGCATAAAAGGTAATAACAAGAATCGAACAAGAAGAAAACCATGAAAATCAATATCAAAATGATACCACAAACAAAGTGGCATGGCCATGCACCAAACACAATAAAAACTGCAAATAAAGCGCAAATAAATCACAAAATATCGAAAGAAAAAACTAGAAACAAACACCATGACTCAATCCCCATGGTTCCCAAGGAAATCTCAACCCGAGCCTTCTTCAAAATTTCATGGCAGTCTCTTTTTCCATGCAATCCCCCGCATCATACTGCCATAAACACATAATTTTCAGTGTATAAATAAACATAATATACCAGTTACCTTACCTTGTTGTACTGAGCACGCTGCCCTGTAATTGTACACATACATATATCATCTCTCAAGGAATTCCAATTCGTTGACGAATCCATCCAAAACTAAAAACCAACTGTTATACCTGTCAAATACATGTTCACAATTATAATACATATCCACATAATGTCAGAGGAAACTAAGGTTAAGAAGACTTCCTGTATGCAAAGCATTTGTTAATTTGTAATTTTGGATTACAAGCATAGCCAGAGGAATTCTCACCCAATTCCTTTCTTTTTCCTTTCACCTTGCTGCAATTGAGTCTTAATATGCACTATCACATCACCCAATTGTTGGTTATATAAATAAATCAACTATTACCTTGTCACATTTATACCAATCATGTAGCCCTGCAACTTCTCACACATGTCAGTAACATGTTCCAAAGATCAAGACATAATGTCTATTAATTTTAAATAATCATTTTACCAAGACTAGCAACCATGTCATAATCAACTATCAACTCACAGTCATAAGTCATAATAGTACAACTAGCACCCACTTACACTCAAGAACATATCAACTGTCTCAACACATATTATGTTAGCACGATCATCTTAAAATAATATCATTCCTTCATGCAATATTATAGACACATACTCATATCATGTGATTAATCAAACATTCAAAAAACCTATAAACATACCATGTTAGATAAACCCAATAGACGACATAATCAAACTTGTACCTCAAAGCATCTCAGGGGAGGCTATCACATTTGCACAACTCAACCTAGATTAGTATGACACAATATCACAAATATATCAACTCATACCTTAATACCATAACCATCTCTATAAGATAATTCATATTAACATGATACGTAATAATATCAAGATATTAAATGCAATGACCATAATCATCATACATATGACCATAATGCATATAACAACAAGTTACTACCATTCATGATTATTCAACGCATGTGCATATGACCACACTAAACAACTAACATCCATCATGCATGTAACCATAACAACAATACAATGACAAGCATGTACATACCCTTGATGCTTATAACAACCATTAACCAACATACCTACATGCCCAACTGACAAACTTGTATGACAATATGTTATTACCCCGAGGTCCAGTGTTGTAACCTTGCTCTGATGATCCACTTCTCTTGCTCTATCTTAGCCAACATATCAGCATCATAACATACCAACATCATTATGAAACAAACCACATAATCACCACCACGATGCATGCATGACCTACCATGCATGCATATCCATAACCATGAATATGCATGCATAAAAACATATAGACACTGACATGCATAACAAATGCATATGCAACCGACATGCATTCATTATACACATCCCAAAATCAATATCATCAACTTCTTCATGAGAACACAACTGTAATAATGATCATCACCATGCATACATAACAAGCACATATACAACCTAGATGCATGCAAGACAAGCACATTCTGCCCATCTAGTCCACGAGTTAAACCATGCTCTGATACCACTATGTGGTATCAGATATCACCCAAAGAGAAAAAAAACCAAATATCACCTAAAGATAACATAACCCACTATGATACCACTCTCTGGTATCATATATCACCCAAAGAGAGTGCAACCATGCTCTAATACCACCCTGTAATACCCTCCTCCCACATTTACCCAAGGTAATCGGTCCACTGGGGTAAACATGTGACGAAGAGTTACTATGATATGATTCAACTTTCCAAGTATAGTTAAGGAAGTGGAATCGGAAAACCATAACCAAATTGACCTTCCTTAGAAGGTACAGGACCCCCAGGGGCATATAACCACTCCAGGTTCCCAACCCCTGAGTTAACTTGCTTTTCACTAACCTAAACCTCCAGTCGCATGCACAAGCCTACATTCATGCGACTGAAAGCCTCCAATCGCATGCATAAGCCTGCATTCATGCGACTGAAAGCCTCCAGTCACATGCATGATGCCTGCAAGTGTGAGACTGCAATCTTTTTCAGCCAGTTTTGTGCCTGTGACTGTGAGATTTGAGTCACTTTTTCAGGGCTAGGATCTTGACCACTTCCCAAAACTTGATGAGACTTTCTAAAACAATAAATGACACAAAGACAAAGATTCTAACACAAAACTTGATAAAATACTTGGCCTAACCAAGCCTAATCATGACAGCCATTTCATCAAACACAATGAAAAACATGTAATTTATAGGTCATACCAACAGATCTGAACATAGGTATCTCATACTTATCTGAGAATTATCAAGAAGGTATGATTACCTCTTATAATGGCTGCAATATCATCTATTAAGTCATGCATTCATTAACATTTCATTTACTAACCAAAACATGATGAGAATTGTTGTGGTGGATTTGGTGCACGGGTGTACGAAATCGAACCAGTTTAAGGGGTGTGGTTTACCCCTTTAAACTATTGGTAACAGGCAGAAAGTGGTGGAGTTAAAAAGCATACAATCTAGAGGGAAAAGCATGCAAATGTATACTCAAATTAAACTAAAACTAAAACACAAATATACAGAAGCTATTGAAGAGAGTCAAACGATAATAATGAAAATTGTGGCTCTAGGCCCCTTCTTATTAAGCATTTGTTATGAAGAAGAAATTTTACCCACTTGCCAAAGGGCCCCTAGACAATGGTTCTAGGTCTCGATGCAAGGATGTTGTTTTCCAAGCTTGCCTCGGTGCAATCTCCTTCTCTCTCTGCTATGATGGACTAAGATTGTTGGGTGGCCAACAATCGAGTCCCCTTTATCTCCAACTCCAAGTCACACATTGCTGGTATCGCTTGGGAAATTCTGGCTAGCATAACAATGTGATCACCCATTCTTCATCTCATGGTGGCTTTATATAGGGGACTTCAAATCCTCCTTCCCTCCCTTAGTACATAGTGGATGGTGACCCAAGGGAGAGGTATGATTCCATTGTGTGCTCCAAATATAACATTGTGTGCTCACATAGTGTCTAACGAGGAGTTAGTGGTTGTCCTTAGGCGGCTTCATGTAAGGCGTAACTTGTCCTTTGCTTTGTGTGGTCCCAGATAGCAACATTTTTCCACTTTCAGGAATGCGCACTTATTGGGAAAAAAGGCGCACAGAAGGCGCTTTTCTCGAAGGATAATGCGCGAAAATAACATTTTATGACTAGTTTAAATTTGATTTCCTTTAAACCTTTGAGATTTTAAATACTTTCTAGCTTCTATAATGTCTTCCTTACCTGTAAATCCTTTGGCTTGACATTAATTAATGTCATCTTCTGTTGTACGATTTTCCACTGTTAACAGTTTCCCCCTAATGTGTGAGGTCTAGGAAGGACTGTATAGCCGAAATACATTATAGTTTCTTTTCTGTATCGTGCGTAGAGAGAGAGGGAGACCTGCGTGAAGCTTTGGAGTTGAAAATACCCTACACCGGTTCCAATAATGACCACGTCTAAGGGATCCCTGAAAGAAAATACAATTTACAATATATATACAAAATTTCAACAAGGCGGGCATGTCCCATGCTCGTGATGCTCTGGCTAGTTAAACAAAATTAACAGATACATGTTCTGTCTGCGTCACTACTATGGTAGTGATGCTGGCGGTTGTTGACGACGATTGTTGACACCCTCAGTGGCTCTTTTTCTTTGAAAATAAGTGGAATGTGGTACCCATATGCGTAAACTCGGTATGACATATAGTTGCGCAATGTATGCATAGGTGTTGGCTGGGACCTTCCTGTGTAAACATTGTTAATAGAGACGCTTATGGAGGCACGGGTCTTCGACATATCTGATCAAAGTGCAATGGTTGTAAGGTACGATACCATCTTGACATGAAAGCTTTTGTCATAATTGAATGTCAGGAGGATCAATGACATCTGTGGACAATGATGTCTCCCACAGCGGCACCCGAGGATGCCCCTTGTATGGAGAGGGGTGATCCAAGGTACCGCTTCCTTTTTGGAATGAAGGTGTTGAAGTCGTCAAAAATGAAGCCTCAACCGGACAAGGGGTCGCTGATATGAGGGATCGGGCACCTGAATGTGGTGGTTTTAACATAGGCATGTTGGCGAAGGGTGACTAAAAACTGATGATGGGGGTTCAGTGGTCTGAGGTCAGAGTATACTTTAGCAGCTTGGTGGCAGTCATTGTTATTTCTAAAGGGAAAATCCCTGGAGTCGATAGGACTTCCAGGGTGGGTGTAAACCGGCTATGAATGTCACGATGGTGCGTGCGTGGGCAGTGAAATACTCTGACCAAGGGGAATGAGGAACTGCTTCCATGGGAGAAAATATGAAATACGTGGGTGGAGGGGCGAAGTGCACCGTTTGCGGTCTTTATGCACTTACCAAAATAATAAAATAATGGGGTTTGGTTTGTACAAAACACAGAGACGAGTACCCCAAAACATGAAATTATTAGCTCACTGATGGTGTGAGGAAGGCATTTTGCTAAGGGTGGGGGTCCCATTGGTTGGTCTCATGTGTGGGGTTGATGAAGCGGATGAAAAAGTGTCGCAGATGGGATTATGCTAATGGAGGTATGGTGGGCCAAATGCGAGGCGCGATGGTGCACTTTTGATCTGCTTATACAAACTGGGCGTCCGGGAAGAGGGTGTCAGCTTATATGGCAAACTTGACCTTGTGCATGATGAATGGATGGGCATGAGGTGCTTCCCAGACTAGAGTGGTATGGCCATGGCGTCACTGTTGCTATGATATATGGTCTACTGTGGGTGACGGGCGCCATGGAGGGGAGGCTCTACCGACCAACGCAGATGTCTATCATGTGCAGGGTGAGGTGATGATAAACACGGTCGGATATGAGGATCCTATGGTTTATTTCTGATGAAGAAATGATGTCAGGATATGAAAATTTTTATGAGACTCTATCATGCTTGGGGGCAGAATGATACCTGCTCTGGAACTTTCAGTAGATGGTGCTGTGAATGGTTTGCGGGTTTTTCCTACAAAAAAAATTATCTTGAGTGAAAGCATCTTATTTTCATCAAATATTATTGAAAGGAATGAGCTTTAAAAAGGAAGATGAGAGAGGGCATACCTGCGGGTGTTGAAAATTTATTTTTTCTAGAAAGCGACTGTGTGGCATCACTTCTATTCATCATGGAGTACTGATAATGGTGCAATTTACGGTTCGCAGAATGGACCTTCTGATTTCTCATTATGGCCCTCCAAAGTTTTTGAAAAGGGCGATAAATAGGTGAATATGGCCCTTATTCCATTCATTTGTACTTGTTGAGGTTTAAGAGGTCAGAGGTGTTTGCGTAGCATTTCTTGCCGTTGCAGTAAGCCCGTGTACTAGGGACTAGCGATACTATGCCGAGGTAACTACCATGACGTCCTGCATTTTAATTTTTACAGTTTGATGGTGTCGAGGGGCCGTACAAATTGGGTTTGTATGTCCTCTAGGTGACTTTTGCCCTAGATTGCGCGGGAAATCTCGGCAAAAGCGCGCCTTCTTTATGCGCAATTTTGAGGGACAGGCGCGCGAGGGTGCTATGTTCCCCAATTTTAGCGCGCCTTAGGCGCACAAAGGCCAAGGTGACAATTTTTTTGGTTTTTTCTCTATTTTTAGGTTTTTTCACTGTATTGATGGCTACCTGTGTTGATGACAGGTTATTATGGAGGGAGTGGGACTGGCCCGAGATCCAAACCACTCTAGCTACTGATGTTGGGGCACGACATCAATTGGTCGCTTGGGGCTTCTGAAGTTTGTTGAAAATGAGTTTCTTCGGTCGCAGGACTGATTAATGCGCTACATTATACAGCACTGGTGCAGGAGGCGCAACATGTTCGTGTTGCGGGGGACAAAAAACTTGGTGATCCGTCCCGAGACGGATATCTACTTTGTGACCGGGTTACTACCTCAGGGTGAGGCACTGAGGTACCCACTCCCCTCTGGGAGAGTGAACCTGGATAGATTCCGAAGGCATCATTGTTGGGGGGGCGCCTCTTACTGAGAGATGCATAAGCATTGCGTCAGTTATAGATGTGGCAGATCGGTGTGCTCTGGCAGTGATTGTATGACTAGCGGGGTCGTTTTCTCCGCATCGGGCATCTGGCCCGCAGGTTGGAGTGTTGTGCCAACTGAGGTCCGAGGATTTCTTCGACTTCGCCCACTTTTGTTTTGATGGTATGGTCTCACAATTGAACAAGGTCCAACATGGATCGAAGTCATTTGCGTACGCAAGTATCCTATGCAGCATCATGTACGAGAGAGTGGTGCTGCTGAGGCCGGTGGTGGTGGTGCCTATTGGGGGGCCACAGGAGCCATGTATAAGGAGGTGGGCTTCGGTGATGCCACGGGGCAGTGGTGGCATGGTGGGGCGTTATTGGAATGCCACGATAGAGGCCTGGTTCGAGGCCAACCCACAGATGTTCTTGCCATACCTGTACGCGGGAATGGACTTCCAAGGTGACCCAGACATGGGTCTTCCTTTTGATTATGTTTGGGGACCTACAGGTATGTCTTATATATTTTTTCGTCATTTGATTGAGTATGTATGTACTTACATGTTTTTCTAGTGACACTGACATTATTTTGGTTACTCGTGCAGATGTTGGCAAGGTGGGTTGCCTCGTGGCCCGACTAGTGGGTGACGATCCTCCGCGACGACCTCGGGGTGGTCAGGGAGGAGGTGATGCAAGTGGACCAGGTGGTGGTGCTAGTGTTGGCCCCTCATGTGAGGATAGCAGCTCGACTGCTGCAGAGGTTACGGCCGAGCGAGCTCGTGTCGATGCGGCAGAGGCGTGTATTGCAGAACTGATAGCTCAGGTGACTACTCTTGAGGACTTCCGGGGTCGAGTGGACCACTTAACCCAGGGTATGCATGCTCAAGATTTCATGGATGACTTCGAGGAGATCTGGTTAGAGACAGTGATGGCCCGCGAGAGGGACTATTAGTCCACTCTACGTCGGGTGGCGATCGCAGTTGCGATAGCAGCTCCGGTGGTGGTACCGAAAGTAGTGGTGGGTCCAGGTGCCCCTCTTGAGGGGGCACGCCCCTAGAGTAGTTTTGTACATATGGAAAGCACCCATTATGAGGATGTTTCCCTTATTTTTTGACGACTTTTGTATCTTTAGGCTCGCAATGCATCCAGCAACACTATTTTTGTACTCATCTATACATTTTTTGATATATATATGAGAGATATTTTTTGCGGCTCTACATGATGTATCACCTGTTTCAGTTTTTGTATTTTGTTATGCTGATGGATATCTATATTTTTGGTTTTATCTATGATGGTTTATTCGAGATGCATTCCAGTTTAGGATATTGTTAGCTATGCGATCAGTTGTTTGGTTTTGACTCCTTGGTACATGTGAAAATGTGATATAGTCAAATTGTCTGCTTAATCTTTTGGCACGCAGATATTTTCTAAACAGATGTGTATCTCTTGTCTCAAATGTTTGGTTTGTCTATGATACTACTAACTGGGAATCGAGGAAGATATGCATATGGTGAATGCCTCGATGGAGGGCATCGCACATAAGTCTGATGACGACGTCATATTCTGCCTGATTGTTTGTTGTTGAACCGATACACACACCATTTGAACACAGTGGTGATTGGTCGGGGCGGTAAAGGACCCAGGAAGCTACGGCTAGATTTTGAGACCATCTTGATGCTCCATCAGCAAATCCGAAATAGGGTTCGTTTTGGTGATCCATGGTGATACTTTGAGCACTTTTAAATAAGTCTTTAGGTCAAAAATTTTGAGTGGTTGGGTTTTTGTGTACTCTCAATCTAGGGGAAGGGCCGTCGGGGCCCTTCTAGGTGGAATTTCTTGAGGTAAAGGCCATTGATGGGGTTACTGAGGCAGGTCCCGTCCAGTTCCGTCAAGATGTATGCCCCCTGTCGGAGGCAGTGTTTAATGATGTAAGGTCCTTTCCACAAGGTTTCGAACTTTCCTGGCCCTAAGGCCTCTTTTCTAACATCATAGCAGAGGAATAATTCTCCCTCGGCGAATAAGCGAGGGGTGATGTGGCGGTCGAATTATACTTTTACCCTTTTTTTGTGGGCCTCGTTGTGTTGCAACTATTGACGTCGATTTTCATCGAAAAGCTCTAGTTGTACTAGGCACTGCTCTATAGGCTGGGTATCATTGAGGAGTTCGATGACAACATGCAAATTTGGGATTTTGCGGAAATCAACGTAAAAGCGCCAGGTACCTTGGTTTTTTGCGACAGTATTAAGGTAGAAGTCCTGGGACGAGGGGAAGGCAATAATCCTATCTTTGGCATGCGATGATACTAGTTGTATGTGGTGAATTGTGTCATCAGCATTTGGTGGGGGAAGAATCTCAATAATGGAATTTTGTACGAGCACAAGGTTGGGTTCCCCGCTAGGATGGTCAACTTTTAGTAGGTGGAAATTGCGCCTACCTCATAGGTGCCTGAATGTTTCCATTAGCGGGAATGACTCTGATGTGTGATTCTGGCGGGTGCAGATGGTGCACGGTATCACTAAGCCAACGAAGTAGATAGTGATGGATTCTATGCTACTCGTTGTTCCTGATGTGGATGTTTGGAAAGGGTTGGTCGTAGAAGAGGTCGTCTTCTGCTTCCATTTTCGTATTGTTGGCTTAAGTGTGTCTACCTCTTTGGTGGAGTGTAGACTCAACGCAGCTCGTGCCGCCCTCAACTTGGGGAGATGTAAACACTTAAACGTATGGTAAAAGTGTGAACAAATATAGCAATAGGTGTGCGTGATCTTCTCTTGGTTGGAGAGAATTTTTTGAGGGAGAGAAGAGACTATGTGGAGACTGTTTGCAAGGGGTTTCAATTCTCTGCATTGGTTGACTCAGTGATCGTTCAGATCACATAGGCTGCATGTTATCCTAGGCTTGGCTGAGGTTGCACTTTGGTGGTGTGTTGTATTATCTTGCTTGATACACCATTGCGGGGGCGGGGACATTGACCCGATGATGTACTTTTTATGCCATTCCCAAAGTTCGTCCTGCCTCTTCTCTATGGCATTAATCATGTCGATGGTGGGGCGAATTTGCGAGGTATAATTACAATGTCGCTCATAATGATTACCCTGACATATTAGGAAAAATACCCTTGATATGAATTTTCAGTTGAGTTCAGTTTGAGGTTTGATGGGGAACTAGCGCTGGAAGGCTGCTAAATCAGGGAAATGGACGATTGCATAGTCTGTCTTTTTGCATAACTTACATGTTGGTCGTCCTTGTGAAGAGCGGTTGGGGGTGACTAGGGGTTCCCTGCTGGGCCGTTATTTAGCTGTCAAGAACATGATGGATGCACTCATCTCATCTGCTTGGGTCATGGAGCTGCTTGTGGACTCGACATCCATGTCATCTTCTTGGGAAAGGTGGACTATGGCTGAGCGAAGGCTAGCTAGGGCTAGCTGCAATCGAGGTATGTAGTGACAAATCTCCATAATGTGATTGTCGGTGCATAACAGGCATGTGAATTGTGCTACTCGTAGCCCCATGTAGTAAACCCTTTCGATTGGATACCATTTGTGGATGAGCTCCAGGGCTGCGCACTCTTCAAGGAAGTGACCACGTTCATCACATAGCGTACAACGTATAATGGGCATAACTGAGGGTCTTTCTACAACCCTACGTTCCTCCTATAAGTATAGGATGGTGCGAGGCTCGTCGTCGACAGATTAGATGGAGGGATTCTCTTGATAAGATCGCTCGACCGCACGTAAGGCATCCCTATATCTCGGTATCTTTGGACAATGGTGGGTATAGTGCCCATATTTGCTGCAGAGGGCGCATGCGTGATTGGTACGCAACGCTTTTCCTTTAACTTTGATGGTAGGTTCTTTTTTACAGGAACGTGGCATCAATATGTCTGTTTCGGAGCCAAGGAGTGGTTTTAATTCATCCAATTCTGGACATATATGGGTAGGATGACCTATTACATCGCATATGGTGCAAACTGGTGATTCCTGTTGAATGGCGGGGGTCACCATATTCTTTCGTCTCTTCTCCATTTTCTTGGCCATGATCACCAGTTTCGCAATGGTAACTTCCTTTGCAGGGGTGGTCTCGATCGTTTCTTGGATGGGTGGGGGCTCCTCGGGACTGAGGGGATTTTAACACTGTGGCAGTAACCTTGGTGGCTCTTGTTCTGGAAGGAGGAACGAGGTACGAAACTGGGAATACCAATGATATGTTGGGTGATACCAGTGTTGCCAAAACCTGCTGGGAGACAAAGCTAGCTGGGGGGGTAGAGGAAAGGGGTTTGGGAGGCGTCGTATGCTAGAGAGGCTACCGTGGCCGATGCCTCGGTGTATTTATTGCTTGAGTCCATGTCCTGACTAGCATCGGTGCTTTATGTGGACATCATGCACATCAGAGCCCCTGTGAAATCCGGTGATGCCTTAGGGATAAGGGGAAGATCTCCCAGGAATGACCCTAGAACGGACGACGGTTTGAATTGGCCAGGGCCATATTCTTGGTACCGTGAGAGACCATCCAAGGCTATATCTACATAGGGTACAATTACATCCATGTTGGTTAAGGGACGCTTCTTGTTGTGTGTCAGCTGGTCTACAGTAATGATGCAGTCCTCGTGGGGGAACATCATAATGAGGAAGATGGAGGAGGGTATGGCAGACATGGCATACATATAACTCCGCCTAAGGAGTATATTTTAATCCAAGTGAGTGTCCAAGACTTCAATGTCTATGTCGACCATATTTCTGGCTAAACAGACCGGGACATTTTGGTAGAGGCCGACGGGGGTCGAGGGACAACCGTCATACGCTCAAAGTGTTATGAATAAGGGTTTTAGTTCGGGAGAACCTAACTTCTGCCAAACACTTTTTGACATGATGCATGTTGATGCACCCTCGTTTATGACACATCGGTGAATGGTGATATTCTGGATCGACACTGGTATCTGGAAGGCGACTATGGAAGGAAGTCAGGGGTGGATTTTTCTAAGTCAAAAGCCATCAGGCGCGTATCGGGAGGGTCGATGGCGCTTAACGCGGAAAGCAAGGCTTTCCGTTGCTTTGGGCATGATTGTAAGACTTCCAAAGCTGACATAGCAGCGGGGGATTGAGCTAAATCGTCCACGATAGTATAATTATGGGCCACTTTGGAGTAGTTTCCTGCTCGCCTACTAGGTCCCTTTGCCATCTTTGGCAATGGTTCTATAGGCATCTTTGAAATGGTCAAAGGTGCAGTTGGCGCATTGGTACTTTCCCCTGACGTATTGGTGTCTGGTGGGGTGTCTAGTTGCGATTCCGTGTTTGGAAAAACATCTCTTCCCCAGTCATGTAGATTTCCATTAGGGGAATTTTGAGGTCTAAAATGGGCCTCCTAAGGAAATTATAAAATAATAGTGGAAAAAATCTAATAAGATTTGATGACATCATCAAATTTTAGAGGGAAAAATGAAAAAAACTACTTTTTCAATTCATATTTTCAACTTATCTCCCAAAGTTTTTACTCAAATTTTGAGCGGGAGTACTCGTTGGATGCGGAATTTAATTCCCCATCCAAGGAGTACCCATGTTGCATACTTTTGATGGGTCCTACTACATGAAAAATGAGAAATACATAAAAAAACGTGATTACAATCACGTTTTTTATGTATTTCTCATTTTTCGTGTAGAAGAGTTCATCGAAAGTATGCAACATGGGTACTCCTTGGATGAGGAATTAAATTCCGCATCCAACGAGTACTCCCGCTTGAAATTTGAGTAAAAATTTTGGGAGATAAGTTTAAAATACGAGTTGAAAAGTAGTTTTATTATTTTATTATTTTTTATTATTTTTACTTTTTTACTCCAAAAATGGTGAATCATCCATTATGGATGACATCATCATCTTGAATCCTATTGGTTGTTATAAAGTTTATTTTTGTTGTACATTTTTCTTATGAGGCCCATTTTAGACCTCAAAATTCCCCTAATGATGGCTGCTTTTCCCAGAGTCATTTGGGTTTTGCTATTGAGTGCTGACCGTCCCTTGGTGGGGGAAAGGCTCTTGCATCACGGCGGGTTGCTGGGAAGATTCTACTTGTCCTTGGTTACTCTGTAGCTTTTTTAGCTCAAGGAGATCAGGACAGTGGTGAGTATAGTGCCCGTACTCACCACATATCGAACAGGAATGGTTTGTTCGAAGAGGTGGCCTTTTGCTCTGTCGTTGGGCATTGCTTGGCTCCTAGTTCTGACTCCCGTTGGAGTTACCCCCAGCCTGGGATCGCGGTGGGCGCTGTTGGTTGCTACCCCCCTGTCCAGGGTTCCCTTTTGGCTCGTTTTTGGATTTTTTCCTTACCACATTACAAGGGTAGTTCTCCTGGTTATACTTGTGTGGTTGGTTTTGGGACGACTGCACAAAGTTCACCTGTGTGTTGGTTTGCATAGGTGGGTCATGTGTTGGGGACTGAGCATAACGTTGTCCCAGGTTCACACCTGGTCGTTGGAGGGGGGCTCTTCAGTCAGTGTTTCTTTTTGCATACTGGGTACCCTCAGCCAGAGGATAAGGTCCTCCCTGGTGATACGCTTGCGCCCTATTAGTCAAATTTTTCTGAGGCATATGATGACTTTGAAATCTAGGTTGAGACATGTTCTAGGTAGAAATATATGTGTAACCAGGGTTTTGAGTGCTGTTACCTAGGTAACCTTGGGTCATTGACCCAATTAGCCCGTCTTCAGAGTTCGACGCCCCTGGAAATTCTTGATAAGTTTGTAGGCGCGGGGCGTTAGGCAGGATGTTGTAAATGTATCCTGACTACGTATAAATTAGTTCAAGCTTCTGGGCTTTACTGATTGCGTCCTCTTCGGATGTGGGGTTTTTCTATGCCACATCCTTTTAAATCTCCGTCGTCAGAGTTTTCAAGAATAAATCTAAGCAGACCCGATCGTTGAGTTTTTCTTTACATAAACTACGACGCCGCCTCCATTCGTGGAGATGGTCTGAGATATGGACGGCAGGGGTTTGTCTAAAATGAGTCATTAATTCCATTCACAAATCATGGTGAATGGGTAACTAAAAATATGTGAGGAACGCGGTGGTAAGGGCACAAAAGGTTCCATGTGAAGCAGGAGGTTGCTCCACGTACAACTTCGTGGCTACTCCTGTAAGAGTGCATTGAAATAGCCTCAATCGAATAGTGTCGTCAATGATACTGTTCGATGAGCACCATAGGTGAAAGTTCATTACATGATTACCTGGGTCTTCCGCTTGCTTACCTTCGAATTTTGGTATATCCGAAGGGAGCTTCATGGGCATGGGAGGCCATGTAGGATCGTGTGCGATGGGGTCATTCGTTAGCTTGGTTAAATTAGGTAGATTCAACGAAGCTAAGAAATGTGACTGCGAGGTTGATGCCATTGCAATGTGTGAAGACACAAATTTCAGGTTAGAACGAGGGTTAGTCTGCGACGTACCCTGCTGTGTATTCAACTGGCTTCCCGAATGGGATGCACTCCTCTGTCCCCTAGGGTTCGAGGGAGGAGTGGTGTGTGGTGTGGTGTTGGGAGACCGACTAGAGTTCCCAACTATGGCTGCTCCAATGAAGGAAGAACCATTGACGGTGGTAGTGTTCCATCTTTGACACCTAAATGGCGAAAGACCTAGAACCCCTCTTGGTAATGGGGGAGGTCCAAAAGATGCCTGGATCGACGAGGTTCCATTGGGACCATTCGGGTGTCGACCAGGTTAGGTTTTTCAAAAAATTGAGAGGATAGAGTCTATGATAAATGCAAAATTATGGCCACATACATAAAATAAAGCGAAAATAAAATAAATTCTCTTTAAATTAATCTATGTGATCAATCAAGCAAAAAAGTGGTTTTTTTTTGTTTACGTATGATACCTAAAATCCTAGAAGACCTATTGTGTCCTCACACACTCAAAAGTAACTGGGCCTTGAGAAGATTTCTTGCGAGTGCTGGCACAATGTCCCATAAGAGCTGGCGATGCCCCAAGTCAGCCGAAGAGAATCCACCAAGGTAAGGGTAGAGGGTTTGGCGCTTGCCTACACCATCACCTATAGGGTAAAGGATGCCCTAGTTTTTGGCCACTAAGAACCATCGTCTCACATGAGCGTTCGATTCTTGGGATTCTTGGTAGTCAAGTAATAGTACTGAGTATCAGCCAAGTCAGGTAGCCCCAACTGATACCGCATGCACTAGGCCTAAGCCTAACACCCTTTGAATCTGGTCTTTGCCGCACTCGTGTTTTCTTTGCCGTGGGTTGATAGGTGGATTTTAAGCTCCCTAAATACAAAACTTTTATGTTTCAATATGAAGTATGATCAAGGCACCTTATTAGATGCCTACCCCCTTGACCCTAACTTAAGCTATAAATTATTTTGTGGCCCCTGTGGAGAGAATTTAGTGAGTTTGGTTAAGTTAGTTTTAGGTGTCTTTCTTTGCTTAGTGGGTGAGTGTGTGCGATAATAAGGTGAACAAGCACATAGTTTGAACGTGTGGATATCATTGATCCTTTAAAAATTCCCCTATTTAAACTATGTTATATTCTTCCTGGCTCAAATGGAAAACATGTGCGGATAATGGGCTGCTTTCAAATTTTCCTGGTTAATCTATGTGACTAACTATAGGGAGATCGCGAATTGTGAATATGGAGCGTTCATATGATTACCTAGGGTCACTGTAGGATGTAAAGGTAGCAAATATTACTTGCTCTTCTATCAACAACTCGATCCTAGTACCGCAATTCCTAATGCAAAAATTGAACTAAACTAAACAATTTCTACACTAGAAAAAAAGAAAACTAGCTATGCATGCATGGTCTTGGGCCACTTACTTGGACCAATTATCTAGGTGTGAATACAAAAATTTTCAAAACATAAATTGTTCGGAACGCAAGTTAATTTTCCCCCTACTTAAACTATGTGAAGATTTTTGCAAAAACCAACTTGAAGCAAAACTGACTTTAAGCCTACAAAAAACAGCGAAAAATGAGTTCTAACAAGCTATGGGGTATCACAACAAGTGCTGGCAGATGCATTAGGGGCTGCCAAGCACCTTACAAGCAGAAAAAGACAGAATCTTGGGAGAAATTTCTCATTTTGTGAATTCCGTGCAAAAGGCCATGATAGGTGCGCTTTCCTGCGCGCGAGTCAGCACTGAAAATGCGCCCTACGCGTTTGTGAGGAACAAAGATGCTCAAATTCCTGCAAGTAAAAAAAAAAATAGGACCTGCTCTTCTTCATTCGGTCACTCAAATTGAATCTAAGGACTGCAAGATAGATCAGAGGGCTATTAGCTCCACTCTCCAGCATAGACAAAGGTCTCCTGCAAAAGAAGGCACAACCACATTAACTTCATAAAACATTAGTGGAGTCGCCAATCCTGTTGTGGTGGATTTGGTGCACATATGTATGAAATCACACCAGTTTAAGGGGTGTGGTTTACCCCTTTAAACTATTGGTAACATGCAGAAATAAGTGGATTAAATGAGCATACTACATATAAAAAGAAGCATGCAAATATAATCTAAAAACTAAACTAAAACTAAACATAAATAAATAGAAGCTCTAACAAGTCAAACGACACAATAATGCTAATGGTGGCTCTGGGCCCCTCTTATTGAGCGCTGGTAGTGAAGAGAAGAATACTTAACCCTCTTGCCAAAGGGCTCCTAGACAATGGTTCTTGGTCCCGATGCAAGGATGTTGGTCATTCCAAGCTTGCCTTGGTGCAGTCTCCCTCTCTCTCTCTACTGTGCGGACTGAGCTTGTTGGGTGGCCAACAAGCAAGTCCCCTCTGTTTGCAACTCTGGGTCACACACTGCTGGTATTTCTTGGTCAATTCTGGCTAGCATAACAATGTGATCACCCATTCTTCATCTCATGGTGGCTTTATATAGGGGATTTCAAATCCTCCTTCCCTCCCTTGGTACATGGTGGATGGTGACCCAAGGGAGAGGTATGATTCCATTGTGTGCTCACATAGTGTCTAAGGAGGCATTGGTGGTTGTCCTTAGGCGGCTTCATGTAAGGAGTAACTTGTGATTACACCAGATCACTACCCATGACCAGATCGGTCTCTATCCAAGTTGTCCATGGATCCAAAGCGTTTTTTCCAACCTGGATTCCAGGACTAGTAACTCAACCCAAAGCTACCTCTAGGCTCTAGAGCATTTTTCCAACCAATTTTTCCAAGACTAGTAACTCAATCAACAGTTGCCACTGGGCTCCAAAGCGTTTGTCCAACCAAGGATTTTAGGACTAGTAACTCAACCCACCAAGGGCTCCATATCGTTTGTCCAACAAAGGCTACCAGGACTAGTAACTCAACCCACAAAGGGCTCTAGAGCATTTGTCCAACCAAGGATTCCAAGACTAGTAACTCAACTCAAGTTGTTACAGGGATTCCAAAGCGTTTGTCCAACCATGGCTCCATGAACTAGTAACTCAACCCACAACCATAAGGGACATGAGCAGCAAACAGAAAAGCAAAGGTAAGCACACAACACCATGGCTATCCAGGAAATTGAAAGTCTAGGAAAAACCACTACCAATCCAAGCAATCCCCCATGTGAATGACAACTCATAACTAATGAACCACATGCATGCCAAAACTAGCAAGGAAGCCATACATGCAACTCGATACTTGCAAAAAAAAAACTGCAATAGATGTTGATCCCATGGTCCTCTTGCGATTTTTTGCTTTTCCTTTGCCTTCTTGCTCCAAATACCAAGTATGGAACACTCCTCCAAGAGTACTCTAAGGAAAATATAAGTGTCCAAGAGTATAAGAGAGAGAGAGAGAGAATAAAATGAGAGTGCTAAAGATTGAACTGGTCTTCAGAAGCCTTTTTATCATTGAGGCCTATGTTTTCTTCATTTTCCTTTAAATTTCCTTTGCATGAAAATATGTGACCTTTCACCTTCATTTTTTCCTAATTTCCATTATTTTCATAGATAAAATGCCAATACATGCCTCTTTGCCTTTCCAAAGCCTTTGCCATTGCCTTTTCCAATTTCCTTTAGCCATAATAAACCAAATGAACACCCACTAGGGTGTTTGTCCCACCATTCAACTTGGAATACATGTCTTGTGACCTTGATAATATATTTTTTATATGGAAATTCAACCAGGGGCTGTTACAGTTCCCACCCCGAAAAGCCTCCTCCTTGTTCTACCATCTATTAGTTTCTCAACTAATTTTGTAGCCTTTTTCATCTCTACATCATCCTCAACATAGAGATTATATTTAATTGACCCACTTTAGATTTTTAGCACCCTTTCCTTCTTTTTATTTGTACTATTTTTTTTTTTGGCTTCCATGTGCCTGTTCAACCCTACTTCCCCTTCCTTTTTTCCCTCCTTATCTTCTCCCGCTTCTAAGTCTTTTATATCAGGTATAGACTGAGAAATGGCCACGGAAGTGTTCCCTACACTATTATCCAGAGGTTTTCTTTCATTTTTTTCAGTGTATTAAGAGCCTTTGCATTAGGTTTCCCAAGATGGAAGTCTAGATTGATAACCTCCTTCACCTTACCCCATTCAACTTCTATAACCTTTGTTTCTCGAACTGTTGTCATAAGTAGGAAAATGTTAGTGAGATCCCCCCCCCCCCCTTGAGGTCATGAAAGGGCCTACACTTGATTGAGATTCAAATCGGTCTTCCCTCTCATTCCTAGCTTTTTCAAAGCCAAACTTCTATCCTTGTAGGATGGATGTGTGTACTAGGCATTGTGGGAGACCAACAAACATAGAAGCTTCACTACAACTTGGGTTCAAGGTCCTTTCTTTCCCTTTTGGGTTCGTTGTCACCTTTGTCAGGTGTTCAATAACATGCATGACAGATTTGGTAGGTTCTTCGAGCTGGGACCGAAAATTCCAACCTCGACATTTACTCCCATCCCTACTCTCCAAACCCCAAAATGCGCCAACGAAGTAAAAATATACCACCTATTAGGGCTTTCCAACCCATAGTATTCTTAGTCCATTCAAAAACAACTTTAACCCTCCGCACATAATGGTAACACTCGTTGGAGAGAAGTTATTTAGTTCACAGTAAAAATGTCTTAGTAAAACAGTAAAAGGTTATAAGACTTCTCGTTCCTCAAAAGACAGAAAAAACAACTCAACACCCTCCACACCCTCAGACCCTACAATTGTCCTATTACTTCTTCCCGAGAGTGTTAGTGACCTAATTCGCATGCAAGCCCTAGACAGATGCAAACCCTAGATGCCTTCAAAACCTAGCCGCCTCCCCATCGCTCTCATGCTTCCAACCCCACCATTCTCCATTGATTTTACATTTTACATAATAATTAATTTTCTTCTAACTCAATATTAATATATATTTTATTAAATATTTTGGAATTTTATATTAGTAAATTTTATTTTATTTTATTTTATTTTATTTTTTTCACAATCAATTCGAAGAAACGATGGCTCCAGTAAAGGTTTCAGTTAGGGCTTCGCAGATCTCTGCCGCCGCCGAGGAAGCCGACCTTGGAGCTGCAGCCCTGGGGAGGTTTTCTCTCAACGTCAATATAGTGGCCTTTGCTCCAGATTTTGCTACTTCAAAGATAAAAGGAGGTTCAGAATCCCTCGCTGCACCAGAAGCGACTCTAGCTTATGCCTCTGGTCTGGAACTCTGGCTGCAAGCTACAGGAGCTAGCAAACAAAAATCGAGAGCCGTATACCCAGATCAAGGACTTAAGAAGACGAACGAGCTTCGAACAAGGGTTTATCACCAGCCAGATCCACTAGATCTGTCTCTCCTGGGAGATGAAGATGATGAAAATGTTTTGGCATACGGCCATTTTAATGAGGGCAAGGAGACCAACGTAGCCGGGGGAAGAAAGCCCTTCGAAAACTGTAAGGAAACATAAGGGTTAATGAATGTAAGTGTTGTTGGAGAAGAATCTGGCTCTAGCCTCAAATCCGTGCTTTCGGAGTGCCGCCCTGCAGACAATGGCCAGCAACTAGTGTTTGGATCTACCACTCCTCTGCTACTTCTGGTAAGCCAAGAGGTGCAGCGTTTGGAAGAGACCCAGTCGGCACAGTTGGTAAGGGTGGTAAAGATAGCGCGCATCGGGGAACTTATGGTCGGCTCTCATGCTGAAAGTCTGACTCTACTGCTCCATGCTAAGGGCTTGTTACCCTACCTCAAGCAGTCGAGAGGAGCCACTGGCCATAGAAGCCATAGACATAGCCCCGATCAGCAACCAGTGGGCACTGGAAAACCAGATCCAGGCTGGAATCGCAGATTTTTTCACAAGAAAGAAGAAATCCAATGGTAATTTTCTGATGACAGTCTTGCTACTAAATTCCATAGGCTTAGAACGAGCCTGGATCCCTCGGATTCAGCGTGAGGCAAGGAAGTGGCCAAATATGCATTCACTGTGGAAGAAGCCCTCTTTCTTGCAACTTGATCTAGAGCAGCGACATGGGCCGTTATTAAACTTAGATCACAGGCAACAGGTAACATTAAACTGCTTTCAGATTTTCATCAAACCCCCTGTGGGTAAATCTTGTTTAGTTTGGGTACATGCAGACAATACCATTCTGCAGCTGAAACAACAAATATGGAGATTGATGGGATACCCTGTCCAAATCCAATACTTGGTCAGTGGTAGCCGCTCTCTTCAGGACAGTAGATCCGTGAAGAACTATGAAATTAGCGCAGAAACAACCATCATACTAAACCTTCGGCTAAGAGGGGGTGCTGCGTACCAGGGTATATCAAGTACTACAGGAGGAGTGTTACACATCAATTTTTCACCGTCCCTGCAATTCCCTGTCCCGCACATTGGAGGGCTTATTCCGTGACCTGTGAGCAGTGACATGATCTGAAAACACTTTCATGGCATTCCCCTAGACATGGACTTTCATTCCCCTGAAGACATATCCTTGTGAAAAACCCTAAAAATAGCCTTTTCATCCTTGGCGTGACTAGTCAGTGTTATACCCGCGCCAATGGGGGAAATCTTCCAAAGAGGGCGCGCCAATTGGCTCTCTGTCTCAGAGTCGCACTCGCGCCAGGCTTAATAAAGGGTGTTTTAAAAAAATAAATGGCAGAAGATTGACTCCAACCAACTCCTGAACTGGTCTCTAAATTGAGTTGGGACGTTTGGCTCCAGATTTCCATGTAGAGGAAGTATTTTGCCACCTCTCGTGGAATCTTCCTTGAGGATAGGGCCAATCCCATGATTGTAGGGATCCCAACTCCTCTTCCACCATCTATATAAGATTTCCATTTCCCTTTGCAAGCTAATCTCCAAGAGCCTTCATAGCCTAAAGAATGATGCAAGAGCTTTGATAGTCCTTATAGTGCCAAATCCATAGCAAGGCGATTGACGATCGAAGAGAGAGGCTTGTCCCCATTCCCGACAAGATTTACTAAGACGTATTCCGCTGACGACCCGCCGAAGGAAGGTTCAGCGTCAGAGCCTGGTTGTATTTTCCTTTGTATGAATTAATGATAAGCAACTATTGGTTATGGTTCCACTCCTATTGTTCATTATGATCATGAGTTGTGTCTTCTCTGACTGATACATAATTGCATATATATCGGGTTTTACGCTTGTGTTTGTCGTGTTTCTTGCGTGTGCAGGTGTTCGATCGCGGCAAGCGAGAGGATTGTGATCTGCTAAAGCAAGGAAATGGGAGCGCCATCTTCCCTACGAACAACAGCGTTGGACTTGAGGTAGGCCTTCTTCGCAAGTTGGTTTATTGTAATTAGGAACCTGCGTCGTAGCGTGATACGATTGTTGCTAGAACCGATTTGGGCTAGTATGGATCGCCTCTATCCGCAGAGGGGATTTACCTCTACAACAAATTGGCGACTCCGCTAGGGAGTTAGCTTGTTGTTTGCTTTATAAACTACAGACAGAGCCTGAAGTTAGCCAGATAGCCTTCGAAACGCTCTTGCTCTGCATTAGCGAAAGTAGATGAATGTCGCTTCAGTCCATCTCCGGTTTAGTTTATGAATTGAACACTTGGAGTATTGTCCTGTCTTTCGGTCGATTCTTGACTTTGCTTGCTTGATCAGCTCTTTTGGCTGGCTCTTTTCGTGAGTTTGGCTTTTGGTTTGAGCTCCAACATCACTGGTCTGCTTCTTGGATTGCTTATTTTTATTTTTTCATAGCAAACTTGACTGGCGCGCTTAATAGCCTGACAGTCGCGTCAATTGGCGCTAGTTGCCAGTTTACTACCCACGCCAATCCTGTTATGGCACTAGTTTCAGCCTGACAATCGTGCCAATGCTAAAAGGTGCTAGGGTTTGCTTGGTTTTGAGCTTTCTAAGCCTGATCTATGGTTTTGGTTTCATCTTTTCGACTGCCTGAGTGTTCTGGAGCCTTGTTTGACTGACTATGACCTTCATCCTTTGGTTGTTTGCTCGTTTCTATCGATTTTACATTTTAGCCCTAGGGCATCTAGGTGCTATTGTGCGTCGAGCCTCCCTTGGGAGTTTGTGGTCTTTATCTGCTCAGTCAACTTTGTGATTGCTTCTCTGCATTTGTTTGGTGGTTTTCTATCGTTTTAGTGCATTATTTGAGTGATTGGCTCCTTCTTCATTCGAGTTCCGCCTTGTCTCGTTTTGGGCCTAGATTACACGGTTCAATTGAGTCTTTGGGTGTCTTTTGATTTGAGGGACTTTTTGTCGATTTGAGATCTGATTGTGTGCTTGCATTGAGTGAAATTTGATTGTTTTCCTCTTTTTCTTTTTCTTCTCAAATTGCTTGTCTCGTTAGTTTTCATTTTGTTAGTGCATTTTTCCCTTAAACATTGAAAATACAAAAAATCTCTTTTGCTTTGGATTAGTTAGTGTGAATTAAAATATTTTCGGTGTTGTTAGTGATTAGTAACTTTGAAATAAAAGTTTTTAGTTTCCATTAGCTGCATTAGAGATATCATTGGTTGTTTTCTGATCATTTTGTTGTTGTGTGAAAAGCTCTTAACTCTCTTGTAATTAGCTTTCATCGAATGAAATGATATGTTGTGACATGTAGTGTGCATTTAAGAGATTTTGAGACATAACACTCGCTAGGGCCTGAAAACTGAAACATAATTGAATATAAACGTTAAAATTCATTCAATTTACACTAAGGCAGCATTGAAACATTAACGAAACATTTAGAGGTCTAGGCTAGAGACGTGTTCCGGCGTCTTTAAACCTAGTAGCTGTTGTTTGCCTCTTGGCTTTAGACAGCACTAGCACAGACTTGTGCTCCCCGTACCGTCACATATATAAAGGGAGACCCCACTAGGTTTCTATCCTTTATCCATAGGAAGCCGAGTCTGCCGCCCTATACCCGTGATACACCGGACACAACATTCGGGGAGATTGCCTACACGTACGTTAAGTCCTTGGTTGATTTCTCTTTCATTTTGAAACCAAGGTGTATATTGCAGTTCACGGTTATTTGGTACACCCTTTGCCTAGCATTCCTGAGCAGTCATTTTGATCTTATCTGACTCCTTAAATTTGAAAAGATCACCAAGCGCTTGTCCTTTCATGATTTCTTCAAAACTGAAAGAGATAGAGTCATCTTTCATCCGTTTCTCGACTCTTAAAACATGAAACAGTGAAGTTTCTAAGTTTCAATGTCGTAAAATAAATCACCCACGATCACACGCCCTGTTAGATTTTGCATGTTGGTCGTTTGATTGTGTGCCTTGGTTCTTTTTCAGCCCATGTGTTTAGTTCAATTGGCCCTTATCCGACCCTTGGTCTGGATTTGGAGTAGGGGAACATTTCCCTCCTCTTACATCGGGTTCGCCTTTTTTAGCTGTTGTTATTCCTCCTAGTCCTCGCCCTCTGTTACGAGATCTAGCGGCAGGTTCAAATATGAGTGAATCCAGCCATTCTCCTAGCGAGGAAATCCCCATGTCTGTTGAAGATTACCAGCTATTCCCATAAGTAACCTGGAAGTTATTTCCAGAAGACAACCCCGAATCATCTGTTATGTCTTCGCTCGGTCCCTCACTACCAGCAGGGTATAGATCCTTAGGTCAGATTATCACCGCCATTGCCTCTATGGGGGTATCAGTTCCTTCTACGAGGCCGGTTATTCCTTCACTAAGGATGTCTCCTAGGACACCTATTACGTCATCCCCTCATGTCACTTCTGTACCCGTCAAGCCCATTGTGTGTGTGGCCGCATCTACACCTGTTGTTACCACTCAGTCCGTAAGGACCACATCACTTCCCGAAGACGTCTATAATGCATCTGCTATGCCGGAGAACATCTCTCCTGAAGAGTATCGATTGTCCCTACAACAATCGAACCCTGAGGTCGGACAATCCTCTCAAGATCCCAACTGCTCGTATTTTTCGCATTATGCATAGGATGGTACACCCATGTACATTTTTCCATATCAGTACGATGAGTACAGGAATCCTTTACGTTTACCCGCTCCTGAGGCTCAACTTCATGCTCAGGGTTTACCGTATAACCAGGCTAGGCAGTCTTATAACCCGCAAGGACAACCTTTTCAAGGCTAACCTTCGGGCCAGCCTGGCTATCCTTATGACCCGCAAGGTTACCTTGCGGGCCAGCAGGGGCCATTATACAGTTCGCAAGGACAGTATTACAACCCTTCAGGTCAACTCGTGCAGCCTCTCCATGGAGTCCAACCTGGGCAACCTCAAGGACTCGCAGGTCAACCGAGGTACCAACCAAGGCTGGTATATGGTCCTGGGGGGAAATTCCAACCTTCACAACCCATGAAACCTCAGTATCCTGTTGCTCCAAACGTTGCACATCAGCCAGGATCATCTTATGGTCCTGTTGCAGGTCAAACCGATTACCAGCCACCACCTGGCTCCATTCCGCCACCAGGCCAACCGGCCCATCCGGCACAACCTGGTGCTCCACAACAGCCAGGTCAACCTGCACAACTGGCACAACCTGTTCACCCAGGGCAACCTGTTCAACCAGGTCAGCCCGTTCACCCTGGGCAGCTTGTTCAACCAAGTCAGCCCGTTCAACCTGGCCAGCCTGTCCAACCAGGCCAGCCTACACATCCTGTCAACCCTGCTCAACAGCCGATTTACTCGATGCCACAACTGAATCAACCGGTGCATCCTAATTATTGCCCTCAGCAGGGTCCCACCAATCAGTAGCCCACTCAACCTCAAGGCGGTTATTACCCTCATGGTCAATCTCGGCCGACTTATAATCTGCCCCAAGGTTCCCATTATTACACTCAACAACCTGGCTACACCTATACTCAGCAACCAAACCCAAAGACTGCTCAAACGGGGCCAACATATAATCAGGGTCCATACTCTAGTTATCAACCCCCGTACACTGGGTACCAGCAACCGAATCAGACTAGTTATACGCCCTATACCCCCTACAGTCAGAATCCTTCAGGACAGAACCCATGGGGGCAAGGATACACTCAACCAGCGTGGAGTACAGGTACAGGTCCTTATCAAGGGCCTCGCATGTCATTTAATCTGCAATTGTCGTTCTTGGCTACCTTGGAGTTATCGGACGTTTCTAAATTAACCAATGATCCGATTCTTCATAATCCTTGTTGGCCTCCGGTTCCGACCTAGGTACCCGGCGACTGCCCTAAGTTTGAAGGTAAAGCTGGTGAAGACCCCCAAGCTCATGTAATGACCTACCATTTGTGGTGTTCATCTAATTCTTGGGTCAATGATTCAATTCGTCTATGTCTCTTCCAGCGCACTCTTACCGGTGCTGCCGCTAAGTGGTATATTGAACTACCCCGTGGCATATTTTAAGATTTCAATACTTTAGCAATGGCTTTTCTGACCCACATTCAGTTACCGGTTCTCTATGAAGCCGGGACGCATCTCCTGACTTCCTTGAAGCAGGATAAAGCCACCCACATATCTGATCATATTCATGAGTGGCAACGTCGTCGTAGGCTGATCAAGTTTGATATACATGATCAACTACTAACTCATTGGTTCACCACATCCTTCATTAACAAAATCGCTCAAGATATTGCTATGGGGGTATGTGTGACTGAAGAACAGGCCATCGTGCGTGCCTAGTATCTTGATCTGGTATACTTTCAATCCGGCACGCTTTATGATATTTTGACTAATGCTCCACGCCTGAGAACCTCTAAAGCTCCACCTACCCTAGTGGTGGATGTAGTTATTCGTTCGTGTCTCCAATCTATGAGCGTGCGAGATGGGAAGCGAGAAATCCAATTCTGCGATAATTTTTGCTCTTCCTGCCCCTCCAAGTGCAGGCGCTGGAGGTCAACGCCGTTCGAGCCTAATCTCTGGGAAAAATCGAAGAAGGAAGGCAGAAAAATCAAACAAACGCTGCCCCAAAGTCGAGTCTTCTAAACATAAATGCGATGAAGGTTCTCCAACGTCGGCAAGTGCCCGCACTTATCGTGAGGAGATCATTATGCAAAGGCGTAAACAATCGAAGTTAGTCAGCAAAAGGGTCCAAGGGACTGCGGCATTTCAGCAGGGTAGTTACGAGTCTCGTGGAGACCCAAATGGTTGAACAACCTTCACTATCTGCACCATTTGGGTCCCAGGTCTTTATGATGAATGGTGCTGCACCTGTCTCAATTGCTACACGTTCGAAGGATTATGCTGAATCGCGTCAGGCAGCTGGGAAGGAAGTTGTGGATGGCCCACCTCCTCCTCATGTCTCCGGTCCTTTGGAAATTGAGAAGCCCACTGCTGAACCTGTTGTTAGGCCACCTTCTAAAGGTGTTCTACAAAGGTCTTCCTACAATCCAAATGCCCGTGCCGCTCAGCACTACAGTATTGTTGAGGATTTGGCTCAGGCGCCTTCTGCTATGTCCGCATTGGAAGTCCTTCAAAGTTTCCCTTCACAACGGAAAGCTCTCTTAACTGCGATCAGTGGAATCGATCCCACTGATTCTAATCTTCTCACCTTCGACCTAGAAAACTTTACCCCAAGCTGTATAAATTTCTGTGATACAGGTAGGGATCAATGGAATCCTTAACATTATAGGGCAGTTAAGGATGAGGTGCTTCTCACTGTCCGTGTCTTGGCTGTGAAAATGGTGGCTCTCCGTGCTTTCATCATCTCCAGGCCGCCTTGAACGTTGGGTGGTCGGGAATAAAACCCCTGGTGTTCTCGAGATTTGCCCGTTACGTTACAAAGGAAAACGTTACGACGTGGAAGTGAAAGTGGTTGGCCTTTAGCAACACAATCGCTTCTCGGCCATGGTTGGACTCACGCGTTGTGCCTGCCATCACCCTCTTTCGACTTCTGGGTGCTTCCTAGTAAGGCGTGTTCTATGGATGGGTTTATGTTCTTCACCTCCACCTGCGAGAACAATGTTCATACATGGATGAATCCCCAATCCCCCCCGACGGTCATGGGGCCAGGGTCCTAACGAGACCCCGTCCTCATGGGTATTTTTCCCGTGCTACCACCGCACACCGCTCAAGTTAATATGATCTCTAGGTCTGAAGACCCATGGATCGTCCCTTCGCCTGAGCAGGTGACTGATTTTGGAGAATCGATGCCCTTAACTCCAGTAGAAATTAATTACTGTGAAATCGTCGCCGCATCTGATCCTCCCCCTCCTCAACATGCTCCCTCGAGCATGGCTTTAGCTATCTATTCTCAATCCCCCTGGCTTGGCGAGGCCGACTCACCTAATCCTCTTAAAGAGATTTTTCCTTCTGATGAAGCCATTGTTGAAACAATGTCTCTTGAGGAGCTGCCTTGGAGCGATGGACATCATCGTTCCTCCTTCCTTTCCTAACACGGGGGCAATGTAAGTTTTCTGGGCGTTTTTGCATCTCGGGATCCTGCCCTCTCAGAGCCTATGTTGGTATGTGGAGGTAACGGAAGGAAACACCGAACAACATTATAAACCATCGAAATCGACATCTCGGCGAACGGGGAGATGGTTGAAAGCATACATGTGGGGTAACATTCATCACATTGGAATCTGATTTATAAAGTCACTATGAATTCGAACGTGTTCGCTTGGTCCTGAAAATGCCGAAGTTGATGCGACATAGTAGTGCATGAGATTCCCACCTATCCCGGTGCGAAACCGGGTGCGCCAACGCCTACGCCAGTTACACATCCTCGCAAGCGTTTATGATGGCCAGTTGAAAAACTTCTGAACGCGGGCTTCATTTACCTGATTCCCCTCACAGAATGGGTCTCAAACATCGTCCCTGTAGATAAGAAACAGGGTACTATAAGAGTCTGTGTTGATTACCGTGATATTAATCGGGCATGTCCTAAGGACAACTACACCACTCCTTTCATAGATAAAATCATTGACGAATGTGCTAGGAGTGAGATTTATTCCCTGATGGACGGCTTTTCCGGGTATAATCAGATAAATATTTTACCTGCCGATCAACTCGAGACTGCATTTATCTGTCCGTGGGGTACCTTTGCTTACAAAAAGCTCCCGTTCGGCTTGAAGAACGCTGGAGCTACTTTCCAACGTGCTATGTATTACGCATTCCACGACATATGCCATATCGTTCAGCCTTATCTGGACGATCTGCCAGCTCACTCAACTCGGCGAGAGGACCATCCCGAACACCTCCGCCAATTTTTCCTTCGCTGTCGACGCTATAATATCTGGCTTAACCCTCATAAATGCATATTTTGTGTGGATTCTGGCCGTCTTTTGGGGTTCATAGTCTCCAACGACGGGATTCGCCTTGACCCTCTAAAGGTCGAGGCCATTGTCAATCTTCCATCACCCTCTTCGTTACACCAATTGCAAAGTCTGCAGGGAAAAGCTAATTTCCTTCGACGCTTCATCCCGAACTACGCAGAAGTGGCCAAAGGTTTCACGCATCTTTTAAAGCAGAACGTTCCCTTTCGGTGGGACGAGATTGCTCAACGATCCTTTGAGAAGCTTAAGATGTTACTCGTTAATGCTCCGTTGCTTCGTCCTCCAAACTATCACCGTGCTTTCACTTTATATTTGGCCGCCGCGTTTAGCACCATAGCTATGGTTTTGGTGCAGGATGACGATGACGGAGATGAACACGTTGTTTATTATCTATCATGGAATATTCTCGACATAGAGACACGTTACGCTCACGTCGAGAAACTGGCATTAGCCGCAGTGCAAGCTGTGCAGCGTTTCCGCCACTACATCCTGCTGCGTACAGTAACCGTGGTTTCGGATTTCAACCCCATGACATACATTCTATCTCAACAATTACGGGGGGAAAATACTCTAAATGGATCGTTATCCTTCAGGATTTCGACTTAGAGTTTACCACTGCTAAGTCGACCAAATCACTAGTTTTTGCGGATCTCATTTGCTCGCTCCCGACAGAATCCACCCCGTCTCACTCCGAGGAACACATCTCGGACGAAACCCTCTTCCTTATCAGTACTCGCGACCCATGGTATGGTGATATTATTATATATCTTCAAACATCCACGTTCCGATCTGAGTTGACCAAGGATGCCCGACGTCGGATTCGACATCAGTCTCAACCCTACCGTATTGTAGGAGATACTTTATACCGCGTTGGAGTAGATTCGGTGCTTCGTCGGTGCCTCACACTGGAGGAGGCTGAAAGAGTCTTGAATGATTGTCACAGTGACGCCTTTGGCGGTCACATGTCCGGATATGCCACCGCCTAGAAGATTCTACGTGCGGGCTACTTCTGGCCGTCGATATTCAAAGACTGTATTGTCGCAGTCCAAAAATGTCATTCGTGTCAAGTTTTTCAGCGCAAAATGTGTGCGCCACCTCTCCCTCTGCATCCTGTCATTATTGTTGGCCCTTTTGCAAAATGGGGCGTATATTTCATGATGTGTAACCCTCATTCAGCCGGGGGGCATGCATATATAATCGTCGTTGTCGACTACTTTACTAAGTGGGCCGAAGCGATGCCTACACTAGCTGCCGAAGGTAAGACAGCTGCCCAGTTTATTTTCAACCACATTATTGCACGTTTCGAGGTCCCTCAGGCCATTGTTACTGATCATGGTACTCATTTTCGAGATTACATGATGGGCGAGCTGACATGAAGATTGGGCTTATGACATGATAGCTCAACGCCATATTACCCCCAGGCAAATGACCAGGTTGAGGCTGTAAACAAAGTTTTGGTCACAATGCTTCAATGGACAATTGGAATTCATAAGTCCAATTGGCACCTCCAATTGTTCTCAGCTCTATGGGCCTACTAGACGTCAGCAAAGAGTGCGACCGGATTCACACCTTTCTAATTGGTGTATGGTCTGGAAGAAACTCTTCCGGTTGAGTGCAAAATTCCTTCTTTAAAGTTGGTTGTGGAACTTTTTCCCGACACCTCTCCTGAAGAAGAGCGTCTCTTGTATTTGGAACGGCTGGATGAAACCCGCCGCTTAGCTGCTTTAGTCATTGAAGCACAGAAAAAAGCGGGTCAAAGCCCACTTTGATCAATCTGTATCTCCATGTTCCTTTGTCGAAGGAGACCTCGTCCTCCTATACGACCAAGCGCACGACAAACTTGGAGCAGGAAAGTTCCAACCCATGTGGCATGGTCCTTACATAGTAAAACGAGTATTGAAGAATGGGGCTTATGAGCTCATTGATTACGAAGGAGTTCCGTTGGTGCAGCCTAGAAATGGGCTGTACCTTAAAAAATACTACGCTTGAAGTTATTTTTGGTGTGGTGTGTGTACATAGGTGTGTATATTCATTTGTGTGCATGTGTGGTGTGGTGTGCCATGTAAGCATCTTTCTGCTGATTCGGTCTTCCTCATTGTGCAGATGTCTATTACTCCGTTTGTGGGTTTCGCGGATGGTGCCTCCCGCAGTACCAGGAATCTGTCCTCGACAGCCCGGGTAATCTATGATCCTGCTGGTGAATTGGTTAATTTGCAAGATGTGTGTCTAGGGCCTACCACAAATAATGTTGCAGAATATAGTGCTGTTTTAGAATTATTAACCGAGGCCGTTAACCTCAGAATTCGTGCATTACTTGTGTATCTAGACTCATAGCTTGTAGTATTACAACTTAACGGTCATTATTCAGTAAGAAACCCATCCATTTTACCTCTGTATCTGCGTATTCGTTTACTGGAAAGAAATTTTGATTATATCACATATCAACATATACCCAGGCATATGAATACATTAACAGATGCAATAGCTAATTTGGTTGTAGATAGACATTTGTGTAATTTATAGAAACATCATCACATGTAAAAAGATCCATCCAGAAATAGGTGTATATATGTGTGTGTGTGTGTGTGTGTGTGTGGAAATGTTTGCATAGTGTGCATCACATAAAATCAAAAAATATACATGTTTGTCTGATAATAGCCGGAGAGAACATGTCTCTCAAAAAATATGCATGAAAAGCCCTAAATATCTAATCATCATGGTGCTTGTGGTAACATGCCACCGCACGCACCAATCGCCTTAGTAGTCTATGAAGGTGACTAGGCACCCCCACAGTGTGTCACTGGTAAGCTAATGGGACGTCTGCCAGCCGTGCATAGTCCGGGATCCCCCGGGCAATGCCCTCCAAGTTCTGGATCAGTTCGCTCCCTTCGCCACCCTCAGCCTGAGGGTCATGTGTGACATGGGTCCTCCGCACAATGGGAGACATGCTCGCAGGTCTCTTTGGGCTGACGTCTGCATACACATAAAATTGTTGTTAGAATGGACATGTATTACCAAAAAATCATAAATACATAAAAATCAAAAAGAGTATCATACCCAAATCCTCGTCCCAATCGTCCCCCTCCGGGAGCGGAAGATCGGGATCTCCGGTGAAATCGGTCCCAGCATAGGGCCAATCTTCAACCACGATCAGTTGTCACCATAACCACCCAAAGAACTTCGGCCTCCAGGACATATTTTGGCCTCCTCCTGATCTGGGAATAAGTGCTGCCCAGCAAGCCATCCTCGGCTCTCTCAGTATCGGCTCGGCAACTATGGCCCCTTGGCCCTGGAAAATGTGTAGTCGTTCCAGGATGAGCGACACCAAAATGGAACCGTAACCGAACTGCTTTATTTTGGCCTGCTTGCATCTTGTTAGCTGCCTCTTTATGTTGGTTGTCACCGATGTAGCCCAATCGAACAGTGTAGGACTCATACACTCAGAGGCTAGTATGAGTTGGGCCTTGGTTGCCTCATGTGGAGCTTGCGATCCTGCAGCTCGTGTAATGGTATGAAGCACTACCCTGAGTGCTAGGTCGCGGACAGTGTGGATGTCCACCTTCCCGCTTCCTGATCCTGTTCGTGCCCCTAGGCACACTCTTGCCATTACTATCTCCATTTTCTCTCTGAAAGGTCTGCTGCTAGTTATGATTGGCACTGGACCTCTGTGCGACAATCCGGTTATAAAGTAAACATCAGAGACCTCAAGAGCTAATACTTGGTCCCGAAGTTTAGATACCTCCTCATTTTCATCCCATATGCTAACCAAGTATTGTAGCAGCTCAGGTTGAGCTCGTAAGCATGGTGTAAGGAAGAATTTTTTGAGTCCACAATTCTTGAGTGCATTCATACAGGCTTCATTTTCCATATCCATTTCATCTTCCTCCCCATGTTCGCTCTCCTTCCATTCGATAACCATTGTGCCCGAATATCTGCATCAACACAATCAAAAATGCTTTATTAGACCTTTGGTACATTTGAAAATCCACATGGGTAGCTCACATTTTGAAATTGTTAAGCGGAAAATTAAGTTGTGCCATTGGCGTGACTGTTTTTCTAACAGTCGCGCCAGTTGGCGCGACCCCTTTGTGAAGAAATGTCCATTGGCGTGGGTCCGTGCCCGATACCCGCGCCAATGGAGTGAGCCCTAAAATTTTAAAAGGGTCCCTCCATAAGTCTAATGCACAATGAAAACTCATAAAAAATGGATTAAAATGGAGTTTAAGGGAGCGCCTTTTACCTGGAACAAATGAGGAGCTGAATGACGTCCCGGATAAGTCGAAATCACCGCCACAAGTTTGCACACAAACAGACCACTGTTGCTCTCCAATTGAGGTAAAAAGTAAAAGTAAATTGTTTTTACCATTTGAAGCCTATTTATAACTTCTTAAGTCAAAATTAGGTTTTAAATGTCATTTTTCTCAATATTTTAATATATTTTTGTCGAAAAATGGATTTTACACTTACCTTTATGTGCAGCGACAGGTTTTTACGCAACTTGAACAGTGATACGAGTTGTATTTTATACTTTTTCAGACTCGGTAAAAACACGAAAAAGTCATTTTGGAGTCATCTTTCAGCTCTTTTATGACTATCTAAACATGAAAATGTTGTCGAGTCCCTTGTCGTTTCGATCTTGTTAAAGTGGACACGAAACGACATCTGCCTAGTATACGTTTACCCATTTTTTGGGTTGGGATAGATTACTTACGAAAAAGGAATACCCTAGCCTATCGCAACTAGGAGGTTTTCTCAGACATAGTTTTCTACCTTTTCGGATATGAGGAACTATTTATGAAAAGGAACTTTTGGAGTTTACTCTTCCTCTGTCTTTTCAAACTCTCTAAACATGAAAAGACGCTGACTTCTCCCTTTGTCAGACTCGTTAAACCCTGATGACATTGGATTCAGTCGTAATGACGGTATTCGAGTTTCTCCTTCCTAGGGCTCGTTAAATGTACTAGGATGGATTCGTCCGAAGGACGGATTTATATGACAAGCATATGGTATCCTCTTCAAGCTTGTGTAAAAATAAAGAGGTACTCACCGAAATGGTGGGGAAAATGGAACCAGCATCATTGTCGTGTCGGCAGTATGTCGCTCTTGAACATGGCACTTGTCTGCATTCGTGTCGGGTTGGGGACATCTCATCTCGTTTTTCCACTTGCCTCCATGGGTTTGGGTAATCCCTTTTGACCTCTCATTTTCTCTTTGCCTTGTCATCATGACCTCTAATATTTTGATGTCAAATACTGCCAAACTAATTGTTGTGCCGCCATATGTTCAAGAGAAGTTGACCTCTGCAAATTTCAACCTTCCTCTGATTCTCGTCTGATCTTGATTCACAAAAACATTATACTCCTCTGTCTCGCGTCGATGATGTGGGAAACACTATGGCCCACCTTCGATCAAGGTCACTTCCTGTCAACTTCAGCTCATTATCCAGGAAGTTGATCTAGAGACTCCCTTCTGGTACCTTGGAGCCTGCATGCCTCAATGGCAGGTTCTTCGCGTTTGACGTGAGGTTTTCATCATTGGCCTCCGATCGATTGATTCTACAGGTGTTCGACGCCAGCTCACTGATTCGCATGCCGTAGATTGTACCTATAGTACCTTGAGGGCCATTGTCATCATTGGTGGTACATCTCACATATGTTAACAGCTTTCATCATTGGCTGGTAATCAAGCGATGTTCTTGCATGTTCGACTTCAACTCACTTATTCGCATGCTTGAACTTGTACTTTGTTCGGGTCGAGATGGAGCGCAAGACCCTGGATTTTTTCTATTGGAATCTAGGCTGCGATTTTGTGAATTATTATGATTGGTTACATGACTCACTGATTGGATGGCTACGACCATACTTGAGTCTCTTTATCAGTCCTTATTGGATGGCTGCGTCCATGCCTTGGATCTGGATTCTTGTATACTCTGTTATGGATGGTTGCGCCCATACCACATATATATCATGTATTTGAGATATCAGTTGTACTTCTCTACGCAGGTTTTCCGACGGCAGTGTTTTCAGTTGGACACGTTCTCGTAAAGCATTTCACCCCTCTCTCTCTTTCGAGCCTCATGCTTTAGGGGGCATCTGTTACACAGCAATTTGTCACCATCCCTGCAATTCCATGTCCCGCACATTGGAGGGCTTATTCCGTGACCTGTGAGCAGTGACATGATCTGAAAACACTTTCATGGCATTCCCCTAGACATGGACTTTCATTCCCCTGAAGACATCTCCTTGTGAAAAACCCTAAAAATAGCCTTTTCATCCTTGGCGCGACTAGCGAGTGTTATACCCGCACTAATGGGAGAAATATTCCAAAGAGGGTGCGCCAATTGGTGCTCTGTCTCAGAGTCGCACTCGCACCAGGCTTAATAAAGGGTGTTTTTTTTAAATAAATGGTGGAATATTAACTCCAACCAACTCCTGAACTGGTCTTTAAATTGAGTTGGGACGTTTGGCTCCGTATTTCCATGTAGAGGAAGTCATTTTCCACCTCTCATGGAAACTTCCTTGAGGATAGGGCCAATCCCATGATTGTAGGGATCCCAACTCCTCTTCAACCATCTATATAAGATTTCCATTTCCCTTTTCAAGCTAATCTCCAAGAGCCTTCATAGCCTAAAGAATGCTGCAAGAGCTTTGATAGTCCTTGTAGTGCCAAATCCATAGCAAGGAGATTGACGATCGAAGAGAGAGGCTTGTCCCCATTCCCGACAAGCTTTACTGAGAAGTATTCCGCTGACAACCCACCGAAGGAAGGTTCAGCGTCAGAGCCTGATTATATTTTTCTTTGTATGAATTAATGATAATTGACTATTGGTTATGGTTCCACTCGTATTGTTCATTATGATCATGAGTTGTGTCTTCTCTAAATGATACATAATTGCATATATATCGGTTTTTACGCTTGTGTTTGTCGTGTTTCTTGCATGTGCAGGTGTTCGATCGTGGCGAGCGAGAGGATTGTGATCTGCTGAAGCAAGGAAACGGGAGCGCCATCTTCCCTACGAACAACAGTGTTGGACTTGAGGTAGGCCTTCTTCGCAAGTTGGTTTATTGTAATTAGGAACCTGCGCCGTACTGTGATACGATTGTTGCTAGACCCGATCTGGGCTAGTAGGGATCGCCTCTGTCTGTAGAGGGGATTTACCTCTACAACAAGGAGATAAAGGGAAAAAACCCACAACCCAGCAACAACCTAATGGAGGCCTCTCCTATAAAAATATCTTACAGGGTAACAAAGCTGCAGGGTCACCTCCAGATCAAGGAGGATATACACCTAGGCCATATATAGTGGAACAGCTTGGGAAAACCCCTGCCCTAAAGATTGATTTTTCAAGAAAAGAAGAGTACGTCAAGCTATATGAAACCCAGGCTTTAATTTGTCGATTTAACTGTTTCTGGCCAAAGCCAATGGACCTCTTCCACTGGATTTTCACTCAATGGACAATGGAATGTGATACACATCTCTGCTCCAAAGGATTTTTCATTGTTAAGTTTATATCTCCGGAAGCCATAGATACAATCATCAGAGCAAGGCCATGGTTTTGGGGAACAACGAGCCTTTTTATGACCCCATGGTTTCTAGATTTTGACCCAAACACCATGACTGTCTCCAGAATGCTGGTCTAGGTCTGGTTATATAACCTCCTCCTTCACTTCCAGAGTGAACGGGTCCTGGAGGGAATTGGGAATAGTATAGGGAAATACATCAAAATAGATATGGAGAGAATTGAGGAGAGGATTTACACTTTTGCACGCATCTGCGTGGAAGTCGATCTAAGTAAAGGACTGCCGGAAAATATTATGCTGATCTACAAGCAACAAAACTGGTTGCAAGGATTAGATTATGAAAACACTGCATTCAGATGTAGAATTTGTCGGATGACAGCAAATTTGCAAAGTACATGTCCAAAAGCTAAGAAATCAAACAACAAAAAGAAACAAAAAGGGAAACAGAGAAAAGGGTGGCAATATCCCCCTCCTGATTCAGAGGAGGACGAATCCGAAGCAGAGGAGGAAATTACTCCCACAGGGACAAGAGATCCAAAGGAAAGACATATCATCTAACAAGGACTCTCAACTTCATCCAAATCAGGCAGAAAAGACTAGCGAGGACTTGAGTACCGAAGGGATCAAATGGCACCACTCCTCAGACACTTCAGATTCAAACAAGGACACAGGTACTTAGACAACAGAAAATCAATTAGTCCTTGCAACGATTGTGCCTTCCCAGGCCGAGTGGTGCAAGGTCGAGAAGAAGAAGGGGAGGAAAACCTGAGTTGTGAGTCAGCTACTCACTCTCTGGCAGCAGTGGTCACTTTCTTGGGGCCATCAATCTAGTTTTCTCTCGCCCTCCCTCTCTCGACTCTTTTTTTCTTTTTCTTTTTTTTTCTTTCTTTTTTCTACCAAATGCAATGGTCGCCCTGCTACGATGCATTGTGTGCCAAAGCACATGAGCCCTATGGGCAGTTGTCTAAAAATTCTTAAATGCATATGCTACATGTAACTTTTCATTTTATAAATAAAAATTTACTGATTTTTTCTGTGGAAAAAAAAAATTACATTATTTTTTTATATAAAATTATATTTTTTTCTTATTTAAATTATATTTTTAATTAAATAAATCAATTCAAGATTCTCAAAACTTTTAGAACACTAACTTATAAAAATTATAAAACTTAAATATATAATTATAATAGATTTCTGCTAAATTTCAGAGAAAACTAATTAAAAGTATATTCATAAAAAATGAAAAATAATTAACTAAATTATTTTATTATTATTTTAAAATCCATTTTTCTAATTTGTAAATATTTTACACCAAAGGCGTTTTTCTATTATGAGGTTCTTCTTGGTGGCACTGTAGAGATTTTTCATCCTCCATTGTAGAGATTGGGATGAAATTCCAATGACGTCATGGTTTAATCATGCACTTTTTTTCTTCGGACGAATGGCCCATCCAGCCACCGAACGAGATTAATGAGAGAAACCAAGCACCCACCGGATGATAGAAGGACCACTCGTTTCATCCATACACGAGAGAATATAGTACCATAGCCATGCATGAGACTTATAGCTACAGAAAACATGTTCCAAGGGATCCAGAGCATTTCTCCAACCAAGGCTTCCAAGACTAGTAACTCAACTCAAGTTGTTACGGGGATTCGAGAGCGTTTGTCTAACCCAGGCTCCAGGAACTAGTATGATCCAGATTTATGCAGGAACGCAATAGAATAAACATATAACCATAAATAAAGAGATGCAGCGGAAATAATACTTCATTTCATTAATATCAAAGAACTGAAATTTGCTTACAGACATAATGGAAATAAAACTAGCTAGGGTGCTGGTAGCTATCTCTGAGAAGATATGTGGCGGCTACAGGCCTCTGAACTGAGTTACAATGAGGCTTGAGGGCCTATTTATTATTGAGAAACAATGGAGAACCCTAAACATCCAAAAACCTAACCCTAGGAGATGAAGCGCCAAAACTATGGGCCCCGTTTGGGTAAATTGGTGTTTCAACTTCCCATGGATGTAACTTTGGCATACTATCTCCGTTTGACGCACATGATGCATCACTAGAAAGCTCTATCCGAGGACTACAACTTTCGCCATGAGTATCATTCCGATGCCCAAAAAACGTCGTTTAGGGCCTCAAAACGGCTCCGGAAGTTCAGGACCCGAAAAAATGCTAAAAATAGTAAGTTATGCCGAAACTAAAAACTGAAAGAGACAATGGTGGGGGCCCAAGTGGAATAGGCGGGTGGCCACCAATATCCACCTGGATCATAGTAACTCAACCCACGGGCATAAGGAACATGAGCAATGGTAAACCCACAACACCATGACTATCCAGGAAATGGAAAGGCTAGTTAAAACCATTGTCAATCTAGACAATCCCCCATGTCAATGAAAACTCATAACCAATAAACCACATGCATGTACCGTGCATACCAAAACTAGCAAGGAATCCATACATGCAACTCTATACCTATAAAGAAAACCTGTTATAGTTGTTGATCTCGCGGTCCTCTTCCAATTTCCTGCTTTTCCTTTGCCTTTTTTTCTCCAAATACCAAGTATGCCACACTCCTCCAAGTGTGCTCCTAGAAAAATCTAAGTGTCCAAGAGTATGAGAGAGAGAGAGAGAGAGAGAGACAGAGAATAAAATGAGAGTGCCAAAGACTGAACTAATCCTTAGAAGCCTTTTTATCATTGAGGCATATATTTTCTTCATTTTCCTTTCAATTTCCCTTACATGCAAATATGTGACCTTTCACCTTCCTTTTCTCCTAATTACTATTATTTTCATAAATAAAATGCCAATAAATGCCTCTTTGCCTTTCCAAGGCCTTTTCCATTGCCTTTGTCAATTTCCTTTAGCCATAATAAACCAAATGAACACCCATTAGGGTGATTTTCCCACCATTCAACTTGGAATACATGTCCCGTGACCTTGATATTATATTTTTTGGATGGAAATTCAACTAGGGGTTGTCATAGTTCCCACCCCGAAAATCCTCCTCCTTGCTCTACCAACTATTAGTTTCTCGATTAATTTTTTAACCTCTTTCATCTCTACGTCGTCCTCAACACAAAGATTATATTTGATTGACCCACTTTCGCCTTTTAGCACCCTTTCCTTCTTTTTATTTGTACTCTTTTTCTAGCTTTCGTGTGCATGTTCAACCCTACTTTCCCCTTCCTTTTTTCCCTCCTCATCTCCTCCCTCTTCTAAGTCTTTCGGATCAAGTATAGACCGAGAAATGGCCACAGAGGTGTTCCTTACACTATTCTCCAGAGTTGTTCTTGAATTTTGTTCCAGGGTATTAAGAGCCTTTGCATTAGGTTTCCCCCGGTATGGAATTTTAGATTGATAACCTCCTTCGCCTTACCCCGTGAAACTTCTATAACCTCCTCTTCTTAAACTGTTGTCTTAGGCCAAAAAAATGTTAGTTATATCCCCTCCCCTTGAGGTCTCGAAAGGGCCTACACTTGGGCGAGAACCAAATTGGTATTCCCTCTCATTTCTAGATTTTTCAAAGCCAAAATTTTGTCCTTGTAGGATGGATGTGTGTACTAGGTGTTATGGGAGATCAATTAACAGAGAAGCTTCACTACAACTTGGGTTCAAGGTCTTTTCTTTCCCTTTTGGGTTCACTGCAGCCTCTGCTAGGTGTTCAATAACATGCATGCCATATCTAGCAGGTTTTTCTAGCTGGGACTGAAAATTCCAACCTCGACATTGATTGCCATCCTTTTAGCTCTCCAAACCCCAAAATGTGTCGACGAAGTAAAAATAGACCCCCTATTAGGGATTTCCATCTCATAGTATTATAAGTCTATTTAAAATAAAATTTAACCGAAGAGTGCCACCTTAGACCAAAACGGTAACGCTCATTAGAGAGAAGTTGAGTAGTTTACAGTAAAAACGTCTCTGTAAAACAACAAAAGGTTAAAAGACTTCGTATTCCTCGAAAGACATAAAAAGCAACTCACAGCCCTCCGCACCATCAGACCCTACAACCATCCTGTTACTCCTTCCTGAGACTGTTAGCAACTTGATCCGCGTGCAAGCCCTAGCCACATGCAAACCCTAGTTGCCTCCCCATCTCTCTCTTGTTTCCAACCCCATCGTTCGCCATTGATTTAACATTTTATATAATAATTAATTTGTTTCTAACTCAATATTAATATATATTTTATTAAATATTTTGGAATTCTATATTAATATTTTTAAAGTAAAATTTAATTATTTTATGTTTTTATTTTAAAAAAAATTGTTTTATAAAATTATAATTTTTTCTTGTTTAAATTATATTTTTAATTAAATATATAAATTCAACATTCTCAAAACTTTTAGAACTCTAACTTATAAAAATTATAAAACTTAAATATATAATTATAATAGATTTCTGCTAAATTTGAGAGAAAACTAATTAAAAGTATATTCATAAAAAATAATTAACTAAATTATATTTTATTATTTTAAAATCCATTTTTCTGATTTGTAAATCTTTATTACGCCAAAGGCGTTTTTCTGTTATGAGGTTCTTCTCGGTGACACTGTAGAGATTCGTTATCCTCTGGAGATTTGGATGACATTCCAATGACGTCGTGGTTTAATCGTGCACTTTTTTTCTCAGACGACCGGTTTTTTCTCGAATGACTTCATGCTTTAGTCGTGCTCCAGGTGTGCAGGTTTTTTCTTGTACGAATGGCCCATCCAACCACCGAACGAGATTAATGAGAGAAACCAAACTCCCACTATATGATAGAAGGACCACCAGTTTCATCCATACTCGAGAGAATAGAGTACGACACCCCAGCATGAAACTTATCGCTACAAAAAACACATTCCAAGGGCTCTAGAGCATTTGTCCAACCAAGGCTTCCATGAATAGTAACTCAACTCAATATGTTACAGGGATTCCAGAGCGTTTGTCCAACCAAGGCTCCAAGAACTAGTAACTGAACCCACAGCGATAAGGAACATGAGCACCAACCAGAAAAACAAAGGTAAACCCACAACACCATGGCTATCCAGGAAATGGAAAGGCTAGTTAAAACCACTATCAATCCAGGCAATCCCCCATGCCAATGACAACTCATAGCCAAGAAACCACATGCATGTACCATATTACCAAAACTAGAAAGGAAACCATACATGCAACTCGATACATGCAAAGAAAACCCGCTATAGCTGCTAATCCCATGTTCCTCTTGTGATTTCCTGCTTTTCCTTTGCCTTCTTGCTCCAAATACCAAGTATGCCACACTCCTCCAAGAGTGCTCCAAGAAAACTCTAAGTGTCCAAGAGTATGAGAGAGAGAGAGAATAAAATGAGAGTCCCAAAGAGTGAACTAATCCTTAGAAGCCTTTTTATCATTGAGGCCTCTATTTTCTTCATTTTCCTTACAATTTCCCTTGCATGCAAATTTGTGACCTTTCACCTTCATTTTCTCCTAATTTCCATTATTTTCATAAATAAAATGCCAATAAATTCCTCTTTGCCTCTCCAAAGCCTTTTCCATTGCTTTTTCCAACTTCCTTTAGCCATAATAAACCAAATGAGCACCGACAAGGGTGTTTTTCCCACCATTCAACTTGGAATACATGTCTCGTGACCTTGATATTATATTTTTTACATGGAAATTCAACCAGGGGTTTTTACAGTTCCCACCCCAAAAAGCCTCCTCCTTGCTCTACCAATTATTAGTTTCTCGACTAATTTTGTAACCTCTTTCATCTCTACGTCATCATCGACACATAGATTATATTTGTTTGACCCACCTTCGCTTTTTAGCACCCTTTCCTTTTATTTATTTTTATATACTCTTTTTATGGCTTCTGTGTGCCTGTTCAACCCTACTTTCCCCTTCCTTTTTTCCCTCCTTATCTCCTCCTGCTTCTAAGTCTTTCGAATCAGGTATAGACTGAGAAATGGCCATGGAGGTGTTCCCTACACTATTCTCCAGAGTTGTCCATGCATTTTATTCCAAGGTATTAAGAGCCTTTGTATTAGGTTTCCCCAAATGAAATTTTATATTGATAACCTCCTTCGCCTTACCCCGTGAAACTTCTATAACCTCCGCTTCTTGAACTGTTGTCTTAGGCCGAAAAATGTTAGTGAGATCCCTTGCCCTTGAGGTCTCGAAAGGGCCTACACTTGGTTGAGAACTAAATCGGTCTTCCCTCTCATGCTTATCTTTTTCAAAGCCAAACTTTTGTCCTTGTAGGATGGATGTGTGTACTAAGCATTGTGGGAGACCAACAATCAAAGAAGCTTCACTACAACTTGGGTTCAAGGTCCTTTCTTTCCCTTTTGGGTTCATTGCCACCTCTACTAGGTGTTCAATAACATGCATGACATATCTGGTAGGTTCTTCCAGTTGGGATCGAAAATTCCAACCTCGACATTAATTGCCATCCCTTTTAGCTCTCCAAACCCCAAAATGCATTGATGAAGTAAAAATAAACCCCCTATTAGGCCTTTCCAGCTCATGGTCTTCTAAGTCCATTCAAAAAAAACTTTAACTGAAGAGTTCCACCTCAGCGCATAACGGTAACGCTCGTTGGAGAGAAGTTGGGTAGTTTACAGTAAAAACGTCTCCGTAAAATAGTAAAAGGTTAAAAGACTCCTCGTTCCTCGAAAGACAGAAAAAAACAACTCACCTTCCTCCGCACCCTCGGACCCTACAGCCGTCTTGTTACTCCTTCCCGATATTGTTAGCGACTTGATCCGCGTGCAAGCCCTAGCCACATGCAAACCTTAATCGCCTTCAAACCATAACTGCCTCCCCATCGCTCTCTTGCTTCCAAACCCATCGTTCGCCATTGATTTTACATTTTATATAATAATCAATTTGCTTGTGACTCAATATTAATATATAATAATGAATTTTATATTAGTATTTTTTAAGTAACATTTAATTATTTTATGTTTTTATTTAAAATATTTTTTTATAAAATTATATTTTTTTCTTATTTAAATTATATTTTTAATTAAATAAATAAATTCTAACATTATCAAAGGCGTTATCTTTGTTGGAGTGGGGTTGGGTGACACTGTTCACCCCACCCAACCATAACCTTTTCTCATGGCCCTTCTTACAATCATATTCTGACATGTGTTGAAACTTTTTTAAGGTGTTTTAAAACTAGAGAATCATATTCTGACATGCGTTGAAACTGTTTTAAGGTGTTTTACCACAAGGTCAGGATTCGAACCTGAGACATCCTTTCCCTTTGTTGCCAAGGTTTCTTGCTTTTGTTCTGTTTTTAGGGTTATTCTTTTTTGTGACTGGTTTTCTTGTTTGTGCATGGATGCAAGCCAACGGAGCGCATAGAGGTCACAGGATCGAGTTCCGTGAGCCTGGTGTCTTCTTATCATCCGAGCCTGGCGCCTTCCTACTAGCCCAGTCCTGCGTCTTCGTCTTTCGCGAGCTCGGCTTCGTCATCGTTCGAGCACGGTGGAGCAGGGGCGGCAAACTCTTTGATCCCATGGCTCAAGAACCTCTCATCAAACCAGTCAGAATGGCATGGGGGAAAATGCTGAATTATTTCAGAAGGAACAACTCTGCACATGTGGGTGGGTAGTGTTTATACCATATGTGTCGATTCAAAATGATGGGTAGATGAGGCCCTCCTCCTGTCACTCTATTTGCGACAAGCATTTTACCCTTTCACTTATTGCGCCGCGTGATCTGGAGGAGGAAGCAAGCGTGTTGTTGTCCTCAGGGCCACGGTGGTTAATGATCATTTAGGATGATCATAACCACCGTGACCCAGACGAGAAGAATACCCTCGCCTTTAGTTACATCGATTTCGAGAAACTTGACACCTCAAATAGAAACAAATTTTACAATAGGATTACTGCTATTATTTATTGCTCTACCGGTTGATATGGAAGAGGAAGCAAGCGTGTTATTTCTGTACGGGCCACGATGGTTTATTATCGTTTAAGACGTTCAGAACCATCTTTTCCCTGGCCCTGACGAAAAGAATACCCTCAAATTTGGTTACATCGATTTGAGAATGCTGACTCCTCGAATAGTAGCAGCTGTGGCAACGTCATTTGCCCATCTTGGTAATTCCTCTACCAAACAATATGTTGAATCAAAAAAATGTATTTAATAGATCCAAAATTAATAGGGATAGAGGAAAGGTCGAGGTGAAGGTTAAAGGTTTGATTTATGTTAATACGGTGATTGTTTAGATTGCTTTTGTTTGATCCTGTTCTTGTCTTCTCTTATGTTAATTTAATAGGTCATGAATACAGGTGCTTCATATCGACTGATATCTTAAGGCCGGTTTAGAGATGATGGACCATACCCCCAAATCTTCGGCCGCACGTTACCATAGTTGCCTCAGTTTCATCCAGAGGATATTTCCTTTAACCTTGTATTACTTCTTCGATTTAGCGTAACTGCTAGTGGTCTGTTCAGAGAGTTTTTCCTTCAACCTTAGAATACGTTACTTTAGCATAATTGTTAGAGTTCTGTCCAAAAGTCCTTTCCGTCATTTGTTGTTGGAAATTAATAAAATTCCATTTCCTTTTCATCGTATGATTATATAGACAGGGATAAAATGAATTCCATATTTTGATTTTAGGGGATGAATATGGTCGATGGGAAGGATCTAAAAAGATGTGCTTTACAAAACAGTAAAAAGCATTATAAACTTTGATGAATTAAAGAGGGCTAAAAGAGCTTTTTAGGTGCATGGAGTCAACACAGTTTCACAAATATCTGACAATCATTGTAACATGTAGAGTTAAACAATTGTTTTGTTGATATGAGTCGGTTGCAGCTGCCAAGGGATGAAGGGGATTGTTTGGGAAGCAAATAAAAATGAGCTAAGGTCTTTCATCAACATGTCAAGAGATGTTGGTTATTACTGGATTAGGCTTATCATTTATATTCTTCTCACCATTTTCATTGGAACTATCTACTTTATAATTGGTACCAGCTATGATTCAATATTGGTAAGAGATTTATTTATATTCATTTCTCATCATGTTGGATCAGCAAAAACTCTTTTGCTTGTATATTTTTTAGCTTATTATTCATTCAACTTATGTATGAATTATGCCAGGCAAGAGGAGCTTGTGCTTCCTTCGTTTTTGGCTTCGTTACCTTTATGTCCATTGGAGGCTTCCTCTCATTTGTTGAAGATATGAAGGTGATTTATTCCACCCCTCAGCAGTTTCAATATCTTTAGTCTTCATGTGTTGCAGAGAATTGAATGGAGGCTCCTTTATTATTTGTTGGTTACAGGTTTTCCAGCGAGAAAGGCTCAATGGAAATTATGGCGTAGTAGACTTTGTAGTGGGCAACACACTTTCAGGAATGCCATACTTGCTTCCCATTTCAGTTATATCAGGAACAATTTGTTACTACATGGTTGGGCTGCATCCAGGAATTTCCCATTACCTTTTCTTTACAGTAGGTTTATATGCAAGCGTTACAGTGGTGGAGAGTCTTTTCATTGGTGCAGAGTTATGTGTCATTGTACTTTTGATATGTAATTTGGTCACTGTTCTGAGACGATAATGATACTATTATCAATAAACCCTTTCTTCAATGCATATGCCATTATACATTTCACTAACATTTTTTCTTATTGCAATAATATCTTGACCATGATTTTAACACCCACCTTAGATTTAGTCTCAATAATTTGCAAAACAAGAACTTGGACAAACACACACCATACTATAAGCAACAATGATCCAAGTTGTAGGGCGTTTCCTCCATATCCTCTTCAAAATCCGCAAGTACACCAACCACTAACATGCATTAAAGAGGCCACAGACAAGTCTACATGACGCTGCAAATGTGTCACTATTCTAGGAAGATTCAGATGATAATTCAGCTAATTAGCTATTCTAGGAATGCTACGCTAGTTAATTGGTCACGAGCTTCCAGATTATGAATGTCATATGGCCACTCCCATTGATTTATTGGAATATTTAGAGAAAGCTCAAGTGCATGGATCTCTGTTATTAGTTTTTAGCTAAATTTCCTTAATATAAATGACTCAGTTTCTAGATATGACATGTTCAGAATGGGAATAGGTCATAGTTGCCCGGACAACAAGAGGAACATAGTAGGTTCTAACTAGCCTTCATTGGCTCATCTTGACCGGTCCCCACCTCAACAATGCTGCACGTCATCAGAAGCTTGACCAGAGGGAAATTCCTTTATGTAGCCTCCCCAAGTCTTTTGTGACAGACTTAACAGTGAGGTCAAAGAAAGTTTAATATGTTGAATGCATGGTCTTCGTATTCCTTTTGCACATATTTCCTGCAGCTACAAAATCTCGGGTGTGCCAATGCTTCCCCAACACTTACTTCAATAAGGTGTTTCTTCTGGTTGTCTATTTAAGATTGTTAGTGGTACACTGTAACTTCTGGAAATCTTCTATCATTTTCTTTTCAAAGAAAAAAATGAATATATACATCACAGACTATCCATGAATCTGTCAAAAAGAGTCGGATTATATCCATTTCACTATCAAATCTAAAAGACCTTTTCTGATGACTTCCTCATCAGGCCCAGAATTTCAAATTTATCTTGCCTGTTATATGGAAATTTTATGACAGTCCTTTGTTTCTCATGCCTGTAGCTTACTAGTCCAACTCTATAATACCAAAAAGTTGTTTATAAAATGTAGGCCAACTGTGTCTAACTAGAATTCCACTATCAAATCTTTCTCTATATTCTTTTTTATATCTATAAGATTATCAACCAACAAATGGTGACAAGAAATAGGCGCTGCAACTAAACATATTTTCTAACTTAACTTCTATTGAAACCACCACTCATTCGAATTTATTTTAATCACCACTCATTAGAGTTTATGACAGGTAAGGTAAATATGTATATGTCAAAGTTACAGTGTAGAATTTCTGACATGTCACATTTCATGTTTGAAAATTTTCCACAGCTGTGAAATACGCTTAAGATTGAAAAAAACATCCTTTAGAACGTCAAATTCCAGGCATGTTCCTCATATTCAATCATCTTGCATTAGTACAAAATTGTATAAAATATAGGGATACCAAAGGAAGATATTACAACCAACTGTATAAAATATAGGGATACCAAAGGAAGATATTACAACCAACTGTATAAAATATAGGGATACCAAAGGAAGATATTACAACATGTTGGAAGTTCAAGCGCTTCTTTTTAGAGATAAGTTGAAGTCCTTGTGATTGCAACATTTTCTGTTTTTCATAGAGTTTAGTTGACGATTGAAACATAAAGGGAAACATGTGTGGAAATTTGCAATCACTTTACCAAAATGCAGATGGTACGCCAATACTACAAATACAATTCCTAGATTTATCTCCAAAGCGGATGGTAGTATGGCACATCAATAGTTCAAGCCTAATTCCTAGATTTATAGTGCAAAGCAGATGGTAGTATGTCACACCAATAGTGCAATTCTAATTCCTAGATTTATCTCGAAAGCAATCTAGCACAACTTATTTTTGTAACAATGGGTTATGCAGGGAGTCAACATATTGCTCACATTGGGCAACCTGATTGTGCTCTTCATATCTTGGAAAGGACTACTCTACCCTTTCTATGCAACAGGGCATAAAACAAGATTACAGAAAAACATGAAATTGGTTTTTTAATTTAGAAGTTTGGAACTACATGCGTATTCCTTCAAACCTGTATTTCAAGAGGAACAAAGCATGAAGTATTTGTATTAAAACCCATTTTCTTGTAGTATGTTTTATTAGTTATGGGGCCCCACTTTTATGAGGATAGGTATAATAAGTGTTGATAACTCGGAGTACAAATGGTTACCGGATTTTTCTATTCTAAGACATCAGGATATTATAATTTAAATGTGAATTTTCTACATATCAGACCCTACATTTTATGCTTTTAAAATTTGCCTAATGCATGCCTTACGCTGACTTTTAAAATTTTACTTTCTCGGGTAAAATTTAATGAAAATATCCCCTTCTTTAATATCAATGCTAGATCCATCCAACAATAACTTTTGGGCTATAAGTATATTTAAGCTGGATCCATCTGAGCAAGAAAATTGCAGCCACGCTGATATGGCAATTTTTTCTAAAAACAGTGTAAACATTGTGATACCTATTGAATATTTCATCCACAATTGTCTCAAAAATGTCTTTGATAAGTATTGAATACTTCATCCACATTTCTGTCAAAAATGGTTGTGATAAGTATTCAATGCTTCCTCCACAATTGTGTCAAAAAATGTTTAAGTTTAATAACTCGCAAACAACAAAAGAGCATAAATATATAACACAACTACCATGTAAATCAAAAAACTTATATATATTGCAGTTCAAGATCCAAGGGGAAGTGCAAAAAAAAAATGCTCTCTTCTACATGACAATGCTCTCTTCTACATGACGATTCAAATCAATAATAATAAAGTTAATCTTTTTTTCATAGCAATTCTCAATGCAATCCCATTTTTACATTTTCAGTTCATGCATTTGGATTCCAAACATATCCACATCCACATTTATGTTCATTGTGTTTTTTACAGAACATTTCAAGATTTTTTAGAGAAGATTTGCATTTGCCCAATCATAATGCAATATAAAATTCAATTTCACATAAATCTTAATTTTGGGAATACAATTTCACACAGATCATATTTCTGATAATAAGGTCAAATGTCCTCTAACAACACTAATTGTCATCAACCCTAACACTAATATTTCAAATCTGATCTAAAGATTGCCTTCAAAGAAAGGTTTAGCGATATGACCTCCCACCTTTTCTCACCGCTCACCTATTGTGGGACCTAAAAGTTTCCCAAATGGGAGTGCTTCGATCCAAAACAAGTTAATATCAACTAAGACTCCTCTTCATGGCATAAGAACTTCAGATTGGCTAACTAGGGATAGCACAAATAATTATGCTTCATACTCTAAAAGCCAACAATCCATGTAACCAATAACATGTCCATTTCATATGTTTTCCTCTTCAATGTCAGAGTTTGCACCCCAGAAGTTCACATTCATTATGTACCCTTACATGTAGCACAACATAATTCATAGCTCTTCGTTTTTCCCTTCGAAAGTGCAATTGCTAGTTTTTTCTTATTTAAATTATATTTTTAATTAAAAAAATAAATTCTAACATTCTCAAAAAAAAATTGAACACTAACTTATAAAAAATATAAACTTAAATCTATAATTATAATAGGTTTCTACTAAATTTTGGAGAAAACTAATTAAAAGTATATTCATAAAACTAAAAAACAAAGATAAATTTAGGAAATTAATTTTTATTATTTTAAAATCCATTTTTCTAATTTTAAACGAATAGGCTAGGGAGGCGGTACCTAGTGAGAATCTTGGGCTTCATCCCATTTGTTGATCCTGGCTTGTGAATTCTTCATGTTGGAATCGTTTATGGAAATCTTGTTAAATATAACTCATATCGAACCTCTCGAAGATTCTCCATTCAGTTTCAGAGCACAGCCAACCACTTTCACTTCTGATGTTTCGCTTATTTGTTTGCAGCTTCTATTGTTTTTTATCAGGCCTTATAACGACTTCTCAAATATATACCTACCCCTTAGTGTGCAAGTTTTTTCTCGGAAAGAGGAATGGCCTATCAAAAGTGTTTATCGAAACAAAGTTGGCTAACCAACAATATAGACACAGTGGTTCGGAGATCCAACAATAGGACCATCGTTAGTGATGTCAAGCCAACCGCTTAATTACACTTTTTTTTGGTACATAGATTGTAGCTTTTGGTGAATTTTTGGAGTGGTTAATGACTATATCTCGTCATGCAACCACTTTTGAATCCTTTTTTATGGAATTAGTTTTCCAATAAGCTCTTATTTGCTAGTTTTCCAACAAGCCCTTATTTGCAACAAGGGTTTCAAAACTGATTCAAATATGTTAAATTAATAGTATATATACTCGCCTCCATCGACTCCTCCTCCATATTTAAGAAAACTTTCACTGTCATATCTTTTAGTCATGTTTACAGGGAGAAAAATGAGGAAGCTGACCGTTTATCAAAAAGAGTTTTGGAGGGCACTTTTGGTATTATGTATTATGAACTGACTAACTCTCATGGCCCAGGAACAGCGGGAAAGATCAATTTAGCATAAAGCGTTGGCTTTACTCAGGTTCCTTTTCACTGGTTTTTTGAATACTTTCCTTCGGGTCGGATGGGCGTTTGTCGCCTGGGTTAGGGTTTTCTTTACTTTTTGTGCGTAATACGCTAATGATATTTTCACTGTATACAAAACTGTATAGGCAGGATAAAACTGTTGTTCCTTTTTTTTGGAACATGTTTACCTTTTTGTTGGAGAAGTATGTTTTTTCTAATTGTAATGACCAGTGGGAGGCTTGTCCTCATCTGATGATTGTTTTCTAAGTGAACGTTTCGTTATAATAGTCTTATGTTCTAGTACATAATATAAACCAGTCGTATTTTCATGCTGAAAAAAAGAAATATCTCTTCGAATTATATAAAAAATTTCTTTACATTTATGTTATGCACATAAAAATTTCTCTATGATTTTTTTCTTCTTTTAATTTCTATTATTTTTAATATTAAAAATATATATATATATATTAAAATTAAAATATTAAAAAAAATTAAAAAAAATCTTTCTGCATTTGCAACATTGCCTATGAGATTTTAAAGTTAATAATAATACTTTATTATACATGAAAATTATATGAAAATCTTCTTTTTGCACTTATTGTATCTAGGTAGCCATAACTTTATTATTATACATGAGGAACAGTTTTATTTCTTATGGAGCATGTGTCATTTTGTCTTATGTTTTGTCTTTTGCGTTGTCGTTTTATCTTTTTGATACTCGCTTTTCATTGGAGATGAGGTTTTTTTTATCTTAAAGGAGTAACAGATTTAAATGTGAAAATGTAGAGGATAAAAACAACACTTTAAATTATAAATTATAGTTATTATTATTATTTTCAATTATATTATATAGTTTTATTATTAAAAAAATTAATATATAGTCATATTTTTGGATCATTGGAAAATAATGTATTATAATAAAATTTCGTGTATTGTTTTTTTACTCTATGAAATTGGTTGACATTATGTTTCAAATAAATTTTGAAATAAATTATAATAACTAAAAATATTTTTAGTAGAGAATTACAATGTTTGAGTTGTATAAGAATGTTATTGTTAAATTAATGAATATTAAAAGTTTGTTAGAAGAAATTAATTATAATGTAGGAGTTAAATGAGGTTGTCTCCAATTTTCTGTCACTTTTGGCATTTATATTAACAAGTTGAAGATATATTGACAGTTATATATTTCTCAAGGGCAGAATTTTTTGACACTTATATATTTCCCAATGGTAAAAGAGTTTTTGACAGTCATATATTTCCCAAGGGTAGAAAAAACCGAAAACACCTTCGCCAGACTCTTTGCACCTCTTGGTGCAAATGCTAGTTTTTAAAAGACAAAGTCATGCAACCTTATATATATATATATATATATATATATAAACAAGGCCGGAATCTAGGACATCGGCTCTTTAAGTACAATTATTACACAGTGGAGATTTTTATTTGGATATATCCCACGAAAACCAAAATGTACAACAAAACAATTGCAAAGATATCATAAGAGTGATCTTTACAATCAGTCACTATTTGCTCTATCATCATAGTCATACTCATACATGTCACGAGCAGCTTGTTCATCTCTTGGTCGATAAAGTTGGTTAAGACTTATTAATTCATCATCCAGGTCTGGAGCAAGGACTTCATATGGAATAGACTCGTCTAACCATGGAGGAGCTTGTTTGTGCAGACAACAATAGAACGGAAAACTGTAAAAATGAGGTGGTCGGTCTGCTTCATCAACTGAAATACGTCCTTTAAACTTTACTGAGAGTTTAAAGGATTCATCTTTTTCATCTGCTATCATGACTGTAGTTTTTTAGTGTACAAAATAGAATTCCAGAGCAAAATCGTTCTGGACAGCAACATGGAGTTCCCAACTCAGGATATTTACAAATTCTCTAAAATTCCTATTAGAAATATAAGTGGCTCTGGGCATATACCTAAACATAAATAACTTAAACCACGGACTACACCAATTATTAGCAGGATCAATAGCTACTGCATAGAATATGACCTTGACAGACCCATGTATTTTGGCTCTTTGATGAATAGAAAAATAATTTGACTAGGTCCAATCTGTGTTTTGGATGCAACCAAAATAGACGGGATTATGTTCTCTAGACAAGGCATAGTAAACTTTCCAAGGTCTAATTCTATATGGCAACTCTTTGGTGTAAGACCACTGTGCTTCAGCTGTATTAAACCATTTCTATAGTATTATATGTTTGACTTCTAATGGTAATACAGAATACTTCTTTACAAAACACTCAAAACAAAACTCATAGTGACAGTTACTGCATATGACAATCCGACTGACTCTCTTAGACTGACTCTGACTAGACTGAACTGAACTAGTTGAAGCTTCATGTTGGTGAAGAGGTCTGAACATTTTGATTTCTTTTACTGTCTCTGCACCCTCTCGAGTAAGCATATCAGCAAGATAATTTTCTGCACCAGATTTATAAACAATATCAAAATCAAATCCTTCAAGCCAAATAGCCCATCTCAATAATCTGGTACTTCCTTGTTCAAGCAGCTTCTTGTTTGCCAGGATATTTTTCATATGCTTCAAATCTGTTCGGACAACAAACCTCACACTTTTCAGGAACAGATTGAACCTCTTAATTCCCCTCTTAACTGCAAGAATCTCCTTATGGGAAGAAGGATATTTCTTTTCAGTGTCATTAAAAGTTCCAGAGGAGTAGGCACAAACTAATTCTTTTCTTCCATGCTTCTGGAGAAGTACAGCAGCCCATGTGTGATCAGAAGCATCTGTTTCAAGAATAAAAGGAAGATTAGAATCAGGAAGTTTCAATTTTGGCAAATCATTTACCTTGCTTTTAATATTTCTAACTGCTACAGTCATTTCATTTGTCCATCCTGATGCCTGTTTTTTCAACTTGTTTTGCAACACCTTGGTATCATCTGCCTGTTTCTCATAAAATTGTCTTATGTAATTAAGACAACCTAGAAACCTCTGGAGTGTCTTAACATCTGGAATGATATCAGGAAACTTGGTTAAATGAACAAGAACGTGAGGCTGCAGGTTAACTCGTCCTTTCTCTATATGCAAACCCAAATAGTCTATTCTGACCTTTCCAATTTGGAACTTTTCTTCAGAGTCAGAAAGCATAAGACCATGCTTGAAAACTAGCTCATAAAAGCTTTCTAAATGTTTCTTGTGGCTATTCACATCACGACTAAAAACAAGCAAATCATATATATATACAATAATATACTCCTCCCCAGCAAAAATGTCTTCCATCCTTTTCTGAAATTCAGAGGGGGCATTTTTAAGACCAAAAGGTAAGACTGTCCACTGATATTGGCCATGAGGAACGGTGAAGGCAGTCTTGTAGTGATCAGCAGGAAGGATGCCAATTTGCCAGAAACCACTCTTTAAATCAAATTTACTGAAAACATTGGCATTGGCGATTTTGGCAAGCAGAAGTTCTTTATTAGGTAAAGGATACCTAATAGGAAGCAGGGCATCATTGAGAACCTTATAATTGATAACAAGTCGTTTATTCCCTCGTTTCTGTTCACTATGCTTGTTAACATAAAAGGCTGGACAAGCCCAAGGGCTCTTGCATGGCTCAATCAGCTTCTGCTCTAATAACTGGCTGATTTCTTGTTGGCAAAGTTCTTGTTCAGAAGGGGTCATGTGATTTGCACTGGCCTTTTGTGGCTTAGGAGTATAATTTTCTTTATAAGGAAGACTCGCAAAATATTTTTCCCTTGTCCAGAAGGCATCTGGACGACTAGCAGTGCAATCTGTGCGAAGCCTGGCCAAAATTTTTTCAAGAACCTGTGGACCATGTAGTTCAGCATTTTTGACAATCCTGTTAATCTTGGTGAGATCCTGCAGACAATGCTGAAGCTGATCTTCTTCTGAGGGAGAAACATTAACCCTGTAATCACTTGAGGATGGAAATTCAACAAGACCACTTTTGGTAGTGAAGGTAACTGTGCCTTTACCAAAAGTATCTGGGAGTAGATCATTTAAAAAATCTTGACCTAACATAAAATCACAACCTATATCAAAACTGTACAAAGTTACTCTGACAATAACATCATTCAAACAAATGGGAAAATTTGGGGCTATATGATTAATCTCCATCAAATCTTTTGTGATAGCCCTGAACTGGAGCTTTGTAGGATGCCAATATTGAGCAGGAATAGCACCAAACTTACAACAGTTGCTCATAGCTCCGGAATCAATCTGTGCATCGAGAGTGTATTCCTTAATCTTGGGCAATTTAATTTTAATAGGAATGACCACTCTATCACCTATTCCCATGATTTTCATTTCTTCTATTTTTGGCTCTTCAATCAAGACCAAATTTCTTTTGGGAGGCTCTTGCAATAAGGCAGATGATAATCTAGAATTACAGTCATCATACTCAGAAATAAGGATTTGCAATTTGGTTGACAGATTAATCATTTTTGCTCTAGTATGATGAATGGAGGATTCTAAATCTGTAATCTTCTTTTGAAGAGAACTGATTGTATCCATACCTTCTTTTGGATGTTCAATAATTTTCAATGGTTTGAACATTGAATCAAATTCTTCTTCAATAAAAGCATCCTCTTCAAAAACTTTCTTCTTTGACTTAGAAGGCAATTGTTTTTCTAGGCCTTCTAATTTTTCTTGTAACCTTCTTCTAGCAGTAAACTGAAATGGATCAAGCATTTCCATTTCAGCTTTGACTACTGCAATCTTCATCTGCAATTGTTCTGAGGAATTAGAAAAGAACATCTTAATATCAGGAATAAAAGTTTCATCTGAATCAGAAGATTCAGATTCTATTGTCAATCTCCCAATATCAGGAATTTCACAAGTATCAGAATCAGAAGAACTGGAAATCTCAAAATATTCTCCATCAGAGTGAGATATTAGATCCCAATCTTGTGGATCATGTACAGTAGAAAAGATATTCACAATCTTCATTTGCTTCTTATCCTTCTTCTGACTACATGTGTTTGCATAGTGTCCTTCCTTTCCACAGATAAAACAGACAGCTTTTTTAGAAGGCTTGGATCTTTTCCTAAATACCATTCTCCTTCCTTTCTTAAATGACTTCTTGGGAGAATAATATTTCTTTTTTCTAGGAAAATATTTGTCTGTCTTACAAGAACAAGAATATTTAGAAACATTTTTCTTCTTCTTTTCATGGCATCCAAAATCATAGGTTTCTTTGAAATTATTGCACAGCTTTGTGCTAAAATGCATTTGTTTTTTGAAGTTCTTTTTGGCTTTTTCAGCAGCACATTCTCTTTGAAGTATAGTGACAATCAACTGATGGATTGCTGCAAATGATTGTCCTTCAAGACTGATATTATGCTCATCTATATGTTGATTGATCAGATCTGGTATTTTGCCTGGCATAGATGCTATATAATATCTCAGATATGCAGGATTATGAGAATCATGAGCTTGGTAAAGCAATTTTTGCATAACATAGTAATAATCTTGTAAATGATCAATATCACATAATCTCTGAGACAAGAATAACTGTGCATGATGATGAGAACCTTCAGGAACTGCTCCTACAAACTCATGCCTTAAAGCATCAAATAGCATCTTTGGTGGATCATCTTCTTCATCAATTATGGCATTTTTATTTTCTTCAGAAAGTTTATCCCACCATTGTTTGACTACACCAGTAAATGACCAAGAAATCAGTGTTATTATGTCTGACCAATCACCATGGGTTTCTGCCTTTCTTTGTAATGCCCAAGCATACAGATTATGTAAGACATCTATAACTGCATCTGTATCCAAGCAATCAATATTGATTAACAGTGTGTTTCCATAACCACTATTGCTAGGATTTTGTGTTCTGGCATTAAGATTCTGGATATTATCAGTATATCTCCCAAAAGGACTTGAGGCAGAGGCTTCATGGGCTGTTTCAGTAGCATTCCTTCTTCCTTTGCGTGGGAAATTAAATGGCTCGGTTCTATCTCTTTTAGAACTTGATTCTCCTTGGGTAGGTTCACCAGGGGTTCTAGAAGTACCAGTTACTCCAGACATAGCAAGAATGCTTTTAGGAGCAGATGGTTGACCATTTTCTAACAAACTCCTTAAACTGACATATTGCTTTGGAAATCTATAACTTCAATAGAAGGAAGCTCTTGCAATCTTTTCCTCATCAGTGCTATCTTTTCTGTGGCTAAAGAAATTCCCTTTTGGACTTTTTCAATTCTTGTGATATCAATATTCTCTACCCCCTTAAAAAGTATGCTCTTGGTAGAGGACTCCGGGACTGAGGATTCTGGTGCTAAAGAAGATAATTTAAGCTTCGGACTAGACAGATCAACTGCTCGATAATGTGGAGGAGAAAGAGGAGCAAGAAGAGCATTTTTAAGATGTTCCAAAGATTTGGCTATAATTCCCATGTTAGAGTTTATATCATTGAGCTGCTGGGAATGTTCATGCTGATCCCCCAAGAGTGCATCATAACTTGTATGCAACTTCTTAATATGTTCTTTGACCTCTAAGACATCTCTGGCCAGATCATCTATATTTTGTAACATACACACTATTTGGTAATTAGTGTAGTTATGTACTTTTTCGGATTCTGGTTGATCTGGGTCAGTGACAGGCTTTGTATGCAACCATTGCATATCAGCTTTTAAGGTTCCATTCTGAAACGTTCTTCTTGACCTTCCTGTATCCAAATATCTTTCATTAATTTTGGCAGATAGTTCTTGAGGGCCTCTACGTAAGCCACTAAAACTTTTGATATCTGGAATCAAGACTTGAGGTTCTCGGCTTGGAGATTCTGTCTGGAAAGTGGATGTGGATGGAACACAATATTCACATTGGTCATTGATGTGAGATGTAGATCTTCTGGGTTGATCTATTTTGACTGGAGGAACAAGATATCTGACAGACATACTTCGAGGTATAATTGAAGCAGATTGTGGAGACTTAGTTCGGGGAACATAAGACTTTGGAAGAGCGAAAGTGGGGTAGGATGGAGAAGGATTATTATGATTAACTCTACCCCCCAAAAATGGAGATCTTGTAACAGTAGACAAAGAGCGAGGAAGAGTGGGAGAAATAAACTTTAGACCAGAAGTGCCATCAGCATGTTGGACTGTAGACAACTGTTGGGGTTGTTTGGATGTTTGCAGTTGAGGATATTTTTGAGATAATGGAGTATAAGTACTACTCCATTCATCAGGGAGAGTGCAAGCTGCAAATCCAATCTGTAAGGGAGCAGTATTCCCTGGACCAACAACAACACCTTCTTTAAGGGCACGTTCCTTTAGTTTAGGATGTAGTGGTGGCATGGTGGTGGAGACAAAACGAATATAGATAGAATAATGGAGCTGAGCTATCTGTGTTTGAGGAGCGACATCAAAACCATGAAACTGAATATAAGCATGTAGAAATTCGTTAATATATGGATCAGTCAGAGACACTTGATATCTGGGAATAACTGATGACCATGCAGGACCATTATTAAGTGGGCTTTGGAAACCTCCTATCAAAACATCATGAAACTGATTCATCCTGGTATCTAAGACACATGCAAGGCAAGATGTGTTTAAGCTAGGGCGGACTAAGGGATTTATGCCGAACTGAAGCATTCCAAGATGAATGTATTTATATCCTTTACTTAACCCCCATTCAATATCTTCAGGCTTAATCAGAGGAATCTGATAAACATCTTGTCCAGTAGAAACAGGAATATTCACAGAAGTAAATCTAAACAACTGAGCAGCTTTAAACTGGAATGTAGGAAGCTTGTATAATTTATCAACATCAATCTCTGGCAATGTCCAGTTAGGATCTAGCTCATATTCTTGAACAACTACTTTCTCATCATATAATACATCATTTTCATGAGATTTATTCAGATACTTAGAAAGAAAAGACCATCGATTCTTATGAGCAATTTTTCTATCTTCGGGCTTCTGAAAAGCAAACTCATTCATATAACCAGCCATTGCAGAGAGGTATAAGTAAGAACCTGAACAGAGAAGTAAATAGAAGATTTCTTGCACCAGGAAAGAAAAACACGGCAGTCCTTCGCCTCAACAGCTCTCAACCAGCGCCTTACAGTCACCTTCAGACTTGTGGACAGGATCTCAGACAAATACCATACAATGGAAAACCAGATATTGGAGAAATTACTCAGACAAAGAACCAGAATGGATCCGATACCAATTTTATACAAATAGATCGCACAAGATCGCACAAGCTTCATACACAGTTAGGACACAAAACTCATTTCATTATCAGTGGATTACAACTCCGTGGTGCAAGCAGATCAGGCAGAATGCCCGCAGATGCAGAGCAGGGAGATTCAATACAGACTCAATATACAGACTTAGAGAACTTTCTTTGATGCAAGCAGTTCAGGAAGAAGTTCCCGCAGATGCAGAGCAGGGAAATATCTCAGACTCAGACTCTAGACACACTCTCTCAAGCTCTCAAACTCCGAATAACAAATGAGGTGGTAACACAAATATTTATAGCATTCTAGCAGGTCACCCGGTGCAAACTTTTACCGGATACCGGAGACACAAAGCATCTACTTTCGGCTAGGACATCGTGCAAGATGCCTATCACGAGAGTACTATTTTTCTAGGATTCGGGCAAGTGGGGACAACCACTTGTTATCTCGTCCCTTGGAGCTTATTATGCCGATATGCATTATACTATTTACGCTGAAAGGCGTTCTCTCTATGGGCTCTAGGTGAGCAGACACTATTCACCCCAGCCAATAAAAAGCCTTTGTTTTCATCCTCCTTGCTGCAATTAAAAATTGACACTTGGAAACTTGGTTACTGTTTTACATTTGCCACCGTATGTCATTGGCCAACTACCGCACGACCATCTCTGCTTGCTGCATTGTTAAGTGACCAAATGCAACTGTATGACCACCCTGTTAATGTCAACTTCACAGTTTTGCAAACTAGATGATGGCCTCAACAACGAAGGCTTTTCCACGAATTTGGTTCATTTTTGTGGTCAATTATGTTTGTTGGTATGGTGTTGTATACAATCTTCACAATATCTATATACATTTTATTATTTTTGCAATTTAGTAAAATTTTATTACTATCTTCTCCCCCAAGGTTGCATAGATGCTTGCACAAACCCCCAAAAATCATTCACGTTCGGCTACATTCCATGATAGCTACCAACCAAAGATAATAGATGAAAATGGCGGCAACATAGTTGGGATTCGTAGTGGATGAGGTATGTATTTACATGAAAACTTTCAATGGAGGTTAACAGAAGCTGAAGAAAATCCAACTTTTTTGAAAATATGGAGTCGATTAGTAAACCAAATGGAAACCGATTGGTATATATTCGTAGAAACTTTTGTCAGTTCGTCTGATGGATGTTGGGAGGTTGTTGTTTATTACATTTTCATATTGACCGTGTTCGTTTTGGAGCTTTTATTTATTGTATTCAGTCGTTGGATTATCATGGACTTATACAAATATCAAAACTCTAGGGCGATATAGGTTCATTTTATTACTTTATACGCAAAATATCATAAGCGGGAAGTAGATTGGTGTTTTTCTGAGTTATGGGTTTAGCAGTTGGAATTTGGGTGAACGGTTGGAGAAATACCCAAAGGGTTTTTTGATCCAAAATTTTTTGTTTGAGATGTGTTAAAGAATTACATGTGAAAATTGTAGCTTAATACAAGAAAACTTTAAAGGCATAATCATAAGAAGAGAGAAGCATTTAACATCATGCAAGAAGACACGTAATTGATGTCAGAGTTCGTCTAGGAGGGACTACGTCTTCGGGCCCTACTTAAATAGTAGGGATGTGCTTTTCCTCATTAAGTGGCAAAAATGAAAGTACAAGTACAAAAATGAGAAATAACACCCTTATACCTCCATGGCTGAAAGTGCCCAAAAATTGCAGACCTCTAATGAAGAAATGGACAGTGTCGTTGGATTTGTGGCATCGAGTAGTGCATAATCCATATAAATTTTGTCTCAAACTGACAAAGTGAAAATCTGGCCCCTCTCGAAAATGGCTCAGATCATGGTTATGCCCCCCTCCTACACACTGCTCAGGATTCCACTACCTTGGTTTCCGTGCCTGCTCCTGTCTGCTCCTGGTGCACTACAGAAATGAAGGTTTTTATAATGCTGGGTTGGTAGATTTTCCAAATTTGGCCATTGGATGAGTTAGTTTCATATCTGAGTTGGTGGGAGGAGGTCAGGTGGTCAAACCCCAACCCCTTCGAATTTAAACAAAAACCTATTTTAAAGAATTTGCATTTAATTTTTTAAAACCTGCATTTTTTTTAAAGATCCGCATTTATTTTGAATGCTTAACAGTGGGGATCGGGCCTGCATTGGGCGGCCTGCCCCCGATTTTCTGCCAACCCCCGTGGATATGGTGGCATGTGGGTTGGGCAGTGGGTTACATCACCCCCACCTACCCATATCAATATGGGCCTCGGTATATTACGTGGCGCCAGTGCCACACGGTGTGGGGGCAGCGGGGTCATGGCCCGCCTTGCCCATTTTTAATATTTTTATTATTATTTATCAAACAAGTTAGTTTCCTCAAATCCTCCAGATTTTTTACCAAAGGAGACATTTTAACCGTCCCATAAATTTGCCCAGAATCTGGCCGGGGTTGACCAGAATCCGGTGGCCGGGTTCCAGTGAAATTGTTGCCTCCGTAAGCTGCCACATCGCCAAGTCAACCTTCAAACTTTGACTTCTCCTAACTCCTTCATACAGACTCATAATTGAGTGTCGTCTGCGCCGTTGGAATCGGAAATACGAGATCTACAACTTGACAATAAGTTTTCCACATTCCAGGCAATTTGATTTTTGAGCCTTTGTACTCAAGCCACTTGTACCTGGACATGTCTGATCCACCCGGATCATTCCTCCCCACTAAAGAGCTTTTGAACCCCAAAAGCCTTATCAATCAACTGGAAAGTGAGGGAATTTCTCCCTCGCCTTCTCCTTTTCAAGCCACACTTTCAATCCTCTGTACACGAAACTGGTACATCATTTGCAATCATGCACACCAAACATGACTCAACCACCCCTCCTTGCCAAGAGTTTATAGCACACACTCATTGGCCAAGGATTACATAATTGAAAAACAAAACAATCAATATCTCAACTACTCATAAAGAAAGTCCAAAACATCATCGTTGTGTTTTGAAGTGATGGGAAACACACCATCACGTTTACATTTACTTGCAACGTATCATTCACAAATGTGGCCATCACACTAAGACCCCTAAAAGAACCATCTTTTACTTAATAAGGTAAATGGATCATCCCCCTGTGGAGGATCTGCCTGTGGAACAGCTTCGGGGACCAGAATCTGTATGGGTGTTCTTTGATCCTAGCGTGTTTGACATGCAGGTTTCTGGGGTTCATTCTGGTTGTGATGATTCTTCCTCCTCTATACCTTTCGTGTCGTCTTGGAATGCCTCCTCCCGATGTGCCTCCAAGAAGTGCCATGAATCCATCACTGTCGTTGAGGTGTGAGGAGGTGCTCTCATCATCAGTTGTTGGTGGGTTGCTAGCTATTTTGGAGCTTTCTACCACTTCCTTCCTAATGTATTTGAGCCCTGCATGACACGAAAATTCCTCGACTTTGACGGGTTTTACGATGCCTTGGTCATTGATGCCGAGGCCCTTTCCTTGATACCCCATCTTCTTCGACAATTTGGACCCGATCCCTGTAGTATGTTTTTCAAAAGAAGTGAATTCATCATCATGAAAAATACATGAAATTGGAGGGTTTCTTTTTACCTCAGGTTGGTTATGTCGCATTTTTTCCAAGGCCTCATCCTTAGCTTATAACTGGCGTAGTAACATTTGTTTTTCTTCCCTTTCTTCATGTAGGATCCTTCTTAGCTCAACATTTTCTGCTTGGATGCCTTGGTTAATCTCTTCAAGTTCTTAGAACTCTACCGTAGTAAGTGTCCTTTTATTCTTTGGTACACTATTTGTTGATATTTTTGTTTCATCGCCTGAATTAGAACCCAAGTCTATGGGTCCTTATGTCGTGATCCCAAAGGCTGCAAGCTTCATTTCATCACCTGAATTGGACCCCAGGTCAATTGGTTGATCTCGTGCAAATCCTGTAGCTGCGACCTTTTCATCTTCCTCGGATCCAGAATATTAAGAATCTTGGTTTTGTTGTATGGTAATGGCTTTCTTCTGCTTCCCTTTTTTTTCATTTCTCTCAGGTCTCAACTCAGGGTGTAGCTTCCAACAATTTTCTTTGTCATGTCCCTCTTTTTAACAATGTCTGCAAGAGGGATTTTCTCTTCTTTTGTTGGCTGCGACAGTCCTTTTTGGGTAGTCACTTTGTTCATGCGCCCCCTGCTTTCTATGTGCATGGCCTTCACACTGGCCTCATCGATGGTAGGAGGCTCAAACAACAATAATGAATGTCTTATGTAACTATGTAATGACCCAATGTACTTAGTTACAACTTCAGGAGAATCTAATGAAATGCCCAAACTTAGTGCTTGTTTTCTAAATTCCCCGGTAAATCTTTGCACGTTTTGTCCTTTACCTTGCCTTAGGTACTGCCACTCCATTAAGGATTTTTTCTTATAACCCAAGGTATATAATTGATCTTTAAGTGCAGTAATGAAATTTGGCCATGAGGAAAGGAGGTTACCCAAATTACTATTGCCTTGAAGTTTTCTCTCCCACTAGATGATAGTTGTGCCACTCAGTCGAAGAGAAGCCAACTGGATCTTTTCCTCGTCCTCCACAATCCGCTGAATCCTGTAGTAGATTTCAAGCTGCCTAATCCAGTTTGTTAAGTTTATCTGCATCACTTTCACCGTTATACATGGGTAGATCAAATTTGACATCTAAATTAAAGAAAGGTTTATTAGATGCATTTCCAGAATTTTTGTGATGATGGTTAGAAGAGGAGGAAGGACTTTCATTTCCTAAAGGAGGCGGGTCTCCTCCACCACCCCCATGCGCTTAACCTTCTCCTTCTGAAACATGCTCCCTTGTTTTCTCTAACTTCTCAAGTCTAGAGAACAATTTCTCAACCCGATCTGCCATGGTGTAGAAGGTCTTGCGGAAGTTGAGCTCCTCTTCATTTCGAACCTCGTCACCCATGTTCCTTCTCTGATGTGCACGTCCCGCTTCAGGATCAAAAAACTGTAGCATCCCTTTGTCTCTTCATAGCATGTTTCTAGTTAGCATACAAGCATGTAATTCACATCTACAAACACCTGCTCTGAGACCACTTGATCCAAAATATTTTGTTTGAGATGTGTTAAATAATTACATGTGAAAATCGTAGCTTAAAACAATAAAACTTTAAAGGCATACTCATAAGAAGAGAGAAGCATTTAACGTCATGCAAGAAGACACAGAATTGATGTCGGAGTTCGTCTAGGAGGGACTATGTCTCTGGGCCCTGCTCAAATAGTGGGGAGGCCCTTTTCCTCATTAAGTGGAAAAAAGGAAAGTACAAGTACAAAAATGAGAAATAACTCCCTTATACCTCCATGGTTGAAAGTGCCCAAAAATTGCAGACCTATGATGAAGAAATGGAAAGCGTCGTTGGATTCGTAGTGTCGAGTACTACATAATCCATATAAAATTTGTCTCAAACTAATAAAGCGAAAATATGGCTCCTCTCGAAAATGGCTCAGATCATGGTTTTGCCCCCCTCCTACACATTGCTCGGGGTTCCACTGCCTTGGTTTCCGTGCCCGCTCCTGTCTGCCCCCAGCGCACTGCAAAAATGAAGGTTTTTATAATGTTGGGTTGGCAGATTTTCCAAATTTGGCAGTTGGATGAGTTGGTTTCATATCTGGGTTGGTGGGAGGAGGTCGGGTGGTCAAACCCCGACCCCTCTGAATTTAAATGAAAACCTGTTTTAAAGAATTCGCATTTACTTTTTTTTAAACCCACATTTTTTTGAAAGATCCACATTTATTTTTAATACTTAACAGTGGGGGTCGGGCCCGCATTGGACGGCCCGCCCCTGATTTTTCGTCGACCGTCGTGGATATGGTGGCATGTGGGTTCAGCGATGGGTTACACCACCCCCGCCTACCCATATCAATATGGGCCTCGGTATATTACGTGGCACCGATGCCGCATGGTGTGGGGGCGGCGAGGTCATGGCCGCTGACCCCCCTTTATTAAACTTTGATTTTTGTTAACTGCGGATTCGTAGGGGGGTAGGGTGGGGGTCAGGGCCCACCTTACCCATTTTTAATATTTTTTTTATTATTTATAAAACAAGTTAGTTTCCTCAAATCTTCCGGATTTTTGACTGAAGGAGACATTTTAACCATCCCACAAATTCGTTCGGTATCCGGCCTAGGTTGGCCGGAATCCGATGAATGGGTTCCCGTGAAATTTTTGCCTCCTTAAGCTGCCACATCACCAAGTCAACCTTCAAACTTTGACTACTCATAACTCCTCCATACAGACTAAGAATTGAGTGTCATCTGCGCCGTTGGAATCAGAAAGATGAGATATACAAATTGACATTAACTTTGCCACATTCTAGACATTGTGATTTTTAAGCCTTTGTACTCAAGCCACTTGTACCTGGACCTGTCTGATCCACCTGGACCATTTTTGAACCTCACATTCCTATTGCAACTGAGCATGTTACAAAATTCCATGCGAGAGAGAATTCTAGTTGGGGGTTTGCTTCAAAAGTTTCCAATTATATCACCATTACTCTGATAACAATATGTAATGATAACAATATGGCACATCGTGAAAACTTAGTTCGAGACAACATTCCAAATAGTAATTTTCTAATCCAAATAAATATAAAATCTTGAACAACATTCAGAATAGTCGAGCAAAGGAGTTTTTGGTTCGAGAAAACACTCCAAAAGGTTACTTCCCAGTCCAAACAAATAGAAAATATTGAACAACATTCATAATAGTGGAGTAAAGGAATTCAGAAGAAGAAAAAAAAAACATAGCTGGAATTAGATACAAAATGTTGAATTTAAGACGTAAAATGAAATGGGTATTGAAGTTGTGCATGGAGTGTAGATTAGAACTCACACTTACTCCGTAAACACCACCTTCTTTTTTCTTATAACCAAATGAATAATATACGGGAGATAACTCCCATTCACATCGTCAAGGTTTAAATCTCCAGGACATATAATTCTTTAAAGGATTTGGTATTTTGGGTGCCCTCCATTTCCAATACAAATACATATTGTTTTCATGTCCATCTTTACAAGTATTTTGAAAAATACACGACCATCTTCCAAAGTTTCTCCATGGATTGGAAACATGGACAAACGTCTATTAACAATTTGGTATGTTTCTTGCTTTAATTTTTTATGGTGTGCCAAATTGTTCTTGATATTGGTAGTTGTTCTTGTACTCAATAATTATATCAAAGGATCTGTGTTAGGTAATTAATGAAATTCTGGATTTAATGAATAATTTTATCTCTAATTGCATGAATGCTCCTACTAAACACTATTTTGATGGGTAAATTGTGCATTCAATATTCAACAATTCATACTTTTATACTTTATGAAAAGGATACTTAAATTTATAATTTTTACCATTTTTTACAATACACAGATATTCATTTCCTTAAGTATTAATATACGTGTATTCAAGGTATATTTTTCTCTTTCCAATATTATTTTATACAGTTAATTTTTTGTTTCTCTAATCTGTAAATCTTGGAAGAATATATACTGTCAATAAAAGGAAGAAACAGTCTACCCTTAGAGATTGATTTAATTAAGTGTCTCATTTCTTACTTGTTAAAGATGATGCACTATTTGTGAATTTAAAGCTAGCCATCTCAACCAATATTTCAATCCTTTTGCAAAAGACTAATGTATATAAACGACATATTCATCCAACAACTTTTTCATAGGGATGTTATCGTATGCTTTGTTAAAAGACAAGCTCGCCTTAGTAGATATTTTCACAAGTACTTTTACAACATTCATTGATACAACTATTCTATATGTAATCCAATTTTCGCTCATCCTCACAAGATAAAAGTCATTTATCCCAAGTGCGAGTGATATCTTTAGCTGGTAGATAACTCATTGTTTCCATGTTTAGAATTTATTTCTTGTTGTTTTAAAAAACCCCAAAAAATTGAAATCCTCTACTATATACCTTGACAAACCTGCAATGATTGTCATTGTTCTAAAAAAATTATGTTAGTGTAACTATCTTATTAAATTTAAATTCTTGTTACATTCTCTACAAGACATAAAAATTCAAATTTCGATTGTATTTCATTATCTATATATATTTCACTTGATTATTTCCTTCCATATTCTCACTTCTTTCGGCGTTCCTTTGCACCTCTTGGTGAAATTTCTAGTATAATATGAAGTTGTTCTTGGTAAAATTGTTGAGATTAGTCGTCCTACGAATCTCAATAGTGTCACCTTCGCCTTTACACCTGTATTTACAACCCGTCTTCCCTTTACAGCTGATATTTCAGAGACTATTGATACGGTGGAAGAGATTGTGTAACCTGGAAAACTGAGCAAATACAACTGTAGAAGAGTACAGGTTGTCAGCATGCGAGAAAATTATGGCAGATAGCAGCTATTTTGGAGGGAGCTAGCAAGAAGAGCGAGCTGGTCGGGGAAATGGCATCGCAATTGATAGAACTAAGAAAATGACTCTTTTCCACCGCTGGAATTTTTACAGTTTTCCTAATAGAAGCTAGTGTTAAGGCTTTGCTTCTCTCAAGATCATTTGGCATAACTTTTGACAACTCTGCATGTTAAAAACACTTAACAACTCATATTAGAATTGGAGGTTGAAAACAATAGTGTGGACGCTGCAAGTGGTGTGGCAAATATGTCCCATGGTGGTTATTTTGGACTCGGTGGCAAGAGGTTAAGATGCATCCTTCACTGGTGTAGATGTTGGTGTTGTTGGGTGCAATATCTTTACACTTTTTTCTTGTTGAGACGACAATAGTCAGAGTTATTTTCCAATGAACGAAATCTAAGTAGCTGTGGTGGTTGATTTAATCATAACATGTGCGAATTTTTATAGTTGGAAACTACTTGGATGTTGGAGGACCACTTTCCTATTGTTTTTTAGTTTTCGGGGAATTTATCCGGGGTGTAATCGCATAGTTTTTCTTGGATACAAAAGTATCACGTTGCAGTGTATCATCCATTATTTCTTCAACGTTTTGAGATTGATGGATTGGTGTCAAGGTGTTTCGATCCCTGGTTGGTGCTTTTTCTCCAATGTTGGACTTGCATTGATTGGACGCCACACCCATTTAAAACTTCCTTATCATTTAATTGGGTTGGTGCGTGTTTGGTTAACCGTTGGCCTCTCTCACGCTACATTCTATGAACATGGAATTTATGGTTGGCTGTTGGAGAATTATCTGTGGTTTTTCTTCCAATGGAAAATATATTTTCTTCTTCTGAGCGTCGTCGGCTCTTATTGGATTTGCCCAAAATCTTTGCCAACCAGATTGTTTTCTCTAAGTTCCTTCATTACGCCATCTCCGTGCTGACTCTAGTGTTTATTTTTTACCTGCCTCCCTAGATATTAAATCACTTGGATATTGTTGTCACTTTGTGTCTGACAACGATCTTTGTGCACAACCTTGGGCCCCAATCATCTCTTTCACTGTGAGCTACATTATAATAGATATGACACTCACGATGTGACAATGCGCCGACGTGAAAGGCTAGAATAAACACTAAAACAACCCTCGGCTAGATTTGTTAAATATGATATGCATATGTGTAGGGTCAAATATTGTCATCACTTAATCCCAAAGCCGTGTTAAATCAACAATGCAAAGGTTTTGAATGGTGATATAAGGTTTTATAAATGATGCATATTGTTGTGAATAAGTATTACACTACATATGTGGCGCGCTATAAAATAAAGCATTGTGACCAAAAAGTCAAAACCTGTTACATATGGGAAATCACTCCATATCATAAAAGGATCAAAGAAATACATTGTAAGGGAAATACAAACAAAGACTATGAACTCTCGAGGATTATGGCAACCGTTCACTACATTGATTGGCGATGCTCCTAGGATTAGTGCGAAGAAGAACATTTTTATTATTGTTACCTCTGACAAAGGCCTTTGTGGTGGTATCAACTCCACATCTTTGAAGATGACCAAGACATTTGTAAAGATTGAATCAAGTCCAGAGAAAGAACCAAAATATGTTGTACTTGGGGAAAAGGGAAAGTCGTTATTACAATGTGACTAAAGAAAATATATTAGGGTGTCTATAGGAGAAATGAAAAATAATTTGATTAACTTTAAATAGATGTCCATGCTTGTGGATAACATTTTGAAGAATGAGGAGTTTGATGTTGTAATAATCATTTTCAACATGTTTCAGTTAATAGTCTCATTTGCACCAATTGTTTCCATTCTACTATCTGTTGAGGTTGTTGAAAAATAGTTTGAATCGGAAGGACAACTTGGTGACATTGATTCTTATGAAATTGAAGGATCTAAAGCAAAAGCAGAAGTGCTGCAAAATCTTAGTGAATTTCACATCGTTTGTGCTTTTTCCAATGCTTGTTTGGAAAGCTCTTGTAGTGAACAAGGAGCCAAAATCTATGCCATGGATAGCTCTAGCAGAAATCTTGGGTTGAAATAGCCAACACCTTTAAAAACAACATTGGTGATCATTTTAAAGGTGCGTTATCAAAGCAACATGTTGAAGTGCAAAGCAAGGATATACATGTGGTTGCTGGAATACAGAAAGTGCAATATTATGGGCTGGAACTTATAATGCACTCACCTCAGAAATTAATAACGATGCATAGGGATTTGGTGGAGCTTTGGTGACATAGGTTATGTATGGTGTTGAAAACATCAACAGGGAGATGTGTTGGAGGGTAATGCAATGCACTTAGTGCAATACATTACATCGTCCGTTGAATCCATTTTAACACGCAATAGCAAATAAAATTATGTGCACTTATGAACACTGTGAAGGTCATACTCCATAAATAATATACTAGAATTTGCACCAAAAGGGCGCAAAGACATGCCGATAGAAGTGGAAATGAATGTAGATTGACGCAGAGGTAGCATTGTAGGAAATAAGGATGTGGATGTGGAAGGCATGAGGAAATGAGGAGGAGGCGAGGGATGGGAGAGATAACAATCATAACGAGTTGAAGGCTTGAGATATAGTAGGTCCATTCATAAGCAAGATGTTTAGGCAGATCGAGGTCCCCTTCACCTTTCCAGCACACTTAAAAGAAGAAGAGAGTGTAGGAATAAAAATATCTTTGAGGACGAAAATGTCCATATTGTGAAGGAAAGTGATGAGAGGAGGAGATAAAATGTGTACCTTCCATGCCAGGTAAAGAGTTTGGAACAATTCCTGAGATGGAGCCAGATCTCAGCGAGTAGTTAATTGCTGGCGGGATGTCCATCTCATCACGATGGTGTTTGAGGTTCCATTGCCTTTTACCTATTCCCCAAAGATTGAATAACTCATTGAGGTCACAGACTTAGCAGAGGAAAATTAATTGTTGCATTTTCACAATTCCATTGAAAAAGCGAGGCTTTTCATTGGTTCAACAACATTTACAGAGAAAGAGCTTTTGTTCCTTTAAATAAGAAAATGGACCTCTATAATTTCTTTCCCAATATGTCTAATGAGGAGGATAACGCTATTATGGAGCGGCTAGTCGATGAGGAGGAGGTCCTTGCAATCTTGAAATATTTGGCTAGAGGAAAATTCCCGGGGCCGAATGACTGGCCATGGTGTTACACAACATTTTTTCATTGTCCCTACAATCCCCATCTCGCCCATTGGAGGGTCATTTCTGTGATCAATAAGCAGTGCCATGCCTTTCAAAGACCATCATTGTATCCCTTTACATGAGAGTAATATTCCTTCTGTTGACAATTCCATTCGCAGAGACTCAAAAACCCAAATTTTTCCTTGGCGCAGGTAGTCAGTTATACCCTCACGCCGAAGAGGAAGATTAACACTGGGCCCCGTGCCAGCTGGCGCTCTATCCCAGTTTGCCACCTGCGCCGAGCTGTTTATGGAATGTTTTTTAAAAATAGAGGCGAAGATTCCACTCCAACCACCTTGAGGATGAGTCAATGGGAGTGGTTGAATTGAATAAACCACGAAATCCCTCCTTTATTTTATGGTTTCCACCTCTTATGGGAACTCCCTAAAGGATAGGCCTCCCTTCCACCTTTGTAGGGATCCTAACCTCCTCCTTTTCCTCTATAAAAAGAAGCTATCTCTCTTTGCATAAGCTAGCTGAACTTGGAGAATTGAACATACTATAGTAGAACTACTAGGGATATAGAATAAGAAGGAATTACATTGAGAGAGCTTGAGTCCATGCCTTCATCCTGTCCGAATTCCCTGACGAGCATCTGAGATGCACTCCGACTGAACCCCGCCGGAGGAGACTACGACGTCAAAGCATTGGTTGTAACTCTTCCTTCTATCAATACATATACGTGACTATTGTTTGGTTCCCATTTTGTATTATGTCAGATGTTTAATGCAATATGCTTAACCCTCTTTCACTGGCTAGTAGTTATGAGTGAAATTATTATGTCGTATGTTGTTCTTGTTTTCTGTTATATGTGCAGGTATCCGAGCATGACTGCGGAAGGATTGTGATTTGCCAAGGCAGGAACGAGAGGCCACCACCACCACAGCAATGATGACAGCATTGGACTCCAGGTAGGTCGATCTACCGTGTCCTCTTTTTCATTCAGTAATTAGGAATCAACACTCTAGCATGTCTCTTTGTTTCTAGACCCACTCTAAGGCTAAAGGGATCGTCTCTGTCTGCAAAGAGGATGTCCCTGCTTAATAAAATGGAGACTCCACTGGGGATCAGTGCGAGTTTGTCATTCCATCTTGTTGGGTCAGTTTCAATCATTTATTTTCTTATCTACCTTTTCTGGTTTGCTTGCTTAGTTTACATCCTCTATTCAGCTCAAGAGTGTCAAGATTAACCTCTGCTCATTAGGTTTTGGTTTTTCCTCTTTTTCGCATAGTTATCTGGCTTGGCGTGCTTTTCATCTGAACAGTCGCGCCCATTGGTGCAGGTTGCTCTTGTTGCAGTCACGCCAACCCCTGTTTGGCGCAAATTACAACCTTACAGTCGCGCCAACTCCTGTAGGATTTGGTTTGACCTCCTTAATGAGTCTTTTCGTCAATTGTTCTTGCTTCTGGGTTATTTTTTATGTGTAATTATGCCTTTGGGACTATTTTGACTGCTATCGAATTACTTTTCTCAGTCATTTTTCCATCTTATTATTGGTGTAAATTGAGGCCTTAGGGTTTCTAAGTGTCTTGGTGCACTGAGCCTTCTGTTTGGAAACCAAGTTGTTTTGATTGTTGCTAGTCTCATTCTTGGGTCAATTGCACTTAGTTTTCTTGATCTTTTTGAGTGATTGTTTTGGTTGCAAGATCATTTCGTTTATCGATTGATTCTTTTCCTAATTTCTCCAAGCATAGATTACATTGCTTGTTTTGGGTCCTTTTGAAAACTTTCTCTTGGTTTGGAAGATTGCGGCATTATTTTGAGTGCTTTCTTGTGTTTGTTTTGCGTTTTATTGATTCATTCAATTGTGATTCTTACACAACACTCACGCTAGTGTTTGTTTTCATTTTTTCATATGATTAGTGCATCATGTATTTCTTTTCATTGCAAAAAAAAAAAACAAACAAACAAACAAACATATTTTGCATTCTTTCTTTGCACCGAAAGTGAAATATTCTTTTGCATAACTAGCGACTGATTGTCTAGGAAAGAGTTTCATTTTCGTTTGATTGTGTTAGATGCATTAGTGGATTTCTTCACATACTTTCATTGTTTGCTTTTGTTTGAAAGATCTATATCCTTCTCGTAACTAGCATTCATTGAATCGGAAATGATGTTCATTTGCATATAGCTTGCATTTAGGAATTTTGAGATCCAAATTCGAAAGGGCCTTAAAACTGAAACATAATCCAAGATCAACTTTAAAATTCATTCAATTAACCTAAGGAAGCATTGAAACCTAAAGAAACATTTTAGTGGTCTAGGCTAGAGACGTGTTTCGGCGTCTTAAAACCTAGTAGCCATCATTCGCCATCTGGCTTTAGACAGCGCTAGTACGAACTTGTGCTCCCCATACCATCGAGTATATAAAGGGAGACCCCTATAAGTTGTAATCCTTTTATCCAGAGGAAGCCGAGTTTGGCGCCTTGTAACCGTGATACGCCGAACACAGCATTCGGGGAGACTACCTGCACGTACGTCAATTCCTTGGTCATTTCCTTTTCATTTGATCACCAAGGTGTATATGGAAATTCACGGAAACCTGGTATACCCTCTTGCTTAGCATTCTAGAGTAGTCATTTTGATCTTTTCATGACTCTTTAAAAAAGAGAAGAGATCGTTGAGCACTTGTCCTTTCACACTCGTTTAAAATTGAAAGTGACTAGAGTCATCTTTTGCCTGTTTCTTGACTCTTAAAATATGAAACAACGAAATATGGTTTCAGTGTCATAAAATTAATCACCTACGATCACACGCACATTAAAGTTTTATTACTTGGCCTATTGTTTTTTCCTTGGTTTTGATCTTGGAGTCTTCGATTGGTTTTATTTTTCCTTTCTGTTTTGATATACAGTCACAGTGGCGGAACCACCAGTTTCATCATCCTCACTACCTCCTAGTGATAGTTCTTTCCTGAACATTTCTTTTGAAACCCCTCAATCCACTAGGTTTGCTGAGTTTTCGTAGCCTATTATCTCGTCTGTCCTGCCTCTTGCTACTCGATCTCCTCCTGAAGAGCCAGTTGAATTCAATTGGACTCCTTCTGGTGCTTGGTCTGGTTTTGGGGAAGAAGGAGATTTTCCTCCTCTTACGTTGGGCTCACCTTTTTTTGCTGTTGTTGTGCCTTCTAGTCCCCGCAGTATTTTCTAAGATCTTACTGCGGAGTCAGACATGGATTCATCTAGTCCTATTGGTAGTGAAGGAATGCCTATTTCTACAGGAGAATATCAACTTTTTCTGGAAGATGTCCCTCATGTTTCTACTCAGTATTTTCCACCATCAGTGTCACTTCCACTTGGATATAAGTCCTTGAGTCAGATTGTGTCTGGTTTTGCCTCCATAGCGCAATCTAGTACATTAACTCCTCCTCTGAGTTCGGTCCTCCCTTCGTTAGGACTATCACCTTCGACACCTAGTTCGTTGGTTACTGTTACGTCTGTCCCAGTCCAATCGACTGTCTATGTGGCTTCATCCACACTGGTTGTTACCACTCAGTTGTCAAGATCTTTTCACACTCGCAACTGACTGTCTATGTGGCTTCATCCACACCGGTTGTTACCACTCAGTCATCGGGGTATTTTCACACTCGCAGGTCTATTTTCCTCAATCCAACATGGCCTGTTAATCCTAGTCCTAGTAGATTACAATCTAGTGCCACGGAGGCCCCACCTACTTCTAGTGCAGTTTCCACTACTCCTGTGATTCTGGGTGGCCTCACTTTTGAAGAGTATCAGTTGGTTGTTCAACAGTAGAGCTCTCAGGGTTCTCAGCCCCTCCCATCTCTTGGTAATCCTCGATTCCATCAGTATGATGCTATTGGTAATCTTGTTTATTCATTCCCACATCATTATGATGTGTATGGTAATCTTGTTTATTTGCCTCCTATTGATCCTCATCAAGTTGTTTATGATCCTTATCAAACCGTTTCTCATCTTGGACCTACCTTGCCTGTGCAACCCTCTGGCTTGCAAGGAAAACCCTCACAGGGACAACCTTTATCTCAGCAGGGCCCTGCCTCTGGTCCATAGGGACAACCATACAGTCCACAAGGCCAACCTTCACAAGGTCAACCTTTGGTCCAACATGGCCAACCCTATGGTCCATCTGGTCAGCGTCAGAATCAACCAGGACCATCTTATGCTCCTAGGGGGCAAAAATATCTGCTATAGGGACAACCTTTGGCATCACAACTGCCGCCACATGTTTCGTATGGCCATAATTTTATGCCACAAGGACAACCCTACGCTCCTCCTCCGGGTCAACTTGGTTATCAGGGACAACCTGGTCCATTGCAACCATCGGGCCAACCATTCCCACAAGGCCAACCCGGTGGCCCTCAGCACTCGGTTCAACCAGCTCAGCAACCGATTCAACCTGCTCCTCATCCGGTTCCATCATTTCAGCAACCAGTTCTACCTACTTATGGTCAGCCAGGTTTACCTGCTCAACCTGCTCAGCCGGGTCCGCCTGCTCAACCGCAAGGCGCTTACCACCCTCAAGGTTCATATCAACCGGTATATAGTGTGCCCTAGGTTTCTTACCCTCAAAATCAACCTGTATATCATCAACCTCAAAGACATGCTTACATTCCACAGCAGACTCCATGCGCTGCTCAGCAAGGACCTCAATGGTCTACTCCGACTAAGTATCATGGTCCTCAACCCCAGTATCAACTGAATTATCCTGCTTCTAATCCCTATGATCTGAATCCTCCGGGACAGAATGTATGGGGACAAAATCCCGCTCAGACTGGGTGGAATATACACGCAAGTCCTTATCAAAGACCTCTGATGAATTTCAACACTCAATTACCGTTTCTTGCAACATTGGAATTACATGATGTGTCAAAGTTGACGAACAATCCTATTCTTCGTAACCCATATTGGCCTCCGGTTCCAACCAAGATTCCTGGTGATTGTCCTAAATTTGAGGGAAAATATGCCAAAGACCCCCAAGCGCATGTTATGACTTACCATTTGTGGTTTTCCTCTAACTCTTGGGTTGACGATTCTATTCGACTTTGTCTTTTCCAGCGAACTCTTACTAGTGCCGCTGCAAATTGGTACATTGAGCTATCTCGTGGTGTCTTTCAAGATTTCAATTCTTTATCCATGGAGTTCCTTATGCATTTTCAGTTACCAGTCCGCTATGAGACCAGGACGCACCTCCTCACCTCATTGAAACATGACCAAGCTACTCATATCTCGGATCATATTCATGAGTGGCAATGTCGTCGTCACATGATCAAATTTGAAATTCCTAATCATCTTCTGACTCATTGGTTCACCACCTCCTTTGTCAACTAGATTTCCAAAGACATAGATATGGGGGCATGTGTAACCGAGGAACAAGCCATTGCTTACGCCTAGTACCTTGATCTTGTGTACTCTCAGTCTGGCGCATTATATTATATATTGCCTAATGCTCCCCGACCTGGAACTTCTAAACCACCAACGACTCCATTCGTCGATGATATTATTGGTTCTGTGTCTCAGACTTCTCAGAAGTCTTCATCTTCAAACACTGGGAAGCCGAAGTCCGCTTCTTCCAATAATGTTGCTTCTTAGTCCACTTCGAATTCTAGTTAAACCGCCGAATTTAATGTCGTTCAAAATAATCCTACAGATAATGCTTCTAAAGGTAAAAAGAAGGGAAAAGGTAAGGCCAAAGTCAATACCCTGAAACAGGATTCTCAGAAACCTCGTGCTGGTGATGGTTTTCAACACAAACCGAAGTACCCTTGTTTGATTTGTGATGATGAGCAATTCACCAAGGACTGTCCTAAACGATCCGAAGTGAGCCGCTTGCTCAAAGGCACCCATGGAACTCCAGCTATTCTTAAAGAACCTTTCCCATCTCAGCAGACTCAGATGGTAGAGCAACCTCAGTCCTCTGCCCCATTTGGCTCTTAGGTGTTCATGATGAATGGTTCTGTAGCCATTTCTATTGCTACTCGGTCAAAATATTATACTAGATCCCATCAGGCTACGGGGAAGGAGATCGCTGATGGTCCTCCTCTGCCTGTTACTAGCCCTCTTGAAAATGAAAGGCCCAATGTCAAATCCATTGTGCAACCACCTTCCAAAGGTATACTCCGCAATTATTCTTATAATCCCAATGCCCGTGCTGCTCACCATTACAATATTGTTGAGGATTAGGCTCAGGCGCCATCTGTGATGTCCACATTAGAAGTACTTCAAAGTTGTCCGTCGCAGCGAAGAACTTTGTTATCTGCGATTGGCAGGATTAATCTTGCTGATACTAGCCTTCTTGCTTTCGATTTAGAGAATTTTGTTCCACAACTTCCACATCAGATTGTGCTCATTATTCAAGTTGTTATTAATGGTCTCGACATCCATTGAGCAATTGTGGATGAAGGTGCATCAACCTGTGTCATGTCATCTTTGTCTTGGAAAGCTACTGGTTCTCCAACCCTGAATTCATCACCAAATGCCCTTGAAGCATTTGATGGAAGAGAATCAAAACCTTTAGGTGTTCTCAATAGTTTACCGATTAATCTGAAATGGAAGAAATTCAATGTCGAGGTAGAAGTCGTTGATTCTAAACTCAATTATAAATATCTCCTCGGTCGCAATTGGACTCATGCCATGTTATGTGTTCCATCCACTCTCTTTAGTGTTCTGAAATTTACACACGAAGGAAAGATTGTTACTGTTGATCAATTGTCCTTCTTCAGCTCTTCTTCCGAGAACAATGTTTCGTATGTGGATTAGATTCCTACTCCCCATGAGTGCGTAGGGCCATGTATTTTTAAAGATCCTGCCCTCGTGGGTATTTTTCCTCTTCCTCCACCAAATACTATTCAGATCCATATGATCTCTCGGTCTGATGACGCATGGATTATTCCTTCGCCTGAACAGATCAATTCCTTTGGAGATTCGATGCCTTTGAGTCAGATTGAGATTGATTATTGTGACCTCATCGCGGCTTTGGAAGCTCCGTCCTCTGATCATGATCCGTTGAGCATGTGTCTTGACATTTATTCTCAATCCCTCTGGCTTGGAGATTCTGATTCGCCTGATCCTTTGAAAGACGTGTTTCCCTTTGATGAATCCATCATGGAAACCATGTCTCTTGAGGATCTACCGTGGGACGATGGTCATCATCGTTCCTCGTTAATGCCTGGCCTTGGGGCCATGTCTACTTGTCTTGAGCATTTTTCATCTCAGGTTCCTTCTCCTCTGCTTCAAATGCCTGTTCTGATGCATGACGTCTTTACGGAAGGTAACTTGAGTAATATTACACAGACGATGCCAATTGAAATTTCCGTTAAACCGAGAATCGTCGAGAACATCCATATCAGAGTCACTTGTTCTTCCGATGAAGTACAAGTTTATACTAGCCTTTTTCGCGAATTCCGTGATGTCTTTGCATGGTCCTACGAAGAAATGCCCGACATTGACCCTAGTATAGTGGTGCATGAAATACCTACTTACCCTTGCTCGAAGCCTGTTTGCCAGTGCCTTCGTCCAGTGCACCCTAGAAAAGCTGCTGCCATTAAAGGTGAAGTTGAAAAACTTCTCAGAGTTGGTTTCATTTATCCGATTCCTTTGACAGAATGGGTCTCTAATATTGTTCCTGCAAATAAGAAATAGGGAACTATTCGTGTTTGCGTTGATTATTGTGATATTAATTGAGCTTGTCCCAAGGATAATTATCCTACTCCCTTTATTAATCAAATCATTGATGACTGTGCCGGGAGTGAGATTTTTTCCCTCATGGATGGTTTTTCTGGTTACAATCAGATTAACATTCTCTCTACTGATCAACATAAGACTGGCTTTATCTGTCCTTGGGGTACTTTCGCATATAAGAAGCTACCTTTTGGCTTAAAGAATGCTAGGGCTACATTTCAGCGAGCGATGTCGTATGCTTTTCATGATATTCGTCACATCGTTCAGCCTTATTTGGATGACCTTCCCGCTCATTCAGCTAAGCGTATGGACCATCCTGACCATCTTCATCAAATTTTTCTTCATTGTCGACGTTACAATATTCGGCTTAATCGGCACAAGTGCGTCTTCTGCGTTGATTCCGGTAGACTCTTAGGGTTTATCGTGTCCAAAGACAGAATTAGCCTTGATCCACTCAAGGTTGAGGCTATTATCAATCTCCCCTCTCCCTCCTCATTACATCAGTTGCAGAGTTTGCAAGGTAACGCTAATTTTCTACGTCATTTTATACCTAGCTATGCAGAAGTGGCTAAAGGATACACACGATTATTAAAGCAGGGCGTCCCATTCTATTGGGATGAGATTGCTCATAAGTCGTTTGAGGCCCTCAAGACGTTGCTTGTCAACACTCCTCTGTTGTGTCCTCCTAACTATCATCGTGATTTTTCCCTTTATTTAGCCGTCGCTTTTAGCACGATTGCCATGGTTCTGGCACAAGACGATGATGACGGTAATGAGCATGTTATCTATTACTTGTCTCGTAACCTTCTTGATCCTGAGACGCGCTATGCACATGTCGAGAAGTTAGCGTTAGCTGCAGTTCAAGAAGTTCAGTGTTTTCGTCATTATATTATTTTGAGTGCAGTGATTGTGATTTTCGATTACAACCCCATGACCTATATATTGTCTCGACAATTCTTGGGGGGAAAATACTCGAAGTGGATTGTCATCCTCCAGGAGTTCGATTTGGAATTTACTGTGTCATGTCATCTTTGTCTTGGAAAGCTACTGGTTCTCCAACCCTGAATTCATCACCAAATGCCCTTGAAGCATTTTATGGAAGAGAATCAAAACCTTTAGGTGTTCTCAATAGTTTACCGATTACTTTTAAAGGGAAGACAGTCAATGTCGAGGTTGAAGTCGTTGATGCTAAGCTCAATTATAATATTCTCCTCGGTCGCAGTTGGACTCATGCCATGTTATGTGTTCCGTCCACTCTCTTTCGTGTTCTAAAATTTCCGCACGAAGGAAAAATTGTTATTATTGATCAATTGTCCTTCTTCACATCTTCTTCCAAGAAAAAAGTTGCATATGTGGATTAGATTCCTACTCCATACGAGAGCGTAGGGCCAGGTCTTTTTAAAGATCCTACCCTCATGGGTATTTTTCCTCTCCCCCCACCAAACATTGTTCAGATCCATATGATCTCTCGGTCTGATGACCCATGGATTATTCCTTCCCCTGAACATATTGATTCCTTCGGAGATTCGATGCCTTTGAGTCCGATTGAGATTGATTATTGTGAACTCATCGCAGCTTCGAAACCTTTGTCCTTTGATTGTGCTTCGTTGAGCATGTCCCTTGACATTTATTCTCAATCCCCCTGGCTTGGCGATTTTGATTCGCCTGATCCTTTGAAAGAAGTGTTTCCCTCTGATGAAGCCATCGTGGAAACCATGTCTCTTGAGGATCTGCCATGGGACGACGGTCATCATCATTCCTCGTTTATGCCTGACCTTGGGGCCATGTCCACTTGTCTCGAGCATTTTGGATCTCAGGTTCCTTCTCCTCCGCTTCAACTGCCTGTTTTGAAACATGACGTCTTTACGTAAGGTAACTTGAGTAATATTACATAGACGATGCCTATTGACATTTCTATTAAATCGGGAATCGTCGAGAACATCCATATCGGGGTCACTTGTTCTTTCGATGAAGTACAAGTTTATACTAGCCTTTTTCGCGAATTCCGTGATGTCTTTGCATGGTATTACAAATAAATGCTCAGCATCAATCCTAGTATAGTGGTGCATGAAATACCTACTTACCCTGGCTCGAAGCCTGTACGCCAGCATCTTTGTCCGGTGCACCCTAGAAAAGCTGTTGCCATTAAAGGTGAAGTTGAAAAACTTCTCAGAGCTGGTTTCACTTATCCGATTCCTTTGACAGAATGGGTCTGTAATATTGTTCTCGTAGATAAGAAACATGGAACTATTTGTGTCTGTGTTGATTATCGTGATATTAATCGAGCTTGTCCCAAGGATAATTATCCTACTCCCTTTATTGATCAAATCATTGATGACTGTGTCGGGAGTGAGATTTTTTCCCTCATGCACGGTTTTTCTGGTTACAATCAGATTAACATTCTCCCAACTGATCAACATAAGGTTGCCTTTATCTGTCCTTGGGGTACTTTCACATATAAGAAGCTCCCTTTTGGCCTTAAGAATGTTGGGGCTACTTTTTCAGCGAGGGATGTCGTATGCTTTTCACGATATTTGTCACATCGTTCAGCCTTATCTGGATGACCTTCCCACTCATTCAACTAAGCGTATGGACCTTCATGACCATCTTCATCAAATTTTTCTTCGTTGTCGACGTTACAATATTCGGCTTAATCGGCACAAGTGCGTCTTCTGCGTTGATTCCGGTAGACTCTTAGGGTTTATCGTGTCCAAAGACAGAATTAGCCTTGATCCACTCAAGGTTGAGGCTATTATCAATCTCCCCTCTCCCTCCTCATTACATCAGTTGCAGAGTTTGCAAGGTAAGGCTAATTTTCTACGTCATTTTATACCTAGCAGTGCAAAAGTGGCTAAAGGATACACACGATTATTAAAGCAGGGCGTCCCATTCTATTGGGATGAGATTGCTCAGAAGTCTTTTGAGGCCCTCAAGACATTGCTTGTCAACGCTCCTCTGTTGTGTCCTCCTAACTATCATCGTGATTTTTCCCTTTATTTAGCCGTCGCTTTTAGCACGATTGCCATGGTTCTGGCACAAGACGATGATGACGGTAATGAGCATGTTATCTATTACTTGTCTCGTAACCCTCTTGATCCTGAGACGCGCTATGCACATGTCGAGAAGTTAGCGTTAGCTGCAGTTCAAGAAGTTCAGTGTTTTCGTCATTATATTATTTTGAGTGCAGTGACTGTGATTTCCGATTGCAACCCCATGACCTATATATTGTCTCGACAATTCCTGGGGGGAAAATACTCGAAGTGGATTGTCATCCTCCAGGAGTTTGATTTGGAATTTACTGTTGCCAAGTCGAAGAAATCACTAGTCTTTGTTGATTTGATTTGTTCCCTCCCTTCAGACTCTCCCCCGTCTCATTCTGAGGAATACATTCTAGACGATACGCTTTTCTTTATTAGCACCCTCGATCCATGGTACAATGATATCATCGTTTATCTCCAGACTTCTTCTTTTACATCTGAGTTGACGAAGGATGCCCGCCGACGCATCCGTCATCAGTCGCAACCTTATCGCATAGTCGGGGATACACTCTATCGTGTTGGGGTGGATTCCATTCTCCGTCGATGTTTGACTCTCGAGGAAGCTGAGAAAGCTCTAAATGATTGTCACAATGGCACCTGTGGTGGTCACATGTGTGGTTATGCCACTGCACAAAAGATTCTTCGTGCTGGTTATTTTTGGCCTTCTATCTTCAAAGACTTCATTGTCGCGGTTCGTAAATGTCATGATTGCCAGATTTTTCAACACAAGATGTATGTGTCGCCTGTACCTCTTCATCCTATCATTATCGTTGGTCCCTTTGCGAAGTGGGGCATCAATTTTATGACGTGTAACCCTCGCTCAGCCAGGGGGCATGCTTATATTATCGTAGTCCTAGACTACTTCACCAAATGGGCCGAAGCAATGCCTACACTTGCCGCTGACAGTAAGACAGCTGCTCAATTCATATTAAATCACATCATTTCTAGGTTTGGTGTCCCTCAAGCCATCGCTACCGATCATGGTTCCCATTTTCGGCATTACATGGTGGCGGAGTTGAATTCTAAGTTGGGTCTACATCATGACAGCTCAACGCCGTACTATCCTCAGGCCAATGGCTAGGTTGAAGCCGTGAACAAAGTTCTTGTTACCATGCTTCAACGTATGATTGGGATCCACAAATCCAATTGGCATCTCATGTTATTTTCAGCTCTTTGGGCATACCTAACCTTAGTTAAGAATGCAACCGGATTCACCCCTTTTCAGTTCATTTATGGTCTGGAAGCTACTCTTCCAATTGAATGTGAAATACCTTCGCTCAAGTTGGTTGTTTAATTATTGTCTAACACTTCACCAAAAGAAGAGCATCTCCTTTATTTATAACAGTTGGATGAAACCCGTCGCTTTGCTGCTCTGGTTATTGAAGCACAGAAAAAGCGGGTCAAAGCTCATTTTGACCAATCAGTTTCCCCTCGTTATTTCGTTGAAGGAGATCTCGTCCTCCTGTACGACCAAGCTTGTGATAAGCTGGGGGCTGGTAAATTTCAACTCATGTGGCATAGGCCTTACATTGTTAAACGGGTGTTGTATAATGGTGCCTATGAGCTTATTGATTACGAAGGTCATCCTCTAGAACAACCCAGAAATGGGTTGTATCTCAAAAATTATTATGCATGAGTCATTCATGCATGATTAGTATACATAGGTGTTTTTTTTTTTTTTTTTTCATTTTTGTACATGTTTTGATTTGGTGTGCTTTGCGAGCATTTTCCTGCTTATTTGGGTCTTGTTATTTTTGCAGATGTCTATTACCCCTTATGTCGATTTCGTGGATGGTGCTTCCCGCAGTACTAGGAATTTGTCTTTAGTAGTCTGGGTAATCTATGATCCTGCCGGTGAGTTGATAGAACTACAAGGTATTTGTCTAGGACAAACTACAAACAATGTCGCTGAATATAGTGATGTCCTTGAACTATTAACCGAGGCAATCAATCTCGACATACGCGCATTTCTTGTAAATATAGATTCACAGCTTGTTGTTATGCAACTCAATAGTCACTATTCGGTCAGAAGTCCATACATTTTGAGATTGTATTTACGTATTCATTTGTTGGAAAGACATTTTGATTTTATCACGTATCAACATATTCCTAGACGAATGAATGCATTAACTGATACAGTGGCTAACATTGTATTAGATAGACATTTGCATAATTTGTAAAATCATCATCATGTGAAAATATCTATGTAGGAATATATATATGTGTGTGTGTGTGTGTGTGTGTGTGTGTGTGTGTGTGTGCATCAGTGTGCATCATACATTCAAAAAATATGTGTGTTTCTAGTACATCCTGAGACACCATGTCTCTCAAAATATGCAGTTATAAAGTCTAATCGACGTGATGCTCATGGTAGCATGTCACTGCCCGTACGAGCCGCCTCAGTAAGCGGTGAATCCAACTTGGCACCCCGACGGTATGTCTCTGGTAGGCGAGAGGAACATCGTTGAATTGTGCATAGTCTGGGACTCCACGTGTGATCCCCTCTAGGTTGTGCACAATCTCCTCTTTCTCGCCTCCCTCGCCATGAGGGTCGAAATCACGATGGATTCACCTCGCTATCGGAGACATGCCCGCGGGTCTCTCTGGGACAACATCTGCAAATGCATGGATTTAATGTCAGAGCATACATAGTTAAAAAAATCATAACACTCATGAAAATTAAAAAAATGAGTCTTACCCAAATCTTCATCCCAATCCTCTCCCTCCGTGAGCGGGAGGTCTGGATCACCAGTAAAATTTGTACCAGAGTAGGGCTAGTCCTCCATGACGATCAACTGTCGGCGGAGCCAATCAAAGAACTCCGGTCTCGAGGACATCTGTTGACCACCCTCTGCGCTTGGCATCAGAGCCGCCCATCGGACCATCCGTGGTTCTCTCACTGGTGGTGTTGGGACTATGACCTCCTAACGCTGAAAAATTGGTAGTCGTTCCAAGAAGAACGATACCAGGATATACCCATAGCCAAATTGATTCAATTTGGTCTTCTTGCATTTTGTTAGCTGGCGTTTCATGTTTATTGTCGCAGACTTTGCCCAGTTGTAGATGGTCGGTGTCAAGCAGTCTACAGCAAGAAGAAACTGTGTCTTTTTTGCTTCATGCAGTGCTTGCGATTCCGCAGCTCGTGTGATGGTATGTAGCACTACTTTTAGTGCCAAGTCTGGGATAGTCTGGATATCAACTTTCCCACTTCCTGATCCCTTCTGTGGGGACATACCCTGTCAATCACCATGGACATGCTCTCCATGCAAGGACGGGTGCCAGTTAGGATCGGTGTTGCTCCCCTCCGTGACAATCATGTGATAAAGTAGACATCAGACACATCAATCTCAAGTTCTTGATCTCGAAGGATGAACTTTCCCTGATCCTCATCCCATATGTTGATCAAATACTGTAGCAGCTCCAGTTGAGCATGGAGACACGGTGTCAAGAAGAACTTCTTCAGTCCACAGTCTCTGAGAGCTTCCATGCATCTCTCATTTCCCATGGAAAGTTCGTCCTCTTCATTGTGTTCCAGTTCTTTCCATCTGATCACCATTTTGTCGCTTTCTACCTGCAAAGGCATTCATATGAATAGTATTAACCATTTTTTAAGCTTGGTTTTGTAAAAAATTGGGTATTTAACTTGAATTTTTGCACAAGAATGGTCTTCGTCGTTGGCACGATTGTTTCCCAAATAGTTGCACCAATGGGCGCACCCTAGTTTAGAAAATTGGGCGGTTGGCGTGACTCTGTGCCCGAAACCCACGCCAACTGTCGTGCCCTAATATTCACATTTTCTCCCCCAGAAATCAAAATTAGAAGTTGCAGGTAGTAAAAAATGACTTAAAATGAAGGGAGAGATCTCAACTCTTACTTGGAACTGACGGATTTGAGATTGGTCTATTGGATTATCCGCTATCGTCGCCGCAAAATCACACTGTAAAATGGGTAACTATTGCTCCATAAGAGGTAAAAAGTGAAAGGTAATTATTTTTACCATTTTTGGCATTTTATAACTTTTCACAACCCTAATTAGGTTTTAAGACATGTTTTTCGATTATTTTATTATATTATTTTCGAGAAGTGGGTTTTACACGTGTCTCTTGTGCAGCAACAGGTTTTTAGGACATAGTGGTGGAGTAACGAGTTGAATTTTATACTTTTTTTGGATTCGGTAAAAACACGAAAAATTCACTATAGGAGTCATCTTTTAGCTATTTTCTGACTCTCTAAAATTGAAAATATTGTCGAGACTTTGTCGTTTCGAACTCGTTAAATGGCTGGGAAGCGATATCTACCCAGTATACGTTTACCCCTTTTTCGGGCTGGGATAGATTATTTACGAAAAAGGAATACCTTAGCTTATCAAGACTAAGAGGTTCTTTCGAATCTTGTTTTCTACATTTTTGGATCTGAGAGACTATTTACGAAAAGGGCCATGATGGAGTTTTCTTTTCTACCTTCTTTTCAAACTCTCTAAACATGAAAAGATGCCGAGTTCTCCCTTTGTCAAACATGTTAAACCCTGATGACATCGGATTTCGTCGCCATGACGTTACTCGAGTTCCTCCTTCGTAGGGCTCGTAAAATGTACTAGGTTGGATTTGTCCGAAAGACAAACTTATAGCACAAGCATATGCTATCCCCTTCAAGCTTGTTTTAAAAATAATTGGGGTACTCGCAAGAAATGGTGAGGAAAAAATGGAACCAAGTTTTAGTTATGTTGATAGTATGTCGCTCTTGAACATGGCACTTGTTTGCATTTGTGTTGGGTTGGGGACATCTCATTTCGTCATTTTTGCCTCCATGGGTTTGGGTAATCTCTTTTGACCTCTCAACTGCTATTTACCACATCGTCATGACCTCAGATCCTTTGATGTCAAATACTGCCAAATCCAGTGTCGTGCTGCTGATATGTTCAAGAGAAGTTTGCCTCTGCAGTTTTCAACCTCCCTCTGATTCTCTGTTGGTCATGTTTCACTATCATCATGTTCCTCTGTCTCGTATCGATGATGTGGGAAACATTATGGCCCGCCTTCGATCAGGTCACTTCCTGTCGACTTCAGCTCATTATCCAGGAATTTGATCTAGAGACTCCCTTCTGGTACCTTGGAGCCTGCATGCCTCAATGGCAGGTTCTTCGCATTCGATGCAAGGTCCACATCATTAGCCTTCGATCAGGTGATTCTACGGATGTTTGACGCCTGATCACTGTTCACATTCCGTGGATTGTACCGGTTGTACCTTGAGATCCATTGTCATTATTGGTGGTTTCTCTTGTGCCTGTTAACAACTTTCATCATTATCTGGTAATCAGGTGATTTTCTTACATGTTCGACTTCAATTCATATATTCGCATGCTTGAATTTGTACTTGTTCGGGTAGAGATGGAGCGCAAGACCCTAGGTTTTGTCTGATAAAATCCAGGCTGTGGATTTTGGTGGATTATCATGACTTATTGCATGAATCTTTTGATTGGATGGCTGCGACCATACCTGAGTCTATTTGTTGATCCTTACTGATGGATGGCTGTGTCCATACCTTGGATCTCAATTTTTATATACTCTATTATGGATGGTTGCGCCCATACCACATGGTCATGTATCAGAGATATCAGTTGTATTCGTAATTGCAGGTTTTCTGATAGCGGTGTTTGGTTCGAACGCGTTCTCATAAAGCATTTCGCCCCTCCCTCTCCCTCGGACCTCATGCTTTAGGGGGCATCTGTTACACAAAATTTTGTCACTGTCCCTACAATCCCCATCTCGCCCATTGGAGGGTCATTTCCGTGATCAATAAGCAGTGTCATGCCTTGCAAAGACCACCATTGTATCCCTTTACATGAGAGTAATATTCCTTCTGTTGACAATTCCCTTAGCAGAGACTCAAAAACCCTTGTTTTTGCCTTGGCGGGGGTAGTCAGTTATACCCTCATGCCGAAGAGTAAGATTAACATTGGGCCCCGCGCCAGCTGGTGCTCTGTCCCAATTTGCCACCCGCGCCGAGCTGTTTATGGAATGTTTTTTAAAAATAGAGGCGGAGATTCCACTCCAACCACCTCGAGTATGAGTCATTGGGAGTGCTTGAACTGAATAAACCACATACTCCCTCCTTTATTTTATGGTTTCCACCTCTTATGGGAACTCACTAAAGGATAGGCCTCCCTCCCACCTTTGTAGGGATCCTAAACTCCTCCTTTTCCTCTATAAAAAGAAGATATCTCTCTTTGCATAAGCTAGCTGAACTTGGAGAATTGAACATACTATAGCAGAACTACTGTGGAGATAGAATAAGAAGGAATTACGTTGAGAGAGCTTGAGTCCATGCCTTCATCCCGTCCAAATTCCTTGACGAGCATATGAGACGCGCTCCGACTGGACCCCGCTGGAGGAGACTGCGACGTCAAAGCATTAGTTGTAACTCTTCCTTCTATCAATACATATATGTGACTATTTTTTGGTTCCCATTTTGTATTATGTCAGATGTTTAATGCAATTTGCTTAGCCCTCTTTGACTGGCTAGTAGTTATGAGTGAAATTATTATGGCGTATTTTGTTCTTGTTTTGCGTTTCATGTGCAGGTATCCGAGAATGACTGCGGAAGTATTGTGATCTTCCAAGACAGGAGCGTGAGGCCACCACCACCACAGCAACGACGACAACGTTGGACTCCAGGTAGGTCGATCTACCGTGTCCTCTTTTCATTCAGTAATTAGGAATCAACACTCTAGCATGTCTCTTTGTTTCTAGACCCACTCTAGGGCTAGAGGGATTGTATTTGTCCACATAGAGGATTTACCTCCTTAACACATGGAGCTCTTCTTTCGTTTCCAAGACATCATGATTGATGCACTGACTAATATGGTTGAGGAATCTCGTCGTCTTGGATGGGTCTCTAGCGCTATCAATGCAACTTTCATCACTCTTATTCCTTGATCAGGAGATCATTTGTTTTGCTCAAAATTGAAAGTGCTCAAAACTGTACCAAACCTGAGCGACCAGAAAGGTCTTGTCGTTGTGATTTCGGCGCCGTGAACGGTTCGAAAAATCGATGTCGTATGAGGAAGATATCGCATTATATTCATTTTCCCAAACAACTAAAATTTTTGTGACAGGGTGACTGGATGCCCAGCTAGCATGCAGGTACAATCAGTAGGTGGCATATATAGAGAATATTCCCTTTTATGAAACCCAATCAGGAATTGACACGTTGTTACACAGCATTTTTTCACTGTCCCTGCAATCCCCATCTCACCCATTGGAGGGTCATTTTTGTGATCAATAAACAGTGTCATGCTTTACAAAGACCATCATTGCATCCCTTTTCATGAGATAAATATTCTTTATGTTGACAATTCCTTGATCAGAGCTTAAAAAACCCCTATGTTTGCCTTCGTGTGAGTAGTCAGTTTTGCCCTCGCACCGATGAGGAGGATTAACACTGGGCCCCACTCCAGTTGGCGCTCTGTCTCAGTTAGCCGCCTACGTCGAGCTGTCTATGGAATGTTTTTTTTAAATAGAGGCGGAGATTCCACTCCAACAACTTCGAGGATGAGTCATTGGGAGTGGTTGGACTGAATAACCACGGACTCCCTCCTTTAGTTTATGGTTTCCACCTCTTACGAGAACCTCCTAAAGGATACGCCTCCCTCCCACTTTTGTAGGTATCCTAACCTCCTCCTTTTCCTCTACAAAAAGAAGCTATCTCTCCTTGCATAAGCTAGTTGAACATGGAGAATTGGGTACACTATAGTTGAATTTTTGAAGAGATAGAACAAGGAATAACTTCGTTGAGAGAGCTTAAGCCCATGCCTTCATCCCGTTCGAATCCCCTGACGAGTGTCTGAGACGCGCTTCGGCTGAACCCCGCTGGAGGAGACTTTGACGTTAAAGCTTTGGTTGTACCTCTTCCTTCTATCAATACATACACCTGATTATTGTTTGGTTCCCATTTTGTGTTATGTCATTTGTTTAATGCAATATTCTTAGCCCTCTTTGACTGGCTAGTAGTTATGAATGAAGTTATTATGTCGTATGCTGTTCTTGTTTGCTAATCTATGTGCAGGTATCCGAGTATGACTGTAGAAGGATTGTTACTTGAAGAGGTAGGAGCGAGAGGCAACCACCACTACAGCCGCGACGACAGCATTGGATTCCAGGTAGGTCGATCTACTCATTCAGTAATTAGGAATCAACACTCTAGCATGTCTCTTTGTTTCTAGACCCACTCTAGGGCTAGAGGGATCGCCTCTATCCACAAAGGGGATTTACCTGCTTAACGAATTGACGACCCTGCTGGGGAAGATTATGAGTTTGTCTTTTTAGCTTGTTTGGGTCAACTTCGGTCATTGGCTTGCTTGTTTGTCTTTTTCTGGTTTACTTGTTTTCTTGTCATTCCTTGTTCAGCTCCAGAGTGTCAAGATTGACCTCTGCTCATTGAGTTTTTCCTTTTCTCATAGTTATCTGGCTTAGCACGCTTTTCGTTTGAATAGTCGTGCTGATTGGCGCAGGTTGCTTCTCGTGCAGTCGCGCCAACCCCTGTTTGGCACTGAATACTGCCTCACAATCACGCCGAATCCTGTAGGATTTCGTTTGCCCTCCTTGATGAGTCTTTTGGTCAGTTGTGCTTGACTCTGGGTTATTTTTTGTGTGTAATTAAGCCTTTGGGACTGTTTTGACTACTGTAGGCTTGTTTTTCTCAGTCGTTTGTCTATTTTCCTATCAGTGTAGATTAACGCCTTAGGGTTTCTAAGTGTCTTTGTGCACTGAGCCTTCTGTTTGGAAATCAAGACTTGTTGATTATTGTCAGTCTCATTCCCAAGTTGATTGCGCTAAGTTTTCTTGATCCTTTTGAGTATTTGATTTGGTTGAATGATCATTTCGTTTTCGATTGATTCTTCTCCTTGTTGCTCCAAGCATAGATTACATTTCTTGTTTTGGGTCGTTTTGAAAGATTTCTTTTGATTTGGAAGATTGCGGCATTAGTTTGAGAGCTTTCTTGTGATTGTTTTGCATTGATTGAGTTATTCAATTTTGGTTCTTACATTTGCAATACTCAAGCTAGTGTTTATTTGTTTTTCGTGTAATTAGTGCATTGTGCACTCTCTTCATTGAAAAATAAAATAAAATAATTTGCATTCTTTCCTTTGCATTGAAAGTGAAAAGTTCTTTTGCATAACTGGAATTTAATAATCTAGGAAAGAGTTTTTCATTTTCGTTTGATTGCATTAGATGCATTAGTGGATTTCTTTGGCATATTATCATTGTTTGTTGTTGTTTGAAAGATCTCTATCCTTCTCGTAACTAGCATTCATCAAATCAAATATGATGTTCATTTGCATATAGTTTGCATTTAGGAAATTTGAGATCCAAATTCGATAAGGCCTTGAAACTGAAACATAATCCAAGATAAACTTTTAAATTCATTCAATTAACCTAAGGAAACATTGAAACCTAACACAACATTTTTAGTGGTCTAGGCTAGAGACGTGTTCCAGCATCTTAAAATCTAGTAGCTGTCGTTCGCCATTTGGCTTTAGACAATGCTAGTACGGACTTGTGCTCCCTGTACCATTGAGTATATAAAGGGAGACCCCTCTAGGTTGAAATCCTTTTATCCATAGGAAGCCGAGTATGCCGCCTTGTAACCGTGATACACTGAACACAAAATTTGGGGAGACTACTTGCACGTACGTTAAGTCCTTGTTCATTTCTCTTTCATTTGATCACCAAGGTGTATATGGCAGTTCATGGAAACCTGGTACACCCTCTTGCTTAGAGTGCCTGGGTAGTCATTTTGATCTTTTTATGACTCTTTATGATGCTCGTTTAAAATTGAAAGTGACTAGAGTCATCTTTTTCCTATTTCTCGACTCTTAAAACATGAAACAACAAAATCTGGTTTCAGTGTCATAAAATTAATCACCTACGATCACACGCCCATTAAAAGTTTTATTACTTGGCTTGTTTTTGTTTTCCTTAGTTTTTTATCTTGAAGCCTTCGATTGGTTATCTTTTTCCTTCCTGTTCTGAAATACAGTCACAGTGATGGAACCACCAGTGTTACATAGTAATTTGTCACCGTCCCTACCTTTCCCCGTCCCGCACATTGGAGGGCCCATTTTGTGACCTATGAGCAATGTCATGCCGTGAAACCATTATCATTGCATTCCTCTAAACATGAGCTTCAATTGCCCTAAAGACATCTCCTTGCAAAAAATCATAAAAACATCCCTTTTTGCACTGGCGCGGGTATCCAGTTCAAAACTCGCGCCAATGAGGAAAATCCTACAAAGAGGCCGCGCCAACTGGCGCTCTGTCCCAAAGTCGCAGTCGCGCCAGCCAATTTAAGGAGTGTTTTTTAAATAAGAATGGCGGAAGTTTCGTTTCAACAGACTCAGAAACTGCTATCTATCTTGAGTTGGGAGGTTTGGCTCCGGGAGTTCCATGAAAGGGAAGTGGTTTGCCACCTCTCATGGAAGCTTCCTTGAAGATAGGGCCAATCCCACAATTATAGGGCTCCCAACTCCCCCCTTCCTCCATCTATAAAAGCTAGCTCATTGCCATTGCAAGCTAGTCTTGAAGTGCCTAAGCCTTGAATCTCCAAGTTCTCAAATTCCCAAGAGCCTTCATGCTGCAAGAGCCCTCATTTTTCCCTTAAGGCCAAACTCGAGCAAGGAGACTATCGTCGAGAGACTCTAAGAGAGGCTTGTCCCATCCCTGGCAGGCTTTGCGAGACGTGTTCGACTGGAGATCCCTCCGAAGGAGACCTCAGCGTCAGAACATTGGTTGTACTCTCTTTCGATTTCTTATTAATGAATGACTACTGGTTATGGTTCCACTATGTTTCTCACTTATGATAATGATGAGTTATATCCTTTCTGACTGATATATAGTTGCGTATTCTGGATTTTATGCTTGTATTCGTGTTGTTTCTTGCATGTGCAGGTGTCCATTCACGGAGATCGTGGGGATCGTGATCTGCCGAGGCTAAGGAACGGGAACGTTGTCTCTTCTACGGATCATACCATTGGAATCCAGGTAGGCCTCCATCGTTGGTCTGTTTATTCACAATTAGGAACTTGCGCTGTAGCATTTGATGATTGTTGCTAGACCCGTGCTGGGCTAGTAGGGATCGCCTCTGTCCGCAGAGGGGATTTACCTCCTCAACAACCAGTTTTGTCCTCACTGCCTCCTAGTGGTAGTTCTTTTATAGGAGTTTCTTTTGAAACTCAGTCCACTAGGTCTGCCGAGTTTCCGCAGCCTATTCTCCCGTCTGTCCAACCTCTTGTTACCTGATCTCCTCTTGAAGAGTCAGTTGAGTTCAATTGGCCTCCTTCAAGTGCTTGGTATGGTTTTGGGGAAGAAGGAGATTTTCCTCCTCTTACATCGGGCTCACCATTTTTTGTTGATGCTGTACCTCCTAGTCCCCGTAATCTTTTCGAAGATCTTATGACGGAGTCAGACATGGAATCATCCAGTCCTATTGGTAGTGAAGGAATTTCTGTTTCTACAGGAGAATATAAACTTTTTCCTGAAGATGTCCCTCATGTTTCTACTCAGCCTTCTCCACCATCGGTGTCACTTCCGCTTGGATATAGGTCCTTGAGTCAGATTATGTCTGGTGTTGCCTCCATAGCGCAATCCATCACATTAAATCCTCCAAAGAGTTCGGTCCTCCCTTCGTTAGGACTATCACCTTCGACACCTGGTTCGTCGATTACTGTTACATCTGTCCCAGTCCAACCGACTATCTGTGTGGCTCCATCCACACTGGTTGTTACAACTCAGTCGTCAGGATCTTTTCATACTCGCAGGTCTATTTTTCTCAATCCTACGTGGCCTGTTAATCCCGGTCCTGGTAGATCACAATCTAGTGCCATGGAGGCCCCACCTGCTTCTAGTGCAGTTTCCACTACCCCAATGATTCTTGGCGGCCTTACTTTTGAAGAGTATTTGTTGGTTGTTCAGCAGCAGAGCTCTCAGGGTTCTCAGCAGCTCCAAGCTCCTGGCAATCCTCGATTCCATCACTATGATGTTGTCAGTAATCTCGTTTATTCCTTACCGCATCATTATGATGTATATGGTAATCTTGTCTATTTGTCTCCTATTGATCCTCATCATGCTGATTATGATCCTTATTAGACTGTTTCTCATTTTGGACCCACCTTACCTGTGCAACCCTCTGGCTTGCATGGACAACCCTCATCGGGACAACCTTTGGCTCAGCAGGGCTCTGCCTCTAGTCCACAGGGAAAACCTTACGGTCCACAAGGTCAACTTTTGGTCCAACAAGGTCAACCCTACGGTCCGTCTGGTTAACCTCAGAATCAAACAGGACCATCTTATGTTCCTGGGGGAAAATTTATCCACCACAAGGACAACCTTTTGCATCATAGTCGCCGCCACACATTCCATATGGCCAAAACTTTGTGCAACAAGTACAACCCTACGGTCCTCATCCGGGTCAACCTGGTTATCAGAGAAAACCTGGTCCATCGCAACCATCGGGCCAACCCCTCGCGCAAGGGCAACTCGGTGGGCCTTAGTATTCAGTTCAACTAGCTCAGCAGCCGGTTCAATCGGTTCAACAGTCGGTTCTACCTGTTTATCCAATTCAACCAAGTCCACCTGCTTAGCAACCTGCTCAACCTAATCAACAGGGCCTTCCTGCTCAACCACAAGGCGCTTATTACCCTCAAGGTCAATATCAGTCGGTATATAGTGCGCCCCAAAGTTTTTACCCTCAAAATCAACCTTCATAGGTATATATTCAACCTCAAAGCCATGATTACATTTTGAAACATAATCCATACGTTGCTCAACAGGGACTATTACAGGTCAAAATACCTCCTCATCAGCTCAGAGGAGAAGACAAATATGGAAGGAATACAAAGACCTAAATTAAACCCATTTTTGTCAAGGTAACGCCTCTCTATAACAATACAAGAGCGTTATAACGCAGCTGATCAGTGAATAGGCCGCGTTAGTGGCTAGGGCAATGCTCTGTTTACACTAGAGGGCAGCGTTACCCATGTTTTAAGTTTGAAACGGGAAAAACCCGCAGAGAATGATTTGAATCTCCAGCTTTTTCTCACAAGAGAGTCAGTACAAAAAGGAAACTGCAAAGCACTAATCTCTTATTGGGCATTGCGATAAACAACTGAACTCTCAAAGAAGGCAAAAGCATGGAGGTTGGGGAAACATCTTGGTTTTTTCTATTCAGAACTGGTGGAAAGAGAAGGCCAATGATTTCTCTCTCCATCTCCTATAAAATGGAGTTGAAGGCTCTTGGTTCAAGGTCGAAGGATTGTCAAAGTTTGAATACTTGTGAAGTAGAGATCATTGTTATAGTGTGAAGGTCAAAGGTCAAAGAGGTTCATTGAGAACTTGTTGATCAAGACATCACCACTTTGAGAGATAGAGAGATTGGAAGGCTGAGGAGGGCTTGGTGCAACCGACGGTTGTAATCCTCCTTTTTATAAATCAATAGAAATGTATATTTTTTGTCCATTCTATGCATTGATATTGTCATTATTGTTTAATCACTTATATAACATGAGATGAATGGCTTAGATGTGCACAAATTAAATTTTTAATATATATTGGCTTAATTGATAAGAAAATTATGTTATGTTAGAAATTACACGGGTGCTTTAATTGATTGCAGGACCTAGATTTGGAGTTGGTGAAGGAGAACCGCTGCTTCGCTGCCTAGTGCTCTCCAAAGGACCCCAAAATCATTCAAGAGGTAATCTTCTATATTTTTCTATCAAGTGATTTTAATTTAATATGAACATGCACATGCCATCTTTGTGAACTATACAACTAATCTTACTGTCTGCCTCGGGAACCGGAAAGCCCTGAGAGGGATATACGATAACCAACAACCCAAGAATTTTACCCTACAACAAAATTGGCGACTCCACTGGGGAGTTTCCCCATAGTTTCCGGACTATTTCTATCCTCCTTTCTTCTTTCCTCTATTCACAGATCCTTCCAACCAGTATTTATGCCCAGTAGACATTTCAAAAGCTTGCAGAGTTCAATCCTGTTTCTGTTTGACCATCTGAAGAACTTTACCCTGTCTAACACTACCTCTGTGTATTTTCCAATGCGTTATAACGCTGAATCTGCTTAAATACAGTGCGTTAGTCTCTGGATTAACGCTGTATTTACCCAGAGACAATGCATTACTCAACCAAAATTTGTTGTTCAATGTTGTGATTGTGTTTTGGTTGCAGATTTGTTTGGCCATCAGTATCTCTCCTTGACTGAATCCCTGTGCTTGTTTACTAAGCTGGAATTTCTATTTGTTTGCTCTTGTTTAAAAAGTTAGTGTTAAAAGCATTTACTTTTTAGAGAAGAATTTTTTTTTTTAGTTTTTCTGCATCTAGCTAAGTTAATTCTAAAAATTTCAGTTCATAGACTATTAAGAAGAGGTAGATAGAAGTCTGAATATTTAAAGTTGAACTGTGTTATTTGAATGTTAGTGCATGGATGTTGAAAAGAAACCTCTCCTTGTAGAAATACTCTTCATCGAATTGAATATTTAGAGCATGTTTTGCATGGTTTCTTGAGTCAGAGTCTCATTACATTTCATACGTCCACTCCCCCTCCGCAAGACTAATAATCAAGTACACTAAGAATCAAGCGATAATAAAATCAATCACATTACTCTTTTTTAGGTCACACAAACAGTAGTTCAGGCTAGGATCTTGGGTTAGGAAAAGTGAGAAAATCACCCAAGATCTCAAAACTTGAAACTAGATTCATTAACGAGCGAAATCCTACTGCACTCATATTATCGGGACCGTTCCTTTACCGGAGCTCAATGCGAGACAACACTTGGATGCACAAGAAGGTAGCTCGCCTTCGACTGCATCCGGTGGGTGTGTTATATATTGGGGGTCCCTTCGTGGATGTTGAAACTAGATCGGGGATCTAGGTATTCTGCCCATATAGCATGCTGTCCTTGACCGTGGACCCCCCTGATGATGTCTGTGATTTGAGGTATCTTTAGTGGCCATACTTTTTAGGATCTTACACAAGGTGACTGGGACGTGCTGTCCTGGTACCTGAAACAGACGGACCCACTCTGTCTTCGGTCTTCAGGAGGGTACTCGTCTTCACGAGAGTGCTTACACCTTTCGTCTGAGGTTCGGGCAAAGCTTTAGAGTGACCGTAACTATACTTTAGACCAACCCTCTCTGTATACTATTGTGATACTGGATTTCATCACCAGCAAACGATAATACTCAGACAGGGCACCCTATTATGGCTGCTTGGTGATTGATTTTAGAGAGTCCTTTTTTTATTTTTTAGGTGTGTGGTTATTGTCATTGAGACTTTATAATACATCACCATTTATTAAAATTGGTTAAAAACTAAACAGGTCACCGTGGCCTCATCCGACCCACGCCGTCTGTCTCGACGACAGCAAGGTCTACCTCCTCTAACTGTTGAGGAAGAACTGAACCTTGGTGAACCAGTGCCTTCTGCGAAAGAGCAGTCTCCATTGACTAATCCTGATTTTCACATAGCCTCATATCATACGGAATTTCCAGAGGACCCTTTCACAGAAGGGGTTATAGCTCATTACAATCCTCCACTCACTGATCCATTGGGGCCTGTGATAGTTCAGATTCCACCACGCCAAGATATGTCTTCGGCCGCACAAACATCCATTTCACCACTAGCATCCACAGGATCGATGCTAATGGAAACTATCCCAAGTTCGCCACCATCCTCCCCGCCGGTGGTCAGTTCTATGCCATCACTTGGCAACCCGAGTAGTCAACATATACCTAATCCCAACCCTACAGTCATCACAACTGTCAGTAGCTCGCCCAATCCTTCGAGATCTACTCCTACCGTGACCACGATGGGACCCACGGTTGCTCCTCCCACGAGTGTGACTACTTCGGTTCCTTTTAGCAACCCTTTCGATTGGAACCATTTGCTGAGTTCGCACCCCTTGGCCACTATACCAGGGGGCAGTGTCACTAGCGCGCAGGTAGCAGGGAACATTTCACTTCCCCTGCAGTCCTTAGAACAAACGGGACAACCTATTGTCAATACTATTCCCTTAAGTGGTTCAAATATAGGTGTAGGGTCTATGTCGTTGCTGAACTATGCAAGTAGTAGCATACCTCTGGGAAACTCTATTGCATCCATTTGGACTAATCCACCCCAACCTTCATCTAGAATGGGAGGGCACTTTTATACTGGGGGCAACCAACCGTTCACCCTGCAATACAATATGCCTTATGGACAGCAACCATATGTCCCTACCCCTCCACCTATAGGAATTTTTTATCAAAGTCCTACTTATCCTCCTGGTAACACATTGATGGGTGGACCCTATGGTCTAAATAGTCAGCCCATACTGCCTTGGTTAGATTCGGGGGCAAATCCATAAGTGCCATTTTTGGCAGTTCTGGACATCCTCGATATCCATAAACTGACTAATGATCCCATCAATCACAACCCACTATGGCCTCCAGTACCGCACAAGATTCCTTCGGATATCCCAAAGTTCTATGGGAAACAAGGGGACGACCCAGCCGCACACATCACTACCTTTCATCTATGGTCTATATCCAATTCCATGGTGGATGATAGTGTCCGTCTTCGACTGTTTCCCCACACCCTTACAAGCAATGCCACCAAGTGGTATATTGAATTACCACGCGCCGCCATCAACACTTTTGGCGCTTTAGCGACGAAGTTTCTAAAGAACTTCCAATTACCAATCAGATTTGAAACTGGAATGGAACTGTTAACCTCGCTGCGCCAAGACACCGCCACCCACATCTCCGATCAAATTCATGAATGGAGATGTAGGAGGAGGTTAGTCAAAGAGCCAATCTCGGATCATCTCTTAGCCAAATGGTTTTGTAAGTCTCTCTTACCCCACATCTCTAAAGACATTGGCCTTTCTGGTGCAATTATAGAAGATCAATGCATTCGTCGTGCCCAACATTTGGATTTAATCTATTCACAATCTGGCACGCTATGTCATTTGCTCCCCAATGCCCCTAGTAACCCAAATCCTCCGTCTACTCAGAAAACCGGAGCTCATGCTGACCGTCTCGTTGGCACGATCTCTGGTGTAGCCATAAAGCAGTCTCGGGGGCAAGCCTCCTAGCCATCTTCGGCTACCACCGCCCCTCACCAAACGACTACTCTTCCTACCGCTGAGGTAAATTCTGTGCAAACTTCACAAAAACCTAGTGGGAAAAATAAGAAGAACAAGAAAAAGACATCTTCTTCGGAAGAGCAGTCGGACAATCAGAATAACCCTAATCAGAAAAACACTGCCAAAAATGACAAAGGGAAGGATAAACCCATGAAATTTCCTTGCAAGATCTGTGCAGAGGACCACTTGACATACAAATGTCCTCGGCTGCAGGAATGCATCGATTTTATTGCCAATAAGGATTCTGGGCGAACACCTGTCGTTCTTCATAATCCTTTCCCTAATCAACAACAGCAACATCAACACATGGTTGACAACCCGCCACACCCCCAGCAATGGGGCCATGGTGGTTCACATCCTTCCGGCGAAGGATCATCTGCCATTTATGGCATTGAGAGTGTTGAACTTCAAACACGAGCCAAGATTTATGGAAATCCTACCATAGATGCTCAAGAACCTGGTACTAGTTCAAATCCACCACCGCCCAACGATTTGCATATCGAACGGCCTACTGTTGACCCCGTGATTCGTCCCCCCAAAGGGACACTTCGATGCATGACTCATAACACCTCTGCACGTGCAGCCCAAAACTACAACATTGTAGAAGATTTGGCGTAGGCACCGTCAGCTATGTCTGCCCTCGAAGTATTACAAACCTGTCCAGCACAAAGGAAAGCCTTGTTTTCGGCCATTGGTGGAATAAACCCCCAGGATTCCATGCTAGCTATCTTTGATATGGAAAAATCTAAACCTCGCCTCTCACACCAACTTGCATTCCAGGTGCAGGTTGTGTCGAAAGGGAGACTAATCCATTGCACTATCATAGACGAAGGTGCTTCGACCTACGTTATGTCACAAGCTTGTTGTCTCGCTTTAGGTTCTCCTACCTTAACACCGTCGTCGAATTCCCTCAAAGCTTTCGATGGCCACAAGTTCCTCCCAAAAGGATACCTTTCTAGCTTTCCCATCACTCTAAGTGGGAAAACGGTAACCGTGGACGTTGAAGTCATAGATCGCCATCTTGACTATAATCTATTGCTTGGTCGCAGTTGGTCTTATGCCATGATTGCCATTGTTTCTTCAGTCTTCCGACTCGTCCTATTTCCATTGGATGGGAAAATAGTCACAGTGGATTAGTTATCCTTCTGCACCCCTGATTATTCCACGTTACCAAGTAGCATTGTACCCCTAATAGGAAGCTTTCCTGACTCTTACGTCAGTATTGGTACCGGTCTTCTGAAGGAATCTTCCCTACTGGGTTGTTTTCCTCTCCCGCCGCCACAGATCCCAAACACGGTTGCAATGATATCCACCACTTCGAATGGCTCTATCGACCCATGGATCATCCCGGCACCTTCAAACATTGATTCCTACGGAGATAAGATTCCGCTCTCACCAGCCGAGTTGGCTTACCAAGCCATCCAAATAACATTTGAACCCTCCACTGTTATGGTTTCGACCGAAGGTACAAACCTCCCACCCATCACAGTTCTCTCTAAGGATCTCCTCAATGAAGTCTTGCCTACAGACAAAGCTATTCGAGAGATCATGTCTCTAGAAGAATCATAAAAACACTGCCAAAAATGACAAAGGGAAGGATAAACCCATGAAATTTCCTTGCAAGATCTGTGCGGAGGACCACTTGACATACAAATGTCCTCGGCTGCAGGAATGCACCGATTTTATTGCCAATAAGGATTCTGGGTGAACACCTGTCGTTCTTCATAATCCTTTCCCTAATCAACAACAGCAACATCAACACATGGTTGACAACCCGCCACACCCCCAGCAACGGGGCCATGGTGGTTCACATCCTTCCGACGAAGGATCATCTGCCATTTATGGCATTGAGAGTGTTGAACTTCAAACACGAGGCAAGCTTTATGGAAATCCTACCATAGATGCTCAAGAACCTGGTACTAGTTCAAATCCACCACCGCCCAACGATTTGCATATCGAACGGCCTACTGCTGACCCCGTGATTCGTCCCCCCAAAGGGACACTTCGACGCATGACTCATAACACCTCTGCACGTGCAGCCCAAAACTACAACATTGTAGAAGATTTGGCGTAGGCACCGTCAGCTATGTCTGCCCTCAAAGTATTACAAACTTGTCCAGCATAAAGGAAAGCCTTGCTTTCGGCCATTGGTGGAATAAACCCCCAGGATTCCATGCTAGCTATCTTTGATATGGAAAAATATAAACCTTGCCTCTCACACCAACTTTCATTCCAGGTGCAGGTTGTGTCGAAAGGGAGATTAATCCATTGCACTGTCATAGACGAAGGTGCTTCGACCTGCGTTATGTCACAAGCTTGTTGTCTCGCTTTAGGTTCTCCTACCTTAACACCGTCGTCGAATTCCCTCAAAGCTTTCGATGGCCACAAGTTCCTCCCAAAAGGATACCTTTCTAGCTTTCCCATCACTCTGAGTGGGAAAACGGTAACCGTGGATGTTGAAGTCATAGATCGCCATATTGACTATAATCTATTGCTTGGTCGCAGTTGGTCTTATGCCATGACTGCCATTGTTTCTTCAGTCTTCCAACTCGTCCTATTTCCATTGGATGGGAAAATAGTCATAGTGGATTAGTTATCCTTATGCACCCCTGATTATTCCACGTTACCAAGTAGCATTGTACCCCTAATAGGAAGCTTTCCTGACTCTTACGTCAGTATTGGTACCGGTCTTCTGAAGGCATCTTCCCTACTGGGTTGTTTTCCTCTCTCGCCGCCACAGATCCCAAACATGGTTGCAATGATATCCACCACTTCGAATGGCTCTATCGACCCATGGATTATCCCGGCACCTTCAAACATTGATTCCTGCGGAGATCAGATTCCGCACTCACCAGCCGAGTTGGCTTACCAAGCCATCCAAATAACATCTGAACCCTCCACTATTATGGTTTCGACCGAAGGTACAAACCTCCCACCCATCACAGTTCTCTCTAAGGATCTCCTCAATGAAGTCTTTCCTATAGACGAAGCTATTCGAGAGATCATGTCTCTACAAGAACGACCTTGGGGAGAGTTTCACCATCGCGCTTCGATGATCGATTCAAACGTGATAAATACCGAAATCCAATCCTTTGACCCACCTGAGATGGTTCCCTCCGCTTACACGATTCTTCAAACTATCAATTTAGAAGGGAACATGGGTAATCTTTCTAAGACAATGCTCATTGATATCTCGGTCAAAATGGGTATTGTGGAAAACATTTAGATTGGAGCAAATTGCAATCCTGAGGAACTTGCGCGCTTCACATCCCTTTTCAAGGAATTCCATGATGTGTTTGCTTGGTCTTACAAGCAAATTCCCGACATAGATCCTTTTATTGACGAGAAAGACATCAAGCGATTTCGAGCGTTCTTTTTACGGTATTTTTCTTGATCGTTAATCTGAAAAACCTCGAGTCTTCTTCTTCGGGCTCGTTAAACTTACATGAAGAAGCGTCAATAATTCTTTTTACGGTATTTTTCTTGCTCGTTAATCCGAAAAACCTTGAGTTCTCTTCTTCGGCCTCGTTAAACTTATATGAAGTTGATATCGAGCGTTCTTTTTTATGGTCTCTTTTTCATGCTCGTTAATCCGAAAAACCTAGAGTTCTCTTCTTCATACTCGTTAAAACTATGAAGAAGCATTGAGCTTTCTTTTTAGGAACCTTTTTCTCGCTCATAAAACTGGAAAAACCCCGAGTTGACTTTGTCGGGCTCGTTAAAATACCATGACAGAGAGTAAGGAGCCATTCTTTTCCCCTTTTTCAAAGCTCTTTAAATCGAAAAAGTAACTTAGTTTTCTCCGCGTGACTCGTTAAAATTTCACGGAGGGCACCGAGTTTTTCTTTGTTGGACTCGTTAAAATTTCACAAAGAGTACTGAGTTTACTCTGTCTCCTCGTACTCATAACAAAATGAGGTAGACGTCCATCAAACATAGATTTCTCACTTTTCCGGCTTCGATGGACTAACTTGTGGAAAATGAACTGTTTCGGGCTTACTATACTCCCTTTGCCGTGCCCGGTTATCAAGACATGACAAAGGTACCCCAATGGAGTCGTCTTTTACGATATTTTTCAAACTCTCTAAACATGAAAAATTCACCGAGTTTACTAGTCTGGACTCGTTAAACCTAATCAGACGGGGCATAGAGTCGTCTTTTACGATATTTTTTCAGACTCTCTAAACATGAAAAATTCACCGAGTTTACTCGTCTAGACCCGTTAAACCTAATCAGACGGGGCACATAGTTGTCTTTGATATTTTTCAGACTCTCTAAATAAGAAAAATTCACCGAGTTTACTCGTATGGACTCGTTAAACTTAATCAGATGGGAAAAAATTTGGACAAAATGGATACTACCTCTGTTACATTTCAGAAAGGTCGATTTGGCAGCAAAATTCTTAAACATGGCACTTCCAAAAAAACTCTTTCGCAGTTAGCCGAACCCTACCATTTATGAGTATTAGCCTTCATCTCCCAGTGTCCCTGCACCGGTAAAATCCTAACACGCTCTTTGGTGTTCATTAAGCCTCAGCTGCCTAGTACCCTGTTACAATGCCTTCTATTGTTCAAGAAGATCTCGTTATCTACTGCTCGTGTTATCAACCAAACCGCTCATTATGCCAGAAATTATTTGTCGTCCGACATCCCCATTTACTCTTCATTATATCAATCATAAACAAAATCAGTTGGTTTCCGTTTTGTGTTGACTGATGTAGGACGCCTCAGTGCCTACCTCTCAACAAATCTCTTCTTATCGACTTTAGCATCTTATCTAGGAAGTTGATCCAGAAACCCATCAGTACCCGGATACTTGCAGACATCAGTGGTAGGTAGTCTTGTGTTTGATCAGGGGTCTTCATCATTGGCTCCTAGTCGAATGATTCTACGAGTGTTCGACTTCAACTAATTTTATTCACACTCGCTAGATTTTACTGTGCATCTTAGGGACCATCATCATTATCGGTGGCCACCTTCACGTCTGTTAACAGTTTTCATTATTGACTAGTAATTAGACGATTTCTCACATGTTCGACGACAGCTCCTTCATTCACATGTTGAGGAATATGCAGTTTAAGTGAATTGGCGGTCAAGACCTTGGGGCAAAGGTTACATCATTAAAGTTGTGTTCCCTTCCCCAAGTTGCGATATTGTTTATAGAGACAACTTCTTCAGCCTGATCCTATTATGAAAGACACTCCCACACTGTGCTTATCGGTGGACAGATTCTTCATATCTCTATTCTAGAGAAATCATGTTGTTTAAGCTACTGAGCATGGGAATGCCTGACTCAAGGCAGATACTATATTTTCTGACATATGTTGTTGTTTTAGGTTTTCCTCAGTCTTTCAATCTCTTTATCTCTTCTACACACATTGTAAAGTATTTCAGCCATTATCTTCGTCTCTGACCTCACACTTTAGGGGGCATATGTTACAGTTCAAAATACCTCCTCGTCAGCTCAGAGGAGAAGACAAGTATGGAAGGAATACAAAGACCTAAATTAAACCTATTTCTGCCAAGGTAACGCCTCTCTATAACAACACAAGAGCGTTATAACGCAGTTGATCAGTGAATAGGCCACGTTAGTGGCTAGGGCAACGCTCTGTTTACACTAGAGGGCAGCGTTACCCGTGTTTTAAGTTTGAAACGGGAAAAACCCGCTGAGAATGATTTAAATCTCCAGCTTTTTCTCACAAGAGATTCAGTACAAAAAGGAAACTGCAAAGCATTAATCTCTTATTGGGCATTGCCATAAACAACTGAACTCTCAAAGAAGGCAAAAGCATGGAGGTTGGGGAAACATCTTGGTTTTTTCTATTCAGAACTGGTGGAAAGAGAAGGCCAATGATTACTCTCTCCATCTCCTATAAAATGGAGTTAAAGGCTCTTGGTTCAAGGTCGAAGGATTATCAAAGTTTGAATACTTGTGAATTAGAGATAATTGTTATAGTGTGAAGGTCAAAGGTCAAAGAGGTTCATTGAGAACTTGTTGATCAAGACATCACCACTTTGAGAGATAGAGAGATTGGAAGGCTGAGGAGGGCTTGGTGCAACCGACGGTTGTAATCCTCCTTTTTACAAATCAATAGAACTGTATCTATTTTTTCCATTCTATGCGTTGATATTGTCATTATTGTTTAATCACTTATATAGCATGAGATGAATGACTTAGATGTGCACAACTTAAATGTTTATTATATATTGGCTTAATTGATAAGAAATGTATGTTATGTTAGAAATTACACGGGTGCTTTAATTGATTGCAAGACCTAGATTTGGAGCTGGTGAAGGAGAACCGCTGCTTCGCTGCCTAGTGCTCTCCAAAGGACTCCAATATCATTAAAGAGGTAATCTTCTATCTTTTTCTATCAAGTGGTTTTAAGTTAATATGAACATGCATATGCTATCTTTGTGAACTATACAATTAATCTTAATGTCTGCCCTGAGAGGGATATACGATAACCAACAACCTAAGAATTTTACCCTACAGCAGTGACCTCAATGGTCTTCTCAGACTCAGTATCTTGGTCCTCAACCCCAGTATCAACAGAATTATCTTGCTTCTAACCCCTATGGTTAGAATCCTCCAGGGAAAAATATGTGGGGGCATAATTCCTCTCGATCTGGGTGGAATGTAAACACGGGTCCTTATCAGAGACCTCCAACGACTTTCAATCCTCAATTACCATTTCTTGCTACGTTGGAGTTGTCGGATGTGTCAAAGTTAACAAACGATCCCATTCTTCATAACCCGTATTGGCCTCCGGTTCCGACCAAGATTCCTGGTGATTGTCCTAAATTTGAGGGTGATTCTGGCAAAGACCCCCAAGCGCATGTTATGACTTACCATTTATGGTGTTCCTCTAACTCTTGGGTTGACAATTTTATTCGGCTCCATCTTTTCCAGCGAACTCTTACTAGTGCCACTGCAAAGTGGTACATTGAGTTATCTTGTGGCGTCTTCCAAGACTTCAATTCTTTATCCATGGAATTCCTTACGCATTTTCAATTACCGGTCTGCTATGAGACTAGGACGCACCTCCTCACTTCATTGAAACGGGACCGAGCTACTCATATCTTGGATCATATTCATGAGTGGCAACGTCGTCGTCGCATGATCAAATTTGAAATTCCTGATCAACTTCTAACTCATTGGTTCACCACCTCCTTTGTCAATCAGATTGCAAAAGACATAGCTATGGGGGCATGTGTAACCGAGGAACAAGCCATTGCTTATGCCCAATACCTTGATCTTGTGTACTCTTAGTCTGGCACATTGTATGATATCTTGCCTGATGCTCCCCGACCTGGAACTTCTAAACCACCAGCGACTCCATCTGTCGATGGTATTATTGGTTTCGTGTCTCAAAATTATCAAAAGTCTTCTTCCTCAAACTCTAAGAAGCCAAAGTCTACTTCTTCCAATGATGTTGCTTCTCAGTCCACCTCGAATTCTGGTAAGCCCGCAGAAGTTAATGTCATTCAAGCCATTCCGGCAGATAATGCTTCTAAAGGTAAAAAGAAGGGTAAAGGTAAGGCCAAAGCCGATACCCTGAAATAGAATTCTCAGAAACCTCGTAATGACGATGGTTCTCAACGCAAGTCGAAGTATCCTTGTTTGATTTGTGATGAAGAGCACTTCACCAAGGACTATCCTCGACGATCTGAAGTGAGTCGGTTGCTCAAAGGCACCCAGGGAACTCTGATCGTTCTTAAAGAACCTTTCCCATATCAACAGACCGAGATGGTAGAGCAACCTCAGTCCTATGCCCCATTTGGTTCTTAGGTGTTCATGATGAACGGTTCTGCAGTCGTTTATATTGCTACTCGATCGAAAGATTATACCAGATCGTGTCAGGCAGCGGGGAAAGAAATTGTTGATGGTCCTCCTCCTCTACCTATTTTTGGCCCTCTTGAGATTGAAAGGCCCAATGTTGAATCCGTTGTACGACCACCTTCCAAAGGTGTACTCCGTAAGTCTTCTTATAATCCCAACGCCCGAGCCGCTCAACATTACAGTATTGTTGACGATTTGGCTCAGGCGCCGTCTGCAATGTCTGCATTAGAAGTACTTCAGAGTTCTCTGTCTCAACGAAAGGCTTTGTTGTCTGCGATTGCTGGGGTTGATCTTGTCGATACTAGCCTTCTCGATTTCGATTTAGAGAATTTCGTTCCATGACTTATGCATCATATTGCGCTTATTATCCAAGTGGTTATTAATGGTCTCGATATCCATCAAGCAGTTGTGGACAAGGGTGAATCAACCTGTGTCATGTCATCTTCTTGTTGGAAAGATATTGGTTCTCCGACTCTGAATTCATCACCAAATGCCCTTGAATCATTTGATGTAAGGGAATCAAAGCCTTTACGTGTTCTCGCTAGTTTACCGATTACTTTGAAAGGGAAGACAATCAATGTTGAGGTAGAGGTAGTTGATGCCAAACTCAATTATAATCTTCTCCTCGGTCGCAGTTGGACTCACGGCATGCTGTGCATTCCATCCACTCTCTTTCGTGTTCTGAAATTTCCACAAGAAGGAAAGATTGTTACTGTTGATCAATTGTCCTTCTTCACCTCTTCTTCTGAGAACAACGTTTCGTTTGTGGATAAGATTACTACTTATTATGAGAGAGTAGGGCTAGGCCTTTTCAAGGATCCTGCTCTCATGGGTATTTTTCCTCTTCCTCCACCAAACACTGTTTAGATCAATATGATCTCTTGGTCTGATGACCCATGTATTATCCCTTCACCTGAACAGATCGATTCCTTTGGAGATTCGATGTCGTTGATTCCAATTGAGATTGACTGTTGTGAACTCATTGCGGCTTCGGAAACTCCGTCCTCTGATCATGCTCCTTTGAGCATGTCTCTTAACATTTATTCTCAATCCCCTTGGCTTGGTGATTCAGATTCACCTAATCCTTTGAAAGAATCGTTTCCCTCCGATGAGGCCATCGTGGAAACCATGTCTCTCGAAGAGTTTCTGTGGGATGATAGTCATCATCGTTCCTCCTTCATGCCTAGTCTTGGGGCTATGTCTACATGTCTTGAGTGATTTGCATCTCAAGTTCCTTCTCCTCCGCTTCAAATGCCTGTTCTAACACATGACGTCTTTAAGAAAGGTAACTTGAGCAATATTACACAGACAATGCCTATTGAAATTTCTGTTAAAATGGGAATCGTCGAGAACATCCATATCGGGGTCACTTGCTCTTCCAATGAATTCCAAGTTTACACTAGCCTTTTCTGCGAGTTTCGTGATGTCTTTGCATGGTCTTACAAAGAAATGCTCAGCATTGATCCTATTATAGTGGTGCATGAAATTCCTACTTACCCTGGTTCGAAACCTGTTCGCCAGCGTCTTCGTCCTGTGCACCCTAGAAACGTTGTTGCCATTAAAGGTGAATTTGAAAAGCTTCTCAGGGCTGGTTTCATTTATTCGATTCCCTTGACAGAATGGGTCTCTAATATTGTTCTTGTAGATAAGAAACAGGGCACGATTAGGGTCTGCGTTGATTATCGTGATATCAATCGAGCTTGTCCTAAGGATAATTATCCTACTCCCTTTATTGATCAAATCATTGATAATTGTGTCGGGAGTGAGATTTTTTCCCTCATGGACGATTTTTCTGGTTATAATCATATTAAAATTCTCTCGACTGATCAACATAAGACTGCCTTCATCTGTCCTTGGGGTACTTTCGCAGACAATAAGCTCCATTTTGGCTTAAAGAATGTTGGGACCACCTTTCAGCGAGTGATGTCGTATGCTTTTCATGATATTTGTCACATTGTTCAACCTTATCTGGATGACCTTCTGGCTCATTCAGCTAAGCGTATGGAACATCCTGACCATCTTCGTCAGATTTTTCTTCGTTTTCGACGTTACAACATTTGGCTTAATCCGCACAAGTGCATCTTCTGCGTTGATTCCAATAGACTCTTGAGGTTTATCGTGTCCAAAGAGGGAATTCGCCTCGATCCACTCAAGGTTGAGGCTATTGTCAATCTCCCCTCTCCCTCCTCGTTACATCAGTTGCAGAGTTTGCAAGGGAAGGCTAATTTTCTACGTCATTTTATCCCTAACTATGCAGAAGTGGCTAAAGGATTCACACGATTATTAATGCAGGGCGTCCCATTCTTTTGGGATGAGATTGCTCAGAAATATTTTGAGTCACTGAAGACATTACTTGTCAACACTCCTCTGTTGCATCCTCCCAACTATCATCGTGATTTTTCCCTCTATTTAATCGCTGCTTTTAGCACGATTGCCATGGTTCTGGTACAAGATGATGATGACGGTAACAAGCACGTTATTTATTACTTGTCTTGTAACCTTCTCAACCCTGAGACACGCTATGCACATGTCAAGAATTTAGCATTAGTTGTGGTTCAAGCAGTTCAGCGCTTTCGTCATTGTATCCTTTTGCGTACTGTGACTGTGATTTCTAATTGCAACCCTATAACCTATATATTGTCTCGACAATTGTTGGCGGGAAAATACTCGAAGTGGATTGTCATCCTCCAAGAGTTCAATTTGGAATTTACTGCTGCCAAGTCGAATAAATCATTAGTCTTTGCTGACTTGATATGTTCCCTCCCTTTCGACTCTGCTCCGTCTCGTTTTGAGGAATACATTCCAGACGATACGCTTTTCTTGATTAGCACCCTCGATCCATGGTACAGTGGTATCATCGTCTATCTCTAGACTTCTACTTTCCGATCTGAGTTGACGAATGATGCCCACCGACGCATCCGGCACCAATCACAACCTTATCGTATAGTCGGAGATACGCTCTATCACGTTGGAGTGGATTCCATACTCCGCCGATGTTTGACTCTCCATGAAGCTAAGAAAGCCCTAAATGATTGTCACAGTGGCGCCTGTGGCGGTCACATGTCTGGTTATGCCACTGCACAAAAGATTCTTCGTGCTGGTTATTTTTGGCCTTTTATCTTCAAGGACTGCATTGTCGCGGTTCGCAAATATCATGATTGCCAGATCTACCAGTGCAAGATGCATGCGCTACTTGTACCTCTTCATCCTGTCATTACCGTTGGTCCCTTTACAAAGTGGGGCATCAATTTTATGAAATATAACCCTCACTCGGCTGGGGGGCATGCTTATATTATCGTAGCCGTTGACTACTTCACCAAATGGGCCGAAGCAATGCCTGCACTTGCCGCTGACAGTAAGATAGCTGCTCAATTCATATTCAATCACATCATTTCTAAGTTTGGTGTCCCTCAAGCCATCGTTACCGATCATAGTTCCCATTTTCAGCATATGGTGGCGGTGTTGACTTCTAAGTTGGTTCTGCGTCACGACAGCTCAACGTTGTACTATCCTCAGGCCAATGGCCAGGTTGAATCCATGAACAAAATTCTTGTCACCATGCTTCAGCGTATGATTGGGATCCACAATTCCAATTGGCATCTCATGTTATTTTCGGCTCTTTGGGCATACCGAACCTCAATTAAGAATGTGACCGAATTCACTCCTTTTCAGTTGGTTTATGGTTTGGAAGCTACTCTCTCGATTGAGTGTGAAATACCTTCGCTTGAGTTGGCTGTTGAATTACTGCCGAACACTTCACCAGAAGAAGAGAATCTCCTTTACTTAGAAATGTTGGATGAAACCGGCCGCTTTGCTGCTCTGGTTATCGAAGCACAAAAAAAGCAGGTCAAAGCTCATTTTAACCAATCAGTTTCCCATCGTTCTTTCATTGAAAGAGACCTCGTCCTCCTATATGAACAAGCTCATGATAAGCTGGGGGCAGGCAAATTTCAACCCATGTGGCATGGGCCCTACATCATTAAACGTGTGTTGCATAATGGGGCCTATGAGCTCATTGATTATGAGGGTCATCTTCTAGAACAACCAGAAATGGGTTGTATCTCAAAAAATATTATGCATGAGTCATTCATGCATGATTTGTGTACATAGGTGTTGTTTTCATTTGGTACATGTTTTGGTTTGGTGTTCTTTACGAGCATTTTGCTTGCTTATTATGCAGATGTCTATTACCCCTTATGGTGATTTCGTGGATGATGATTCCCGCAGTACCAGGAATTTGTCTTCAGCAGCCTGGGTAATTTATAATCCTGTTGGTGAGTTGATAGATATGCAAGGTATTTGTCTAGGAGGAACTACAAACAATGTCGTTGAGTACAGTGTTGTTATCGAACTATTAATCGAGGCAATTAACCTCTACATATTCACATTGCTTGTAAATATAGATTCACAACTTGTTGTTCTTCAGCTCAATAGGCATTATTCGGTCAGAAACCCATACATCCTGAGATTGTATTTACGTGTTCATTTGCTAGAAAGACATTTTGATTTTATCACATATCAACATATTCCTAGACGAATGAATGCATTAACTAATATAGTGACTAACATTGTATTAGATAGACATTTGCGTAATCTATAAATTCATCATCATATGTAAAATATCCATGTAGGAAAATAGATGTATATATATCGAATGTTTGCATCAGTGTGCATCATAAGCTCAAAAAATATGCGTGTTTCTGTTACATCCTGAGACACCATGTCTCTCAAAATTTGCAGATATAAAACCTAGGTATCTAATCGGCGTGATGCTCATGGTAGCTTGTCACTGCCCGTACGAGCCGCCTCGGTAAGCGGTGAATGCGGCTTGGCACCCCTGTAGTATGTCTCTATTAGACATGAGGAACATCGTCGAATCGTGCATAGTCCGGAACTACACGTGTGATTCCCTCTAGGTTGCGCACAATCTCCTCCTCCTCGCCTCCCTCGCCATGAGGGTCAAAATTGCGAGGGATTCACCTCGCTATCGAAGACATGCCTGCAAGTCTCTTTGGGCCAACATCTACATGTGCATGGATTTAACGTCAGAACATGCGTAATAAAAAAATCACAACACTCATGAAAATTAAAAAAATGAGTCTTACCCAAATATTCATCCCAATCCTCTCCCTCTGGGAGTGGAGGTCTGGATCACCAGTAAAATCTGTACCAGAGTAGGGCCAATCCTCCACGACAATCAATTGTCGGCGGAGCCAATCAAAGAACTCTGGTCTCCAAGACATTTGTTGGCCACCCCCTACCATTGGCATCAGAGCTACCCATTGGGCCATCCGTGGTTCCCTCGCTGGTGGTGTCGGGACTATGAGCTCTTGACGCTGGAAGATTGGTAGTCGTTCCAGGAAGAATGATACCAGGATAGACCCATAACCAAATTGCTTCAGTTTGGTCTTCTTGCACTTTGTCAGCTGGCGTTTCATATTTATTGTCACGACCTCTGCCCAGTTGTAGATGGTCGGTGTCAAGCAGTCTACAGCAAGAAGTAGTTGTGTCTTTGTTGCTTCGTGCGGTGCTTGTGATCCTGTAGCTCATGTGATGGTATGTAGCACTAATTTTAGTGCCAAGTCTGGGATAGTCTGGATATCGACTTTCCCACTTCCTGATCCCTTCCGTGCCCCTAGACATACCCTGTTAATCACCATGGACATGCTCTCCATGCAATATCGGGTGCCGATTAGTATCGGTGCTGCTCCCCTCTGTGATAATCCTGTTATGAAGTAAACATCAGAAACATCAATCTCAAGTTCCTGATATCGAAGGATGAAATTTTCCTGATTCTCATCCCATATGCTGATCAAATACTGTAATAGCTCCAGTTGAGCTCGGAGACATAGTGTCAAGAAGAACTTCTTCAGTCCACGGTCTCTGAGAGCTTCCATGCATCTCTCATTTTCCATGGCAAGCTCATCCTCTTCACTGTGTTCCCGTTCTTTCCATTCGATTACCATTTTGCCGCTTTCTACCTGTAAACATGTTCATATGGATACTATTAGCTATTTTTGAAACATGGCTTTGTAAAAAAATGGGTCTTTAACTTGCATTTTTAAACAAAAATAGTTTGTGCGGTTGGCGCGCCCTAGTTTAGAAAAATGGGCGATTGGCGCTAGTCTGTGCCCTCGCGCCAATCGCCGTGCCCTAAAATTTACATTTCCTCCCCTATAAATCAAAATTGAGCGTTGCAGACAGTAAAAGAGGATTTTAAACGAATGAAGAGTTATCGGCTCTTACCTGGAACTGACGAATTTGAGATTGGTCTGCCGGAACGTCCGCTATCGTCGCTGCACGATCACACTGCAAAATGGGTAACTATTGCTCCACAAGAGGTAAAAAGTGAAAAGTAATTATTTTATACCATTTTTGGCATTTTTATAACTTTTCACAACCCTAATTAGGTTTTAAGACGTGTTTTTTATTATTTTATTATATTATTTTCGAGAAATGGGTTTTACACGTGTCTCTTGTGCAACGACAGGTTTTCAGGCCATAATGATGAAGTGACGAGTTATATTTTATACTTTTTTCAGACTCGGTAAAAACACGAAAAAGTCACTACTAGAGTCATCTTTCAGCTCTTTTCTAACTCTCTAAAATTGAAAAGATTGTCGAGACTCTTGTCGTTTTGAACTTGTTGCATGGCTGCGAAGCGATATCTACCCAGTATACGTTTACCCCTTTTTCGAGCTGGGATGGATTATTTACGAAAAATGAATACTTTAGCCTATCGCGACTAAGAGGTTCTTTCAGATATTGTTTTCTACCTTTTCGGATCTGAGAGACTATTTACGAAAAGGGCCACGCTGGAGTTTTCTTTGCTGCCTTCTTTTCAAACTCTCTAAACATGAAAAGATGTCGAGTTCTCCCTTTATCATACTCGTTAAATCCTGATGACATCAGACTTCATCACTATGACGTTACTCGAGTTCCTCCTTCCTAGGGCTCGTAAAATGTACTAGGTTGGATTTGTTTGAAGGACAAAATTACAGCACAAGCATATGCTATCCCCTTCAAACTTGCTTTAAAAAAATAATTGGGGTACTTGCCATAAATGGTGGGGGGAAATTGAACCAGATTTTAGTTGTGTGTCGATAGTATGTCGCTCTTGAACATGACGCTCGTCTGCATTCGTGTCGGGTTGGGGACATCTCATTTCGTCATTTTTGCCTTCATGGGTTTGGGTAATCCGTTTTGACCTCTCATATGCTCTTTTCCACATCATCATGACCTCAAATCCCTTGATGTCAAATACTGCCAAATCCAGTATCATAATCCAGGAATATAATCTAGAGACTCCCTTCTAGTACCTTGGAGCCTGCATGCCTCAATGGTAGGTTCTTCGCATTCGACGCAAGGTCCACATCATTGGCCTTCGATCGAGTGATTATGCGGGTGTTTGACGTCATCTCACTGTTCACATTCTGTGGATTGTACCTTTCGTACCTTGAGAGCCATTGTCATTATTGGTGGTTTCTTTCGTGTCTGTTAACAACTTCCATCATTGGCTGGTAATCAGATGATTTTCTTGCATGTTCGACTTCAGCTCATACATTCGCATGCTTGAATTTGTACTTGTTCGGGTCGAGATGGAGCGCAAGACCCTGGGTTTTGTCTGATAAAATCCAGGCTGCAGGTTCTTGTGGATTATCATGACTTATTGCATGATTCTTTTGATTGGATGGCTGTGACCATACTTGAGTCTATTTGTTGATCCTTATTGTTGGATGGTTGCATCCATACCAAGGATCTCAGTTTTTATGTACTCTATTATGGGTGGATGCGCCCCTACCACATATTCATGTATCAGAGATATCAGTTGTGTTTGTAATTACAGGTTTCCGACAGTGGTGTTTAGTTCGAACGCGTTTTCATAAAGCATTTCGCCCCTCCCTCTCCCTCGGACCTCATGCTTTAGGGGGCATCTGTTACACAACATTTTGTCACTGTCCCTGCAATCCCCATCTCGCCCATTGGAGGGTCATTTATGTGATCAATAAACACTGTCATGTCTTGCAAAGACCATCATTGCATCCCTTTTCATGAGAGCAATATTCTTTCTATTGAAAATTTCCAGAGCAAAGCTTCAAAAACCCCTGTTTTTGCCTTGGCGCGAGTAGTCAGTTCTACCCTTGCGCCGATGAGGAAGATTAACACTGGGCCCTGCGCCAGTTGGCGCTCTGTCTCAGTTAGCCACCCGCGTCGAGCTGTTTATGGAATGTTTTTTAAAAATAGAGGCGGAGATTCCACTCCAACTACTTTGAGGATGAGTCATTGGGAGTGGTTGGACTGAATAACCACGGACTCCCTCCTTTAGTTTATAGTTTCCACCTCTTATGGGAACCTCCTAGAGGATAGGCCTTCCTCCCACCTTTGTAGGGATCCTAACCTCCTCCTTTTCCTTTATAAAAAGAAGTTGTATCTCCTTGCATAAGCTAGCTGAACATGGAGAATTGAGTACACTATAGCTAAATTGTCGAAGAGATAGAACAAGGAAGAAATTCGTTGAGAGAGCTTAAGCCCATGCCTTCGTCTCGTTCGAATCCCCCGATGAGTATCTGAGACGCGCTTCGGCTAAACCCCGTTGGAGGAGACTACGACGTTAAAGCTTTGGTTGTACCTCTTCCTTCTATCAATACACACACGTGACTATTGTTTGGTTCCCATTTTGTGTTATGTCATTTGTTTAATGCAATATGCTTAGCCCTATTTGACTGGCTAGTAGTTATAAATGAAGTTATTATGTCGTATGTTGTTCTTGTTTGCTGATTTATGTGCAGGTATCCGAGCATGACTGCAGAAGAATTGTGACTTGCCGAGGCAGGAGCGAGAGGCCACCACCACTATAGTCGCGACGACAGCATTGGATTCCAGGTAGGTCGATCTACCGTGTCTTCTTTTCATTCAGTAATTAGGAATCAACACTCTAGCATGTCTCTTTGTTTCTAGACCCACTCTAGGGCTAGAGGGATCACCTCTGTTCGCAGAGGGGATTTACCTGCTTAACACACGTGGCTGTTTCTGGGCCATTTGATGGAGTTGTGTGAATTTTTATTTGGGCCATTAGATGAGTGACACATGGCAAGCCCGGAGGCTTCCACGTGTCCTCGGGAGGTTGGACTAAAATTTTATTTGGAGTCCGGGGGGTTCGACCTCGTGACCTCCATGGCTCCTGCGAAAGCCTCCGACCAACTTGCCTGTCATGTGTTTCTTAATTGTATAGTCTTCCACATTAATTTATGTTATATAATATGTTTTAAAGTTGAGGGGGGGACCGCCAGCGGTCCCAACCCACTGGCAGCCCCAAGGTTGTGGTCAAATGAATTTCAAACCGCAATATCAAACTTTAACCAACGGTTACAACAAAGTTTTATCCCGATGGTTTCGATGGATGAGGTCACATGTCACGCGGTGACATTAAAACTGGAATGTGACGGTTGTATAAACCATAACCTCCGACAGTAATATTGCGATCACATGCGAGGCGGTAGCAGTTTATGCAACGGTTGTGGGTCCAAGTATTATCCAATCGTAGCATTCGGACTAATCTGTCACATGCACAATTATGGTCACGTTAAATGCCATGGTCATAGAACTATGACTCCGAGTTCCACTCCAATGCGGAGTTTCAAAAACAGTTAAACCGCAGAGTTAAAGGCGAGGGGTTGGCATGTGACCACCCTGCCCAAACCACTTGCTGTTAATTCAAACGGTCTTATCCGACGGAGTCTGTGGAGGCGCCATAAATTTGGGTTTTTTGTTATTTTTAGCAACAGTTAAGTGCAGTCTCCACTTTTAGTGGAGTATTTCTAGCTTATATTGGGAAAAAACACTTTAGGAGGTCAATTTTCGACCAATTTGGGTGAAACAAGAGTCTACCTAGACTAATTTGAGCATTCTGGAGCCATTGGTGCAAAGAAAACATCCATTAGAGACTTTTAAACACATGTAATTTTCAATTTTGAGCATAATGACAAAGAGGGACATGTCATTGGGAGCTGGACCAATAGATGTAGCCCAGGAAGGGTGAACTGCTTCATCATGCCTGCTGTGTAAAAATTATGTGTGATGTTTATTCTTTGTTATAAACTGTTGTACAATGTTATTTAGGCTTATTTTCATGCTTAAAACTCACAAATTCATATATGTTTCATAGTTAAAATACCCATTCCTTAAGCAAACAAATGGAGACAAATTATACATGTTTTGATTACTAAAAGGACACTTAGCACAACAAAATAATACACTCCTTTCAAATCAAGTTGGTATCAAAGCTAGAGTTTAATCTCTGGTGTTTTAGTGTGCAAAGATTGTTTTAACTGTTTGTAAGGGTTTTCATGCTTACTAGGCTCAAGCTTAAGAGAGGAGAAGACAAATTGGTGGAAGCAAGAGATTCTCAAAGTGAGCCATAACATAGGAGGGCAAGATTGTCACATTATCCACCACCTAGTTCAGCTCCAAAAGAAGTAGAAGTAGCATTAATCATGCCTCCAGGAGAAGGAGAAATCCATGAAGAGGTGGATCCCAATGAAGAAGAAATAGTGTTCAAAAAATCATTCCTTGACGTGATTGAGATGGTGAAGAGTCCTTTATTAAGAACGGAATGAGAGACTAGAAGGTGAAGGATCCAAACTTCACAAGGAAGGCCAGAGATCATCAGGAGGTCATAATGATGAAGATAAATCAAAGAAGAGTAATGGAGGAAATGGAGGTAGTGGAAAGTCACCATCCTCACCCTCATCATCATCATCCTCTAATTCATCTTCAGTACATCAGCTGCACAAGTCAAAGAACACTGGTAAAAGTCCTTTTCTAAAACTTGATGGTAAGTTTGAATTGCCAATGTTTAATGGTGAAGTCAATGCAGAAAAGCTTGATAATTGGATTAGGCAATTGGAGGTCTATTTGAGAATTCAAAACCTTCATGATGATGGTACCAAAATCCAACTAGCTTCATTGAGGATGGAAGGTGCAACTCTTGTTTGGTGGGAAGCCAAGACAAAGGAGGAGATCAAAAAGCATGGTAAGATTATTCTATCATGGACTGATTTCATTACTGCAATAAAACAACAGTTTTATCCATTATCTCACATGCAGAAAGGCACAATGAAATGCCAAAATTTTAGACAATTGAGAGGACAAAATGTACAAGAATACACCCAAGGATTTAGGAGAAGAGATCTCTTATTAGGGGTAGATTTTCAAAGCCAATATACTTTGCTCAACTACATATGAGGCTTACATAGCTACCTAAGACATACTATTCTCATGTTTAACCCTACAAGCTTAGATGAAGTTTGTGTTCAGGCCACACATCTAGAAGCTAGAGGGAAAAACATTACTGATGAAAGTAGGAAGAAACCTTTTAAGGGGAAAAACAAAGAGAAGATCTCAAAAGGCAAGGGCAAAAAGAATGCATCTGTCAAGAAAGTGGGAGAAAAAGTGGTTTGTAAACATTGTTCAAGAGAAGGCCAAGAAGAGAAAAATTGTTGGAAATTACATCCTGAAAAGAGACCCAAGTATAACAATAACAAAGGGAAGCAGAAAACTACAACTACAACTCAACATGAATTAGGAGGGGATTCAGGTGATGAAACTAAAATTACAGCCATGGGATTGAAGAACATGAAGGGGAAATAAATTGAAACAAAACCCAATACTAGTACATCAAACTATCACATACAAGCTCCAAATGAAGAAGAGAGAATTGAATTGTTTCATGTGAAGGTCATATCCAAACATACCAAGATAGACACGTTGTTTGATAGTGGGTCACAAGCAAACTTAATCTCTGAAGACTTGGTCAAGAAACTTAATCCTGAGACCATTCCACATCCAAAACCATATCCAATTGGATGGATTTGTAAGGATGCAAATTTACAAGTTTCAAAGAAGTGCATATTGCGCTTTGCAATAACTGCACATTTTGTTGACATAGTTGAATTAGATGTGGTTCTGCTTGATATTACAGGTGTTGTGTTGGGCAGTCCTTACTTTTATGACAAGAAAGAAATCTTCCATTGCCATGAGAACAAATACCATTTATTCAAAGATGGCAAGGAGTTCATTGTTAGAGCACATCACAAGAAGACAAATATTGCAATGGTAAATGTTGGACAGGTAAAGAGGTTGGTGAATTCAAGTAAAAATTTTGTTCTTCTAATGATTAAGCCTAAAGCTGATGTTAATCATGAGTCATTTGAAGATTGTGATCCTAAGTTGAAATTAGATTTATATGATGTAGTTGATGCACATCATGAGATGTTTCATGAGGCAACAGGATTGCCTCCAAAAAGGGAGATTCAACATGAGATTCAGTTGCAACAAGATTGTCCTCTTCCAAACATCGGCATGTATCGCATGTCGATAATGGAGAATGCTAAAATAAAGATGCAAATCAAGGACTTGTTGGACAAGGGACTCATAAGGCCAAGCACTTCGCCATGCAGTTCACCCATAGTCTTGATTCCTAAGAAAGATGGGACTTGGCGCATGTGTGTAAACTTCAGAGCTTTGAACAAAATAATGGTAAAGAATCGATACCCACTCCCAAGGATAGATGATTTTCTAGATCAACTGAAAGAAGCAAAGTTTTTCACTAAGTTAGATTTACAAAGTGGATATCATCAAGTAAGAATTGCAAAAAGTGATATATGGAAGACTGCATTCAAAACCAAACAAGGACTCTTTGAGTGGTTGGTTATGTCGTTTGGTTTGTGTAATGCACCGACGACTTTCATGCGTATTATTGATAATGTTTTGCATCCATTTCTTGATAACTTTGTGATTGTGTATTTAGATGATATACTCATTGTCAACAAAACAAGAGAAGAACATGTTTTGCTTGTGAAAATGGTACTTGATGTTTTGAAGAAAGAGCAATTATTTCTTAAGATGTCAAAGTGTGAATTCGGAAAGATTTATTTGGTTTATTTGGGACACAAGGAGGAGGCGAGTTGAGAATTGATCCTTCTAAAGTGGAAGCCATTTTGAATTGGCCCACTCCCAAAACAGTAACTAAGGTAAGAAGCTTCTTAGGCGCAACTCAATATTGGAGAAAGTTTATTGCTAACTTTTCTGCCATAGCAGCTCCTATGCATGCAGTGACAAGTGTGAAGAAAGGCTTCCAATGGAGAGGCAAATAGCAGCAAGATTTTGAAGCTTTAAAATACAAGATCAGTTCAGCTCCGGTCCTTGCATTACCGAATTTGAGACAACCATTCGAGATACAAACTGATGCTAGTGATTATGCCATGGGCGCAATACCTTTGCAGCATGGTAAGCCTATCGCTATTCATTCTGAAACATTTAATGGTGCTGTAATTAATTATCCTACATATGACAAAGAGTTGCATGCATTGGTACAAAGTGTCAAGAAGTGGAAACACTACTTGATGGGTAAAGAGACAACTATACATACCGATCACCAACCATTACAGTACTTGCAGTCGCAAACAAAATTGCAGCAATCATGACATTTCAGGTGGACGGGATTTCTTCAATAGTTTCACTTGGTTATAAGGTACAAGAAAGGTATTTTCAATAAAGTTGCTGATATGCTTTCAAGGCCAATTATAAGTGCTTATATTTTACTTAAAAATGATTGTATTGTAGATGAGAGTTACATAGAACAATATGCATTTGATGTTGATTTTCAAGATGTGCATGTTAGTTTGAGTGAAGGGAATCAAGTTGAGGAAAATGATTATCACATGCATAATAATTTGTTGTTTCATTTGGGCACGTTGTGTATACCACAAGGAAAGAGACAGTGTCATGAGAGAGGCTCATTCGTCTCTTATTGCTGGACACTTTGGGGTAAGCAAAACAATGGCGCATCTACAGAGGTATTGCTATTGGCCTCGCATGATAGATAGTGTGTTACGTTTTATAAGAGGTTGTTCTATGTGTGCGAAAAGCAAGCCTAGCAATAGGAAGCTTGGGTTGTACACGCCACTACCGGTACCATCAAGGCCATGGGAGAGTGTCTCCATGGAATTTGTTGGAGGTCTACCTATGTCAAGAAAACAACATGATTATCTTTATGTAGTTGTGGATAGATTCAGTAAAATGTGTATACTTATGCCATGTAAGAAAACCATTACTGCTGAACAAACTGTTGAACTTTATTTTCAACATGTATGGGTTCATTATGGTTTGCCAACTTCTATTGTTAGTGACAGGGATTCCAGGTTCGTTGGAAAATTTTGGTCCAATCTTTGGAAGATGATGGACACAAAGTTGAAAAAGAGTACTACTTTTCATCCGCAAACTGATGGCCAAATCGATGTGGTGAACATAATTGTTGTGCATCTATTAAGAGGATATTGCAACAAATATCCCAAGTTGTGGGATGAGCAACTGCATTACATTCAACACGCTTACAACCGGGCAAAGCACTCTTCTACAAATACTTCACCTTTTGAAGCCTGCTTTGGGTATTTGTCGAAATCGCAATTAGACTGCATCTTTGAGAAGGATGTTGCAATTGATGGGCATAGTGACATTGACAAGGCTCAAAAGTTCATTGAGCAAATTCAGATTATTCATCAACAAGTTCAAGAACAACTTGAGAAGAGTCAAAGCAAATACAAGGAGAGGCATGACAAACATAGAGTTGATCACAAGTTTCAAGAAGGAGATGAAGTATGGTTGCACATAAGCAAAGAAAGGATGCAAGGAGAAGGTAAAAAGCTCAAGCCCATTCGCTATGGTCCATTCAAGATCATCAAACAAGTTGGTAATAATGCATTTCAACTTGACTTGCCTTCATATATGCAAATGTATTCCGTTGTTAATGTGGAAAATTTACGTTTGTATGAGCCTCCTTTGATTGATGATCAAGGGAGTGATATTCAGTTGCCATCTATAGAAGATTTCTCCCCAGAATTTCTGGATGAGCTCAAGGAGAATTCCATTCTTGACAGGAGGACATGTACTTCTAAGAGGGGAAGTGTTGATTATCTTTGAATTGGGCTCAAGGGTAGCAAACCAAGTAAGGCAAGGTGGATGGAAGTTGAAAAGGTGAGGGATCTGTACCTTCATATTCGGAACATATAATTAAAAGTCTTTTGGGGTCCAAAAGCTTCCCAATGGAGAGGTGTGATAAGGAGATCATGAATTTTGCTCAAAATGGAAAGTGCTCAAAATTGTACCGAACCTGAGCAACCGGAAAGGTCTTGTCGTTGCGATTCCGATGCCGTGAACAGTTCTAAAAACCGATGTTGTATGAGGAAGATATCACGTTTTGTTGTTTTCCCAAACAATAAAATTTTTTGTGACAGGGTGATTGGGATGCCCAGTCAGCGTGCAGGTATAATGAGTAGGTGGCATATACTAGAAATATTCCCTTTTCCAGAAACCCAATCAGGATTTGACACGTGGCTGTTTCTTGGCCGTTGGATGGAGTTGTGCGAAGTTTTATTTGGGCCATTAGATGAGTGACACATGGCAAGCTTGGAGGCTGCCACGTGTCCTCAAGAGGTTGGACTAAAATTTTATTTGGAGTCCGGGGGGTTCGACCCCATGACCTCCATGGTGCCCGCGAAAGCCTCCGACCAACTCGCCTGTCGTGTGTTTCTTAACTATATAGTCTTCCACATTAATTTATGTTATATATGTTTTAAAGTTGAGGGGGGGATCGCCAGCGGTCCCAACCCGCTGGCAGTCCCAAGGTTGTGGTCACATGACTTTCAAACTGCAACATCAAACATTAACCATCGGTTACAACAAAGTTTTATCCCGACGGTTTCGATGGATGAGGTCACATATCATGCGGTTACATTAAAACTGCAATGTGATGGTTGTATAAATCGTAACCTCCGGCATTCATATTGCGATCACATGTGAGGCGGTAGCAGTTTATGCGATGGTTGCGGGTCCAAGGATTATCCAACTGTAGCATTCGGACTGAGCTGTCACATGTGCAGTTATGGCCACGTTAAATGCCATGGTCACGAAATTGTGACTCCGAGTTCCGCTCCAATGCGAAGTTTAAAAAACAGTTAAACCGCGGAGTTAAAGGCGGGGGGTTGGCATGTGACCACCCCGCCCAAACTACTTGCTATTAATTCAAACGGTCTTATTCAACGGAGTTTATGGAGGCGCCCTAAATTTTAGGTTTTTGCTATTTTTAGCAGTAGTTAAGTGCAGTCTCCACTTTTAGTGGAGTATTTTTAGCTGATACTAGGAAAAACACTTTGGGAGGTTAATTTTCGACCAATTTGGGTGAAACAAGAGTCTACCTAAACTAATTTGAGCATTCTGGAGCCACGGAGCAAATAAAACAACCATTAGAGGCTTGTAAACACATGTAATTTGCAATTTTGAGCATAATGACAAAGAGGGACATGCCATTGGGAGCTGGGCCAACAGATGTAGCCCAAGAGGGGTGAACTGCTTCATCATGCCTGCTATGTAAAACTTATGTGTGATGTTTATTATCTATTATACACTGTTGTATTTAGGCTTATTTTCATGCTTAAAACTCACAAATTCATCTATGTTTCATGGTTAAAATACTCATTCCTTAAGCAAACAAATGGAGACAAATTGTACATGTTTTGATTATTGAAATGACGCTTAACACAACAAACTAATACACTTCTTTCAGATCATTCCTAAAGTCCCCAAGCCAGACACTTTCTTAGAATTTCACCCTATCTCTCTTTGTAATACACTTTACAAACTGATCTCCAAAACCATCTCTAACCGTCTCAAGCCTTTTCTGTCCAAACATATCTCAATTGAACAATTCGGTTTCCTGGAGCAATGCCAGATTATTATGGTCAAATATCTACAAAACAAGGACCTGGGGTGGATCCGTGCTCGTGCACCTGACCTCCCACAGATCTCTCAATCTTGGGACAATATGCTCTCTTCAAAGCATTGTTTTTTTCGGCAATTTGAAATGGGATATTGGATCTAGTTCCATCCCCGAAATTGGTCTAGATTCTTTCGCTGGCATGGAAGGTACACATTTGATCTCCTCCTCTCATCACTTTCCTTCACAATATGGACATTTTCATTTGAAAGATATTGCTATTCCTACACTCTCTTCTTCTTTTTCAGAGTGTTGGAAAGGTGTAGGGGACCTCGGTCTGCCTGATCATCTTGCTCATGAATTGGCATACTATATCTCAAGCCTTCAACTCGTTGTGATTATTCTCTCTCCCACTCCTCACCTTCAACTCATTGTGATTGTTCTCTCTCCCACTCCTTGCCTCCTCTTGATTTCCTCATGCCTTCTACATCCACATCCTTATTTTCTAGAGTGCTACCTCTGCGTCAGTCTACATTCATATACACTCTTTTACTTATATATATTAATAAAAGACAAATTCACACAATATTTTTTGTTAGATCTAAGACTTTTGTGATCCATAGTATAGATAGATAAATGTTTTTTAGATTAATCACATCATTAGAATTAGGTTGATGTTTCGAACCAACTAATGTGGTTCATCCTCAAAACAAGGTGGAGAAACTAATCGATCTCGAAAAATAAATAGTGAAAATGCATCATTGCCCGAAAATAATCGATAACTAGACATTTATCTATCTACAATTTTTGTTTTGTTTTGTTTTTTTTTACAAAATGACGCAACCTCTATATATATTAAAAATAAATAAATAAATAGATTGAGAAAGTCAATTTGTACTTTTGCCCGTGCCTGCTTTATAGGTTGGTTGATTTATGGGAGTCTATGGAGGCCCGGGGCAAACATAACCCTCTTCTGTTGCTTTCCTACCTGCAAATTAATACTCATGAATTTATTCCCCGAGCAGGGTGGCAATTGCAGCTTTAGTATTGCCACTCAGTATCCAACCAGTGGTTCTGAATTAGTTTCCGTTCAAGACGGGCGTTCTTTCTCGTCAACAACACCATGGCAGATGACGCGGGTTCTCCAATAATTAAAGACTTCGACGGCGATCTTGGGTGTGATGATCTTGACCAACTTAAAGATTGGCTGGACTGGGATTTCACTGACGAGGGTTTCATCTTGGAAGGCCTCATCCCATGTGGAGAGGATGATGCTTGTGATCTCGGCGCCTCGGTAGTCCATGCAGATGCGAAAGGGTTTTGTTCAGATTTTGGCGAATTCGAGGGTTTGTTTGTAAATTCATCTTCTTCAGCTTCCCCAAACATTAGCAGCGATGCCGTGGATGCGAATTGTCACGGCGTCCGAACTACCGTGGGAACCGCCCTTCCGGATGGCTACAGTGTCGATAACAAAGAGTCGCAGGGTTCGATTCACGGTTTAGTTCCTGAGACCCGGGCCCATGGGACCCAGGATCATAAAATCCTCGAATCTAAGCGCCAATTAAGGTATTCTTGACCCCCTTTTTCCGTTATTTTCCATGGGTTTTGTATTGCATGTTGTGAAGTAGGCATGGTTTATTTTAAGCTTTATTTTGATATTTGTGAAGTGGGTTTCATCCACCATTTGACAATTAGTGGTTATAGGTTCAAAACGACGGAGCTCTTTAGCGGGCATGAGCAACATAGCTCCCTTTTTTAGGTCATTGTACTTTCTTGGACCTTTGTATATCAGTTGCAAATACAATAGTAGCTCTTATTAATGGTTTAATGTTCGGCTTGTATCCTAGCTTTTCCCACCAGAGGAGTAAGTGATAGATTGTAAGCATTTTTTTCCGACTCTGCACCTGGGTAAGAGTGGATGTGTGCTTGTAGGCTGACCTGGGTAAGAGTGGATATGTGCCTGTAGGCTGACCCGGGTAAGAGTGGATATGTGCCTGTAGGCTGTGTGCCACAGACTTTCACCTCTTGTGCCATTGCGATTAAATATGCCCCCCATACTTTTAAAGGTCTCCATCCCCTCCCATTTCTCCGAAATTTGAGTGAGAAGCATTTTAATTTTTACATCATGTAAGATATATCTAAGCCTGTATAGATTTAAAATTAATTTATATATAATATATAAATTGTCATGCTATATGGTGCATGTATTTCATGTTAAAGAAGGAATGCTTCCCCTCTTTGAATGTTAAGATTCAGTAAAGTATATCCCATTCCCAGCCTTCGTTCGTGTCTTCTCCTGAACTTCGGGTGGTCTGTCAAGCCATCCCCATAATTCATGCCAACTTTCCTGAACCCTTGGTGAATCACAAGAAATTCTATATAAGAAAAAGCAGATACAATATAAGTTGCTTTATCCAAGATTTCTAATTTGATTCTCCATTTCAATAATAAGTTGCTTTATCCAGTATTTCGAATTTAATAATTCGACTATGTCAGATGAATTTGACATTATGGTGGAGTTGAGGTTGTGTCAACAGTTATTGTTAGGGGCACCTATGGTATTAAGTTCATGGTATTCATGTAGTTGAAGCTGTTAAAAGGTTTGGGGATTCTCCATTGTAGTGAGCCAGGGTTGAGCGGTGAAAGCTCAGATTGTTGGCCAGCTTGGCTGTATTTTAGCCAAGGACAATAATAGATCTATTATTGGCTGGATTTTCCCCATTTGGGATTTTCCAGGTTAATCATGGTGTACATAGTTTGAATGCTGGTTGCCTGTTTATTATATTTATTTCTCTAGTAAATTAGTAATTTTATGAATCTCCTATAACACACTATGATCAAACTAATCAGGGGATGCTTTATTTGAGATTTATAATTTGATCCCCAATTTCTGTATTTCACCATGGACAAACTAAGCAGGAGGATCCAAAAGCTGGATTGGTGTTATGATTACTAGTCTTATCTATCATGGTCTGGTTTCTTCCAACAGTTAAGGCTGGTAGTGAACGATTAATGGTTACAGTTTGACATAATAATTTCCGCATCCTTATCATTTTTTGAGGTCATGTTGGCCTATCGCACCATCTTTCAATTCTTTTGATAATTTTCATTTATTATTATAATCTGCAAAATCTCGTATTAGAGAAAGTTATGAAAGTCATGGATCTGCGAGCAACAAATTTCCGACTTTTAGGATGTAGGGATTATACAACTAGATTATCCAAATATATAAGAAAATACAAAACATAAAAGGATGCAACTTATTATAAATTGTAAAGATAGAATTAAGGTTTTGAAACGTTGATCAGTCAATTCAACACAATACAATAGCATATGGTTTTTTTCTCTTTGGTTTTCACATCTTGTTTGTATTCTCTTGAGATTTTAACATGGGATTTATGATAGGGCATATAAAGGGAATAGGACTTATTATAGGACTTGTTTTGGATCTGTTTCTGCTTTTGAATCTAGTCTGCGATCGATTTTTAATAAGATCATGTTCTTGTTAATATCAAAGGACCCTAAAAGAATATGAACTGAGCTGTTTAATTTTTTAATGGCATTATGTGATTTTAGTAACTCGTTTTTTTTTTTTAAAGGGAATCATTGTTATCAAATATTCTTTTTATTTTTGTTTTGAATTATTTTTTATAAATATTTCATGTTTTTGTATGATATAATTTTTATCAACTATTTTATTTTAATTTTATTTTTCTTTAAAAATTATTCTTTTATAAATATTTCTATGTTATGCAGACTGAGTTATTCATTATCTACAACTTTTCTATCTTTTTTTCTTTCTTAGCATTACCATAGGCCATATTGTATTGAAGACCAGCCTAGATCCATCTTAACTCCGGATCTACTGAGCTCCGAGAGGGATCAAATCTCTTGAGATGCGAACCTCTTTTAAAGTGAAAGGAAATTTGATCCCTCTCGGCGCTTGGTAGATCTGGAGTCAAGATGGATCTAAACCGGTATTATATAAATTTCACATCTCTCTATATAAAATTATTCCTATTTTTAATTTAATTAAAACCTTGATTTAGTAGTAGTGAAGATTAAGGGTTTAGATATATCTCTAAAGTAATTATAACATTTTTGCTTTTAGATTTAATTAAAAAATGTTTAAAAATTAAATTAAATTAAAATATTTATAAAGTATTTTGATTGTAAAATAAGTTATGGTTTTTGGGTATGTGGTATTGATAAGCCATGGTATTGTAAAAATACCTATTTATAGGTTAATAATATCTATGGTAAAGTGGGGGTGAATATCCAGGGTTAAGAATCTTGTGATATTGTAAGTATTGAGTTTTTATGTGTCAATTAATTAATTTTAAATGTTAGATATCATTTTTTGGGATTCAACTGCGTTAAGTTAGTCATTCATCTATGACCAATTCCATGAGAGGTAGTCGTAACTGACTAATTTCTCATGATTTTTGAATAGTCCACTTAGCACTCATTGCATTGGGTGATGCTCACAGGGGTGAAGAAGTGGGATTGACACTAGTGAAATGAATCACATGGCATCAGTCATCACTTCCGGGGCTTGTACCTGGTAACCAGGTCTTCTTGGGAGGTCACCCATGCCAGATCGCCTCTGGCTCAAGTGCACTTAACTGTGGAGTTTTCCCCACAATCAAGCCCACTTAGCTTGCTACCCCATTTGCACTGCGAAAAACCCCTCAATACTTAATTTTAAATATGTTTATGAAATCATTATTTTAATTTATATGGTAAAATAGATATATATCTCAAAAATAATTATAACCTTTTTGCTTTTAGATTTAATTAAAAGAAGTTATAAAATTAAATTAAATTAAAGTATTTTGATTGTAAAGAAAAGCCTATTTTAAAAGTTAATAATATCCATGGTAAATTAGGGGTGAATATCCATGTTTAAGAATATTATATTGTAAGTATTAAGTTTTTATGTGTTTATCACAAGGCTTCGGGGGAGTGCCCACTGAATCCGCTCCCGAAGCGTGCTCCCTAAAAAAAATTTGCGCTCCCTGCCAATTTGAGAGTGATAGGGGGAGCTATTGAAGATTGGAAACAATAATTTTTGAGTGGGGCGGCCTAATATTAAAACCTATGGCCCTAATATTGATATGCAATTCATGGTAATGTTAAAATCTTAAAGTAAAAGTGACATTCTCCTTTATTTTTCATTTTCATCTCTTTATTTAAATTTGTAACATTACCATGAAATGACTCAAGATGTTTGAGAGTAGTTCTGACCTCATTGGATTTCATATGTAGAAAGTAGAGTTTTACATCTCACTCAAAATCCAATAAACTTATCAGTTTTTCAAGATTGGGAATTACAATGTTTCCATTGGATTTTGTCATGTACTGTGTTGGACACCTAATTTGCTAAGGGTTTTGGGTGTGGAATGTGAACAGTGAATTGGAGTCCAAGGGACCTTGGAAGATGAATCCAATGCTCACATAATGTATTTATATGCTAAGAAACCAGATTCGCTCCCCAAGGGTCTCGTGTCCTGAATTAGTTGAATTAGACACAATTTGGTCGGACTTATTCCCACTGGATCGTGTCCGATCGTTTTGGGACAAGAATCCCGGCTTTTTGAGTGCCGCGCGACCATGAAAGGTTGATTTGGGCCATTCTTATTTCACCTTTCTCCTATTTACTTGCTGTGGGTGTGTGAGAGCGAAGAGCAAAGGGTGTGGGAGCATTTTGGAGGCGATTCAAGCAACAAGTTTGTGCATTTTGTCTCTATTTTTTGCATTTTTATTACAGTAGTTTGCATGTGAATTTTCTTTACAAATTTGTGCATTTTTTCTTTATTTTTAACAACATTCATGGCTCATTCAAGGGCAACAGGGAAGGGGTAAAGGAAGGGGAATAATGTCCCCATTGGAGATGCCCCTACTGTTCCAATTTCATCAATGTCTGCAAGTGTTCCTTCTATTGGAAGTGTGGCTCCAACAACGACTTCAAATGTTGAGGGAAGACAACAACCTCAAGATAACAAATATCCCTTGTGGAAATTTGTCACAAGAGAGCAAGGGCCAGACAACAAGATGAAGGGAGGAGGAAATGAAATGTTGCTTGGAAATGTAACTATTGCAACAACCATTTCATGAGCACATATTACCGTGTGAAAGCTCATTTGTTGGCTTTACCAAGTTGTGGAATTGCAGCATGTACATAGGTGTCTTTAGCGAAGAGGAAAGAAATGGAAAAAGAGGCCAATGTTGGTAATGATGATCTCCTTTCATTCTTGAAGAAAAGCAACAACAAATTCCCATTTGAGAGTTTTGGTGGGGGACAAGCAGCAAAAAGAAAGACAATGGCACTTGGTCCAGTGGACAAGATTTTTCAGGAAGAGAAACAGGAAGAGCTTGATCTCACCATTGCAATTTTTTCTATCAGAACTTCATATCCTTTAATATTGCACGCTCACCTTTATTTATTGAGATGTGCCGAGCTCTAACTCAAGGGGCTCCATCAGGGTATGTGCCTCATGGGTCATAAAAGCTTAGAACTACATTGTTGATGAAGGCAAAGAAAGAGGTGGAAAAAATGCTTGAGCCTATTAAATTAGCATTGCCAACATCTGGGGTTAGCATTGTTTCTGATGGATGGACAGATCCAACACGACATCCACTCATCAACTTCTTAGTGTCTTCCTTGCATGGTCTAGTTTTCTTGAAATCAGTGGATGCACTTGGACAATACAAGGATGCACAATATATGGGTGAGTTGTTTATTAAAGTTATTGAAGATGTAGGTGTTGATTCTTGTGTGCAAATCATTACAGATAATGCACTTGTTTGCAAGGTTGCTGGCATGCTTGTGGAAGCTAAACATCCACAAGTATTGTGGACACCTTGTATTGTCCATTCATTGAATTTAGCACTTAGATCTTGTTGTAGCCTAATTCGACTGGCTGAAAGTCCAGATGTTATTATTGCAGTTCCTGGCCATTCCCTGCATCATTTTGCCGAGACCAATTACGACATCTATTGGCCCAGTTTAATGTTAATCGGCAGACTTTGTCCAATTTTCGCTTGTAATGGATGCTTCTCAGTTATTAGAGTTATCCGGTATTATGGAGGGAGAAGAAATGGTTCAGTTTGTCAATTGAGATGCCGGAAGAACAAAGTGACAGTAGGTCGTATAATCAACTTGATATACTAAAGGGTCAGACTACCACTGCTGATCAAGTTGCAAATAAGATTTCCGAGGGTCCTATCTTTAAAATTATAAAGATTGTATCTGACAAGCAGGAATTGAGTTTTGTGGACAGGGTTCATCTTCCAGAAAAATAGATTTTGGGCCTGTGATAACTAATTTTACCCAATGCTGTTGGCAACCATGTGTTTTCCGATATTAGAATCGATTTCAAAATCCTTGAGTCTACTTTCGATTGCCCATAGTTGGATCCTATGAGGACAAGAGAGCGATGGGTAGAATATTGAGAGAAATGCGTGTGGTAGATGGTTTGACTCATAAGCAAATCGACGAAGAAAAGTTTGAGGCAGTGGATCTTTGGGATAATGTTTACGTGCGCGTTGATGATCATAACTCCGGGTGCTTCTGTGGACAGTGTCAGCGCAGAGAAACTTAACACAGGTCGTATTAAAACAAAATTGAAATGATGTCACAGGTCTGTCCGATTTTTACATCAATATAGGAAGGCATATCATTACCATTAAGCCAAAGCAGACGATGTTCTTTGCTGCAGGATATTTTCGCTGTGCCTTTCTCACTTCCAATTATAGAGGATCAGGAAAATTCGTAAAAGCTCAAAAGAAAGATGGTCAGGTTGGTGCGCTTGCGTCAGAATCATAGACATCGTCCAAAGACTACGATCTTGATTACATAGGCTCAGCAATTTGATTACGCTAACGCTCAGCTCAGTAATTTGGTCTTCGTTTGACTTTTGAAGCATGATGCATTTCCAGAGTTACAGAGCTATACAAGATTGAAAGCTTCCTCGCAGGTTCGCCGTGAGAGAATAAAAAGTTCGATATTCAATAAGCGGACCAAAATGAATTATACGTGCACTGGCCTAAGTTAATAGTGTTTATAAATCACCGTAAACAGCAAATGATAGGAACAGACAAGTTTGTAATGATGCCGGCTGTACAAACTGTGAAGCAGCCACACTCACTATTGCAAGAATTCACTCAAACATTACGGTTGTAAGAGAATTGATTCAGTCACTGTTGATGCGAATTGGAAGAAGCCACCCACCGGCTCTAATGCATCCATTGTTGGTTGCGTGCAAATCAATAAGTTTACTGCGTAGAGCTGCTGCTCAAGAAGTTGTTGATAATTTGCGACAACACTGTAGTGTTGTGGCGGATCAGGCTCAGCCGGTTTCAAAGCAACGCGTCAGAATAGCTATAGTGCGGCACGAAATGTGGCATGAAGAATTGGAAAAGAAGCTGAGCTCACTCAGGATCTCCAGTGGTTACTATGGTGGGTTTTTCACCACAGTTGCTTGTCATAACATCGAAACAACGCCTCCGAAAATTGAACATCCAAGGCAGTAATGTTGATGATTATGCTTTTCCGCTCAAGGATCATGCAGATCTACGACAAGATAAGCACGTCATTCAGCTGTTTGATCCAGTGAACGCTTTGTTGGCAAAAGCGCCACAAACTGCAGAGACAGATCTCTCTATTCAATGGTATTCTGTATATTGGTTTGAAAGGCTGGGTTCCAGGTTGTGATACTCTCTATCAGCTAATTCGTGAATATAGAGATGCAATAAAGATGTTAGTGAATTTAGAACCTCGACTGATGCTAGCATTTACTCAGGATTATGAACATTTGCCACTGATAGCCAAAGCTGAAGTCTTGGACATGTTGTCATACATGAGTGGAATCGGTGACAAGCTACCATTATACGATTTATATGCAGTGGTTGTACATTCGGATGTGCTGAATGCTTCATTTTTCGGTCATAATATATGATATGTAAAGAATTTGAAAGGAATGTGGCGCAAAATCGATGACAGTAAATTGAGTCCAGCCGGCCTTGATATGGTGATACCCGATATCTCTTCGGTGGGGTGGCTCTGATGAAACCTCTTGCAGTACCGAGAATAACAGGGATTCAACAAGCACAGTGTATTCAGCTGAAACAGTGTTTGGAGACCCATACCTTGAATATGACGGTGGTGGTTTGCAAAGCAGAATTGAAGCTAAATTAACAGTTTGGCTCATCCAACCCGATCCAACGGTTTGCGGGGGGTATAAATTAAACGATGTTTATGGGAGATGGCACCCCCGCAAAACAGTTTAATTGAAACCACCATCTACAAGATCGACGGTTATGGTGTGTTGCGGGGTCTCGAGGTTATTTCGTACAAGCAGTTATCAGCACCCCCCGCAGGCAGTTTTCGGTTTTCATAAACCATGGGTGGCTTTGTCATAAATACGGACGAATGTAATGGGACCCAGGGGTACTGTTTGTCCTTTTTACTTATACTCCTATGGTTGAGTTTTATATTATATATATTATATATATATAACAATAAAACAAATATTTTGTAAACAGAAATAATTCCAGCACTTTCAAGAATCGGTTTCAAAACTGATTATAACAGTTAGGTAGTTATTTCAGAAGGCTGATATAAAAGCAGAGATAGGAGGATGAGAGGGGGTTCGGAGTTTTGGGAAATCTTGAAGCCAAATTCTGTATTCCAGAATAGCAAATCAATGTAAAAGTATGCAAGTTTCTAGCATTTGTTTATGCTGAAGAGTTCTATCTAGTTTACATATTGTTTTTCGTCTGAATGAAATAAAGTGATTCGAGCTGCGGGTCTTTTTACACTTACGTATCTAAGAGTTTAAGGCACCTTAATGTGCGCTCCTTTATTTTAACCTTATCTTTACATAATTCTTCTGAGTTTTAAAGTGATAGTTTCTGTTTTAAACGGCATATCAGTTTGAAATTCCTTTCTCATTTTCTTCCACTAAATCATTTCAGCATAAGTGAAATATAGCATTGTATAACATATATGGGTTTGCTGTTTAAGGGGTTATACAATCGATGTTTTAAGAATTCTTCAATACAGAGACAAAGTATATCAATTTGTGACAGAAGTACATAATGTCTCAAGCACTGATTTCTTTACACAGCAAGAAATTGTTTCTTGAGGAGCAACAGATCTATTGCTTTTGATGTGCTTTGGATTGGAAGCATTATTGAAGATGCACAACATATCCGCAACTTTGTACAAAATCATACAAATGCACTTACTATCTACAAGATGTACGCCAATCTATCATTGTTGAAGATTGCCGATACACGGTTTGCCTCTTCATTCATCATGTTGAAGAGGTTGAGGGAGGTTAAGACCGCTCTTGGGGCCATGGTTATTTCAGAGTTTTGGTCTTTTTGGAGAAAGACATATCAAGCAACTTCAAAAAGAGTGAAGGACACAATGTTAGATAATGCTTGGTGGGAGAGGGTAAATCTACTTATTCAGATCATGGACCCTATCATTTCTTTGCTTTGATTTGCATATACAAACCAACCCATCCTAGGAGAGGTTTATAGGGGATGGGATTGCATGATTGAGTCTGTGAGGAGCATTATTTTACAGAGTGAGTGCGCCGAGTATGAGACATCATCAGAGGCCTTCTTCACCACCATACAGGATATTCTTGTGAGCAAATGGGATAGGAATTGCATACCTTTACATTGTTTGGCTCACTCATTGAACCCAAAATACTACAACCATGAGTGGCTGAATGGTGGACCTTCCCGCAGATTCCTTCTTCACATGGATGGTGAAATTTCATAGGGGAGGATAGATGTAGTCAGGTGGATTTTTCAGGATAGAACATCCCTTGATGAGGTGGAGGATGCCTTTGCAGAGTTTTCCACTGGCACTGGTCGATTTGCAGGATATGATGTGATTAGAGATAGGGGGCTAAGAAGACCTATTCTTGGTGGGCAACTCATGGGGCAACAAGCCCTCCTCTACAGTAGTTAGCCATGAGGCTCCTCTCTCAGGTGACTTCATCCTCTTGTTGCGAGAGGAATTGGAGCACATATGGGAATTTGTATAGTGTCAAGAAGAGCAGGCTTGAACAGTCCAAGGCAGAGACAATGGTGTATGTGCACACCAACCTTTGTCTTATTTACAGGCAGAGGGATGAGTGGTTGAAGGTAAAGACAAAGATGTGGGATGTCTTGACTCTTTCCTGATGATATGGGTTTGGATAACAGTGTTGAGTTGGCATTGGCCAACTTGGATCTTAATAAGCCAGTGCTAGAGGCTGTCACTTTTGATGATTGTGATACTGTAGAGGGGTCATCCTCCATACCAGGAGATGCAAAGATGACATTGGATGCAGAGGAGGAGGATGCGATTTGCAAGATATGACGTGATTAGAGACAGGGGGGCTAAGAAGACCTATTCTTGGTGGGCAACTCATGGGGCAACAAGCCCTCCTCTACAGTAGTTAGACGTGAGGCTTCTCTCTCAGGTGACTTCATCCTTTTGTTGCGAGAGGAACTGGAGCACATATGGGAATTTGTATAGTGTCAAGAAGAGCAGGCTTGAGCAGTTCAAGGCAGAGACAATGCTGTATGTGCACACCAACCTTTGTCTTATTTACAGACAAATGGATGAGTGGTTGAAGGTAAAGACAAAGATGTGGGATGTTTTGACTCTTTCCTGATGATATGGGTTTGGATAACAGTGTTGAGTTGGCATTGGCCAATTTGGATCTTAATAAGCCAATGCTAGAGGTTGTCACTTTTGATGATGGTGATATTGTAGAGGGGTCATCCTCCATACTCGGAGATGCAGAGATGACATTGGATATAGAGGAGGAGGATGCAACAGAGGAGAGCAGTGGTGACCATGATGATAAGTACAATGATGCTGATTTTGATGATGAGGACTGATAACTCATGAGCTAACTACTGCCTTGAGGCTTGTAGTTGTTTTTATTTTGTATTTGCTATTTCTCTAAGTTACCAGGATTCGGATACTGATACAGATATGCCAATGTTTTGAAAAGCCAGGATCTAGATACGACAAGTACAAGCAATATAAAATATCTTATAATTTTTAAAAATTAAATTTATATAAAAATAAAATAAAAATATATATTAATTTTTAAATATAATACTTAGAAAAATATTTATTAGATGAATAATATTAGAATGTATATATTATTTACAAACTTTAATTAAATTTATATAAAATATAAAAAATATAGCTTCTATTTAAAATTCTAAATATAATAATAATATTAAAATTAATATATCATAATATCCAAATATTAATTACTATTTATTATATTTAAATTAAATGAGTATTAAACAAACTTTATGTAACTTATTTTATGAAATTCACTTTTTTACTCATGGAATAAAGTTATAAACATAAAAATTAATTAATATATCCAAATCTTCTGTGAAAGTTTATAATATGGTCAACAAGGAATTATTAAACTTACTTTATGTAACTTATTTTAAGAAACTCACTTTTTTTACACTTTGAAATAAAGTTATAAACATAAAAATTAATTAATATATTCAAAGTTGGTAGCTTATAATCTTCCGTTAAAGTTTATAATATGGTCAACAAAGAATAATTAATGAACTATGGCGGCCAACTCCCATTTTTAATTATTCGCTCCACTGATTTTTCAGTTATCGAGTTATTTGTCTGCTGAATTTTTCATTTCGAAATTTTGCGTTGACATCAAATTTGGAATTTTGTGCTGACGTCTTGGGCGGATCTTTGTGTATCCGGATCTGAATCTGTCTCAGATCCGGGGATCTGTGGATCCAGCCACTGGGCCTAACAAATCCGGTAACATTACTATTTCTATTTGCCATTGGCATTGCTACCTATGTAACACAGTTTGATTTTGTTAAATTTGGACAACTAGGTCCAAAGTTCGGGTTGTGCTGCTCAGATGACGATCCCAATATTTTTATTGGATTCCTCTTCCGGAGAGGTGTAAGATTGATCTAAAGATCATCTCGATCGGATGAGTAGAACATGTACTTTGATTTTATTCCACTTATGTGCTAGGTCGGCCTGGAATATAATATAGATTAAAATGTCTTAAAGAGTGTGTCACACACCCCCAAAGATGCTTATATAATGGAGAGACTTGGAGTTCATTATACACACAATGTGGTGAGGATTTTCTTCTCTCTTGATGGCAATGGAGCTGCGTTCTTGGTGCTGCGTATTTGTGGAGTGTTCTTTGTTTGGGTTGTACTGGGGTTATGTGTGACATGCCTGGCTGAATGACCTATTGGAGACTTTGCTGGTAGAAGCATCCTGTTGATCCCCGTAACACCACCATTCATTATCTCTGTTTTGGCGTGTCTTCCATCGATCTATTGGTATGCTTTATCTGCTTCAGGATTTTGTGCCCTAATCTGAAATGGCATAGAACATGTTTAAATTAACATGGTATTGGAGCCTTATGGGGAAGACAATGCCCGATTTGTGTTGAAAAGCAATCTCCGATCTATTGATCCAACAAGTGCAACTCATCCGACTGAACAAGGAGGCTTGGAACAACGTGAGGGAGTCTGCCCTAGACAGCGTGGAAGGAGTTGTAGGTGACAGCGTATTGTTGAGGCATGTTTGTGGGCTAAGACAGATTTGGTTAAGCTTGTTTCAAGTTCGGATAACAGCAAGGGAATGTTCAAGACAACATGGAAGTGAGTCCACTTCAAGACAACATGGAGAGGTCTGAATGGAGGCCGAATTGCTGTAGGGTATGCGGACTTAGGACGAAGGACTGTTTGAGGGGCAAAACAGATCCAAGAAGGGTTGTCTTAAGGGCCAGTTTGCTGGGCTAGTTGGCTAAGGAGCAGACATGCAAAGCGCTGTTATGTGTGGGTAGTTTGAAGGCTAAAACTAAAGTGAGGAAGCTAACTGAGGTAGGCCGTAGGCCTAGCCTCCCAAAACAGGGCAGTGTGAAGGGTTCTTGGGCTATAACGTGCCCAAAACAACTTGCTTAAGGGTCAAAACAAAAGTATTTTAACGCTGTTTTTTAAGTCTGTTTTTTGGGTAACCGAGTGCAGGAAGGAAGGTCGAGGTCCCTTGGAAGAAGACTGCAGCAAAAGGAACTGTTTTAAGGGCTGTCAAATGGGTAAATAGCCCTCATAAGAGGCCGTTTTTAGCAACATGGAGGGGCAACCTCCCATTGAAGGGCAACCACAACAAAGGGGAGCAACTATGGGCCAGATCTAAGGTTTGTTAGGCTGTTTTGAGGGTTGTTAGGGAGCCGTTGTAAACTGAGGTAGGCCGCAGGCCTAACCTCTCCAAATCAAACTAGCATGGAGTTGTTTAGAGACTTTCTGCCCAGGACAACAGTCAAGGAAGACAACACTTCTCCCAAACCAGGCCGCAGCAAATTTGATGGCTGATTGAAGGCTATATGTGCCCTAACCAACAACAGTTTGACGTCTGCCTCAAAGGTAAGTTTGAAGTCTGTTTTATGTACATGTTTGATGTTCTGCTTAGGACGCAGAGGTAGTTGAAGCTTCGACAGCTTCTGGTCTGGGCAAGAAAATTGTCAAAGAAACCTACTTGAAATGTCTAGGCCGTAGGCCTGTAGGTGGCATTTTTGAGGGTCAAAACAACCCTATCATGAAAATATAGGTGCCTCGTCACATTACAAGGTCACCGTGGATGCAAGGAAAGGAGGTTGATAACCTGTGACCAAATCTTTGCCCATGAACAAACTAGCGTAAAGATTTTTAAAGACTGTCTCATACCCAGAACATCAGCCCATTCATAAGGCACCTTGTCTTGCTTAGGCCGCAGTTTCAGAAGGCTGTCCAATGGTTGGTTAAATGGATGGTGCAGCCTGCAAAATGCCCTAACAGTGAATTATAGTAGTATACAAAAATTCAGTAAAGCCTTTGAATTACTAGGCATCCTTTTTGGACAGTCCCAGCAAAATAATGATTATATTCAGTCTTCTGATCTGTTTGATAAAATTGTCACTTTTGCAATTGATTTCTTGGCTACTTGTATCCATCATGGCCTGCAAATTATTGACAATCATCAGCAAAATTCATCTCTAAGGAAGTCATCTATAAGATCTTCATTCAAAACTCTGGATGTGAAGGCTCTGGTTGTAGTTTATGTGTTGTGCACTGTGATTAGAAGGGCCAAGAGGGCAGATGTGTACAGGTCATTTTTAAAAGGAAAAATCAAGATGAGGTATGTTCATAGGTGATGAAAAAGAATGATTGATGTGCACTTATGACTGTGCTAGATCTGCATAACGGAAAGGTATCACATAAGGTATGGACTGACATGAAGAAGAGTAAATTCAGTGTTTAGAACATCTGCATGATTGGTTCCTAGATCTGTGCAATTTAGGAGACAAATTGCAGAACTGAGATATGTAGATTTGAAGACCTAGATCAGTCAACTATTAACTGTAGTTGGGCAGATCTGAAAATAAGAAGCAGTGCAGAATGAAATGCCAGATGTAGTAGATGAAGACCTCAAGTGCAGGATCATGACAGGAGGAATCATGATATATTATCCTTGTTCGACAGTGACATATGACAGAATATGCATGACTATGAAAATTGAAATCTTCAATACTATATGACAGTATGATCATGATGAAGAAGATGGTGATGGATACGATAAAATTATGGCCACATCATAATTAGCGATTATGACGATTCTGTAGCCGCAAACTTGAGGAGCTAAATCTGTCATTCTATGTCACTATCATTATGACAGTGTTATAGACAGTCACCCATGTTTACGAAATTCATATTAGCGGTAAGCTGGTGACAGTATCAGTCCTACATTGGAGCGTAATGATAAACTTGTAAGTATGAACTGAGAAGTTTTTGCAGCCTTCTGTCATGTTGTTGGAGTCTTGATCAGCAAAGCCTGTGAAGTTTTTGATCAAATATTGTATATGATATATGCATCATAGCTAGATGAAAGTATATGGCTATGAGTCTTGATGGCTTTGACTGTGGGAGAATAAGACCCCTTTCCAACTTGGTGTCTGGGATGCCCTCATTTAAAATAGATGTCTTCTCTCTCGAGAGAAGCTGGCATTAAGAGGGAGAATACAACTGTATATGCTCCTGAGCTAATATCATTGCTGAACGAAAGAAGATCCTCATGGCTCAAAGACATATGGCTTCAGAGGGGGAAATTTCGGAAGAAAACCAAGAAGCCATATAAATACCAGGGGTATCTAGCTGCCATGAGTACTATGAGCCAGGATCATTTGAAGCAACTGTAGAGCATCAAAGTCTGCAAGGATGCGAGGGTGATGTCTAGGATATATGGTTCCTAGACCACAGATTAAAGCTGTTGTCACCTTGATATAAGATCAAGCATGGATCTGATGGGAAAATGTGTTGCCTGAGACTTCTCTAGGAAGGCATTGATTATTATTGCACCTATAATCTATTATTTCCCTTGTTGATACGCAAGGACGGAATCTTCATCAGGTGGATGTAAAGACCATTTTTGGTATGGTGCGATAAAGGAAGAGGTGTATGTAGAACAACCTCTGGGGATCAAAATCCAGGATCGGGACACCCTTGTCTGCAGGTTGAAGAAAGCTTTCTATGGGTTGAAGCAAGCACCCAAAGCTTGGTACGAGAGGATAGATAGCTACCTGATGAAGCTGGGCTTCACTCGTAGTAATGCTGATCCGAACCTTTACTTCAAGGTTGATAGAGAAAGGCCTCTCATTCTGGTCCTGTACGTAGACGACCTCTTCCTGACAGGTGCTGACCCTCTCATTCATCAGTGCAAGAGGGAGCTCACTGCTGAGTTCGAGATGAAGGACCTAGGACTGATGCCTAGGCCTGGAGGTCTGGCAGAGACCTGGTGAGACTTTCCTTTCTCAAGGAAAACACATTGTGAAGCTTTTGGTATGGTGGACTATAAGTCCGTATCGACACCGATGGAGCTCAACTTTAAGAAGTTGAATGGTAGCGTTATTGGGCCCATATTAGCAAATCCTACTGAGTATTGTCAACTCGTAGGGGCTCTGGTGTTCTTAGTGAACACTCGTCCGGATGTATGTTGTGCAGTGAACACCTTGAGTCAACACATGGTTGATCATAACATTCACTGGGTTGGTGCCAAGAAACTCTTGAGATATCTCTGTGGCATGATAGACCATGATATCTCTTGAGATACACTGCCGGGAGCATGACACTCCTTGGATATACTGATGCTGATTGGGTTGGCAGTGTGGTGGATGGTAAGAGCACATTTGGATGCTACTTCACAAGTAGATTTGCTTCGGGCAGGAAACGGAAGTCGGTAGCCTTGAGCACCACTGAGGTCGAATACATTGCAGCATGTATGGCACGTTGTGAAGTCACTTGGCTGCGAAATCTCTTCAGTGAGCTGTTCGAGCATGTGTTAGATGCCACCATTATCCTTTGTGATAACTAAAGGGGGATTCATTTGTCATAGAATCCCGAGTTCCACGATTGATCCAAGCATGTTGATGGCTGGACCACTTTATTCGGGATATGGTACAACGAGGTGTCGTAAGGCTCGATCATATAGGAACTGATGAGCAGGTCGCGGATATTCTCACAATGTCCTTGGGGAAGGTCATGTTCCTAACCTTCCGTGAGAATCTTGGAATCATGGAACGACCCTATTTGGAGGGTCCTGTTGGACAATGAGCTCTGGGAGCTCCAAGGGGGTTTTGGGGATAGCTTTGGTGCTATAAGCAACCACAGGGCTAGGCTTGCCGAACCTAGTTGGTGTGCTTCCACCCCACCGTGATGATATTGAGATGGTTTACCTCTCCTTGATCTGTGCCCCGTATGCATCCTACCCATGGAGTTTTGGACTCATGGGAAGTACCTCTCATTTGGCCAATGAGGTGGGAAATGTGAATAGAGACCATAGCAAGATCGATGGACGCATCGGAGATTGCCGTACTCTCTATGTTTAGGATGGCACGTGTCCAACAACGTGATCTGAGATCAAGTTTAGCGAGGTTTCAGACCTCCAACTGACTTTGGGTCAATGAAACTAACTTCGGGTTAGTATATGACTCTGGAGTCCTAGTGAGGTTTTGGACCTCCAACTGACTTCGGGTCAGTGAAAGTAACTTCGGGTTAGTATATATGAGACTCTTTGTGAGTCCTATAGAGGTTTCGGACCTCTAGGCTGAATCTGTCAGCCAGGTATGATGTCTTGGTGACTGACCCACTTCTGTTCTGAAATAAAGAGGCCAGCAAAGCAAGTTACGGCGGGATGATGCACGATGTTTGGATTGCACTAGTGGACGGAGTTCTCCCTAGTTGAGAGGGAGTGTTAAATTTGGACAACTACGTCCAAACTCTGGGTTGTGCTGCTTAGATGATGATCCCAATATTTTTATTGGATTCCTCTTTCGGAGAGGTGTAAGATTGATCTAAAGATCATCTCGATCGGATGAGCAGAACATGTACTTCGAATTTATTCCACTTATGTGCTAGGTCGGCCTGGAATATAATATAGACTTAAATGTTTTAAAGTGCGTGTCACAGACCCCCAAAGATGCCTAAATAATGGAGAGACTTGAAGTTCATTATACACACAATGTGGTGAGGATTTTCTTCTCTCTTGATGGCGATGGAGCTGCGTATTTGTGGAGTGTTCTTTGTTTGGGTTCTACTGGGGTTATGTGTGACACGCCTGGCTGAATGACCTATTGGAGACTTTGCTGGTAGAAGCATCCTGCTGATTGCCGTAACGCCACCATTCATTATCTCTGTTTTGGCTTGTCTTCCATTGTTCTATTGGTATGTTCTATCTGCTTCAGGATTTTGTGCCCTAATCTGAAATGGCATACAACATGTTTAAATTAACAGATTTTGATGACTTAATGAGAAAACTACAATATCTTGTCTTTCTCCTATTGGATCAATGTTGAATATGTCACAATTGTATTTGTATGCATAATGTTACTTTGTATCTTTGTAAAACTTACATCTAGATGAAGATCTATGTTTGAATCAATGAATTTGTATCATGAATGAGAATTTGTGTCAGAAATATCTAATTTTTGATATATATATATATATATATTTTAATAAAATAGTATATAACATGTCCTAACGTGTTCTGTTTTGAGTGTCAACCTGTTCGTGTTCGACACTCGAATCCTCGTGTCCTTCGTCTCCCATGGCCCTGTGTCAGGTGACTTAGTTTATATGTGATATCTTTCTAAATAATAGAGCAATTCACGCTTATCATTTATTCTGGCTGCTCATTCCAACAGTGTTATCAGGGCTAGTTTGGCTCAAAATACCTCTGCCTTTCTCACCTTGTTAGACTTGTGTAACTCCTCATTTATGGCTGTTTCTCTGCCATATGCCTGGCCCTTGAAATTTGAAATTTGCAGATCCCCAATTTTGGTAATCCTGCCCTTTGCTTTTCGTAATTCTAAATTTTTATTTTGTCTGAGGCCCGTTACCTCTTCCTGGTCTGCAATTTTCAGAACCTCTGCGTTATATGACTATATATGCTGATTGGAGAGCGCGAGTTATATGGTTGTGCTTTGAGCAATTCGCTGGTTCGTCCGCTATATTGAAGGGAATCTAAAGCATTGAAGCCGTCTTCGTGCGTATTCTCTGTGCATGCGTTATAACTCCTGTAGTACGCCGTAAGATATCTGTGCTCCGCGACCTCTCTTTGTTTGAGATTCTCTGTAGTGTAGTGTCATATCATAACAGTGCTCCCTCCTCCTTTCTCCGCCATAGTCATATAATATACTTCAAATCCAGATTATCTCCATGTTGCCTCGTAAATATTTCTACTGCAGTTGCTCCTGCGTTTCAACTATTATGCTCTAAGAATAAAAAATCCTTTTTTTCTCTTTACAGTCAGTGAGTGGGTCAATCTATCTCTCCAGCACATTTTTTTCTAAAATTTGGTCGGGCTTGAGAGAATTTTCATGCCCTTGCGATCCGTGCAGGTGAATGGATTCATAATCTTCATAATCAAGGCTGCATTTCGCTCCTTTTCTGGTCTTTTGTTTGTTGGGTTTCTCATAAAATTTGGTATCCAGAATGAAGTTATCTGTGAAAACTTTGAAGGGCAACTGTTTCGAAATCAAAGCCCAGATTGCTATTGGCAATAAGATGAAACAGCAATGATATCATTTCAGGTGTCTTCAATGGTTGGATATGCAGGGAGCGGTTATGCAACTGTACAACTGCCAAATTGGCCTATTGACGGAAGCCAGAGCGCTGAAGTGATGTCACTTTCCCAACATCCTGATGTTGAAAATCGAGCTCTATAGGGAAGTCTTCAAAGGCTCAAGGAAACCCACAGGAGGACTAAGGCTGATTTGCATAGAGTTGATGAGAATCTGTCCACATCCTTAATGAACATTACTGTTCTGGAGAAGTCTTTAGCATCTGCAAGTGAGAAATATGTTTTCATGCAGAAGTTCTGTGATTTTATTGCTGTTATATGTGAATTTCTGAAGTACATGGCTCCTTATATAGAGGAACTAGAAGAGCAAGTGTAGAGGCTTCATAAAGAGTGTACAACTGCCAAATTGGCCTATTGATGGAAGCTAGAGTGCTGAAGTGATGTCGCTTTCCTAGCATCCTGATATCGAAACTCAAGCTCTATAGGAAAGTCGTCAGAGGCTCAAGGAAATCCACAGTAGGACTAAGGCTGATTTGCATAGAGCTGATGAGAATCTGTCACATCCTTAATGAACATTATTGTTCTGGAGAATTCTTTAGCGTCTGCAAGGGAGAAATAAGTTTTCATGCAGAAGTTCTGTGATTTTATTGCTGTTATATGTGAAATTCTAAAGGACTAGGCTCCTTATATAGAGGAACTAGAAGAGCAAATGTAGAGGCTTCATGAAGAGCGTGCACCTCATTATTATAACATTGCTTCCAGAATTGATAAACATGAACCATCTACTTGGGTTGGAAAAGGCCAACCGCTTCTAGCAAAAGGTGATCTTGAACAAACATATGGTGCATTCAAAATTGTACTAAATGAACAAGCTATTTTTATTTATTAGCTTTGGGCATTCTCTCTTCAATTTTAAAAAGCACTGTACTTCTTGGGCATTCAAAGTGAAAACAATGGTAACTTGCAAATTATGTTTTTCAGTAAGTTTACCAGTGAAATTGCATTGTAAATGGGTGCATTTTCGGTAGAAACTTACATCCTTCTTGAGTTCCGTGCATGGAGGATCATTGCTTTTATCTTCATCCATGTGAACAGCCTAGAAATATATTCATCCTTTCACTTTGTATGGGGTAAGAGGGGATTGACAATGAGGCTTCTTGTCTTTTGAAGCCCTATAGGCTATTAATCAAGCATGTACAAGCGAACCTGAGTAACAGTGATATCATCTTTTTAGCTTGTATCTAATAGGGGGGAATTGATGATCAACTACAAGTGTCAAAGAGCCTAAGCCACAACCAGAGCAACACCAAAATCAGAGCCTTAGTCTTGTACTAGAATCAAAGTTGCAGCTAGAGTCAAAGTTATGAGCGTGATTCAGTTTGCAATCCTCTTCAAACTAGAATTGGGAGCACTTCCTTTAGCAAAAGACTTCAGCCTTTAGCCAAATTTGGAACTGTTTTGGGAACTGCACTAAGAGTTCCAGAGTTGGTGGTCAACGTTAAACCACCGCTGGTTGAGACCTCAATGGTCTCCCTTTTTAGAAAAATAGGGACCACTTCCTCTAGCAGAGGACTTCAACTTCTAGACATATTCGGAATTGTTCCAACAACTGCACTAGGTGTTCCAATGTTGGTGGTCATCCTCAAACCACCGTCGGTTGAGACCTTGAGTTCTCCCACCTTATACCTTCATTTGAGAGAGCACATTCAACCATTGATTACCACTTTTGTATTACAACTCTCTTCTTGGACTCATATATACCCCGTTGGATTAAGGGGGGGAATGTTGGACACCTAATCCGCTAAGGGTTTTCGGTGTGGAATGTGAACAATCAATGGAGTTCAAGAGACCTTGGAAGATGAATCCAATAGTCACATAATGCATTTATATGTAATATTTTTTTGAATAATAGTGCAATTCACGCTTATCATTCATCTAGCTGCTCCGTCCTTGTCAGATACAAGGTGAGAAGATGACTGCTCCGTCCTTGTCAGATACAAGGTGAGAAGATGAAGAAAACTCAACTACAAGATTTCAACGACCACACAACCCTCTATGTACCTCAATGTTAGTGACATTGGTTGTTGAACTCCTCTATCATGACCCCAAAAATGTACTCATCACTCAAACAACATCTTGACTTGACATGCTACATTTTTTTCTATCTTATGTTAATGAATAGGGTTATATTAATGACAAAGATCTCAAGATAGACAATGATTTTGATGATGTGTAGGTATTTGTTGTAGCATGATTTTTTTGAATGCTAGAGGCCATCTAGAGCCTATTTTTTGATGCATTTTCAGTTCAGAGATGGATTGCACTCAATGCTATTTTGGTTATGTGCACCCTTACATGCTATATAAATGAGAACTTGTAATTTGTGGACTTGTGGTTGATGAAGATTATCACTAATAGAGGAATGATGTTATATGGTTTAATACATGTTTTTATGCTTTTTATCACTAATTCATCGTTCTACATGCTTTTGTTAACATATATGCATCAAATTATATAAAAATATATGTTATATAAAGATCGCTCCCAACCCAGAAGCTTATGAAAATGTCGCTCCTCGCTCTTGCTTCCCACTCCCACTCTCTCTCCCAAGTAGTAGTGGAAGGATATGATGCCAACGACCCATGTTAACGACGAGGATTAGATATCTAAAATCGCATCTCAGAATGTTTCTCGGATCGACCAGAACAACTTATTGAGCCCTAGGTTTATCAATTAAATTTAAATATGGTTACATAATTATTATTTTAATTTTTTATGCTAAAATGAATCTAAATTTATAGCTACTATTTATATATTATATATTTTAATGTGATATATATATTATATTTTTCTTTTATCCAAAATATTATTGGTAATTCTATTAATAAAACAAAATTATAATATAGCAAATTGAATTTTTTTAATTTTAACTTTTATTATTATTTGAGTCAAGATTTAAATGTTTACACTCATTTACGAACACTACATCTCCTCCATATCGGGTTTTTTGTATTACTTTTAACCTTTTATTATTTTTTAATGGAGTTGACGTGTTACCAAACATTTACGCCACTACAACATAACATATGAAGACGACATATAATTTTTTTTTTCAACTTTTAAAATATGTTGACATACATACTTAGATTACTTAGATTACGCCTACAAATCTCCCCTATACTAGGCTGTAGAACGCCTCGCGACGCATTCGTGTGAATGTGTTTTAAATTTTAATCTTTATAATCTCCTTGCCACAAATGACTTCGTCTCGATGGTAAGGAAAAAGTCAAGGTTGTTCTGGTATAAATTGATGGTAAGAAAAAAATCAAGGTTGTTCTGGTATAAATTGATGGTAAGAAAGAAGCTAATGTTGTTCTAGTATAAATTTTAGTAGTTTTTGTATCATCAAAGATAATATAAATGTATATGTGTATTATATTATTATATTTACCAAGGGTGTATTATATATAGTTTGTTTTTTTCTAAATTTTTTTTATGGGGAAACTCATGGGATGTTATTTCTAATAAACGTGCTAACATAAAATAGTACATTTAATCCACGGGGATTTGAATCTGGCAACTATTGACAAGGAATTAGCTAAATACTTAACAATATTGGTAATAATTGGTTGAGCTAACCCCTTAGTCTACGTACAAACATGTATATGCAATTTGGTGGTCTATCTCAAGTGGTTCTATACTTTGAGCTCTATGTCGAAGGTTTTGAGGTAAATCCCCCTCGCTGTCTGTCTTTGTTGTGTGCGTCACTTGATGTCTCTATAGAATCATGTGCATCAACCCTGCTTTGAGCTCTATGTCGAAGGTTTTGAGGTCAATCCCCCTAGCTGTCTGTCTTTGTTGTGTGCCTCACTTGATGTCTCTATAGAATCATGTGCATCAACCCTGATGTATTTGTACTAAGCACTGTGAACAAAATGTATGGAAATGCCCAGGAACTTTTTTGCGAGGTTTTGCTTGGAAAATACTAATATAAGACATAATACAAATACAAATACATCAATGTTGATGCACATGATTCTATAGAGACATCAAGTGATATATATATATATATATATATATATATATATATATATATATATATATATTTGCATGAGTTTTTGAATGTGGAAATGGAGGTACAAGTATTTAGGAATGACTAGAAACTTCTCCTATTTTTTACATGGAATGACAAGTTAGAAGAAGCAATACAAATATAAAAATCAATTAAAAATATGAGAACTTTAGAATTGGAAAAGATAACAGGTTAAACTTAATCATAATTGTCTTTATTTTATATTTGGTTATCTATGTGACTATTTACATGGCAAACTCCCAACATTTTTTGCTCTTTTTAAAATAATTGTGTTTTAAATAGTGCATTTATTAATGTGTTTGCAGATGGAGAATTGTATAATAACCACAAATGGTCAAAATGTCATGAACTTTTATGTTTCATCTAAAAACAAGCCACACATGATCCTGTTACTCACAATTACAAAAGAGGTAACCTGGACTTATCAGTTGATTGCTACAACACTTGCTGCAGTATTAAAAAGAATAAAGAAAAAACACTTACAACTTTGATCATGACGACAAGCCTACATAAAATCCTATTGCTTCTGTCTGAGCCTGTGTGAAATTTGAATGGTGAATCATTCAATGCACTGATGGTCGGCTTCTAATTCTTTTGAGAAAGTCATCCATCACGAAGAAAGAATTGGCATTAATAAAGGGCATTGATCCATGCAACAATTAGGTTGGGCACTAATGGTAGAAGACAATAGAGCAAGATGAGTTTCATTGTTTAAAAAAATAAAGCAGTTATTCATGGTGTTTGTTTTGTAACCACTAGGAGTAGTATATCTACGTTTATTGTTAGAGGCTCGAACCCTACGTCTATGTTTGAGTCTTGGGGTCCATCACTTGGTCCTGGTATCTTCCTTAGTAGTTTGTTCATACCCAACGCTGGGTTCACTTTTGGTTGGAATGCTAACACTAGGTACATGACATTCCTTAGCATAACTGGGGCATGAACATTTATAGTGGGTTTACAAATCCATGGGGAAGTCAACGTTTATAGGGTTCATATTTTCAAGGAATACTCAATTTACTTGGAATGATCAAGGGATTGGGGGCAACATCCTTGGAAACACGTTCAATCTTTGGGGTACTAACTTCTTTGGTTAACCTTTTGGTCCAGGAAGTTCTCCTTTTGGTGTGCCATTTGGTCTTGGAAGTCAACAACCTTTCAAGAGTACCTTTGTCTTATTTTGTCGCTTCTGGAGAAAATTGTGGCAAAATGGGGGTCCAACCCCCGGGGAAAAGAACCCTTGTCAGAACACCATGGATACTGGAGCTAATCACTCCAGTCCCCTAGCTTCTTCAGGTACACCTTCGGCCTCCATAAATCAAACTATGGGAGGATCATAAAATCCTTTTGGGATGCAGTGGGCTTAATCTCCTCCTTAGAATTTGTTCAACTCACCTCTCTTAGCAACACTCGCATTGCCTGATCTATTGAAGCTTGTGAACGATCCCATCAAGCACGACACTGCATGGCTCGTGGTCCTGCCTAAGTTGCTCGCTGACATTCCCAAATTCAATGCCAAACCTACTGAAGATCTTGCAACTCATATAATGACTTATCATCTATGGTGTTCATCCAACTCTTTCATGGATGATAATATATGTCGACAACTTTTCCATTGGACTTTTATCAGTGGTGCTACTAAATGGTATATCGACCTTGAAAGTGCTGCTTATGATAACTTGTCTTTTGCACAAGTGTCTATAAATCATTATAAATTGCCTGTTATGCACGAAATGGCCCATGAGTATATGCATACTTACCTTCTTTTGTCGAGTCACCTCCACTCACATCTTTGATCATAAACATGAATGGAGGCAAAGATGAATCGTGTTTAAAACTATGTTCTTGATGAGTTGGTTTGCGAATGGTTCACCAAATCTCTATTGCCTCGAATCGATGAAGATGTAGCTAAGGTAGGAGTTGAAACCGAGAAATAGGCAATTATGCATGCCCATCAACTTGAATTGATCTATTCTCAAGCATAAATTCTCGAAGAGATCACCCCTTGTTAAAAAATGTGTAACTAGGTTTGGTCTTCATAAGTGTGAAAACTATTTTTGATTCTTGTAAATTATAAAATGAAAAGAAAATTATTATTATTATTTTGGAGCATGGGTTTCATGCTCAAGTTCTTTTATTTTATAGGTCAAGCACCCATTAAGTGCTTCTAGGTTTTGTCCCAGGTCAAGAAGTCAAAAGAGTCATTGTCATAAGTTGAAAACCCCACTGGGCACATTGTAACTTGTAAAGAAAATTATTTTTGTCTTTAAAAGTGTTGGAGTATCCTCTAAGACCAAGTCGGCTTGGCAGCTGGCAAGTCGACCTAAATGAAGAGCCACACCCACCTTTGAAGAAGCCTATATATAGAGAATAACTCGTCCTCCATTTGGCACTCACACTCATCACCCATTCTAGCGAAAAAGAGGAAGGATGAAGGAGATTTGTTTTTGGGCTAATTCTCTCTCTCACGTGCTAAAGAGGATTAGGGTTTTGGCGCAAGACCTAGGGCATCCATCTGCAAGTTTGATCTTGGAGAAAAGGAGGTAAAGAGGTAAAGCGAAGGTCACCAAGGGTCTCTCTCAAGCTCCAGGAGTCAGGGAAAGCAAGCGAAGGTCAGAGGAGGGCTCCAGAAGAAGATCGAAGTTCCCACGTGTGGCAGCAACAGTTGCGGGCTCTAGAAGAAGATCGAAATTCCCACGTGTGGCAGCAACAGTTGCAGTAAGGCAAAAATTTTGGATATGTAGTAGGAGGCCGAGGTAGTGTTACTGGAAGATATTTGACTAGGTTTGGTTAGATCGAAGTTGGCACATCATCTTGAGAGGTTGGTCTTGGTCTTGGAGGGTGTTAGTCTCAGACATAAACTCATGGAATTCGTCAATTGAAGAATCTATAAGGAAGAGAAGAGATTTAAGGGTTTTCCTCTCAAGAGGAGAGTTTTTGGCCCTAGCTTGCAACCTATATATTGTGTCACTGTTCTTATTGTTTTTGGTAGCTGTTTGATGCTTCACACATATAATAATAAGGAACAAAGCTAATAAGTAAAAAAGAAACACAAGTAGTTATCAAGTAAAAGAGAATTAAACATAATTGCCTTATTGAATTCTCAACATGGTATCAAAGCTAAGGTTGGCTAAGGGTATCATGAAGATCTCCTCTTCATTGAAGAAGTTCATCAAGAAATGTTCAAAGGTAGCAAAGTATCTCAAGAAAGGCATCAAGGAAGCATGGAGTCTCTTATTCTCTACGAAGGAAGAAGTAATTGGGGAAAAGGATGAAGGTCTCTTTTTGGCACTCACTGGCACATTCCAAGACGAGGGCACATTTGGGTCATTGATAGTGGTGCATCTACGCACATGACAGGTCATCACAAACAATTGAAGACTTTAGCAAAGGGAAAATCTTCTTATTCAGTGGAACTTGGAGATAACAAAAGCTATCCTGTGAGAGGCATTGGATCAACTTCTATAGAGTTGGAGAATGGAAGCAAGATTCACCTCAACAACATTCTATTTGTTCCAGGTTTGCATAAGAACTTACTTTCCATTTCAAGTCTAGAAGACAAGGGTGATAGGGTAGCCTTTATTGATGGAAAGATGTTGCATGGAGTAAAGACTCAAGTATAGACAATGCTAGAGTCATTGGTATTCGAGAAGGAAGAATTTACAGGGTGATATCTCCTCTAGCTTAAGCCCTGGTTTACATCGAAATTAGCCCATGTGAATTACGGCATAAAAGATTTGGTCATCTTCATTTCAAGATCCTCCCATCTCTAAACACCATAGTAGATGGAATTCCTAAGTTGAATGAAGATCATGAAGGAGTGTGTAAGGGATGTGCATTGGGGAAGAATACCAAGAGACCATTTGGAAGCAATGTGTCGCGGTCAAAAGAAATCTTGGATCTCAATCACTCCGATGTATGTGGTCCTATGACTCCTAAATAACCTTAATGAAAACCAAGGATGAAGTATTTACAAAATTTCAAGAATTAAAAGTTGAGGTAGAAAACCTTTTAAAGAAAGAAGAATCAAGATATTGAGATCCGATAATGGAGGAGAATATACATCTAAGGAGATTATAGCATTATGTAAGGAATCTGTGATTAAAAGGAAGTTGAAGGCCCCATATAATCCCGAGCAAATTGGAGTTGCAGAATGAAATATCGAGCCATTGAAAAAAGTGTAAAGGCGATGTTACATGATCAAGATCTACCAAAGTTTTTGTGGAGAGAAGCTACAACGACGACTGTATACATTAAAAATTGAAGTTCCCACAGGTCACTAGACAACAAGACTCCAGAGGAAGTATTCACTGGGAAGAAACCAACTGTGTATCATCTCCGTATCTTTGGGTGTCACGTATATATTCATATACTAAAGGACAAATGAAAGAAGTTGGATCCATCAGGCATGAGAGGAACATTTGTTGGTTACAACAATTCCTCTAAGGCCTATAGAATCTACATAAAGGAAGGACACCATATAGAAGTGAGTAGAGATGTCATATTTGACGAAAGTATTGCTTTCAAGAAATCTAAGGAACTTCCCATGGACTCTGATGACAAAGAACTTCCAGTATTTGAAGAGGAAATTAACAGGGAAGAAGAAGAAACTCATCATGAAGATGAGGATCCCAGTGAACCCATTCAACCTGTGGTCCTCCTCGAATCAAGAAAGAGACCAAATTGGTTGAAATCTACACTACTTGATGCATAAGGTCACGGGGCAATGAAAAGCTCATTTAGGGAAAGCAAGAAACCAAAGATTCTTCTGGGTATACTGCATACTTGACCAAACTAATAAAAGCAGAACCATGCACTTTTGAAGAGGCTGTCAATCATCAGGAATGAAAGGATGCCATGAAGGAAGAGTATCAGTCTATAATGAAGAATGGAGTTTGGGAGATCGTACCAAGGCCTGAAGACAAATTTGTAGTAACTTCCAAATGGATCTACAAGATCAAACATGTGGCTGATGGAAATATCGATAAATATAAGGCAAGATTTGTGGCTAGGGTTTCTCTCAACAAGAAGGCATTGATTATGAAGAGACATTTGCTCCGACAATAAGGTATACAACGATTCTTTCATTGGTATGTCTGGCAGCATCGATGGGATGGAACATCTATCAAATGGATGTCAAGACTGCATTTCTAAATGGAACCATAGATGAGGAAGTCTATATAGAGCAAGTCTTGGGATTTGAAGTTAAAGACAGGAAGGCATATGTTTGCAGATTGAAGAAAGCATTATATGGCCTCAAGCTTACAAAGAATAGTCTTCACAAAAAGTTCTTTTGATTCGAACCTATATATCAAGGTTGTAGATGGAGAACCTGTAATCATTCTTCTGTATGTAGATGATCTTCTCTTGATAGGTGTAGAAGGTCGAATTTAAGAATGCAAGATGCAATTAGCAGCAAAATTCGACATGAAGGATTTGGGGTTGATGCATTACTACTTGGGACTAGAAGTTTGGCAAGGACTTGATGATATTTATCTAGGTCAAGGGAAGTACATGATCAAGATGTTGAAGCGGTTTGATATGATGGATTGCAAACCTATGAACACTTCGATGATCACTAACTTGAAGAGACTAAGGAGTTCCGAATCAAGGCTGGTGGATCCTTCTCAATATAGACCAATGATTGGCTCACTGATGTATTTGGTGAGTACTAGACCAAACATATGTTTTGCAGTAAACATTCTCAGTCAATTCCAAGTGGACCCTAAGCATGATCATTGGATAGGAACAAAACATATACTAAGATATCTGCAAGGAACTATCCATTACTGCCTGAAATATGATAGGAGGAATGATGTCCACTTGGCTGGATATACAAATTATGATTGGGGAGGCAGTGAGCAGGATGGAAGGAGCACTACCGAAGGATGTTTCAATTTGGGATCCTCCATGATCTCATGGATGCGTAGAAAACAAGACACAGTTGTTTTGAGTAGTGCTGAGGCTGAATATGTTGTGGCATGTGAAGTAAGTAGAGAAGCGATCTCGTTAAGGAAGCTGCTATGCGACCTATTCGAAGGACCGATGGACCCTATAGTGATACATTATGATAACAACAGTTGTATATGTTTGTATGAGGATCCAATATTTCATGGAAAGACAAAGCATATAAACAAGAAGTATCACTACATTCGAGAGCTAGTTCAAAATGGTGTGCTGCAACTACAATATATCTCCACTGATGAACATGTAGTTGACATATTGAGGAAATTTCTTCCTAACAAGAAGCTTGTGTACTCAGTCGCAAGCTCATGGAATTCATCAACTGAAGAATCTATAATGAAGATAAGAGATTTAAGGGTTTCCTCTCAAGAGGAGAGGTTTTGGCCTTAGCTTGCAGCCTATATGCTGTGTCACTATTCTTATTGTTTTTGTTAGTTGTTTGATGCATCACACATATAATAATAAGGAACAAAGCTAATAAGTAAAAAGGAAACATAAGCAGTTATCAAGTAAAAGAGAATTAAACATAATCATTGCCCTATTGAATTTTCAACATCCCTAATGCCTCTCGATTGTCGAATGATATTTTGAAACCCAAGCCATGATCCTATTGATTGGAGTAGAGAAGTAAGGGTTTTGCGTGTCTAAGTGCTAAGACTAGCAGAAGAACCCAAAAATACTGCTACTTTAGCAAAATATTAGTTTATTTAACTATTTCCCAAAGTTACGAAATATAAAAAATTTCTCAATTTAAGTTATGATTTAATCTCAACCGTTGAGAGGGAGATTAGGGTGGAGATCGAAATTATAAGAGGATATGGAGCGAGTTAGTGGCAAGTCAGTTGGGCATAAACAAGTGTTAGAGATAAGCTATAAGTAAGATTGAGGGTTTCAACAGATCGCAGGACTTAGCATTCGAGCAGAAGAAATCAAGTGAGGGTCGTTCTCTTACAGCCTAGTGCAGTGTTCCATTCACACACAAGAGAGAGGAAGTGCACTTGCACGCGTGGGCGGAATTGTTGGTTTGCTCAAGAGTTTCACAGATCCAATGCACTGAAAGGGAGATCGATTTAGTTGCAGAGTGATCGAGTGTTTTCTTGTGATAGAAGGGAAGTTTCTCCCTTGTTGTAAATCTCAGAAGAAAAATCCTTTGCTAAAGAAAATAATAAAGACACACTGAGTTGCGAGTTTTCATCGGAGTTGGAGTTTCCTGGGTATATCTTGTGTTATATGTTTTGATATGATTGTCTTTTGATTTATTTTCCGCTATACATGTTAAGTTAGAAAACTTAGTGTATTTGTGATTTAAGTTTCCAGAACATCAATTATTTGTGTTTCTAGGTTTTTACAATTAGAAAATTGCGAATTGGTTTACTGGGTTTAAGGAATTTTAACACGGTATCAAAGCTCAATTTGTGATTGAAGACCAAGCACAAATTTTCTGTGATTTAAAGGGAGCAAGTTATTAGGTCGATTTGATTGTTAGGGTTTTGAGCAATATGCATTGATTCTACCAGTGTGATTTGTATTCAACAATTCAATTTAGTCGTATGGCATATCAGGGTTTCAGATTTGAAGACGAATTGGATGAAGCGTCCAACTTTTGTTCATGGCGTGAAAGGATAACAATGGCGCTGGAGGAACAATGGGTTTGGGATTTTGTTGATAATGTCCCAGCTACACCAATAAATCCTCAACAATTGGCTCAACATAATAAAACGAATTCCAAGGCAAGAAGGTTTATCCTTGAAGGAGTCAAAGAGCACATTATCCATCACCTGATTAAGAAGAATAAATCCAAAGAAATGTGGAATGTCATCATTGGTCTCTATCAGGGTTCGAGTGAGGCCAAAAAGCTGGTATTGAAAGATAAGCTCAGGAGCATTAAAATGTCCAAGTTAGATTCTGTGGTTTCTAACCTCACCAAGTTTTCCAAGGTAAAGGAAGAGTTGGCTGGTGTGGGTGAGACAATTCCAAATAGAGATCTGGTGAATTTTGCTCTGTTGGGTTTCACCAAGTCCTGGAAAGCCTTCACGGATGGGATATGTGCCTGAGAAAACCTTCCGGATTGGGATTGTGGGGTGATTGCGTCTAGTAGGAGATTCACAGACAAGCTCAAGTTGGATCTCGTGTTAAGAGCGAGGAGATGAAGAAAATTTCGCTCTAGCCAGCGAAGGGACCAAGTCTAAGGGTAAAAAGAGTAGTGGGGGTGGTGAGTCGAGTTCTAAGGGAGAGAACAAGAAAAAGGATCTTAGCAAGATCAAGTGTTTTTCGTGCCACTAGTTTGGGCACTATGCCGCTAAATGCCCCAATAGGAAGAAAGGGTCCAAGAAGGACCAAGTAGCAGCCTCTCTAGAGATAGATGAGTTCTCTTCTCATTTTGAGTAGTTTTCACTCATTGCCTGTATGGAAAGTTCAGTGGCTACAAGTTTATGGTATGTGGTGAGCGATGCGTCTTGTCATATAGCGGGAAATGAGAAGTATTTCAGCAAACTGTCAGAGAAGGACATGAGGTTCGATATGGAGATGGGATACGATGGGAAGTACTGGGTCGAGGGTACTGGTACAGTTTGTTTTGAAATGGAGTTTGGAAACCCTCTATATCTCAAAGATGTTCTTTATGTACCTGGGCTCAATAAGAATCTTGTTTCAATTTCAACATTGGAGGATAAGGGGTACGTGGTGACCTTCAAACATGGTAGGGTTTTATAAAACCCTCAGACTCCAAGGTGGCGAAGCAGATCGGGGTTAGGCACATGAGCTTGTACTTATTGTAGTTTGAGACAACCACAACATTGACTAGTAGAGGAGGCCGTGACTTAGGCAACGAGGTTGGAGAGTTGTGGCATAGGCGCATGAGACATTTGCACCATGGAGTGCCGAAGATCCTTAAGGAGATAGCGATGGGGCTGCCTCAGTTTAGCGTGGATCAACATGAGGTGTGCAAGGGTTGCACACTTGGCAAGTATGCCAATTCATCTCTCCCAATAGAGATAATAGGGCCAAGGTTATCTTGGACCTTGTTCATTCAGATGTATGTGTTCCCTTCTCTTAAGTAACCCTTAGTGGATACAAGTACTATGTCACCTTCGTAGATGAGCACTCGAGGAAGACCTAGGTATTTTTCATGAAGAAGAAGGATGAAGTGTTCTCAAAGTTTCAGGAATTTAAGGCCTTGGTTGAGAACTAGTCTGGTAGGAAGATCAAGGTGTTGAGGTTTGACAATGGTGGGGAGTATACCCTAAACACATTCAAGGAGTTGTGTGCCAAGGAGGCATCAAGAGGGAGTTGGCCACACCATATAATCCTAAGTAGAACGGGGTGGTAGAGCACATGAACAGGGAAATAGTTGGAGCGCCCAAAGCCATGTTGCATTACTAGGGGCTGCCCAAATTTTGTTGGGATGAGGCATGCAATACAACAATTAACTTGCAGAATTGAAGCTCGCATAAAGTGTTGGGGCGAGTTACACCAAAGAAGGTGTTTATAGGGAAGAAACTAGATTTGTCTCATTTTTGCATGTTTGGTAGCCTTGTGTACTGCCATGTACTAGGATAGAAGAGAAACAAGTTGGAGCCCACAATAAAGAAGGGTATCTTCATGGGTTACAACGAGACATCCAAGGTGTAGAGGGTGTACATTCCAACACACAGGAAGATAATTATCAAAAGAGATTTGAAGTTTGAGGAGGATAAGGACTTGAAAAAGTCCTTAGAGTGTGAGCGGACTACAACGCAGGAAGAGGAGTAGTAGGCTCCCAAGTGGGAGGCTCAACCAATACCTCATACCTTAATTGTGCATGGGCAGGATGAGGACGAGAGGGACACACTATTGGAGGAGAGAGCGGAGCCCACTTAGGTAGCGAATCCCAATACTTGGAGAAGGAGAGCGAGATGGGTAGATCAATTGATCTAGGAGGCACATGAGCAAGTTGGTGCTCCTAGTACATTAGTTCGATAGAGCAGACAAGCACAAAGGTGCATAATATATATGACACTTATGGGGCGAAGTTGTTGGAAGTCGAGACTTCCAACTATCAGGGGCAACCACTCAAGTGGTGTGGAGAGATGCCATGGTGGAGTATGCCTCCATGAAGAATCATGTATGGGAAGTGGCGTCGAGGCCAGAGGGGAAATTTGCAGTAGGCTCTTGATGGGTCTACAAGATCAAGAATGAAGCTGATGGGAGTATCGAGAAGTATAAAAGGCAAGATTCCTAACCAAGGGGTTCTCGCAAATAGAGGGAGTTGAATATGACGAGACTTTCGCCCTAGTTGCTAGGTATTCGTCTATCAGGTCCGTTGCAGCTAATGTAGCACAGATGGGGTGGAAGATCCACCAGATGGACGTGAAGACAACCTTCCTCAATGGGGTTGTTGAGCATGAGATTTACATTGAGCAGTCAAAGGGATTTGAGACATGAAATAGAGAGACACATGTTTGTAGACTCCAGAGAGTCTAATATGGGCTTAGGCTCTTGGAAACTAGATCACTACTGAGAGGGGGGGGGGGGGGGAAATGGGTGAATCAATAGTGAAGACACTTATAAATTTTTCTCCAATTAATTATTCTTTAACCATGCATAAACTTAAACACATAATCATAGTTTAGAGCATCAAATATAAACCAGAAATCATGAAAGCAATCAACACAACAGACACAAATATTTTTGGTGGAAAACCCTCTCCATGGCAAAAAACCACCCGTCCCTGTTGCGCTGCTCAAAATTTTATTAGTCAAGCAAATTCATATACATGGCAACTATCCAATGGAGATTCTTTCTCATGCAGATATACAGACTACCATCCACAATATGTCATAAGGCGGCAACAAATACATATCCTCTTCATCATGAGGCTCATCAACCATTAAGATAATATATCAACAACTCAAATCATGAGCAACACATCAACATGTAGCAACAACAACAATAACATAAGATCTGGCATTATAGCACTATTTGCAGCTCATCATCTGCTCATCATAGGTGAGCAACATATCATCAATGAGGCACAAGTAGCAAAACAATGAGCAACAAAACATCATCATAAACAACATGTATACTCCATATATGAGCAACAATATAAATCATCATGACTCAACCATATAAATACATACTATCAAACAAATCATAGGCAACGACATATTCTCTCTCCATGCAACAACAACATCATGACTCATCTATCTTATACATATCATCAACATGCATGATTCATCTAGGAATGAAAACATAAACAATAATATGCATATTCTAGATGAACTATCTGATCCAACTAGCATGCATTAAATCATGAGCAACAACAATCATCCTTCTCATATCTCATCCAACCAACATCACATGAGCAACGATATAATGTATCTAGAATAAAAATCATGAGCCATAAAGTGCACAGTCTAGATGAGCCAACTCTAACACATCATCTTATCTCCATAGCAGTAACACATGCATGACAACACATGAGATTTCTCTATCAAAGAAAACACAAAAATCATGTCATGCAAGCATATGATCTTGCTACTCTATGGCAACAACATCAAAAACTCCATTCCTACAACACACTCATGATAAATAAGCACAATAAAACTCCTCCATGATGAGCATGATGCTAAGAACCGCAAGTCCATTTGGAAGCACAAATGCTCCCCCTGAATGTCTGATCCCCCATCACACCTAGACACTCATGAAATTCCCTTGAACACATGCATCTCTCCATTAACACTTTCCGATATGATTGCATAATTAAGGATTTGCATGCAACTCATAATGCAACCATAAGCTCCCCACGAGACCAAGCGGCCTCAATTTTTGGTGGAAGTTCCTTGCTGCTTTTTTCTCCTCCAAACTCCCATCTGCTGGTCCTTCTTCTTATGTGGTTGGCCTTGCATATTCTTCTTTCTCTGGTTGGATCCCCTAGAATACATGGGAAACTTGCAATCCTTGGCCTTATGGCCAATATTGTCAAACACAAAACATCTAATGTGACCAAGGAATATAGGAATAAGTTGATGTCTTCTATTGATATGATTTCCATTCCTTGCACGTTCCCTGTAGTCAATAGCCCTATGGCCAAAATCATTGCATAAGAAACAATAACCATAAAATGGACTATTATACCTGACGGATGAAGATCTTCTTTGCATGCATGCTTGATGTTGCTTCTCTTTTGGCTGCTGCTTTTGATGAGAGATTAATCTCTCCATTTTTGCACATTGCTGCTATGTGAGCACGAACTCCACAATTATAACACTTTCCAATTCTATCCTTCTTCTTGGGCCTTCTTCACTTGTTATGTTGCTTCTTGCATGGCTCATGGATCTCATTATTTTTGCTACAACTAGGTGCTCCAACACTTTTAGATTTGCTTGTTGATGCTTGAACACTAGTTTTGGACTTCTCTAATTCTTCCCTTGTAGAAATTAATTCAGAGTTCAATTTTGGGCATTCATTTTCCAACTCATTGTACTGCTCCTTTTCATCAAACATTTGCAGCGACATTCGTTGTTTTTTATTTTCAGCCAAAAGCCTTTGAATCTCTACTTGTAGTGCCATTATCTTGATTGCCCTTCAATATTGATGCTCGATCTCTCACTGCTATCACTAGTGCCTTCATCTTCTTCTTTTGAGGAGGATTGATTTGTTACTGCAATATAAGTAGAATCCTTTGCATTTTTCTCCGTTCTTGAAAAATGCAATTTTCCTCCAAGATACAAATTCTGCAACCTATCCAACATTTCTTTGGTAGTCTCACAATGCTTCACATACATGTTATCAGATTTTGAAATACTATTCATAATAATCTTTTTAACCAAAGCATTAAATTCATCTTTAATTCCATATTGAACTGATAGCAAAATATCTTCATCAACAGATAAAAGCTATGAATCCAAATTCACTCTCCAAGTTGCAAGTTTACCTTTGTGAAGTACTGGAATTTCTTGTTGATCCATTTCGGAAAATTTGCAAAAATTCTGCCAAAATCTCCAAGATCCACTCTCCAACGATCAAGCTGTAGTTGAGAGCCCCGCTCTGATACCAATTGTTGGAAACTTGATCACAATTGAGAGGAGGAGGAGAGGGGAGGGAGGTGAATCAGTAGTGAAGGCACTTATAAAATTTTCTCCAATTAATTATTCTTTAACCATGCATAAATTGAAACACATAATCAGAGATTAGAGCATCAAACATAAACCATAAATCATGAAAGCAATCAACGATATTTCTGGTGGAAAACCCTCTCTAGGGCAAAACACCACCCGCTGCTACTGCGCTGCTCAAATTCTATTAGTTAAGCAAATTCTTTACATAGAGATATACATGTTACTATCAAATGAAGACTCTTTCTCATGCAGATATACAAACTACCATCTGCTGAAGGCCACCACGATCAACGATCCTCCCCAGGGTACTCCTGAACTATCAATCGACTTTACGGACTCCGGTTTACTGGAAGCCACCACGACCAACTAGCCTCGCCCAGTCTTTGCCAAACTATCCAACCACAATTGGATTGAAAAAACTAGTCACTTGTATTGATTTTGCCTTAGTTACCCAACTCCACTTCTCTATGTGGTTCTCATTTCATACATTTTCAGACTCGAACATAGAACTGCTGATCATGATCATTGCAACAACATATCATCAAAGCTCAAACAAAATAAAGTCTCCAACCTCCAAATACACCACAATCTGCAAAACAATCTCCTCAAAACACTACTCCAATCCACACTTCAACACCTCATTCACTGCATCAATATGATGGCTAAACCAAACTTCAGCTCACTGCTGCTACAACTGCAAACTGCCTCAGAAAATATGCAGTACACAACTCACACAACTTGCATACCCTTCTCCACACACTCACTCACTCAACACACAAAAGACTCAACCTAACTAGCATTTAACTTCCTCCAATATGTAGATGAACTCAAGTGCTCAACTCAATAATTACCAAGAACTACCGGGCTTACAACTCTGTTCATATGCCATATTTGATTAAGATTCAACTCAATGACTCAATCAACCAGTAACTCCACTTGCCTTTTTGATATTTTCAGCTTTAATTAGTTTCTGGAGGTCCCACAGACTTTTCCGACCATAGACCGAAATGTTTCGACCAAGAACGTCGCCACAACATAAAAATTAGCTAATCAATGCGAGGAATGCGGAGAAAAACTCGTGAAAAAAGCCTCGGTTGCACGCACAACACTGAGCAGATCCGACCGGTCGCTCGCACAACACATCAAGCCAGCTAATGGAGCTTTTAAGCCACTCCCATAGGCTTGGCTCCATGCGATTGGGGCTAAGGATGAAGAAAACCAATGGGTCTTCAATCCAGAACCTCTCCCAGCTGATGGAACACCTTCTTCAGCATTTGATGACACCTCCAAATCTCTGTTTGAAGTCTGCAACTGATGAAATAGGCCAAGAACAAGTCAGTGACATGCAAGAGCTATTTTGCCAATCTCAACAGCAAGACCAACACCCCAAGCTCCTCAAGCAACAACCACAATCTGTATAAACATCTCCAACCCCTGTAGCAACATCTCCAACTCTTGTAGCAGCATCTCCAAGCTCCTGCAGTAGCAACAACATGTCATACAATTGCCTCCAACACTGATAGAGGCACCTCCAACACATGCAACATCACCTCAACACATGTAACATCAAATCTAATGCTTCCAAAACATGTAGAAGCATATGCAACACCTGTAGTAGCAATTGAACCAGCTGCAACAATAACATCTTCAATCATATATAGCAACATCATCAACTTATGACAAGCCAACATACCCTGCCTTGCAACCAACTCTACTCAGCCTCCAAATCCATGTTGACATCAATGCCAACCAATAGGACCACCAGGCCAAACACTTATCACACGTCAAGACGACTACTAACATCATAAGGCATATAACAAGCAACATCATTACCCTATTGACATCAATGCCAACAAGCTCCCCATTTGGCATTGATGTCAACCTCAATCCAACATTTGAGGCCGATCTCCTTACACTCTCCCAAAACTGAAGCTGCAACTCTGAAGCTGAACTCTATCCATTCAAAATATCTCCCCATTTGACATCAATGGTAAATGGCCATACCAACACTGAAGACAATGCCAATAATGTGCCAGATGAGAGAATGACTCCCCCTGTCATACTCAACACCATATGAGTGCAACCCAACGATGTCTCTCCTGCAAGATAAGAATGTGAAGCAAGGAACTCAGCTGCCAAACATATCTCTAGCCACTGTCATGCAAAACTCGAAAAACTGAACATGTTCCCCCTAAGCATGTAATGAAACTGCAATCATACACTCTGCCTGCTTCAATAAGCCTCCTTGCCAATTGCAAGAGACCACTCATGAATCATGACTCTGACTTTGGACAATGATATCCAATGAAGTACAATACATACAATGGTTCATGGAGCAAATACATGGTTGTGACAGATACAAATGACTGACACATGAATCCTCTATAAACTCTCCAATCAACAAACCAAGAGTTCTATGGACCCAAATTTACATCATGCACCCATTGTAGTGGGGCTACATCAAAGCGATACAAAATAATACAAGACTTGGACTTCCATTGATCCATACATAGCTAATGAAAAATCATACTAGACACCATGCATCTCTCCATGAGCAATACACCCAAAAGATGACACAATGATAGTACATGGCTTTTACAACTGCACACAATGTTACTCTCTTCTGTACATGCCCAAAACATGAAATAACATGAGTACATGGCAGCAATGAGCAACAAAATATGCTCCATATAACAACAACAATAATATAATCCATGGCATATGCAACAAGTACAAGGCTTCCATGAGCAAGGGACATATGCTTTTTATATGCTGCAGCAACAATAGAAGTAGTGTCCAAAACATATGCTAGTGCATGGCCACTCAACATCTTGGCCATCACCATCCCAACAATGAAGATCCTGTAGCAAAATCACGAGTACCACTAGCAACCACCATCATGCTCCACATGTGCATCAATAAAAAAAATCAATTGATCGCAGCAACATAGCAATATGTCATAAGGCAACAGCAAATACATATCCTCATTGTCATGAGGCTCATCAACCATCAACATAATATATCATTAACTCAAATCATGATCAACACATCAACAGGTAGCAACAACAACAATATCATAAGATCTGACATTATAGCACTATTTGCAGCTCTAAACTCATCATCTACTCATCAAAGGTGAGCAACATATCATCAACGAGGCACAAGCAGCAAAACAGTGAGCAACAAAACATCACCGGAAACAACATGTATACTCCATATATGAGCAGCAATATAAATCATCATGACAAAACCATATAAATACATACTATCAAACAAACCATAGGCATTGACATATGCTCTCCCCATGCAAAAACATCCTGACTCATCCATCTTGTACATATTAGCATCATGCATGATTCATCAAGGAATGAAAACATAAGCAAATAGTATGCATATTATAGATGAACAGCAATATAATGTAGTAAGAATATTGTTGCATATAAGGAATATGACCATGCCTTACATGCCTTATAATGCAGAATATAATGTAGCAACATAGCAATATATGCCTTCACTACTGATTCACACCCCCCCTCTTAGTAGTGATCTAGTTTCCAACAATTGGTATCAGAGAGGGGCTCTTAGGTGTGGCTTGATCGCTGGAGAGTGAATCTTTGAGATTTTGACAGAATTTTTGCAAATTTTCCGAAATGGATCAACAAGGAATTCCAGTACTTCACAAAGGTAAATTTGCAACTTGGAGAGTGAATTTTGATTCATATTTTTTTATCCGTTGATGAAGATATTTTGCTATCAGTTGAATATGGATATAAAGATGAAGGCTAAAAAAATTATTTTGAATAGTATTTCAAAATCTGATAGCATGTATGTGAAGCATTGTGAGACTGCCAAAGAAATGTTGGATAGGTTGCAGAATTTGTATCTTGGAGGAAAATTGCATTTTTCAGAAATAGAGAAAAATGCAAAGGATTCTACTTATTTTGCAGTAACAAATCAATCCTCCTCATTGCTGATGGCTGATTGCTTCTGGTGGTTGGAGTCCTCTAGATGCAGCTCTTTGCTCCTTGCATCTGTTTCTTCCAAAACAGACAATCAAAGTCTACCAAACTCTATTACTTGTGTCAATGTTAGTACTAGCACAATCAAGATTCAAAACCAAAATGCACACATTCAAAATCACATGAAATACACATAAATGGGGCAAAATAGTGTTTTCTTATTATTTCAAAGCACTTACAGAAGTGTAGTTCCTTGGGACCCTTATCCTCATCTCCTCCTCTCACCAAAACTCACAAACAGGCTCATTGCTACTCTTGGTTTATCTCACGGTGGATCTGGGTTCTCAATTCGGCAGCATGGTCCATCTAGAGCTTTGCTTTTATAGATAAGTTAATAAAGTGATAAGATGAATCTCGGCATCTTCTTGGATAGAGTTTGATTCGATCCTTTCATCCTTATCTTGATTATTTTGGTCATTTTTGACCCTTTCAACCCTTATACATGCACTTAAGCAAATCCTGGCTGCCTCAACGCTCCGTGCTTGAGGTATCAGGTATCAGATCGTTCAATTCTCTCTGCTAGATCATATGGGGCATTGAAGAGACAAAACTTGGCTTTTTGATAGGTTCCATGAAGTTTTTTTTTGCATGCCAGCCTTCTTCCTATGTTGCTTCTCTTGTGGACTCGGGGAATGCCATTTTGAGCCATAATAGATAGCCATACGACTTTGTATGTATATTTGTGCACCGTGTATATATATTATTTTTGTCAAGTTTTCTACTGCACTGCTTTTCTATGATGGGCTTTGGTAAGATCCTCAAATAAATAAACATTGAAAACACGACTAACACAACAATACACTTATATTATAGTTAGTTGCATTCCTTCTTTCAACCCTCTCATTCTTGTTTACTCTTACTAGCGTAGTCCTTGTATTAATTTTTTAATTTTACAACGAATGTCGAATCTTGAGATTCGTTCCCCATCATGGTTCACCTTTTTGCTTCATGTCAAGAGTTCTGACTCGAGTATAACTCATAATGACATAGAAAAAATTAAGAGAAACCATATGGAAAAATGTTCTACTAAAATTAGAAAAATAACGATTTTTTTGCCATTTGTCTAATGCTTATTTGCTACCACCAAAATGGATTTGGTGGATTTCGATGCGCATCCCATAGAAACAACTACACCGTCACTGTATACGAATTATTGAGGTGTAATATTTTAAATTTGCTTACATGTTTATTTGTTTACACAAGAAGTTTTTTCTTCACTGGGAAACAATTATATATATATATAACAACTAAATAAATATGATTAAAATATTTTAAGAAGTTTTACTATTCTATATTTTATATATTTTGTAATCAATTCCTCTGAAAACCACCAAAAATTTGATCCTTTGGAAAAGTGAGGGATCTTTATTTTCAAAAGAGAGCAAAATTTCTTGAAAGAGAAAACTGTGGTGGCAATAACAGGCGTTTTGACGTGAGATGGTTGCAGCAACAAGAATTTATGACACAATATGACACACTCAACCGGCTCAGCCATGATGCCAATGACTTCCACTATCACCTGACCGTGCAGAAGAATTGACCTGTTACAGGTTTGGATGAAAAAATGAATGTAGACGTGACTCCTGTCTACAGATGTTTTAAGGATTTGGAGTGCATGTGAAGATTAAGGTGTCCAAAATATTATAGAAACAACTCACGCGATATTGAAATGCTCCACATAAAGATTAAATTTGTAAGAAAACAAATTTGTGTTTGATAGTAAGGTATGGTTAGGGCTTTCGTAGCCGTGATGCGTATTATGGTCCTGTTTCAGTGCCCAGATTTGGCTACACGCAACGCAAGTGCTTCCAGAAGCTCTCGATGGTGGTCTCGGAACAGCGCAGACCTGGAATGTGAGCTTCCTGGGATGATCCAGGGATGCTCCTTATCATTTGGGAGCGTTTTGCACCAGCTAATGGGTTTCCCCGTTCCTGGAGTCAGTTCCCATGCTATGTAGGTTGATCTCTTTAGCACAAAAGGGGAGTATGTGTTTAGAGATAGGTTTAAATAGGTGGTATTATTTTAAGAAATACTTCTTATAGAATCTGTTTGACTAAGTTGCTGCTTGCTTTATAAGGAGTCACCCAGGATTCGCATTTTGCATCACCGCATTTTGCATCATATACACCCATTTAAGGGTTTTGAACTCGGGTGTCTATCACGGTACGGGTCTGATCACCTTGCTGCTTTGCTATACTACCCCATTCTTGGAGTCAGTTCCCATGGTATGTAGGTTGATCTCTTTAGCATAAAAGGTGAGGAGTATGTGTTTAAAGATAGGTTTATAGTGCACAGGTATATATATTTTTTAAATAGATACTTCTTATAGAATCTTCGACTAAACTGCCACTTGTTTTATCTATGGTATCAAAGTCACTCACGATTTGCACCTGGCATCATCTCTACCCACTTGGGGGTTTTGAACTTGGGTCTCTGTGAAAATACGGTCTTGATCACCTTGCTGCTAGACCACACTTCTGTGGGTAATATGCCATTTTATTAAATGCAACCTTAGTTTCACTATGAAATTGCCTGTTGTCCCAATGAAATAGTTGCTGTAGTCTTTGTTATGCTCCTAATGAAATAGTTGCTGTAATCTTTGTTATGTACGGCTTCTCAGCATGTTATAGAAATCAAAGTGGTAGTGTGTTTAAGTCTCTGAAGGTTTCTTGTACAGGAAACCCTTGGTATAAACTAGATACAAGTTTGGTAAGTCAACGATATTTAAATGTTATTATTTGTTTCAGACGTATCAATAACCGAGAAGCTGCATTTCAATCACGGGAAAGGAGGAAATCCTACATTCAAGGTCTTGAATCCAAGTGCAAGATGTGGGAGAATTATTGTAATCAACTTCAAGGATCAATTGCCTTTGTCTTCGCTGAAAATACAGTTTTGAGAGATGAGCTTTCCCGTTGCAAGAGGCAGAAGGGTAGTAATGGTGTGTCGGAGCCTGCAGTGCTTAAAGGTGAGATACACCTGTAGTGGAACTCTGACCGGTAATTCCATTTGTTCAAAATCTTGTTCCAGTGGACTGTCTTTGTGAAAATTCAGTTTATCACGTGTCACAGGAAAATACTTTTGCTATGGTCCTTTGCTGATTGAATATTAACATATTATTTTGCAGATTCCCCGCCGTTGGAGTCCCGATCTCATCTTACCACCCTAGTGGTTGCTGGCCATATAATCGGTGTCCACTGCCTCGAATGGCTTCTGGCAGCACTGACCATTCTACTTCTAGTAGGGGCAGTCAATCCAAGAAGCGTAAACAGCACAAGTCAAGCTGAGGATGAGTATAAGTCTTCAATTTTCAGGGTCTCAATTGCCTTTGGTGAGAAAAGACCAGTTGTTGAAGCCTTCCCAGTTACGAGTGGCAAAGCATTATCCTCATGTCGTCATTGTTATTGGAGATTAAAGGAGTTTCTTTTTCTCTCGTTGTTCCATCTATCATAATTATAAATATACAATAGCAGAGATCATTGCCTACATGTTTAAGGAGTTTTTTCCAACCTTTCTGGTGTGTCTTATAGCAAAGTTGTAGCTGTACAGAATCCAGATAGCAAATGTAGCAAAGTACGTTAGTTCTACAGTAAACATTGTAGCAAATGTGAAACACAGTTATGCTTTTCGCCATGAGTTTTTAACTTTTTTTGTAATTTCTCACGAAATTCTCTCGAACTTCTTGATTCTCTATATTAATATTTGATGCCGAGGGGAATTTCTCAAAAGCTTTAACACGGCTGGTCCTTTTTCTTTATTCTAAACTTTTATTCATAATTTTTATGATAATTCAAATTAATAGTGAATTGCATTGCTTGATTCAAGTTAATGTATAGTTTATTAAATAAAATCCATATATCTTGATTTGATAAAAATTGAGAATAATTTGCTAAATTTGCTCCGATGTCAATAACATGGTTTCTGCTTTCTTTCGTATTTTTTGATAGTTGTTGGGATGATCTAGATTCTGTAGTGGTGTGATTATGCGAGGTGTTTGCTTTTAAACAAAGTTTCTTCATTACAGGATTGCCATTCTTAATGCTCGTTGTGTAATTGGTTTCCTAGGAGACTGCAAATTCCATCCGTGTAGAGTGATTAGTATGGATGTGCTTGATCTGCAGAGAATGTATATATGATTATAAACACCTGCTGGACAATGCCATGGAGGCTTGTATTTGTAGTAGATTTTCACACACGTGAATTTGAGTACAAGTTAGAAACTCAACATGAGGAAGTAAGCCTAATATTCTAATATTAGGTTTCCATTGTTTTATTGTTTTAATCACACAGTATTGAGAAAATTGTGAAGAAGTTTCTTGGACATTTCATGTTTGTATATTTGTGGCCGGAATCGTAGCAACGGCTGGATGTATTTGTGTTCCATTGAATTGCGGAATGTTGATTTGTCGAATATGATATGGTTTTTTTCGGTAGCATGGTTCTATGCCTTGTGTTTTGATGAACTGACAGCAAAAAACACCGGGTTTGAGACTTTCCTTTTGATTTTAAATGGCCTAGTTATCAAACTTAATATCCAGATGTAGGTTGTAATTGTAATACTATATTCCAGTTCTACTGATCGGCAGAAAAATATCTTATTTGGTGGCAGGAGCGATCATTTTCTCATGTGAATCGTTAATTTCAGATTTTTGGAGTGCTCAATGATTAACACATTTATAATTTTCCTGTTATGAAGTTAGCTGTTCTAGTGGATACACCTGCACCTTGAAGTCACTTGTTGTCAACCATTGGATTTTAGCTGCTTTTCAACATCAGCGGTTAATAAGATTAACAATAATTGGATGTTTATTAAACTTGTACGCGGTCAATTCCGATAGCTATATCATTATTCAGTATGGCCTTAGTGGACATTTCTATACTGGTATATGGCGTATAACAAAATCAGCGAATACGATTAACAATAATTGGATGTTTATTAAACTTGTACGCGGTCAATTCCGATAGTTATGTCATTATTCAGTATGGCCTTAGTTGACATTTCGATACTGGTATATGGCCTATAACAAAATCAGCTTGGGCAGACAAATGTCAGCGTGAACATGTAATCCAATTGTAAGACGTCCCCAATCAGAAGCCCGTTGATATGAACATGCTGCCGTCTTTGTCTATTAAAATTTCAATTCAAGCATGAGTAGTGTACATGTCTGAGGGTGTGCCAAAAGGATTCATAATCGATGATTAAAATGTAAATCAGCAGGTTAAGATCAATGTAGAGATTGCAGGGACAAGAAGTGTCATATTGTAGGTCACTGAGGAATTGGATTAAATATTGATGTATATAGCAGAAGTGGTGTGTCCTTGGAGCTATTTCTGTAACAGGTCGAAGATAATTTGCCTAGACTAATTAAAATTTCATTCTATTTAGATTTATGAACGAAATTTGCACCAAATGCCAAGGTTTTTTGTGCCTAGGAAAAAAAATGTTTTTTTCCTCTTTAAATTTATAAGATCACCTGTACTGGTGATTCTTGTTATAGTTTTTGAAACAGGGAGTTTCAGCTGTCCCTTTAGCCAAACCAAAAAACAAAAAAATCGTATCCTTTGTCCATGACACGATTTGGAATAGCCATGCTAACTGTCATCTTTGACACACATAACTTTGTGTTTTGGTCCGTCCTTGCACTAATGTTGTTATGGCACCAGCGAGTCCGCTTGATTGACGCCAAGTGGCTAGTTCTCCTGCAGTTCCTAACAGGTCAAAGTCTGAAAAGCGGTGATGGGAGAAATATGCGGGGTTACTCCATCTTCGGCAAGAATTCTAGATTTCATCTTCGTTAAGGAATGAAGGTGAAATGGGGGCTTGCTAGGGATACTAGGGTATACGGAATGAAGCTGAAATGGGAGCTCCATAGGGATACTAAGGATAATGAATGAAGCTGAAATGGGAGCTCCCTGCTGCAATAATTTGGGGAGTAAGTTGGATGACACTAAAATTTTCACTGGAAATTTTCTCTAATCATTTGACCTCAAGTGAGATGACATCTTGTTTGATTGATTCAATGTCGACACCCTCCCAATTTTTGTGAGACATTTAGGCATAAGAAAGTTTATATTAAAATGACTTTAAAGCTTTATTTTAGTTGTGTTTTTTATTTTACGTTTAATCACTTTCAAATTTCTATGTATCTTGTAAATTTATTTTATTTTATTCTATGTATAAAATAATTTTTATTTTTATTTTTTCCCTTTTTGCAATGCATATTAGTTTAACATAGCAACCAACGAATCTCTTTTCCCTTTTAACTTCAAAAATTCGTTTTATTAAAATGAAATGCCAGCAGCGAAATTAAATTTCTCTTTAACCAATCAAGAGAATCATCGTCTTATTTTTTTATTAAAATGGAAATGCCAGCAGCGAAATTAAATTTTCCTCTTGATTGCCAGCAGCGAAATTAAATTTTCCTCTTCAACCAATCAAGAGAATCATCGTCTTATTTGGCCTCGATATATCGAGGATCGAGGCCAACTTACATAAATATTTCTCTTTAACCAATCAAGAGAATCATCGTCTTATTTGGCCTCGATATATCGAGGATCGAGGCTAAACTCAAGATAAATTTCGTATATTCCAGAAATTTCATATCAATTCTAGCCAAAAATTCCTTTTATTAAAATGAAATGCCATCCGAGAAATTAAATTTAATTTCGTATATTCCAGAAATTTCATATCAATTCTAGCCAAAAATTCCTTTTATTAAAATGAAATGCCAGCAGAGGAATTAAATTCTTCTCTATAACCAATCAAGAGAATCATCGTCTTATTTGGCCTTGATATATCGAGGATCGAGGTCAAATTTAGATAGCTTTTCGGATATTCCAGAAATTTCATATCAATTCTAGCCATACTTAAATAAACTATCTTTAACTTCGTTAACGTTAAAATAACTCTTTTTATATATTCCAGAAACTTCATATAGGCTATTTTTATCTTCATGGATGTTAAATAACTTGTTATTCTATATTATTTTCATATATTCCAGAAATTTCATATAAGCTATTTTTATACTCGTAGAGGTTAAAATAACTCATTCAATAACTTATTTTTCTTCTATATTATGGTTATTTAACTTATTTTTCTTCTATATTATGGTTATTCTATATTATATATAGAACACATATTATCTTCAATAACTTCTGCTATATTATGGTTCTTTTATATTATTTTCATATATTCCAGAAATTTCATATAGGCTATCTTAAATTCATAGAATTAGATAAATTCAGGAATATAATTTCTTCAATATTATGGTTTTTCTATATTATTTTCATATTCCAGAAATTTCATGTAAAAGTTATTTTTAATCTCATAGAGATTAAAATAACTTCTTCTTCTATATCATTGTTTTTCTATATTATAAACCGAACTTATATTATTATTTAAAATAAGTTCTTCAATAACTACTACTCTATTATAATCTAGATAGATTATGGATAGAACTTATATTATTGAGACCAGACTTGGATAAATTCATATATTCTTAGATCAATTCTAGCTATATTTACATAAATTTCGTATATTCCAAAATTTTTATATATTCTGGGTAGAATGTAGAAGTTAATGCTTGCGTAATGCATTTAGTTCTCAAGCGTTTAAAATAATGCAAAACATATATATCTCATTTCTGGGGAGTCTTCTCCTAACCCAATAGCCAGCGTGTTGTGGGCATGCTAGCCATATGTCACAGCTACTAATCTCACTCCTGTATGTTGTGGGCATGTTAGCCATCTATCACAGCTACCAATCCCTCCACGCCTGTATGTTGTGGGCATGTTAATCCCCACTCATATATGCGTCTGTATGTTGTGGGCATGTTAATCCCCACCCATATATGCGTCTGTATGTTGTGGGCATGTTAATTCCCACCCATATATGTTGTGGGCATGTTAGCCATCTGTCACAGCTATTAAATCCCTTGTTTGAAAGTCACTTCAAAGCGCTTTGGTCCATGCACAACCCTCTATTGAGCCGCAAAGCTGCAACGTTCTGTTGAGACGCAACGCTGATATTCTCTAGACTCTCGACTCTGCAAGCCTTTGGTTGCAGATGGCACCATCTGCACTGGGTGACTCGTGCATTAGACTCTCGACTCTGCAAGCCTTTGGTTGCAGACGGCACCATCTGCACTGGGTGACTTATGAGGAATAGAGAGAAGAAGTCACCCATGAAGAATATAGGGAAGAACAGTGGAGCAACAAGTCACCCACAAGTAATAGAGGGAAGAATAGTGGAGCAACAAGTCTTTCAAATTAGAAACAACTGCATTTCAATTGCATTTTTTTGTTGTCATTTCCTGCACAGTCAATTTTATGAATTTTTTTTTTGGGATTATTGTTCACTATTAAAAATTTCAAAAACTAACTCATGAGATATAGAGGGAAGAAGTCACCCATGAGGAAGGAATAGAGGGAAGAACAGTGAAGCAACAAGTCCTGCAAATAAGAAACAACTGCATTTTTTGTTATCATTTCCTGCACAGTAAAATTTATTAGTATGTAGTAAATTCAATATTTTAATTTTGGATTATTGTTCACGGCAAAAATTTCAAAAGCTCAAACGAGTTTGCATTAATCACAAAAAAATATTAAATATTTACTGAATTTCAGGGCTGCATCAGCTTACGCTTATTGTTCCATTCCTTTATAAGTATCTGTCCACTTCGGCCGATCTCTTAACTAATTTTTTTGATGTAATGACATCTGTAATTGCTTCATTTCAATCCACTGTAGGAACAGGTATCAGATACAGTCTTACTATCCTCGTATCTCTCAGCAAGGCTCTCGAATCGAGTGGCTCCCATCGGAAGTATACCCCGTCAGAGCTTCACACAGTTTCTCACCGATTGATCCCAGTTACGCCCGCCATATTGGAATAGATCTGTCCCCTATCTCTGAGTAAACTTGTCGATGCGCGTTCGAAAAAAATTACTATGAATGGCACAACACTGGTGACTGGAGATAATTCTCTGGAGGGCTTCCCATCTATAATATACCCATCTTAACCCTCATCTATCGTGTCCGTCTCGCCACTGCTGTAAAAGAAGGGAGAAGTGTCAAACAGAGCGCTGGGAGAAGTGTCAAACAGAGCGCTGAGATTACAAGCAAAGCACCTGTGTCAAAGAATAAAATCTTACACCCAAAACCCAGAAAAATATCTTTAATTACTGCATAAAATTTAAGTTCTTAATCAACACATAATCCATAAATTCGCAAAAATATTGAAACAAAATAAAACCAACACTACATAAATTCGCAAAAATATTGAAACAAAATAAAACCAACACTAAAACTGAACCATATGATATTTCATTTTCACTAGTCTAACTTGAATACTTACAGAGCATGCTCAAATACAAGCAAATCTTAATTCTATATAAATCCATGAAATTCCAGATGCATAGTTGATAACAAATTCGACTACCCTAGCTAAAACATACTTGGAATCATGCACAATTAGGCATTCTCGTTCCATTTCGATTTCTCAAATCCGTTTGATTTTGATTTTTCCATTTCGATTTCTCAAATCCGTTTGATTTCTTAGATCCGTTCTTGGGAGACGGACTAAGACCTTAGCAATGTGCGAATTCCCCAGGTGACTAGGTCTTTCAGACCTTGGTAGTGCGCGAATATTGGGCCCCCCAGGCGACTAGGTCTTCCAGACCTCAGCAGTGCGTGAACTCCCTCAGGAAACGGTCTTTTTCCACGGCCCTTCATTGGGCCAAACCCCCTAGGCGACTAGGTCCTCCAGACCTCAGCAGTGCGTGAACTCCCCCAGGGAACGATCCCTTTTCACCGGTCCTTCATCAGGCCAATAGACTTTGTGGAGTTTCTTCAGTGTTCATTGATCCTCAGATGGATGTCAGGAGAGATGGGTTTGATCCTGGGTTTTGATCCTCAGACCCAGGAGAGATGGGTTTGATCCTTAGACTCATTAGCTCCTGGATCTTCTCTGCCAAGGCATTCCATACATTGTATTTTTATGTTCTTGCATTGTATTTTTATATCTTTACGCATTGTATCCATAGGAGACTGTTTGGTTCTCCCGCATTGTATGGACATCATTGTACTCAGCAGTCCCTTTGACCTTCTTTATGGTCATTAGTTGGCCACATGTGTTTATATATATATTTTTTTGGTAATTTAGGCTAAACTATATTGATTCGAAATAAAACATTACATATGCTATAGGCTGAGTTGGTAAGATGCGCTTATCCCATCCCAGTCTTTGTTGCTTTCATAGTAGTGCAGGTTTGGGGTTGCCTCCTTGGAGGAAACCAATCCTGTAATAATATCTGACAGAAATTTACAAAATGTGCTGTGAGTCATGACATTTGTGAAAGTAAAAGTTCTATGATAAGAGCTGAAATAACAGAAAACTAAAAAGAGTTGAGCGACCACGCACTCATGGTGTTTTCGCATCATCCTTGGTGTCTGGGTCCTCCTCAATACGACAAGAATACTCCTACGCTATGGCCTCCTCCTCAGCAGTAGATCGACGCGGAGGCCTAGAAGTAGGTGTGCAAAGGATGGGACCGACCGGGTACTTAGCATCCGGTACACATGTCTAAATGCCCTCCGAGTCCATGATCCATACGTCGGTGTCTTCCCCCACTACCTCCTGAACTGGAAGAGGCTCGGTTTTACAGGGCATGGGGTGCTCCTGGTGTGCTATGGTGGATTTCCTGGGTCCGCTTCTCCCTCTCTGCATTTCCTGAACAGGGGCCTCCCCCTCTTGGTCACGTGCAGGGCTTTGAGGGGCATTCCTGGCGTGACTGCCAGAAGAGGAGCCCTCAAAGGACTCCAAACGGTTATCGGGCCGTCGCTGGTAGTGTCCAAGGAACACACCTCTTTGGCCGCCTCTAATTGTCCTTTGGCACAGTCGTGGAGCCATGGGATAGTGAAGGAAAAGGGAGATGGGGGGCTGAGAGGTATAGAGCAAATGCTTAGAGGCAAGACAGGGAGTGCGCAGCGTAGTGCTATTGGGCAAGGTGGTGCGCAAGTGGGGGAGCTTGATGATGAGAGCGTGCAGTGAGTGAGAAACTAGCAAGGTAAGGGGAGACGAAGGGAGGCGCGCAGTCAGGGAGGTGCGCGGCCAGGAAGGTCCTCAACAACGTGGCACTGGGGGGAGGCTGCGCAGCAGGTGCAGCGTGCAGGAGGGCTAAAACTGAAACATAAAGGCTAAGAGGGCATTGTAAGCCAGAAGGAGCAAACTTTGAATAACACTATGCGGAAGGGCCTCCCCTTTTGTAGGTCTGTGGCACAAGCGCAGATGTTGTGCATTATTATGACACGCTCGCTGGTGCATGTTGCGACAGTTCTCATGTGGTAGCATGTGCTTCGAGTTATGGCAGTTCGTCATAACCATCTGGGAGCTCATTCAAATTATTGCAGCGGAGAGGTTCCACCCAGGGTGGTTGCTGGCGTTGCGTGTCTTCTTGATGCCTTGCCTTTGTCACCTCATGCGAATTATTGTAGGGAGGTGGTTCCACTTCAGGTGAAGGCATGCGTTGCAGATCTTCATCAGCTCGAACGTGGGAGGGGACGTTTTCATATGTGCACCCATTGTCACCTGCATTCGGGGAGAGATGGTCCTTTTGGATGAGAGTTTGGCATTCCCTGCGTAAGGAATCATCCTCAATCCTGGAGAGGTTGGAGTAATGCAACGTGTTGTGGCTTTCCACACCCTTGTTGGCTAGGAGATCTGCAACAGTGTTCGCTTTTCTGCACACATGGTGAAAAGTTATTGCCTTGTGATATTGTATCAATTGTTCCAAGAGTTTGAGCCTGTTAGCGAGCCTCCAACTAGTGGAGACCTTTGAGGAGGAAGAGCCATGGAGAATTCGAGTGGTAACCTGAGTGATGATTTGCGAGTCTCCCTCCATTTCCAGTGGAAAATAGTTGAAATTGATGGCTTTGGAGATGCCCTGGATGATCCCCGCTAACTCCGCGGAGTTGTTGCTGTTCCATCCCATGTTTCCATAGAAGACCAGAAGGGGCTTACCCTGCGAGTTCCTGAAGATACCTCCGAATACAGCATTCCCGGGGTTTCCTTTGGAGGCTCCATCGAAGTTGCATTTGAAGAAACCATTTGGTGGGGGATTCCATTGTTCAAGTGCAATGGTTCTTCTGGTGTTCCCTGGGGGGTTATCCAAAGGGGTGTTGATGCTCATATGCTAGTTGTTCCAAATGTTGCGTTCAACATTAGTTGTCGGGAGATCTTCCTTACTCTAGGGAGTTATGGCAAGAGTTTCTGTGAGAGTGCTGTGTAGCCTTGCCCAGATTTGCTCTCGATTGGAGGCCTTGTCTTTAAAGATCCGATTGTTACTTTCTTTCCATATGTTCCAGATAAGGAGGCCTAGAATCAACTGCCAGAGTCTATTGAGAAGGTTGCTGGAGTATGGTTTTTCTGTCCACTTGCTGATGGTGTTGATGATGTTACCCCTTTCTCTGTTGGTGCGTTTGCATAAAGTTTCAATCCTGTCCCACAGGGCGTTGGATATGGGGCAAAGGTCTAGCAAGTGATCAATAATTTCAAGGTCCTCTTGGCATAGAGGGCATCTTGAGGGTCCCACAAAACCTCGTTTCAATAGATTTTCCTATGTGAGGATGCGTCGTTTTTTGATCAACCATAGAAAGGTAGCTACTTTGGGCTAGAGCTTGGTAGATCATATCTTCTTACGTATTTGATTGGATGGATATGGGTTATACTGTTGTAAGAGATTGTAGGCTTCCTTGGTGAAGTAGTTGCCACTTGGAGTATGGCTCCATCGAAGAATGTCGGGTCCCTGTTGGGCTCTGATTCTTCTTTTAGTTATTAGTTCCTCCCAAATGTCTCTGTGATTTTCATTGTTCCAGTCTTCTTGCCATCTGTCAGTATGAAGCCAGATCCTGTAGACCTGAGTTGTGTCACTGGTCTAGAAATCTTGGACACAGTTACGCTGCCTTGCTTGAAAAATGGTGCTCCAAAGGGGTTTGGGAAAAATTAAGGAGAGACCGGGCATTTGTTGCCAGGAATCCTCCCAGAATCTGGCTTGAGTACCATTACACAATTCCCAAAAGCTATGGGTTTGGATCAATTGTTTTTGGTCGCTGGCCACATTCCATATTTGGGATCCTCCTAGATCTATGTTAAATCTGATTAGGTCTTCCTTGGGCCAATTCCTCGCATATTTGGCTGCCCATAGGTTTGCCTAGGGTGTGCGAGGGTTGGAGACCCATTTCCACCATATACTAGCTCCCATGACATTGTTGCTGTGCTCTGGATCTCGCAGCTCTAGGCTGCCATGAACTTTCGGTTTGCAGACCTCTTTCCAGTTAACTAGTGCCCATTTATTTTTCTCTTTAGTTCCTCCCCAGAGAAAAGTCTGTTGCAAGTTGCGCATTGCTTTGAGGACCCATTTTGGAGATGCTAGAACCGAGAAGAGATAGATGGGGAGAGACTGAAGGATCACTTTGATGAGCACCATGCGACCAACTATGTTGAGGGAACGGTGGGCTCACTTGGATAATTTTGGTTTCCATTCTATCCAGCAGCGCTCGCCAGGAGGTGTGATTTATGGTTGTGTTTGTGAGAGGGGCTCCAAGGTATTTGGAAGGCAATGAGGCTATGGAGAAGCCCAAGATGCGGGCGATGTTGCGCTGGGTGATAGGGGGAGTGTGGAAGAAGAAGATTTGAGATTTTTCAGAGTTGACCTTTGTGCCAAATGCTTCAGAGAAACAATCGAGTAGAGATTTGAGGGATCGAGCTTCCTGGACCGAGGGGTGTCCCATTATCATGTTGTCGTCCACAAATTGTTGGTGGGAGATGGGGGAGAGATTGTGGAGGGGAATGCCTTGAAGGGTACCTGAATGGACAGAACTTTTTAGCAAGCGTCCCAAAGCTTTCGCCATAATAATGAAAATGAAGGGCAAGAGAGGATCTCCTTGTCTGATTCCTCTTGAAGGATTGAAGTCGAAGGTATGCCATTGACTAGAATGGATAGAAAGGGGGAGGTTATGAGGCTCATTATCCATCAGACCCAAGTGTGGCTAAAGCCAAAGGCTACAAGGACTAGCTTGATATAATCCCAACTGAGTTTGTCAAAAGCCTTGGACAAATCAATTTTGAGAAGCATACCAGGTTTTTTGGAGGTCTTGAGAGAATGGATGACCTCGTGGGTTAAAATGATGCCATCAAGGATTTGCTTGCCTTCTACATAGCCCGTTTGCTCCGGGGAAATGAGCAGGGGTAGGAGCTGCTTCAATTTGTTAGCTATAACTTTGGAAATGATTTTGTAAATGACATTGTAGAGTGCTATGGGTCTATACTTACTTGGCGTAGCGACATTGTCTTCCTTTGGTATGAGAGTGAGGAAGGTGGCGTTGAGAGCCGGTAGAAGCCAGTGAGTGGTGCGCGATTCCTCTACGACATCCCAAACCTCTTCTTTGATGGTTTCCCAAAAGAAATGGAAGTTGGTGGTGGATCCATTCGGGCCAGGAGCTTTCCCTTCCTTTAGTTGGAAGATTGCTTGTTCAACCTTTGCCAGAGTGGTAGCTTTAAGCAACATCATCCGATTGTGCTCTTCCATGACCAATTTGGGTATGTGCTGAGTGATTCTTCCTATGGCTTCATGCCGTTGGATGTTGGGTTCTTGGAGGATATCCTTGAAGTGATTGTGCAGCTCCTTCATGATATCCTCTTGCTTTTCCAATCCCTTTTCATTCGGATTTTTGAGAACTGTGGTTCTGTTGTGCATCCTGTGCTGAATGGTGGAGCGATGGAAATTTTTGTGTTTCTTTCTCCATCTTTGAGCCATCATATCCTAGATTTTTGTTTCCATAGGATCTCTTCTTGGCTTCTTCTCTCTTCCAGCTGGGTTAGTAATTTCTCCTTGTTCTCTGAGTTTGTCGAATGTCCTTCTGAGATGATTGTTTGTTGGAGCTGCTTCATTTGCTCTTCCAGTTCTCTTTGATCTTTGAAGATGTTGCCGAAGGTGGTCTTATTCCAATCTAGAATTGATACATTTTTGTGCCTTGGGGTGGTGTAAGGGAGGACCACCAATCTGAGATGAGTTCTTTGAACCTTGGATGTTTGAGCCAACATTGTTCAAAGCAGAAGGGTTTAGGCGTGGGCATACCTGGTTTGAGCCATTGTAGTTGTATCGGCCAGTGGTCAGAGCCAGAGGTCGGAATGATGGTGGCTACAAGATCTCCCCCTATATGTATGAAGTTTTCTGTGATGAGAAAACGATCCAATCTGGAGGCGATCTGCTGGGTGCTTCCTCTTCTGTTGTTCCAAGTAAAGATGCCATTGGAAGTTTGTAGATCTATGAGGTGATTGTCTTGGGTGAAGTTCTTGAACCCAGTGTTGTCCATATCCAGATGCTACCTTCCTCCTTTTTTTTCCTGTAGATTGGTTATCATATTGAAATCTCCTCCAAGCAGCCATAGAGGTAGAGTTCGCTGGTTATTGAGATCAACAATGTTGTCCAGTAGCTTAGTTTTTTGCTGGAGATTTTGGGGGAAGTAGACATTCGTGAGTAAATCCATGGATGGTAGTTCAAATCAAGTGAAAGTTGGTTTGAATGAAGTGTCTATTGGCATGGCAATTCTCTAGGGTGATGATGTGGGGGCTTCGGATGATTGCTAGTCCTCCTGAAGCTCCATTGGCATCCATCGCTAGTGTTTTGCAACTTTTCCATATCCTTTTGAAGATTGTTTCTAGAGTGGCGCTGGAGCATTTGGTTTCTTGCAAGTAGAAAATTGCAGGGTGTTCCTCAGTAATTATTTTCTTGATGATCTTGTGCTTTGTGGGGCTATTGAGCTCTCTGATATTCCATGAGATGATCTTCATTGAGGGGGGTTGGAGATAAAGGAATAGAATCACATTAACTCGGGGAATCTCTCAGATTTTACCATCTCTTTGCCCATTTCGACTGTTCTCTGCAGATCTGTTTTTCTGCCTCGTTTGCGGGATTCTTTCAAAATAAATTTTGTGTTCAGGAGTGTACCTCCTTGAATGCCCAGGGAGGGGAGCTATTGTGCTCGAGTGAGGATTTCTTCCAACTTTTGGATTTGCTGTTGGGGTATTGAGAGAAAGTCCTTCTTGTTGCATGCATCCTCTAATCCTATGAGATCCAGGCCCCCAAAGTCAATGCTCTCCGACTCTTCCTCCATGGCTTCTGGGATTGGTTCGAGTGCCATTCCTTTGCCTTTTGTTGTAGCGTTGTCCCCTGCATGTATAGGGGTTTGGGGTTTCTAAAAGGCTTCCGGTTGAATATTGGTTTGTTGAGTCTTTCAGATCTGGGGTTGCTCCTGTGAGGATCGCCTTGTATCTTTGGGAGGTTCGTTCTCATTTTCACTTAGCTGAGCTAGGGCTTTGAAGTTGTTGCTTGTAGTTGGGGCTTTTTTATTCTGGTTAGAGTTGGACCTCTTCTTGTGTTTTTTCCTATGTGCTACTTCCGTAAACCTTTCAGTGGCTTGATCATTTGATTCATTGTTAGCTGCCGCCTTTTGATTTAGGAGGCAATCTTTGAATAGGTGCCTGTGTTGGTGACACCTTTGGCATCTGAAGGGTACATGTTCATAATCTATAGTTTGAATCCATTCATAATCGTCATGCAACAGACTTACCTCACCAGGGAGCAACTCTGCTATGTTCATGTAGATGCAGATTTGTGCGTATGCTGCATGTCGGTTGATCTTTGTTTTCTCCGCCGTTTTGATGAATTCTCCTAGGGCATTGCCTGTCTCGTAGAGTCAGCTCATCCCAGTAGTCCTGGGGGAGGGTGTAGAGCCGGATCCAGACCGGAGCCCTTGTGAGGTCCTGCTTGTCTGGATTGAAGCATTCTACCCAGTTGTGCAGGTATAAACTCGCTGAGTTGAAGAAGTATGGCTCACTGTCCATGATCCAATTTATGTTTTCAATGCAGGTGAAGATCACATTAAAGAGGCCTTTGGCGCACAAGTGAAGGTTAATATGACCCTTGGGCTTCCATTTGGAGGCAATCCATCCTAAGAGGGCTTTTTCTGTGGGCCAAAAACCCATGAACTTGCCTATCAGTGCATGATTCCTTCATGAATTGGATTCTTTCATTGATTCAATGCACAGGGAGCTCGATCTTGGTTCTTGTGGTAACTTTGGGTATGCATGTGGATGAAGTGATATTCGCTGATTCTGCTTCTGTTGTGGAGGTCGGTTTTGCTGTGGGAGTCGCCCTGATTGTGTCATGAAGCAGGCCAGAGTTCTGCTGACAGTCGATGTCAGCCCCTGCCGCCACTCCTGTGGGAGGCAGGCCTGAGGTTGGGGGAGCAATTGTCCCCCTGCTGGTTTCTGTCATGGGTGAGCATATAGGCTTGCCAGGAGTATGGTCGCGGCCTCACAGGCGAGGAGGGAGGTCTGCTAGGGGCAGCCTGCGCAGAAACCTCCAAACCCTAGATCATGGCGGTGTTGCTTGCTTCGGCTCCGTTGCGGTCTACCATGTAAATCACCTAGTTACTGGCCATAAATATAATTATCTGAAATTGAATCTGAAACCTAAACGCATGCCTGACATAAAACTAGATTTTCTGGTTTTCTTGTCTAGACAATATGGTTGAAGTTAATAGGAGGAAGCTTCTTTGAAAAAGATGGTTACAGCACACAGTTTTTTATTAAATAGCTTTCCAGACTAAAAGGCTCTCAGTGTGTGAGCTGCAAGGTTATTGTCTAGAATTGGCTCTCCTTTATCTAAACGCATGCCTGACATATAACATTAGAACTAGATTTTCTGGTTTTCTTGTCTAGACAACATGGTTGAAGTTAATAGGAGGAAGCTTCTTTGAAAAAGATGGTTACAGCACATACAATTTTTTATAAAATAGCTTTCCAGACCAAAAGGCTCTGTGTGTGAGCTGCAAGATTATTGACTAGAATTGGTTCTCCTTTATCAGAAGGATGGAAGAGGTTTGGTCTTCATGGGTGCATGGTGTTGCATGGTGCCTCAACAGCGCGGATAATTTTCAGAGAAATGTAGTGTGGATTTTCAGTAGTTAGTGCCTTCCCACTGCTTATCGAGCTAAAATAGAGCTTGATTTATCGATTTGCCTGAACTGGATTCAGTCCAGCAATTCAGTTATGTCAGTTAGAGGTGATTGAAGTTGCATTTTTCTTTTCCTTGGGATAGCTAACGACCCTATTTATTGATTTTTCAGGCTGTTTCTACCCAGGCAATGGAATGGCTTAGAATTCGGCAAAGATTTTATTAAAATCTTGTTTACAGTTGTTAAATTTTAGTATTTTGAGTGCCCTGATGGTTTTTGACAGCGCTGAATCCATTTCCACTATCAAAAATGGATTCCAAACACTCCAACTATCTGATTTTTTGAATTTTAGTTAACCAGATTCCGACAAAAAACTGCCGTCCAAGCGATTCCATTGCCTGGATAGACAACTCTATTTAAAACTCATCAATGTGAATTTCCCTAGTGATACAGTAAACCAGTAAACCAGAAACTGGATTTCGCCTTTTTAATATTAACTATTGTACAGTTTGGCAGCACATGATTGCCGTAATGTTCAGGCAAATGAGAACCGCACTGGTATTGATATCAGTAAACTACAGGTAAACTGCTACACATGCCAACTCCTGATCTAAGAACAAGTTTTCAAGCAAACAAAAGAATAAATCTGTTCTAACTACAAATTTATTATTAAACACATTTTGAAGTTATTGATTCTTGGTGACAAACCTCAAAGTTTGAATCTCAATGAACTTGATTATGCACTTAATTTATTTTTATCCCTCTTGGAGCATTCACTGAATCCTGGTATGAGATGGCCATCTAATAAAAAAAACTCATATAATCTCATAAATCTTATCAAAATCTCAGGGACTTGTAATTTCGATTTGAAGTAGATGTAAGAGAGTAAAACATTAATCCAGCCTCCCTCGGCACCATCAATCAAAAAACCATTAGATCTCTAAATTCGTTAAATCTTTGGCACAAACGATTCAAAAGACCAAACATTTAGTGTGGAGAGGGATGGGATACGTGGGCTGCATGCAAGCGGCACTGTTAGATCTCTAAATTCGTTAAATCTCTGGCACAAACGATTCAAAACACCAAACATTTAGTGTGGAGAGGGGTAGGATACGTGGGCTGCACACACTCTGCATTGTCCACCATTATGTTTTTTTTTTTAATATTTAACTTAACTTGTGCCCATTCGCAAGTTTTAATTTTATTTTTTATTTTTTTTATATTGTTATTATATTTACTCTCAAGTTTTATTTTTCTATATTTAACTTTATATTAGTTACATGCCCACCCAAGTTTTATTTAATTTTCAAATTATTATTATTATTATTTTTTACAAATTTAATAAAAAAAATTGTAATTTCAAGTATACATTATATAATTGTTAATTTTTGTAGATGTTCTATGCATAATGCAAATTTACTTTTATTTCCAATATCAGACAACAATCATATAAACAATAAAGTAAAATGTTGATAGAACATACCAGTAGATCAACAAAAGACAAGCCAAAAATATGTGTGTTGGTGCATTATGGCGGTCAACAAGATGCTTCAACCAGCAAAGTCTCAATAGGATCAGCCAACTAGCAATGTCACACAACCCTCTAGGACACCCAAACGGTCAACTCAAAAGTCTACCCAAAAAGTCAACGCTATCAGTCAATGGTCAACGCAAACAGAAGTAGCAGCAACAGCTAGGTCAAACATAGAAGTCAAAGTTAACGTCTTGCCTTGGGAATAGTGCCAAAAATGTGAATTTGGAAAATCAAACTTTTGGGAGAGTTTTAGGTCCTTTTGACCTTGCGTTGATCAAAGTCAATGTTGGTCAAAGTTTTCTGCACAAACCCTAGACCGAAATCAGAAATGTGTTGCTGCTTGGAATTTCCCACATGTGGAGAGAAGAGCCACCAAGGTCATCGATCCAATCAGATGAGGAGAGAGAAATGTGTGAGGATGAGATGAGTGAAATGTCTTTCGACGTTGACCAATATATATCCATCAGTGAGGGTGTGCGACACAATCGCTGGGGCATAGAACGTTAAGGCCGACCTGTACATATCTTGAATAAATTCAAAATAAATGTTCTGCTCATCAGATCAAGATGATCTTTAGATCGATCTTGCACCTCTTTGAAAGAGGAATCCAATAAAAATATTGGTATCTTCATCTGAGCATCACAACATGGAGTTTGGACCCAGTTGTCCAAAATTAACACTCCTTAACTAGGGAGAACTCCATCCACCTCTGCAATCCAAACATCGTGTGTCATCCCGCCGCAACTTGCTTTGCTAGCTTCTCTATTTCAGAATAGAAGTGGGTCAGTCACAAAGACATCATTCTCGACTAACAGATTCAGCCCAGAGGTCTAAAACCCGAAGTTGGGGAACACTCATTGAAAATCTTAGTGTTATCTAAAGAACTCAGAAAACCCAAAAAATATCTCAAGATTGGTATCCAATTGTTGATGGTGGACAACGACAAAATCCTCAAAACAGTTAGCATCATCCACCTGGTGACTCCACTGGTTTTCAGTAGGCCTGCTGATCCCACTGGTTCTCACAGACTCCTCCGGGAATGTATTAACCAGTCCTAATAGTATAAATCCCAGTCACATACTATGTGAATTCAGTGTTCTTACAGATTGGTTTTGTTTTCAAATCTCTTTTAAACTTTCAGCCTCTCTGTGTTGTGGGTCTGAAATTTGGCTTAACAAAGAATCTATACCAGATCTCATCAAGACCCAAATCCTCCTGCAATAGTTGACAATCCTGAAAGCATCCTTAGGAAGTCTCATAGATCTAGAAATTGAACTATTAGCAGACCTATCCACGAAGCAAGTTCCCTACCTGAAAACCTTACAAACTTGCAGAATATCTGGTTGGTGATGGTGGACAACAAAGTTGAAATCTTCCACCTGACGACTCCACAACTCTCAATAAATGTAAAGAATCCACTGGTAGAAGAATCTAGATTGGTTATAAAGATGCAGTAACCCTTTCCTCTAACTAATTGACAAATATTAATCCAAGGATACAATGTAGGTATGCTCCAATGAACAGAGATCACATTCCTGGATTCCCCCACAAGATGCCTCAAATAAATTGGGACACAAACCTGCCTATGTTTGAAGATGAAAAGTTTGATGACCCCTTGTTACATCTCATCAAATTTCATATACATACATGGAGGTTAAAAGTTGAATGGCATGAGCACTGCCTCATGAAAATGTTCATGGTGACATTAGAAGGTAAAGCAAGGGAATGGTATGAAGGCCTGGACCTTGGTAGTTTTTTTTCTTTAAAGGTTTTCCACAAGGTATTTTATGAGCGTTATAAAGAAAAAATTTCATCTTTATCATTCGCTGAAGATTGTTGTAATCAATCTGAAGATCTCATACAATACCTTGTAAACATTGATGAAGATTTGGGAAATTGGCATCCTAAAGATATATTAGAGGAAATTCATGCATTTCATACTCAAGTTAACTGTCATAACAACCAAGAGAAGTTGGTTGAGGATGAAATTAATCAGGGAATGAAAGAAAATCCACATGGTCTATCTGAAGGGACAAGTGATGATTCACCATCTCTTCTATGTGAGGCTCAAGAAGACCTTCAGCCTTATGACCAGCCTTCACAAGAGAAAGAGGGAAACTGGGTTTCTATCTAAAGAAAGAAAAAAATGCCTCCTCTTTAATTGAAGAAGAAACCAATCAGATCCTAAACATACAGCCAGTATCCAAATTTTGATGTAAAGAAGATATTTCTATTTATTCCACTGCTAACCTATCCATTGATGCATTTTCTCATATAGATACTATAGAACAGATTGACACTGATGCTGTACTACTCTCTCAAGAAGACCTATTGTTAGAGAATGCTTCTGATAAGGACTTTCACACAGAATTCAACCCATTCAATCAAAGCATATCAGGTTTGTTTAAAGACATCACAGTAGTATGTAATGAGGCTGCCAAGTCAGATGATCATGAGGAAGAGGTGGGGTGTCTTTCTCAAAAGCATCCCAAGCACAACCAAATGGAACAAGAAGTAGTCCTGGATGAAGCCCATGGTTTAAATCCTCTAGGCCATATATTATTCAAAGATCCCTTTGTTATTTTCTTAGAAATATTTGAAAAGGGAGTAAAATATGCCAAGAACAATTTGTTGCAGAGTATAAAGAAGATTTTGAGCACTACAATTAAAAAGCAGATGAGATGGGAGTGGCTTTTTCATCTTTTCAACACACTCAAAGAGTTGAACAAAAATCAATCATGTGGTCACTTACTTGATTGGCTGCATTGGAAAAGAGAGTTCACCTAATGTAGATATCATATATAAGTTAGATTATGATAGATAGGTGAGAATACGCTCAGTACCATGAACATCTTTCTAGTTGTAGTTTTAGATTGTTTTGACAAAATAAATAAAAGAAGAAAAGAGGGCAGATAAAAAAGAAAAGGTAAAGCCCCATACCAAAAAAGAATGTTTCTGAAAGTGTGCAAGTCCAAGTGCCACTACTTTGAAAAATGAAGTCTTGTTTAGTCATATAGCCTAATTATGATTGAACAAGTTTTAAATTTCTGCTGATAAGTTAGAAAATGAGGATTTTCCAAATTGTTTAAACTAGGCTTATTAGTAGATTAGGCTAGGAAAAGATATTGGTTCCAAAGTTCAAATCTGAACTAAAAATAAAGAAAGGGATGAATGACAAATTCCAGATTAGAGCCCTCAGTTTTTAGTTTTACCTTTTGCAAGAATAAAATATGTGTGCAGCTTGTTCGAAATGCCATAGTTCATGACAAATCAAACTGCTTTATCTTGATTAGGTCATGCTTTCAATTTCCCATTGATAGATTAGAGAATGAAAATCTGTCAAACTATTTAATCTTGACAGATAAGTAGATCAGATAGAGAATAAAAGAGCTCATTAGTCTAATCTAAGCTCTTGGAAGTTATAAGAGTAGACATAGATAGTTTTTGCTTCCAAAAGAAAAATGATGTCAAGGATTTGCTGGACTAAATGCACCCAAATGAAGAAAAATGCTAGGAAAAATATGATGGGTAGGTAGAGTTGATGTTGAAACAATCATGTTTTTCAGATTTTAATATTACAACTTCAAAGAACAACAAAAAATCAAAAATTGAAGAAGGAGGAAAGCTGCCAAGCACAATCAAGGCACTGATCTACAAATTCTAGAGATCTGAACTCTGAGGTTCTTGAAACCTCTTAAAGGAGCTGCCATTCTCAAGTGGAGCCACTATTAGTCATCACTATTTTTCACTATCTTTGGATGACTATAGAATGGTTATATTTTTTTGAAAACAATATTCCTTGAATATCTTGAGTTTCAGAAATCTCACTGTCTTCATTATCTTCATAAAACCTTTTCCCTATCTATCAGTTTTCCATCTCAAAGTCACTCTGTTGCTCTTAAAAGACTCATTATGGGCTTATACTTCTCATTTTCATCCTTCTTTCCTACCTAAAACCTCATTTTCCCATTTTCCCTTGTCAATAAACTCCATCCTCCCTCTAAGATTTCTTGTTGCTAACTCATTCCCATGTCTCCTTGAGCATAACAACACTTTTGGAAATTCTCTTTTCACTTGAAGGTTATTAAGTTGAATTTCATTCAAAATTAGGTAAAAAAGCACTCCCATTAGGTCATTAGGGTTTTTCATTTTTCAAGGTCATCATTTCATTTCGATAAGGTCAACGCACATATGAGAAGGATTGATTATGATCACCAAGTTTTCAAAGCCCTTATGTCAAGCCTCAGTGAGTAAAAGAAAAGCCAACTCCATGACTTCAGCGACCTGCAAAGTAAAATGTGTCAAAGAGTATCAGTGAGAAAAGGAAGAATACTTCAAAACATTAGAAAGTGGGTTTTTCAAAGCCAACTCAAATTCCACATGCCAACACATCAAATGTCAAAAGGAGTTGTCTTGTTCCAAGCATGCCCAAGTCATCATTGTTCATAAGCACTAAACCCTAATTTCATCTCCTATTGAGCTAGGGTTTGCTATGAAAAAGAGGAATATGAGCAGAGGAGCCATAAGGTAGGTCATTTCAGCAAGTATGAAGCCATACCAACTCATAAACATCATGCCTCCATCATTTTCCAAGAAGTCATTCCAAGGGACAAATCATTTGCCACATGCAAGGCCAATTTCGCTTCAAATTGTGTTTATGAACAAATAAAGATGAATTTGACAAAAGTGAGAGAAGTTTTTGTCAATCATAGGTCAGGGAAGAAAAATCTCCTTCATATTTTACACAGGTGTCATGGTTTTAGAGCAATGTCAAAAATACGAGTGCCACAGAAGAGTTGTTGCACTTCTGGAGTGACCTTGTGAAAATCAAGTTTTCTCATAGCTAGAGTGTCCAAATGACTTGCTTGACGAGTCAAATAATAACTAGATTGGAATATATTTCCAGTGAGCTATCATGAGCTCAATTTAGAGTTGAGGAAGGCTTCCAAAAGTTGCCTGCACCAACACTCTACATTTTTTCACCCTCATTCAACACTTTTTTACCAGTCTTTGGAGAATCAACTTTTGATAGGTAAACTAAACTCCAATTGGAAAAAAAAAAGGTATATTTGGAAAGTAGACTTTAAGATATTTCCAACAAGCTATCCTGGGCCCAATTTGGACATCGGGAAGACCTCCAAAAGTGGTTTGCAAAACAACGCTGCGTTTTTTCACCCTGGCGCTGCGCGTTTAGCACTTAGCGGTGCACATTTGCACCGGCGTTGCGCCCTTGCCAGAGAAAATTGCTGAGGGTTCTAGCAACCCAAATCACTTCAAAACTTCTCCAAAATCTTGCGAAGGTCCTCCAAGCACTCTTAAGTGGTAAAAACATGACATAAGCCCTATGTTTAAGTCATTTGGTGATTCTTAATTGGATAGAAATGAAACCCTAAAGGAAAACCCTAATACAAGCTTGTGATCACTGGTTTTAACCTTGTTCGATCCTCCTAAAATAAATATCATAAAAAACAAGGTAATTACATTGATTTAGGGTTTGCATTCATCTAGTTTGTCCCTTCACACATTCATTTTCACTCATTCCCTTCACTCACACTCATTCCCTTCATCTTTCAAGCTAGTGATTTCATTCCATTCCCTTCATTTCATTTCACTTCCACCCTAGGGTTTCCAAATCAGAATTTGAAAATGTTAGAGGAGGAAGACAGTGGCATTGTTGGTGAGGCACAAATGCTCAAGAAGACCTTCATCATAAGCAAGAGAGAGAGTTTGACTTGGTGGACTTGGATGACCTAGTTGACCATAAAAACTCAAGACTGATCATCCAAGAGAAAGATGCCAAGATCAGGGAGTTGAAGGAAACCCTAGCCAAGCAAAAGGAGAAGGGGAAGATAGACATTCTTGCTGAGAAAATTGGCCAAACGTGCAGCGCCACTTGCGCTACGCTCTTTTTTGGGGCACTCAAATGCAAAATGGTTAGCATATTCATGTTCCTAATGGAAAGTACATCAACCTCAGAAATTTTCAAAGGATTTGGAGCAAAACTGGTTGCTCAAAAAGGCCAAAAACTACCGAAAAATCATCTTTCTGCACTCTTTTTGGCACTGGCGCTGCACGTTTGGCTGTCTTGGGAGAAGTGATTTTTGATAGGGAAAATGGGCACCATTTTGAAAAGTGAAAGCATATTTGGAAAATAGACTCAGAGACCTTTCCAATGAACTATCATGGAGCTCATTTTGACACCGGGAAGGCCTCCAAAAGTTAGTTGCAAAACATTTCATTTTCTCAGTCTTGGCACTACGTGTTTGCACTGGCGTTATGCCCTTACCAGGAGTTATTGCAAAAGATATTTTGAAGCCTTAAAGTCAAATTTTTTCCAAAATTAACTCATATAGTTATGTTAGAAGTTATTTTTGCAATAAATGAGTGTTAGATATTTTGCCTTGGGCCTTGCATGGTCTCAAACGTCAAAATGCATTAACTATGTAATGAATGACATTTGAAACCCTAGCTAGGGTTTACCTCCTCATTTTGCAGACAAATACTGCATGTATGCTTCATAGTTGTTGTTGGTTGATTTTTGAGCTCAATATTACATAGATTTTGAGTTGTGAAGAAATTGGTTTGGAGCTTTGTGACTGTTTTGGATCGAATATCAATGGTGCAAGCATATTCACAGGATTCATAAACTTGTCTAAATGGTGATGTTGTTCTGATCTTGTATTTGTTTCCTTATGTTTTCCATATTGTTCATCTTTTATCTTGCAATAGAACATAAAATTTAGGTTAAGATATGTTGTTAGAGGCACCTTAAGTCTGTCTGCTTTCTGTTGCTCAAATGTTTTCCTCTGCTAGGTCTGATTGGAGAATTCTTAATTGCTTTCTGATTCCACCTAGCTTGTTGTCTTGAAAATGGTTTAATAAGAGTCAAACCGAAGGAGTTTATGGTATGCCCTATCCTTTGGTGTAGCTTGAAACATTGTTTTTAAGTCCTTTCTTTGAAATTTGATTACTAGGGTTTAGGCTAAAGAAGTTTATGGTTTGCACTGTCCTTTTGTCTATCTTGAAAAGCAATTTTAAAGGTCTTTGTAGTCTGATTGAAGATTTTAGGAGTTCCCTTCTCTTTAATCATCACTTACATGTTATCTTAAATGTTTCTTTGTCTGAAGGTAAATAACTAGAGAATTTAGGAGTTCCGTGCTCTCTAGGCTTTGCTGGATTGTTGTTTTAAAGTTTACTTGGTGAAGTTTGGCCAAAGAAGTTTATGGTGTGCCCTGTCCTTTGGTTATTTCTTAAGCATAGTGATCTTAAAGAATCTTCTTGTTATAGTATATGTTAAAGGATTCTTAATTTCCCTTTAAACCTACTAAATTCACAACTTAATGTTCATTTCACACCCACATAAGCTATTAAGATCCATTTGGCTTTGTTAACTTGCCCTATGAAGCGCCTTTGATTTATTGTTGTACTTTTCAAGCCTTTCACAGACCCCATAGCCCAATGGTTTGGATTTATCTTACTCTATCTGTTCTTCTTAACAAGCAACCCAATCAAACAAAACAAAACAAACAACCCTATCATTTTAACTAGCCTAAAATCAACATCCTAAATCAATCAAGTTATATCTTTTATAAAAATATAGAGAGAGCCCTCTCTGAGTCCAGGAAGGCTAGGTCCTAGGACTCCAAAGTTGGTTTGATGTTACCCTTTTTTATTTAGTCTTGCCAATTTGACAAATTACAGGGACTTAACACACAATTTTTCATTATAGAAAACCAAAATTAAATTTTCCATCTTGTGTTTTCAAAATCCAGTTCTACACTTTCTATGAACATAGGGGTACCTTCGAATGGAAATTGCATCATGCTACTATTGGAAAATATACAATCTTTTCCTTCCAAAAAGGCAGGGTAAGGACATGTTGTTTACAACTCCTCTGGGTGATTTATCTTTTCCTTCCAAAAAGACAGGGTAAGGACTGGTTGTTTGCAACTCCTTCGGTTTATTTTCCTCTTGTTTATTTTACACTTCGTGGGATTGTAAGGAGTAAGGATGGAATATCATTTAGTGAATTTTTTACCCACCAAAAATTTGTTATTTTTATAATTGACTTAATACATTAGAAAGATCTCTTGATCAAGTCTTTAATGGCGGGCTATCACCGGTACAAGTATATGGCCAAATATATTTCGTGCCAAGTATCTAAATGGTTTGGGGCTCACGTATATATACAGAACACAAATTTTACCTACGAGTAGGGGCTCCTACATTTGGGAGGGCTTCATAAACATCTTGGAACTTTTCATCGGAGGGCTGTCTTGGGAGTTTGGAAATGACCAAATGATTCTACTAGGCAAAGACAACATAAGGGGTACCTTTCCGAATATATCTATAGATGCACATCTACTACATGTATTATATCACAAAGGATACTTCTTTTTAATCCAGATGATTAAAAAGTGGAAACAGGGTTGCTCAATTTGGAAGACTCCTGTTGAGTTGGGACTGTATGGACAGTCAACATTGGCGTGGCAAGAATACATTGACAGACTTAGCACGACTGGACTTTGTCTTGATGCACATGGAGACTAGATTGTTTGGGTGGGCAAGATGCGTGAACAGACTATTGTGGTTGCAGACATTTATAAAAACTATATCGTTCTGAAACTGCAACTGAAGGAAATCTCATGCTTTAGAAATATATGGAAGAAGCCCATTCCTAACAAGATCATTCTTTTCACTTGGATCACATGGAGAAATAAAATTCTCAAATGGGACAATCTTCTGAAATGAGGCTACCAGGGATTGGGTCATTGTTCTTTCTGCATGGCAGAGTCTGAATCGGTTGAACACATGTTTCTCACTTGCCCCTCTATATTGACTATATGGAGATTATTTTCTCAGTCCCTACAGAACTTGGAATGGCCACCACAAAATATAATTCAATGCATTCAGACATGGGAGAGTGCTGATACTGAACACCGATATTTGGCTTTTTATTTTTTTCTGGGTGGTATGGATGGCTAGGAACCAATTCCTCTTCTAGGGGATGCCGATTGTACATAATCGGATTTTTTTTCAGAATCATGTCATGGCTTGATAATACTATTGCACATGTTGTTAAAGTTAGGGATTCATCTCACCGAATTCTTCCACCCCAGATCACTTTTTTTGGGTGGTATGGATGTCTAGGAACCAGTTCCTCTTCGAGGGGACGTTGATTGTACATAATCAATTTTTTTTACAGAATCATGTCATGGCTTGATAATACTACTGCATCGGTTGTGAAAGTTAGGTATTTATCTCACCGAATTCTTCCACCTAGATCAATTTTTCGGCGGGGTATTTCGATGGAGCTGAACAACAGGGTAGATGCTTTCGGCGGGGTATTTCGATGGAGCTGAACAACATGGTAGTTGTGGATGCAGTGCCTAAATTAGAGTAAACAAAAACAAACAATATAAATTGCACTGGAATGGTGGTCTTGGATCGAACACAAGGCCAAGGTCATGGAATTATGGGGTTTTCTTTGGATCTCTTACAATTTTCAGTTTATGAATCTACACATATATGGAGACTCCCAAGCTATTATTGATGGGATTTATGGCCACAATACATTTCTTCCTCCACTATTGGCGCGCTGGATCATATGCATAAAACACCTCCTACATCACATGCAATGCTTGCAAATACAACACATATATTGGGAGTCCAACTAATGGTAGATTCCCTCTCCAAGAAGGGCCTAAATGAACAATTAAGGCACATACGAGTCCTGTACTTCATGGACGACCAACTACTGGAAGATGCCTTCATTTAGCTACCATGATTTCACAAGAACAACTAGATCGATCATACATATATGTTTTTTCTCCTACAATTCCATTTTTGTTGTCACTATGCGTCTACAACCATTTCTTTTTTACATCTTCCATTGTACATATCCATTTGTGAACACTGATGCTTTCATGAGGCTGTTGCAACTATTTGGTTTTAGTTTTAATCCTGGATAGATGTGCCTTCGTACAAGCTTCTTACTGATGTATGCTTTCTTATGTCTGAACTTTTTTTGATTTGTGCTGTTGTCTGTGACACTTATATGGGTCTATGGTCCAAGATATTTCATCTACTAGTTTTGATGTAATACAATGCACCTTTTTTTTTAATCGTTTGAAAAAAAATGTTGTGGAAAGTCTTTTGAAATTTACACATTTATCATATTCTTTGAGAAATTTGATTTATCATATTATTTGAGAGAGTTGACCTACATAATTCGAGGGCTTAAATGCATATAAACAAACTTGAATTGTGATAGGAAGTGTGGAAAGTCTTTTGAAATTTACACATTTATCATATTCTTTGAGAAAGTTGATTTATCATATTCTTTGAGAGAGTTGACCTACATAATTCGAGGGCTTAAATGCATATAAACAGACTTGAAATTTGATAGGAAGATTGGGTATGAAACACCTATGCTTTACCATTTAACCAATTTTTTATTAATATAATTGTCTATTTTAATGTTAATATTATTGATATTGGTTATAATACGACAAAGCTTTTATATTAGTACACAGCGTATTGATGTCAAAGGAAGTTAAGTTTATATGTAGTCATGGATAAAAGGGTTTGAATGACGTGTTTTCTTGTATTTGAGAAGAATGCATTTATAAAATGCAAATTAGAATTCATTATAAATTACAGGAACAGTGAATCAAAACCAAAATATAAGACAATTTGAATAAATAAATAAATAAATAAATAAATAAATAAATAAATAAATATATATATATATATATATATATATATATATATATAAACTCTAGGGAAAGTTTTGTTAAATCAATGCAAGATGTTCTATTTATACGACTCCAAGTTGTTTATTTGTTAACATTACAATTGTGGCTGATTTTTGTTGGCCTAGTGAGTAACAATGTGGTTGAAGATTATCAATATCACTTTGAACGTGATTCCCATCAATCGATTCAACTATCAACCACGAAGCTTGAATAAATTGCACTATTGAACTACTCCATTGAATTCGACTTGAACCTTAACATGTTTGAACCATTTAAGTGAGTTTGTGGAGCATTCAAGGAACATCAAGGAGTCAGATTCACATACTTGAACTAGGAAACAAAGCACAGTAAAAGCATGTTCGTTTGGAGGTTGTTTAATTTGAATTGACTAGTCTATAATGTTGGTATTTTAGGATTAGTTTGATCATCAAAGATACAATTGAAACTTATGTTTTCCAATTGAATTATGTATATTTAATGATTCCCCAACTTCAAAGATATTACTTGCTATCCCCTCATCCATTAACTTAGATTCAAATAATTTTTTTGTTATCTAAATCAATCTTGTCAACATAGGTTTCATATTAAATAATTTTCTCTTCATCGCTTCAAGATTCTAACGTTGCATGCTTTGTGGATTCCACCATTGGTAGCCCATTGATTTCCCATTAGATAGGAAATAGAAATTTGTGATAAATATCTCTCCCTTTGGTCGAGTGTTTGTTTCTCACCCCTAATTTCCTATCTTTTGAAGAAGTGAGTAGGAACGCCCTTAGTTTTCCTCATGGGAAATCAATATCACAAGAAGCCCTTCGATTTCCCCCTTTCACATCTTCACAAAATAAATGGAAGGAACATTTTTGATACTTTCCCTTCTTTGGTAACTCTTCCTTTGACACTAGCACATAGGCGGTGTCCAAAACTCAAACATGTGCCACCAGAGTCTTATGTCTAATCCATGCTTCTTCTAGAGTTACCATGCAAAGCTAGAGGCAAAACTATGTTATCTTAAGACATAGTTGTGTTCATTGTGCTCCTCCATTATGTGTTATCTAAACTCACACAATTCAACATGCATCTCACTCAACTGATATGTTCTTCTTCGTTTTCATTATATTTCATTTAAGGATATAAATAAATTCAATAATCATTGTTTTTTACTATTTGATCAACATAGATCCATCTTAACTCTAGATCTATCAAACATCGAGATGGATAAAATATCTTGAGGTGAAAATCTCTTTTAGAGTGTAAAACTTGAGGAAAGGTTTACACCTTGAGAGATTTGATCCCTCTTGACAATTGATAGATCCAAGGTTAAGATGGATCTATGTTGTTTTTAGTTATGGGTGATTACACAAAGTTTGTATATGATAAAAAATTATGTTTGTCTCACTATAATTTGATAATTTGCAATTTACACACTTTCTTCACTTGTTGAAAAGTATAGTATCATTGAGAAGGATCAACGTCAATTTGTTTGTTAATTTTTATATTTATATCTATTTAAATTTCAATGTATTGATTTCAATATGCATTGATCAATAAATGACAAAAAAAAACTGAAATCTATGTATCAATGTATTTTTTTTTTTAAAGAGACAGGTATTGAAATTATATTAACAAAGCTGGGATACGACCCAAATCGTTATAATTTTTCTGAGAACAAGAGATACCATGGCTCATTGAAGGTTTGGGATAGAACACATGATTATCCAAAAACCTTATTTGAGAACCCCACAATAAAAAAAAATGTTCCCTTTCCAAAACACCCCTAAAAATCCAAATGTATTTGCATCCCATTCTTAACCTGGTTACATTTTAGTTTGGATTGGCTTCTCGTTATCCTTGGAGAGTAACTCCATATTTTTTCCAACTTGGGTTCAACCCAAGTTTTCTCGAAAGTTTGTCTTATCATTATTCTTTGATTGATCTTTGTTAACATCTTCATTCTTTGGAACTAATGAAGGCTCATCCTCATCCACTTGATCTTCCCAAGGAGGAAATTTTTCAAATTTACTTCTTGGAGGGACATCCTCAAAGGGGATGGGAATATATATATTCTTCCCCTTTACCATATATGGATTCTCAACATCAAGAGCCTTTTTTCCAAGAGAATTAATCAGGGAAGCGCTTGGGGAAGCATTTGCTTTACCATCTTTAATTGTGATGTCATGAACCTCCAAATTATTGCTTATTTTTACTTGATTTTCTGCTAAACATTTTAAATCTTTTTGCAATTTGTCCTCTTTGCGAGGAACTGGAGGGGGATCCTCCTTAGAGATTGTATAATGGTCAGAATTGGTGCCCTCCCACCATCATGGGTTTTGACTAGTTTTATTTTCTTTATTCTTCCCAACTTTGGGACAAGATTTGAGGGAATGTCCAATCTCATAGTAGGGTCTACAACAGAAAGAGATATTTTCGTAATCTAGTTTTTGCATTCATAAATATCCAGGGCTTGTTAACTAAATTTCAGCAGGAAATCCTTTGTTGAAATCCATTTCCACACATATGTGAGCATGTGTGGGTTTCATGTAGCATTTTGTATCTTCACTTCAGTAATATAATTTTCACAAGGCATTACCAATTGCAGTCAAAGAAGCAAGATTCCACATATGCAATGGAAGGTTGGGGAGCCTTACCTAAACTGGAGCAATTGAAATTGATGCCGAGAGAGGGTCAAAGGAGGGAAACTAAGGCTACATAGAGAGCCCTGCGCTACCCCAGAACCACGGGCCAGAGCCAGAAATCAAAGCTCTGTCTTCAAATTTGTCAAATACTGCTATAAAAAAACCTCTTTCCCATGGATAAATGTTCAAATCATTATAAATTAATGGATTTCACTGCTCAAAAATCCAATAATGGTGGTCTACGAGCCTTGGCCATAGACCATTGAACCTATTAATCAATCCAACCTCAGAAAAAAATTTAGTCTCACATAGAGCCTTAGCCACTAGCAGAATCTCAAGCATAGGAGCTTCAGGAACAAGAATTCTTAAGAAGTGAGATCTAGAAAAGAGTTTCAAAATATCAGTAATAGGAGAGGAAGATGACCCTGTAGGGAGACTACCGAAAGCAAATTTCACAATGTCGCAAAAAGTCATAGGAGTTGCCGCCAGATGAGAGTGCTCCTGGCTTGAGGGAAAATATAAGGCCGCCAACAATGGAGCGCCACTAGAGACAATATTCAAATCCGAGCCCACGACAAAGGATAGAGATGGAACACAGGAAGAAGCAAACCTCGTAGAATCGGGGGAGCTTGTAGCTAGATGTGAGCCTACCGCCCCTGAAAGATTGAGATGCCTTTTTAACCACCAAGGATTCCATTGCAAAAGGAGAGGATGACGTAGCGAACGAAGAAAAGAGAGACAATATACCCACCGCAAAGAGCGTTGAAGCTTGAACTGCAACAAAGGAGAAATATATGGGAGGAACACCCATCAAATGTGTTTGAGACACAAGTGAAGTGGTGGGCAGCTAGGGACGAACCCTAACCGCCACAATGGAGCAATGCACAAGAGCCTTTCCAAACTTATCAGAATTAAGCATATAATTTTTGACTTAGAAACCACCACCCATTGTTAATAAAAATGATAAATTGGAATTTTCTTGCAATGCCAAAGCCATGAATGCTCTCCTCAGTGGGCTAGCTAAGTCAAAATTTGTAAAAGTAATGCATTGTGAGACTGCTTGTTGACACCTAATCCTATGGGATGGGTGTGCACATGTAATATTGTATATTATTTAATATTAGGAAATAAGGAAGGCCAAGAGTCATTGGGAGATGAATCCCAATAGCCTCACCTCCATGTATAAATACATATGCATTCTTTAGCTAATACATATGGTTATGGGCCAACCAAGCTTCCGCTGCGCCCATGGAACTTTGGGTTCTTAGCCAACTTTATTGCAGAAGTGTTGTCGATCATGAGTGGTGTGGAGTACATTTGTTTCATCTGCAAATCTTCCAGGATTTTCCGGAGCCACACAATTTCCTTTTTTGCTTCAGCCGCTGCCACATATTCTGCCTCGGTCGTGGAATCTACTGGAACTGACTGTTTGCGTGATCTCCATGAGACAGCTCCTGATCCAAGACTCATGGTGTAACCTATAGTAGACACCCCTGTTTCTTTGTCGCCATCAAAGTCTGAATCAGAGTATCCGATCAAGCTGAAGTCGCCTACCTGTGTATATTTGAGTCCAAAGTCTTGAGTCCCCTTCAAGTACCTTAACACTCTTTTCGCAGCAGACCAATGTCCTTCACAAGGTTTTTGCATGAACCTTGAGAGGATTCCAACAGTAAATGAAATGTCAGGTTTGGTGGTGGTCGGGTAGATAAGACTTCCTACAAGCTGTCTATACTTAGTTGCATCCTCAAATTCCTTCCCTTCAATAGATGTGAGCTTCAAGTTTTGTTCCATTGGAGTGGTTAAGGGATTACATTCATCCATGTCAAACTTGTTCAAGAGATCTCCAATGTACTTCTTTTGAGAAAGAAATATGAATTTAGGATGTTGAATTACTTCAATACCCAAATAGTAATGAACATGACCCAAATCAGTCATTCCAAAACCTTTCTTCAACTCTTTCTTCATGGATGCAATATAGCTCTCATTGTTTCCTGTTATCAAAATATCATCTACATATACCACAAGATATACAACTTTTTTTCCAACTTTCTTAACAAACAAAGTTGCATCATCAAGATCAAAATGTTTGAAGTCAAGTTTCAGAAGATGCTCGGTTAATTTCTCATACCAGGCTTGTGGTGCTTGCTTGAGGCCATACAAGGATTTTATAAGCTTGCAAACTTTGTGTTCTTGACCCTTTACCACAAATCCTTCTGGTTGGGACATATAAACTTTCTCCTTTAGATCTCCATTCAAGAAGACTGTTTTTACATCCATCTGATGGAATTTCCATCCATTCTGAGCTGCTAAGGCAAAAAGAGTCCGGATGGTGGTCCATTTTGCTGTGGGAGAAAAAGTTTCTTCATAATCGACTCCTCCTTTTTGTGCAAAACCTTTTGCCACAAGCCTGGCCTTGTGCTTGTCAAGTGAGCCATCTGCTTTATACTTGTTCTTGTAGACCCACTTACAGCCAATTGGTTTTGTTCCCAAAGGCGGATCAACCAGCTTCCAAGTGCCATTCTTGATCAAGGCATCATACTCTTTCTGCATCGCTTCTTTCCATTCATCATGAGAAGCGGCTTCTTTGAAGGAAGTTGGTTCATGATCTGTAGACAAACTCAATTCACAATTATAAGAAATATCCATATCAACAGGAGAATCATAATTATCTACATCACCTTCTATTTGTTGAGTGGAACTTCTTGTTCCTGTTTTTCCGACCTCATCAGGATGAACATTCTCCAATGTCTTTGTCAGCCATTTGGGAGGACCTTTCTGAGATGGCCCAGGCTGGTCATTTGACTGAGTTGGGATTGATTCAAGATTCAATCTTCCAATTCTGTCAATCACATCATCCAATGTGTCATCCGTGGTTGTTTCTTCATGTGGGGGAGAGAGTGCTTCAGGACATGATTCCACAGTTTGATTCAATATCGGAATCCCCCTTCAAGATGTGGAATCACATTATCAAATTCTTGGAAGGACTTTGCATGTGTGAATCTATCCAGGCGATCAAGTTGCCGCTCAACAACCTTGTCACTCTTGGAAGATTCAAGAAATATGACATCTCTTGCTATTACAAATTTCTTATCTGCTTCATCATAGAGACGATATCCTTTGGAGGTATTGGAGTACCCCAAGGAAGATACATTTTCTGCTTCTAGCACCAAGTTTGTTTCTTTGACCCTTGGGTATCAAGGCATAATAGGTGGACCCAAAGACCCTGAAATGCTTTACCGAAGGAATGTGGCCATGCCACATTTCAAGAGTTTTGTTTCTAATTGAACTTGAAGGACACCTATTCTTTATGTAAACAGCACATAGAACTGCATCAGCCCAAAACATCAATTTTACATTCTTGAAAAATAACATGGAGCGCACCATATTTAAAATAGTTCTGTTCATTCTTTCAGCTACACCGTTCTGTTGTGGATTATATGGCACAGTTGTTTGATGTTTGATTCCATGTTGACGAAGATAATTTTCAAATTCGTTTGAAGTGTATTCTTTTCCATTATCGGTACGTAGAGAGCCAATATGTGTTTTTGCATCATTTTCAATCCATGCATGAAAATTCTTGAAAGTTTGAAAAGCATCAGACTTATTCTTCAGTAAGTAAATCCAACACATTCTGGTGTAGTCATCAATAAATGTCATCATGTATTTGTTTCCATTTGCAGAAGAAATAGGCATAGGGCCACATAAATATGAATGAACAAGCTCAATTTTTCTATGTGCTCTGGAGTGTGAATCATGAAATGGTTGTTTGCTATGCTTTCCTAGAATACAAGCATCACATTCCTTAGGTTTTCTAGGAATTGTAGGCAATCCATTAACACCATTTTTCTTCAACAAACGAAGGCTGTCATAGTTTAAGTGTCCAAATCTGGCATGCCATAAAAGACTTGATGGGAATGTACCTTCATCATGATGTGAACTGAATGCAAAGTTTTGAGCATGAGCAGATGAACCTTTCAGCTTCAAGAGTCTCCATTCTTCTATTCCCTCCATGAAAAGTGAGTGATATGATGCTTTTCTGACCTTTGCCTTGCCATCAAACAAGTGAATGGAGTGTCCTTGCTGGCGGATTTGGAACAAGGACAACAAGTTTCTCCTCAACTCGGGGAGGTATAGAACCTCATGTAGGATATGATCTGGAAGACCAGGCAGTTTAAGCCTGACTGTGCCAAGCCCTGATGGCTTGAGTTTGGATTTATCTGCGAAATATACTGCTCCATCAACTTTTTCAGTGAATTCTTCAAAAAAATCTTTTCTAAATGTCATGTGACATGTTGCTCTTGAATCTAGCAACCAATCATCTCTCCATGAAGTAAATGAAACATCAAATAGGTTTTCAGTTACTCCATTGTTACAATGTGCTAGAACATAATGAGCGGATTCAGGTGCTTTACCTTTGTCTCTGTCATTAGTTTTACCTTTGTCTTGATTTCTTTGCTGCTCAATTTTCTCCCAAGGTGTTCTGCATTTGGATGCATCATGTCCATCTCTATTGCAACGTGTGCAATGAAGATTGGATTTGTCAGATTGTCTGCCCCCCCTTTCTGTGAAGTTTCTTCTTCCTCTTCCTCTTCCTCTTCTGCCACCTCTTCCTCTGGATGAATCTGGAGCATGAATCTTTTCTCTATGTGCCAAGTATGCAGCCTCTTCGGAAGATGAAGGGACTGTCATCTTCCCAAAATCTTTCTCTCTTTCTGCAAAATTTTTCTCAAGTGTATCAAAGGTGATATGCTCAAGGTTCCCAATTACTTGCAAAGACTCAAGATAATGTGAGTAAGTCGGATATAATGCCTTAACATATGCTATGAGAGATATGTCAATTTTTACACCAGTGCTTTCAATATCACGCATGATAGATCTAACTTCTGAAGCTAAAGCAAGGGGATCATCATTCTTCATTTCAAGACTGAACAGTTTAATCATCAATTGAACATTTTCTAATTCTGAATGTGAGTCATAGAGTTCTTTTAGCTTGCTCAAGGCATCATAGGAATTTGAGAAAGATGAAATGTGGCGGCTCACCTCTTCATTTACGGAAGCTGCAATCAAGGCATAGGCCTTACAGTTCTTGTTTTCCCAAATGGCAAGCTCTTTGTCTGAAGTGGGCTTTGCTGTTGGATTTCGTTCTTGTCCTTTACAGATTCCTCTCCACAACTCATTAAAAATGAGTGTGTGTTTAATCTTCCGAGACCATTCAAGATAGTTCTCTTTGCCGGAGAGAACCACCCCAACAATAGAGATGAGAGAATGCATTAGTTTGCTGGAAAAAATTCTTCTGAAGAGGAAAATTTCTGCTAGAAAAAATTTCAACTCTGGAAATTTGCTCAATTAAAGGGGACAAAAACTCTTTGCTGCAAATACTGAATTCTGCACAAAAAAATATATGTATATTTTTTTTTTTGTTTGGAGAAAAAATTTATATGAAAATATGGTGGAGGGGGAGGTATTGTTGATAAATGGGGCGCTGTTATATATGGGCAGTATTTTATAAAGGAGACAGTGTTATGAGTGGTGGAGGGGCAGTATTATAAAGTGATGGAGGGCGGTATTATAAAGGGCAGAATGGTATTAAAAGATGGGATTGAAATAGTGCTATTGTATACTAATGGTGGGGGCGGAAATAGTGAATGGTGAGGGCGATATATCACAGGTATATATGCGCAGGAGAGGGAGCGATATATAGCAGAGAGAAGGGCGTAATGATATGAGGTGGTGGAATGGTATTATAATATGGATGGCGTATATATGGAGAGCGGTGACAGCGTATTATGGAGAGCAGTGACAGCATATACATATATGGAAAGCGTATATTAAATAGATAGAAGGCGGCGTATAGAAATGCTGGTGCTGTATAAACTATTAAAAATACCGCCAGACACCGATACCAGAGTTGTATAAATTGTGATATGACAAGGCGCAGTAATATGGAGTAACTTGGAGCGGTGTTATGGACGTATGACAGAGCAATTATATAACGCGGTGTTTATGAATGGTATTACATATAACGCTGGAAGAGTGACAATGTATAAGCAGAGGAGCTGGGCTACGAGGAGGGCCGAAAAGCCACGGGCCGGATTGAAATTTGCTTTGGAGAGCGCGCAGCTCGTGGAGTCAGGAGGAGGGGTATGTATAACAGCGTATGGTATTATGGTGGGAGGGAGGCGTTATTATAAGCAGTGGGTAGGAGTATGACAACGTTGGACAGGCGTATGACTGTGTGGAGGGCGTGACAGTGGGAGCGGTAATGTTATGCAGTGAATGTGAGGGAGATATAAGGTGGGGTGGGCGGAATTCGTTGGTAGAGGAGAGGGATTAAGGCGTGAGGGAAGTGTGAGAGGGCGTGGGGAGGTAGAGGGTGTGCGCAGGTATGAATGGGGAGAGATAGTAGGTAGGGGAAGGGGTGAGGGCGAACGTAGGTCGTGAGGGAGTGAAGGAGAAGGGGAGGCCGAGAGGCCGTTACAAAAAACTGGAATGGGATCTTTGCATGACTGCAGAGGGGGCTGCAATTTGCAGTGTTTCAGGAATTGCAGGATTGCAGAATCTTCAGGAGCTGAAGGAGCTGCAAATGTCAGAGCTATGCAGAGGAAAAAAATGCAGAATAACAGTATAGCAATAAGTAGGAGCAACAAAAATTATTATTAAAAACTGACTGAGCAAAGGAGAGGGAGTTACACCACAGGCAGAAATGCCAATAGTGGGACTGGCTCTAATACCATGTCAAACCAGGAGGTAACTCCTCAAATCAGAATATGTATTAGTTGAAGAATACATATGTATTTATACATGGAGGTGAGGCTATTGGGATTCATCTCCCAATGACTCTTGGCCTTCCTTATTTCCTAATATTAAATAATATACAATATTACATGTGCACACCCATCCCACAGGATTAGGTGTCAACACTGCTAAAAAAAATGTATCAATGTATGTATTCTAAAATAAATGCATAATTTTAGTTTACATGTCAATTACTGTTTCAATTTTTATTTATGTCTATTTTTATTCAATGTCTATCTCTATTTTAATTTCATTCAATTTATAACACATCAATTTTAGAGTGCATTGATAAAAAATGTATGTTGAAATCAATGCATTCTTTGTCCCTTCATAAAAAAAATTCCATTAAATATTAATTATTTCAAAATTTTAATATTTTGAATAAATAAATGTCTATAAAATTATCTATTCATATTAATTTTGAAAATATCTATTTATACGGTTGAATGAATTCATAATTAATTGATTATGATTTTTTAAATAAATTTTTAAAATTTTTTATTGTAAAAGAATTGTATCCTCTATACTTATAGTCTTTAGTTGGATATATATATACTACAAATACTATACATATGCATATATAAAACCAACCATTCATAATTTATATTCTGTATTTATTTATTATTATTAGATAAAATCCATAATTAATATTTTTTATTGATGTATTATCAAATTAAATTTACATGATAACATAATGAAATACTTTTTTTTTTCTTTTCTAAATTAGGTTACTTCTATTATATCATACAGTCCAAAAGATTACAATCCTCATCCTCCAGAGTTGGCAAGCCAGTTTCGGAGGGAAATTTCATTTTCAAAACAACAAAACAGGCGCTGCCCTAGATGGGGAAACCAGCCCAAGAGAAGAGTACAAAGAGTCTAGAATATGCTGCCCATTGTGGGAAACCCGCCTTGTGCATTACATGTTTAAGACTAAACCAAAAAACTAGTAGTAGTGAAATAACATAAAATTGACTGGAATGAGAGAAGCACCCAAAAGTTAAGCAAATGGATTGCTATCATCCTTTTTTGGTGTCTGGAACGGCTCCTCCTCAATTCTGCACACATATTCAGACTCGTTGTCCTCCTGCTTGGATGCATGGGTTGTCGATGGAGGAAGAAGAACTGTGTGGGCATCAGGCGAATGGGAGGAAGCCGCGTGAGCCTTAGCATCGCGCTGGTGCCATCATCGTCCGAGCTTGAGCTGCCATGATCACTGTTTGAGGCCTGCTATACCAGCAAGGCCACCATATTGTGGGGGGAGAAGGGGGAGGTGGGAGAGATGGTGGAATTGCGACATATTTTCCTGGAGCGAAGATCGGAGCCAGAGGCTTCATAGGAAGATTCAAGGAAGTGGAGAGACAGGCGAGCAGCCAGATTAATGGGGTCTAGGATTTCCGGCTCTGTCCAGCCAACCAAGAGATTCACCGTCATGCCAGCAGAGGCAAAGATGGGAGGCTTGGAGGGAAGACCTCGTCCACCGCCTCTACGACACCGCATGCAGTGGTGTCTGAGCATGGCGGAGGAATAGGAGTGGGCCTGAGACAACTGAGGGAGCGCAGAGACGATTGAGGGATCAGAGGGGGAGATGAAGGCCAGAGTGAAGTGAGCTAAGGAGTAGGGAATCGAGCAATGGAACAAAGGCTCGGCGGAGGCACAAGGAGCATCTGCACGAAGCCAAAGGGAGAGCCGAATTCTGAATCTTGGAGCAGGGTTAGCATATTTAAGGGCCATGGAGGGCGGCGAAGGCATGACAGTTAGAGTAATGGATTATAGGACAAAGTTAATGGCAGAGAGCTGCGAGGACATCGATGGGGGACGTTCAAGGGTGGTGAGTAATTTCTCCATGCACTAGCATTTATGCTAAGTATGGTGGCCATGTGCATCTGCGTGATGAGGACATGTGTCCTGCATCCTCATGGCCATGTGCCGACGCTCTTTATTCCATGCAAACACCTGCATCCGGGGAACATAATTAAATACTTTATGATAAATTAACATTATATTTTTATACTGAATCCATAATTATGGTAATAAATGGAATAGATTGGGTTGAAAAAGAATCAACAACTTATAATATCATAAAAATTTAAAAAAAATTTGTTTTTGTCATGAAAAGCTGTAAAAATACAATACAAATTAATTTTGAGGTGTTGGTTATTGTAATAGATATTAATTATGATTAATTGACATTAATGATGGGAAATACATAATTATTATCCATCACCGTGGGGCTTTTCACCACGACCTCAACATTTGGGTTTCTAGAACTAAGCTTTTATTCTAAATAAAATAAAATAAAAATGATAATTATTTCTTATTTCAATAGTATATTCATTTTCATTAAAAATATATTAAAAATATGTAAATATACACTTTACTATTTTTGCATATATAATATTCATAAATAACTTAGATAACATGATTAGAAAGAAGAGAACCTGGGAGCTTGTGAGGTCCTTCAAGCATGCTCGACTAAATTTTCCAACCACCCAACTAGGAACAACCTATCTGGCTTCCTAGCTTGAGGGAACCTCCATAGGTTCCCTAGCCCTCCATGCCCAATCCTAGAACCACCACTCTTAGTGTGTCGAAATTAAGTTCTCAAATCACCTAATGATCGACACCTCTCTCAATCCCCGTTGAGAAAAAAAATCCCTTAGTGTCCCAACTTCATGTTTCTTCGTCTCCTCTCTCCACAATTACTCCCCTAAAACCCAATATGATAAATGGCCCCCAAAATTCCCCCTTCGAGATCCTCTCCCCATAAGACTCATCCTTCATGTGATATCCAAAATATTTTGCATCCATCATACCCTGTCTAACTCTATTTAATAAAACCCCGTCGTTATCATAAAATCTTGATCCCACTTACTCTCTTTCCTACTTTAGTGACCCTTATGTAAATGTCTTGGGTGTTTCCCTTCTTCCAATGTAAGACACAACACAACTGTACCAATAATAATAATTAATATGTAGTAAAATATTTTTGGAATCTAAGATTCTGTGATCCATCATATAAATTTGTAAAATTCTTTTAGTAATAATCACATAGTCCTGATGATGAACCACACTGGTTGGTTTGAAACGCGCCGACCATGTTCCATTGCATGTGATTATTACCGAAAGAATTTTACAAATGTAGTAAAATAATCATACAATTAATGATATAATCAAATTCAAAGAGTCATGTGGGGCCCAAATTAATTTAATATCAAATTTAACTTAATGTATGATCAAGCTGAAAGATAATTATAAGTTTGATCATTATTCAAGCCTAGGGCTAATCATAAGCTTAATCATTAATCAATCATCTAACATAATATACCATAGAATACTAGCGTATTTGTGGTGTGGGTATGTAGCTAGCATACACATACTTCATATGTATACTAATAAAATCAATAAAAAATTAACCAACAATCAATATTTTAGTGAGTAAGCTAATGACTAATCCTAACTTAAAAGGGTTAGGGAGTGGGCATTACATACACCCCTCCTCCAGAGAAATTCGTCTTGAAGTTAGAGTTAAGAGGATACACGTAGTTAGGGAATAATATGAAAATCAAACATAACAAATAGGGAAAAATAAGTAGCCATAATTAAGGAAAAATGCAAGAAGAATAACTTTCAATTTGGGCTTCACAATTAACCTATATCCACCCATCTTCCTAAACCTACTTATGCTCTCATGTTATTCTCCCTTTGCTGCAATACTATGGCATCGACTATACTGACCTAACCATTGCTAGAAACAAATTGACATTAGCATCAACTATAGTGACCTAACTGCCCTAACAAAGAATTGATAGCCATCATCCCATGTCCATGGGAGCGTGTTCATCATAGACTTCTCAAGACTCCAAGTTTGAAGGTTACACGGTGGGAAATGCCTCTATCCCTCCTTTAGAACTAGGGTCAACACCCTATCATAGACCACACTACAATGTTGGTTTTGAATGCTTGTCATTGAATTCTCCAATCAGGCAATCATGTTACCTGAAAACCTGCATCTCACCCAAGATTAGAACAATGCAAATGAATTAATACATATTAAAATAATACAATGTACATCATACCATTATGTTGTAGCCGCTACAACACCACCCAAAATTTTGGGTATATTTAAAATTTCGGGTTCCCCCTCTGCTCGCTTAGGCGTTAAAGTCTTCCACCCGACCTGCAATCAACTACATCCCGCGGACCTATCCCCAACCCCTCACGAGTTATCTCGCCATCATGATCAGATGTCGTTGTTGCAATCATGCCATATGTGGGAAGGATCATCTAACGTACGCACGAACATTCGTAACGCAGTCGTGCCATGTGGAATGAGATTGCCATACATACGTTTGAATGGAAACCTTTTGTTTTAACGATTAAAGGCCTCCTCGCCGTGGGCCATTAAGCATGTTGTTTGATTTCCTTCTCTTAAGCTTGTTAGTCTTATATGTTTTGTCTAGGGTCATCATTATCAAAGAATAATTATGATGTCGTAATGTTCCACACAGGTCGACCTCACGGGTGACAAACTCCTCAGTCGTGTCACGACATCAAGGGTAATAAAATTGGGCTCAAAGACAAAGCCAAGTTGTGAAACAAGGGAGGAGGAGGAGAAAGCGACCAGTACCGTTAAAGGAGGATAGTGTGATACATGGTGATCGAAGAGAACCTTCTATGTCACTGATGCAAAAAGCTTTCAACACTAGTGCGCACCAGATGCTTAAAGCGCTCCCTTGGAAATGTCTAGATCCTGCATAATACCATCTCAATGTCGATGGGCGCACGCAAAGAAACGTATTTCGCCACTTCGATGGGTCTAGTATAGCCCGGTGAACAAAGCGGACTCAGAAGTTTTCTCTAGATAATGACCATATCATTTGAGGCGTTCCCGTGTCAGGTAGCAGTGCAAAAGCACACATGTTGGTGTGGCAAGCCCAAGGCAGAGTTTTCAAATATGTGAGCGCATATTTCAGAAGCAACATTTATGAATCCTAAGCTACATGGTGTGCAATTATTATGCTGCAAGGAGTACAACGTGAAGCAAGGAAATGTCATTAAAACCCTAGTCTCCTTGCTCTTTCATATCCATAAAGATTGTCTATGTGAGACCACAAGAGATGGGGAACCTCAAATTGAACCCAAAAGGTCATGTTTAAACGCATACGCCTTTTGGTAGCTAGGCCCATGGATGTATCTGCACAGAGAGTCTCTGGAACCTCAAAGTAGAAAGGGTCAACATTAAAAGCGGTCATCATGCGTTTTGAGTAGCAGATTTCAACTCTCGACCTTGCAAAACAAAAACATTCATGTTATGAGATGGTGGCCGTGGCATAAAATATTGTTATCTAGTTGCGCTAGCAATCGGAGGAAAAGAAAATGTCATTAAAACTAAGGCACAAAAGGACAGAAACATATGGTTTTAATACCATATGAGATGCACGGATCATGGATCATATAAAGACACATTTCCAATAGGTTTAAAACCTGTTGAGCGGATATATTAATCAAATCATATGATGGCACTATGTGAAAAAAATTATGAGTGGGGGCACATCCATATACCCAAGACAAGGCGCCAACGTATGGTTTTACAATCATATAAGAGCGTGGATCAAAACTCTATCAAATACATTAATCGAGCTAAAATATTTCTTTGGTGGAGTTTGGACTGATGGTAAAACAACGTGAGCAGATATATTATGGTCGAAACTGATGTTTCAAACATGGCAGCGAATATTATAAAACACTATGGCGCATGTATGACCATTTGCAGTCATGTTTTAGAAGTGTAAGGCCACGTGAGATGGTGCGACCAAAATACACACACACGTTGCATGGAGTCAAACATCCTATGGCATGCTTCGATTTACGTTAAACGTTTGAGGCAGATGTATATGTACATGTTCAACGGTCCAAAGTCATTGCATGGAACCAACGTGCAACATTCACATTGCATGAACACAAACGTAAGGTGGATATATATATACTTGGTGGTCGAGTTTTCTTCAACTCATACATGGGCGGAGCGCATGACACGTTGCATGAGCGTGATAGTAGGTTTTTGACTTATGATAAATATTTAAGAGCGCATATACACAAACATCGGTCCAATTTCATAACTGAGACATAAATCAGAATCATACAAGTGAGCGCAAAAGGTTGATGGCGAAGGGTGTTGAGCAAGATATATACTTGGTGATCCATGATCTGCAAACATTTTTCGAGCGGCGCAAAACAATGTGGTTTTCAAGCCACGTAAAATTGGAGGAGTGAGAACACGCATACTGAAAAGGGAAAAGACGTTACAAATGGGCGACGAGCAATAAAGCATTGGGAGCAGATAGGTAATAGGTGGCCAACAGTTGCATTTACACGTGGAGCTAGGTCTTGTAACGGATCCACGATGGCAACATGATAAAAAGTATCGTGCTGTTCTAATCCAGCTGTAATGATGATCAGAAATACGCGTGCCCATTCTTTCCCATGCAAACATGTTCTGGTCTATGCCGGTTAACATCCTTTGACGATATTGCATTTAATACTGATCCTTCTATCCTAGATAAAGTAGTAGTTGCAAAAGAGCAACCCAGTGATTGTGACGAGATCGGCAAGGAGATGGTTCTCAAACTGAAATGTGCACCAGCAGAAATCGTTTATATCTAGAGTCTTGTAGCGGAGTTTGAACTCATTCCAGTGCATTGGCAGATGGGCGCAGGCATTTCAATGGGGTTTCAAACTGTGGTAAAAGTTGGAGCAAACATATATATATGGTGGTGCAATATATGGTCAAAAGACAGCAGAATTGACTATCTCACAGCAGTGATTTTAAAATAAAGTGCAAGGTTACGGCTTTGCTGGAAGAAATCGTGTTCTTTCCATCGTATTCTCGGAAGGCCAGCACACAAAAGCTAATTTTCGCCAGAACGCCCAGCTGTTTCCGACATTTAGAATGAAGTTTCCTCCTCGGAATTAAGATATTCGAGCAAAAGGGGGAACGATAGGAAAGACGCGCTGAACAAACTCAACCCAAATCGCATGGTTATTGAAAGGGTCGCAGGATCACAGAGATTAGACATCGCCCTGTTTGCGACTCAACCAGTTTTGCGACCCAGCGACCCCATCAGGTCGCACATTTTCTCAAGTCGTAGGGTCATAGAATGATCTGCCCGTGGAGAGCTGCAACTCAGCCAGTTTTGCGACCCAGCGACCCCATCAAGTCGCATGTTTGCTCAGGTCGCAGGGTCGCATAAGGACCTTCCCATGGAAAGTTGCGACCCAAGGAATTCTCTGACCCTGCGACCCCGTCAGAAAGCGCAGTTTCATGCACTGAAATCGGCTCCATAATGATCGTCCACGTGTTTTTTCATGCTGAGCTGGGTAGCGTGAATTCCTACTCCCCTCTCCATGCCGCGTTACACGGACGCAGCCTGCCCAATGCATGCTGCCATGCAGAAGCTAAAAGAATGTATTGCAGAGATGAATGCGGAGAAAAGGATAACGAAAATGCAGTTCTGGTATTGACAACTAGGATTTTGTTTTGTTTGTAAGCTGGTCTATCATGCTGTGTTGGTCAACCAGCAATGGCGAGGTTCACCATTGGGGAATCGATAAAGTTTTTGTCTAATGGGGAAGAACTTCCACAAGCTGTTGAAGCGAAAGGACAATGACGCAGGAGAACGAGGGAGGGTGTTGAATGAATTGAGGGCATCTTTTTCCAATGATCTTCGCACCTCAGATGGGTTGAAACATCAACAACATCGGTTTTGTGGCCCACGAGTGGCATTGTCTTTCAAGTTTCTTGTTGCAGTTGGAATCATCATGATAAACAAATTGTTACTTGGGAAGGTGGGGTTTAACTTTCCCATATTTCTCACACTAGTCCACTATGGACTAAGTTGGATCTTCATGGCATTCCCCAATGCAACATGTCTTCTGCCTACAGCACCTCCGGCCAAATCAACATCGTTTTCCTCTTTGATTGCTCTGGGAATGGTGACAGCATTTTATAATGGTCTTGCTAATGTTAGCCTAAATTTCGAAAGATTGCTGTCACTCCAACTATTGTGTTGACTGAATTTTGTTCTTGCGAAAGAGAGTTTCCTTCCAGAAGGCATTTTCATTGATATCTTTACCACGCAGTCATGAAGCACTTATTCAGCCACTTCTATCTCGACCCCTTGTGATGACAGTCTTGACCACACAGGGGTCCAAATTTATTGTGCTTCGCTCTTGCAAATTAATTAAAATTTCCTTTAGCATTATTATTGTTTCTATCATATGTGACCTACGTTATTTTGTTGCAGGAAGAACCTTTCGGTATGCACGAAGAGCCAGAGTTTTCCTCAGCAAACAAGGGAACCTTCTCAAAACAAGTCGCAAAGGTCTCCAGGTCGCTAAGTCTCACTCCCTGTCCAAAGCTCGACGGCGCGACCTAGCGACTAGGTCGCCAGGTCGCAAAACCTGGACAGGTCGCAGGTCACACATTTGCCCAGGTCGCGAGGTCGCAGATCTGCTGGAGTTCGCGAGGTCGCAAATCCCAATAGGTCGCAGGTCGCACATTCACCTGGGTCGCGAGGTCGCATATTTGCTGAGGTCGCAGGTCGCATATTCACTGAGGTCACAGGTCGCACATTGCCCCGGGTCGCAAGTCGCAGAGGTCGCCAGGTCGCAAAGTCGCACCCTTTGGTAAATGTTAGACAACGCGACGCAGCGACGCAGCGACTAGGTCGCAGGTCGCAACAACGGCTCAAGTCGCAGGTCACAGAAAAGACTGGGTCGCAAGGAAGCCCAACCGTCGGGAAGCTAAAAAGTCAGAGACCCCAGAAGGCAATCTTTGCCCTATAAATACTTCCTCCGGGAACTTGTACAGGGGCTTTTTCTTTTTGGAGACTCAAGAGCTACATTGCATTGTATTGAAAGATCATATTCTTAGGCATATGAATACGAATACTTGTTAAAACCCCTTTGTTGGATGATGTGTTTTGATGTGACAACACTGTGTGTATTCCTTGAACAGTTTCAGAACATCCTATGATTAATGAAACTGCATTTTTATTAACATCATTTATGCATCATGTTTATCTATGCTTGTGTTAATGATGTTTAGCTTTTATCGCTTTCTAAATGGATGTTAATACCTTTGTCTATTAGCATTTCGTTTCTCTTTCGGGAAGTAAAGAAATCTTTACCATTAAAACTCTTTCTTATGTGGTCGGATACATTACAAGAGCTCTTAAAACGTCTTTCGTGCTTGCATCTCTTCGGGCGTATGTGTTTTATTCATTCTCTTGCTACGCATAGTGTTGTAGACATGTCCCATGCATCAATCATGTATTTCGTATCCTATGAATAAGCGTGTGTCCGCAGGTTTAATCAGGTTCTTTTGAGACCAGAAGGGAAGGCGTCTTAAGCAGTAGCCGGACCCACAGCCCGGATGGGATCCCTACTCCAAACGGTTTAAGGTCTAATTGGGACTTTTTACCGGGGAGATCCCCTACTATTGGCCGGACAAATTTTCCCGTCAACAAATTTGGCGCTAGAAGGAGGGCCTGAACCTCCGACCAGCTGTTTAACGAAAAGGGGGGGCCAGATGACAAGCTGAGCCCTTAGAGCCTGCAATTAATCTCATATCTGTAATGGCTCGTTCCCAAATCATTCTCCCGAGATTTTTGTCGGAGTTCTATGAGCTTGGATACTACATCTCTGATGAACTTATGTATCACTTGTCCCAGTTAAAATTTGATGGTGAAAATGGGGTGTCCATAACCCAACACTGTTCAGATTTTTGTGACTTTGGTGAGTGCTATAAAATTGACGATGAGGGTTTGTTTTGTTTGCTTTTCTTCCTCACCCTCGAAATTCGCGCTAAGCAATGGTGCTGCACTTTGCCGGAATCTTCCATCCATTCATTTGAACAACTCCCCAGTGAATTACAACAAACTTTTCACAGGTATGATTTTCATAACGTTTTACTAAAGATAAATGACATCAGAATGGAACCTCAAGAATCTTTAGATGAGTTCTCTATCAGATTCGTTCATTATTGTTTTGAGTTCCCTGAAAAGGATGTCGATTGGAGGTTGTTAAGAGAACAGTTCGCGTATGCGATTCTCGTTTCCCTTGAACCATTTCAGTTAGCAACCCAACCTGAGCCTGGTGTTCCCTATGACAACCCGCAAGTCAATGGTTGTTCTGACCTTGAGTCTTTCACGTACCATGTCAAATCTGGACACCCCAGTCGCTCATTATCTCTTTTGGCTCATGAAACCTACCCCGAGCCCACTCTATGTCTCCCTGGACTTAGTCCTAAATCTGGTTCACATTCGAATTATGAATCAGATTCACATTCGGATGATTGAATCTCTAGTTCACATTCGGATTATGAATACAGTTCACCTTCGGATTATGAATATAGTTCTCGGGATCTAGAAGAGATTACGAATGCAGTTCCAGAAGAACAGATCCGGATGATGAATATGGTTCACATTCGGACGCTGAATGCGGTTCCCCTCCGTTATGAATCAATTCCTACCACGCATAAAGTTCGTTCCTTTCAAGGTACGCCGGATGCCGTGTGTCCTTTGAATGCGCGTGTTGAAGAAAGCCTTGCGGGGTTAACGCCCCTGCTGACTCGATCTTTTTGTTCATTGTTCCCTGGTTGTTTCTTGATCATACACCCGATAAAAATCTTTTCACATTTCCGAGTTTTACGTGCGTATTAGCGAAAAGTCACAAGCTGCATGGTGGTGCTGCAATCCGGGTCTAAGAAATGGTGAATCTTTTAAATCGTCTGTCCTCGGAGAATCTTTAGACAACCATGGGAGTGATTTCCTATCTGGGCAACTTCAAGATGTCCATGTTATCGATCCATCCCAGTTGGTAAACCCCAGGGAGCCTAACTTGCTAGGTACCGAACTTGACCAAACCGGTGGTTGCAACGATCACTCCTTATCTGAAAACATATTCAATCATATCGCTGACGACCGTCACTCAAATCTCTTTGTTGACCATACGAAGACACCTGAATTTGATGATTCGCGTTCGGAAGATTCAAGTACCCACCAGAAATTCGAAACGCTTCAGCTTCCGCTGACCGTTTCTGAAATGACAATTCCCCAGTACCATGCTCCTTCCAGCATAAACACGTCGAATTCACCCCATCCTGGAAAATCTGGAGAATCCGACATTTTGGATTATCAATCTGTCAGTGCGCAAACATTTGACCAAATTGATACAAAGCCCACTGACATCTTTCCAATCACTACAATTGATGATCACACCCATTCGCCTGTTTATCTCGCCAAGAAATCGACGTTGGGAAACCCCCCGCTCGAAGGTCTGGATTTTGTTCAAAACGGAAAGGAATTGCAGCCCCCACTAAAAGTGGGTTTGGATCCTCAAATCCTTGACCAAATCCAAGAGCAACCCCGAACTAGGGTTTTCGAAACTAGGGTTTCTACGCTTGGATGCGCATGCATCTATAATTCGCCTGGAACTTGCTTATTGTTTCCATTCCATAAAACTGATGATCCTCACTACCATAATGAGCATGCTGGTTTGCTCGACCAACCCCATTCAGTGAATGTGCTGGAAAATAGGACTTGGCTTACCCATCACCCCTCATATCCAGGATCGTCCATGAATGATTTTGTGTCATTTATCAATAATGTTGAGTTTCAAGAACATATTGCTGGTTATCAAGATGAGAATGGGATTCAGCTTGCGCAATCTGTTCTGGCATGTTCTATGGTAAGTATCTCTGATCATCTTGCCGTGGCACCTACTCCTCAGGTAAGTTTTGTTGCTACTGCACTTTTTTGGATACTAGCTTTGATCTTGATCATTGTTGTTCTTGCAGGTCAGGAACTAATGTGGTGGCTGCACTGGAAAACTGATTTTACATAGCCTCACTGCATCATTGGTTAAACTAGGTTTTAGGTGTAGGCTAGCTAGGACCAGTTAATAAATTTTGTTAGTTCAAAGTTTTAATTAGGTTTACTTACTAAATTTTTCTTCTTGATTTAAAAGTGTGTTTGTTGTTTTTGTTTACGATTAATATTTTAGGCATCATCATGTTACAAGTATTTTACTTTCCTTTCCTTTTCAGTTGCTTGTTGTTGCATAAATAATTACTGCTTGTATTGCGCCTCTTTCCCATCTACAACTGGTTAATCATTCTCCCACATGGCGTTGCATTTCATCTTGGGCCTCACCTATTACATTGCGTCGTATGCTCTCTCCCTCACATCATTTTTGTCATATCGCCTGCCACTTCACCAGCCCTCATTGCAACCCTATCACCTTGCAGTCTTGTTTTGCCCCGATTGCTGAAACAATAACCCCATTGTTTTGCGTGAGGTTGCAGTGGCTATCTCAAGAGGCAGCTTTCTCTTAGGACCAGTTATCAAATTCGCTTTCTCAACAAGATGCCTATGAGTCTAAACTTATTATCTAGGGAGATACGGCGCGGTTGCTTATAGTGAGGCCTAATCGATAAATGAGTTAGATGACCACTAAATTAGCCTAAGCCTTGTACTTGGCTTATAGTCTTGGACATCTTAATGATCTGTTTTGCACGCTTCACCTATTGTGGTAGATGGGATGTGAAGGTTCGGCACAAGGGCAAACCCAAATCAAGATATCTTTCAGTTTCTGTAACACGAGAAACAACCTCTCTTGCTCGTAAAATAAGTCGGGATCCCTCATCTGCCCATGAAAAATAAGTGCCATGAGCACATGAAAATAAGTGCCACGAGCACATGAAAATAAGTGCTGTAAGCACATGAAACAAATAAGGGTAAAGGATCGAGAAAGGCTTCCTGCGCAGAGAGGTAATGCAACGACTCTGCAGGGGTACTGACCAGGCTCGCTGGCAGCGGAGCAACGTTTGTGATTTCTTGAAGTGACTCGGCCGGGGTACTGTCCAGGCCTGCTGGCAACGGAGCAACACCAGAAGCTTACTTTTAAAATCTTGAGAATAATAAACCCAGTGCCTTTCTCTTCACATCATCATCAAGCTACTGGCGTCTGTGAGCTTTCTCTTTGATGTGTTTCTGATTAGCGGGACTTAGTTGAGGCACAAGGATTAGGCATACCTGTAAAGGGCAAAAGTAATACAAAGGGTACCCATGGAACTGGTTCAATATTCCCTTGCATCATTATCCGGACTCAGACTATTGTGGTGATACTGACAGAGATGCTGGATTCTACCAGTGGTTCGCCATTTGTTGTAGCCGCTAGAACACCACCCAAAATTTTGGGTATATTTAAAATTTCGGGTTCCCCCTCTGCTTGCTTAGGCGTTAAAGTCTTCCACCCGACCTGCAATCAACTACATCCCGCCGACCTATCCCCAACCCCTCATGAGTTATCTCGCCATCATGATCAGATGTCATTGTTGCAATCATGCCATATGTGGGAAGGATCATCTAACGTACGCTCGAACATTCGTAACTCAGTGGCGCCATGTGGAATGAGATTGCCATACATACGTTTGAATGGAAACCTTTTGTTTTAACGATTAAAGGCCTCCTCGCCGTGGGCTATTAATCATGTTGTTTGATTTCCTTCTCTTAAGCTTGTTAGTCTTATATGTTTTCTCTAGGGTCATCATTATCAAAGAATAATTATGATGTCGTAATGTTCCACACAGGTCGACCTCACGGGTGACAAACTCCTCAGTCGTGTCACGACATCAAGGGTAATAAAATTGGGCTCAAAGACAATGCCAAGTTGTGAAACAAGGGAGGAGGAGGAGAAAGCGACCAGTACCGTTAAAGGAGGATAGTGTGATACATGGTGATCGGAGAGAACCTTCTATGTCACTGATGCAAAAAGCTTTCTTCACTAGTGCGCACCAGATGCTTAAAGCGCTCCCTTGGAAATGTCCAGATCCTGCACCATCTCAATGTCGATGGGCGCACGCAAAGAAACGTATTTCGCCACTTCGATGGGTCTAGTATAGCCCGGTGAACAAAGCGGACTCAGAAGTTTTCTCTAGATAATGACCATCTCATTTGAGGCGTTCCCGTGCCAGGTAGCAGTGCGAAAGCACACATGTTGGTGTGGCAAGCCCAAGGCAGAGTTTTCAAATATGTGAGCGCATCTTTCAGAAGCAACATTTATGAATCCTAAGCTACATGGTGCACAATTATTAATGCTGCAAGGAGTACAACGTGAAGCAAGGAAATGGCATTAAAACCCTAGTCTCCTTGCTCTTTCATATCCATAAATATTGTCTATGTGAGACCACAAGAGATGGGGAACCTCAAATTGAACCCAAAAGGTCATGTTTAAACGCATACGCCTTTTGGTAGCTAGGCCCATGGATGTATCTGCACAGAGAGTCTCTGGAACCTCAAAGTAGAAAGGGTCAAAATTAAAAGCGGTCATCATGCGTTTTGAGTAGCAGATTTCAACTCTCGACCTTGCAAAACAAAAACATTCATGTTATGAGATGGTGGCCGTGGCATAAAAGATTGTTATCTAGTTGCGCTAGCAGTCTGAGGAAAAGAAAATGTCATTAAAACTAAGGCACAAAAGGACAGAAACATATGGTTTTAATACCATATGAGATGCACGGATCATGGATCATATAAAGACACATTTCCAATAGGTTTAAAACCTATTGAGCGTATATATTAATCAAATCATATGATGGCACTATGTGAAAAACTTTATGAGTGGGGGCACATCCATATACCCAAGACAAGGCGCCAACGTATGGTTTTACAATCATATAAGAGCGCGGATCAAAACTCTATCAAATACATCAATCGAGCTAGAATATTTCTTTGGTGGAGTTTGGACTGATGGTAAAACAACGTGAGCAGATATATTATGGTCGAAACTGATGTTTCAAACATGGCAATGAATATTATAAAACACTATGGCGCATGTATGACCATTTGCAGTCATGTTTTAGAAGTGTAAGGCCACGTGAGATGGTGCGACCAAAATACACACGCACGTTGCATGGAGTCAAACATCCTATGGCATGCTTCGATTTACGTTAAATGTTTGAGGCAGATGTATATGTACATGTTCAACGGTCCAAAGTCGTTGCATGGAACCAACGTGCAACATTCACATTGCATGAACACAAACGTAAGGTGGATATATATATACTTGGCGGTCGAGTTTTCTTCAACTCATACATGGGCGGAGCGCATGACACGTTGCATGAGCGTGATAGTAGGTTTTTGACTTATGATAAATATTTAAGAGCGCATATACACAAACAGCAGTCCAATTTCATAACTGAGACATAAATCAGAATTATACAAGTGAGCGCGAAAGGTTGATGGCGAAGGGTGTTGAGCAAGATATATACTTGGTGATCCATGATCTGCAAACATATTTCGAGCGGCGCAAAACAATATGGTTTTCAAGCCACGTAAAATCGGAGGAGCGAGAACACACATACTGAAAAGGGAAAAGACGTTACAAATGGGTGCCGAGCAATAAAGCATTGGGAGCAGATAGGTAATAGGTGGCCAACAGTTGCATTTACACGTGGAGCTAGGCCTTGTAACGAATCCACGATGGCAACATGATAAAAACTATCGTGTTGTTCTAATCCAGCTGTAATGATGATCAGAAATACGCGTGCCCATTCTTTCCCATGCAGACATGTTCTGGTCTACGCCGGTTAACATCCTTTGACGATATTGCATTTAATACTGATCCTTCTATCCTAGATAAAGCAGTATTTGCAAAAGAGCAACCCAGTGATTGTGACGAGATCGGCAAGGAGATGGTTCTCAAATTGAAATGCGCACCAGCAGAAATCATTTATATCTAGAGTCTTGTAGCGGAGTTTGAACTCATTCCAGCGCATTGGCAGATGGGCGCAGGCATTTCAACAAGTTTTCAAACTGTGGTAAAAGTTGGAGCAAACATATATATAGAGTGGTGCAATATATGGTCAAAAGACAGCAGAATTGACTATCTACAGCGGTGATTTTAAAAAAAGTGCAAGGTTACGGCTTTGCTGGAAGAAATCGTGTTCTTTACATTGTATTCTTTGAAGGCCAGCACGCAAAAGCTAATTGTTGCTAGAACGCCCAGCTGTTTCTGACATTTAGAATGAAGTTTCCTCCTCGGCATTAAGATATTCGAGCAAAAGGGGAACGATAGGAAAGACGCGCTGAACAAACTCAACCCAAATTGCATGGTTATTGGAAGGGTCGCAGGATCACAGAGATTAGAGATCGCCCTGTTTGTGACTCAACCAGTTTTGCGACCCAGCGACCCCATCAGGTCGCACGTTTGCTCAAGTCGCAGGGTCGTAGAATGATCTGCCCGTGGAGAGCTGCGACTCAGCCAGTTTTGCGACCCAGCGACCCCATCAAGTCGCATGTTTTCTCAGGTCGCAGGGTCGCAGAAGGACCTTCCCATGGAAAGTTGCGACCCGAGGAATTCTCCGACCCTGCGACCCCGTCAGAAAACACAGTTTCATGCACTAAAATCGGCTCCATAATGATCGTCCACGTGTTTGTTCATGTTGAGATGGGTAGCGTGAATTCCTACTCCCCTCTCCATGCCGCGTTACACGGACGCAGCCTGCCCAATGCATGCTGCCATGCAGAAGCTAAAAGAATGTATTGCAGAGATGAATGTTGAGAAAAGGATAACGAAAATGCAGTTCTGGTATTGACAACTAGGATTTTGTTTTGTTTGTAAGATGTTTTACCATGCTGTGTTGGTCAACCAGCAATGGTGAGGTTCACCATTGGGGAATCGATAAAGTTTTATCTAATGGGGAAGAACTTCCACAAGCTGTTGAAGCGAAAGGACAATGACGCAGGAGAATGAGGGAGGGTGTTGAATGAATTGAGGGCATCTTTTTCCAATGATCTTCGCACCTCAAATGGGTTGAAACATCAACAACATCGGTTTTGTGGCCCACGAGTGGCATTGTCTTTCAACTTTCTTGCTGCAGTTGGAATCATCATGATAAACAAATTGTTACTTGGGAAGGTGGGGTTTAACTTTCCCATATTTCTCACACTAGTCCACTATGGACTAAGTTGGATCTTCATGGCATTCCTCAATGCAACATGTCTTTTGCCTACAGCACCTCCGGCCAAATCAACATTGTTTTCCTCTTTGATTTCTCTGGGAATGGTTACGGAATTTTCTAATGGTCTTGCTAATGTTAGCTTAAAATTCAACAGATTGTTGTCACTCCAACTATTGTGTTGACTGAATTTCTGTTCTTGGGAAAGAGAGTTTCCTTCCAGTAGGCACTTTCATTGATATCTTTACCACGCAGTCATGAAGCATGTATTCGGCCACTTCTATCTCGACCCCTTGTGATGACAAAGTCTTGACCACACAGGAGTCTAAATTTATTGTGCTTCGCTCTTGCAAATTAATTAAAATTCCTTTAGCATTATTATTGTTTCAATCATGGAGATATGTGACCTACGTTATTTTGTTGTAGGAAGAAACTTTCAGTCTGCACAAAGAGCCAGAGTTTTCCTCAGCAAACAAGGGGACCTTCTCAAAACAAGTCGCAGAGGTCGCCAGGTTGCTAAGTCGCACTCCCTGTCAAAAGCTTGACGGCGCGACCTAGCGACCCAGCGACTAGGTCGCAAGGTCGCAAAACCTGGACAGGTCGCAGGTCGCACATTTTCCCAGGTCGCGAGGTCGCAAATCCCAATAGGTCGCAGGTCGCACATTCACCCGGGTCGCGAGGTCGCAGGTCGCAGGTTGCACATTGCCCCGGGTCACAAGTCGCAGAGTTCGCCAGGTCGCAAAGTCGCGCCCTTTGGTAAATGCTCGACGGCGCGACCCAACGACCCGGCCGGCCCAGGTCGCGGTCGCGGCAACGACTCAAGTCGTGAGTCACGGGCGGGTTCGAAGACGGGCGCGGGGCGAAAAGTCGGAGACCCCGAAAGGCGGAGGCTGCCCTGTCGTACTCCTCCCGGGAACTTGTACGAGGGCTTTTCTTTTTGGAGACTCAAGAGCTACGTTGCATTGTATTGAAGGATCATATTCTTAAACATATGAATATGAATACTTGTTAAAACCCCTTTTTCGGATGATGTGTTTGCTGGGACAGCACTGTGTGTATTCCTTGAATAGTTTCAGAACATCTTATCATTAATGAAACTGCATTTTCAATAACATCATTTATGCATCATGTTTATCTATGCTTGTGTTGATGATGTTCATTTTTATCGCTTTCTAAATGGATGTTAATACCTTTGTCTATTAGCATTTCGTTTTATCTTTCAGGAAGTAAAGGGGATCTTGCCATTAAGAACTATTTCTTCTATGGTTAGATACCTTACAAGCATAACCCCCAAAGACGTGCCGTTAACTGCATCTCTTCGGGCGTATATGTTTTATTTATTCTCTTGCTACGCATAGTGTTGTGGACGTGTTCAATGCATCAATCATGTATTTTGTATCCTATGAATAAGTGTGTGCCCGCAGATTCAATCAGGTTCTTTTGAGACCGGAAGGGAAAGCGTCTTAAGCGGTAGCCGGACCCACACCCCGGACGGGATCCCTACTCCAAACGGTTTAAGGTCTAATTGGGACTTTCTACCGGGGAGATCCCCTACTGTTGGCCGGACAAATTTTCCCGTCAACAGAATTGGCGCTAGAAGGAGGGCTTGAACCTCCGACCAGATGTTTAACGAAAAGGGGGGGGGCAGATGACAAGCTGAGCCCTTAGAGCCTGCAGTTAATCTCATATCTGTAATGGCTCGTTCCCAAATCATTCTCCCGAGATGTTTGTCGGAGTTTTATGAGCCTAGATACTTCATCCCCGATAAACTTATGTATCACTTGTCCCAGTTAAAATTTGATGGTGAAAATGGGGTACCCATAACCCAACACCTTTTAGATTTCGACGACTTTGGTGAGTGCTACGAAATTGAAAATGAAGGTTTCATTTGTTTGCTTTTCTTCCTCACTCTCGAAGGTCGCGCCAAGCAATGGTGCTGCACTTTGCTGGACTCTTCCATCCACTCATTTGAACAACTCGCCAGTGAATTACAACAAGCTTTTCACAGGTATGATTTTCATAACGTTTTACTAAAGATAAATGACATCAGAATGGAACCTCAGGAATCTTTAGATGAGTTCTCTATCAGATTCGTTCATTATTGTTTTGAGTTCCCTGAAAAGGATGGCGATTGGAGGTTGTTAAGAGAACAGTTCGCGTATGCAATTCTCGTTTCCCTTGAACCATTTCAGTTAGCAACCCGACCTGAGCCTAGTGTCCCTATGACAACCCGTAGGTCAACGATCGTTCTGACTTTGAGTCTTTCACGTACAATGTCGAATCTGAACACCCCAGTGGCTCATTATCTCTTTTGGCTCATGAAACATACCCCGAGCCCACTGGATGTCTCCCTCGGCTTAGTCCTAAATTTGGTTCACATTCGAATTATGAATCAGATTCACATTCGGATGATGAATCTGGTTCATATTCAGATTATGAATCTGGTTCACCTTCGGATTATGAATCTAGTTCATATTTGGATTACGAATCTGGTTCAGATTCGGATGAAGAATATGGTTCACATTCGGACTATGAATCTGGTTCACATACGAATTATGAATCGACTCCTACCTTGCATAAAGTTGATTCCCTTTCAAGGTCTGCCAGATCTTTGTGTCCTTTGAATGCACGTGTTGAAAAGCCTTGTAGGGTTAACGCCCCTGCGACTCAATCTTTTCGTTCATTGTTCCCTAGTTTGTTTCTTGATCCCACCACACCAGTAAATTTGTCTAGACATTCAGAGTTTTCTTATACTGGTATTGGCGAAAATCATAAGCACGCAGGTGGTGTTTCACAATCACAGTCTAAAATCGATGAATCTTTTAAATCTGACCTGTCTCACTCGGAATCTTTAGACAACCATGGGAGTGATTTCCTATGTGGGCAACTTCAAGATGTCCCTGTTATTGATCCATCCCAGTTGGTAAACCCCAGGGAGCCTAACTTGCCAGGTACCAAACTTAACCAAACCGATGGTTGCAGCGATCACTCCTTATCTAAAAACATATTCAATCATACCGTTGACGACCGTCACTCAAATCTCTTTGCTGACCATACAAAGACACCTGAATTTGATGATTCGCGTTCCGAAGATTCAAGTACCCACCAGAAATTCGAAACGCTTCAGCTTCTGCCGACCGTTTCTGAAATGACAATTCCCCAATACCATGCTCCTTCCAACATAAACACGTCGAATTCACCCCATCCTGGAAAATCTGGAGAATCTGACATTTTGGATTATCAATCTGTCAGTGCGCAAACATTTGACCAAATTGATACAAAGCCCACTGACATATTTCCAATCACTACAATTGATGATCACACCCATTCGCTTGTTTATCTCGCCAAGCAATCGACGTTGGGAAACCCCCCGCTTGAAGGTCTAGATTTTGTTCAAAACGGAAAGGAATTGCAGCCCCCACTAAAAGTGGGTTCAGATCCTCAAATCTTTGACCAAATCCAAGAACAACCCCGAACTAGGGTTTTCGGAACTAGGGTTTCTACACTTGGATGCACATGCATCTATAATTCGCCTGGAACTTGCTTATTGTTTCCATTCCATAAAATTGATGATCCTCACTACCATAATGAGCATGCTGGTTCGTTTGACCAACCCCATCTAGTGAATGTGCTTGCAAATAGGAATTGGCTTACCCATCACCCCTCAGATCCAGGATCGTGCGTGAATGATTTTGTGTCATTTATAAATAATGTTGAGTTTCAAGAACAGATTGTTGTGTATCAAGATGAGAGTGGGATTCAGCTTGCACAATCTGTTCTGGCATGTTTTTTGGTAAGTATCTATGATCATCTTGACGCTGCACCTACTCCTCATGTAAGTTTTGTTGATGTTGCACTTTTTTGGATACTAGCTCTGATCCTGATCATTATTGTTCTTGCAGGTCAGGAACTAATGCGGTGGCTGCACTGGAAAGCTGATTTTACATAACCCCACTGCATCATTGGTTAAACTAGGGATTAGGTGTAGGCTAGCTAGGACCTGTTAATAAAATTTTAGTTCGAATTTAATTAGGTTTACTTGCCAAATTTTTACTTTATGATTTAAAATCGTGTTTGCTATTTTTGTTTACGATTAATGTTTTAGGTATCATCATGTTACAAGTATTTTCTTTCATGTCCTTTTCAGTTGCTTGTTGTTGCATAAATAATCATTGCTTGTATTGCACCTCTATGCCACCTACAACTGGTTGATCATTCTCGCACATGGCATTGCATCGCATCTTGAGCCTCGCCTTTTACATTGCGTTGTATTCTCTCTTCCTCACATCAGTTCTGTCATGTCGCCTGCCACTGCACGAGCCCTCATTACAACCCTATCACCTTGAAGTATTGTTTTGCCCCTATTGCTAAAGCAGTAACTCCATTGTTTTGGCGTGAAGTGGTGGTGGCTATCTCAAGAGGCAGCTTTCTCTTAGGACGAGCCATTGAAGTCACTTTCTCAACAGGATGCCTATGAGTCTAAACTCATTTAGCTAGGGAGATACGAGCCGGTTGCTTATGGTAGACCTAATGAGTTCGAATGACCCCTACCCGGAGCCTAAGCCTTGTGCCCAGCATAGTCTTGGACATCTTAATGATCTGTTTTGCTCGTTTCACCTCTTGTGGTAGATGGGATGTGAAGGTTCGGCACAAGGGCAAACCCAAATCAGGATATCTTTCAGTTTCTGTGACACGAGAAACAACCTCTCTTGCTCGTAAAATAAGTTGGGATCCCTCATCCGCCCATGAAAAATAAGTGCCATGAGCACATGAAAATAAGTGCCACGAGCACATGAAAATAAGTGCTGTAAGCACATGAAACAAATAAGGGTAAAGGATCGAGAAAGGCTTCTTGCGCAGAGAGGTAATGCAACGACTCCGCCGGGGTACTGACCAGGCTCGCTGGCAGCGGAGCAACGTTTGTGATTTCTTGAAGTGACTCCGCCGGGGTACTGTCCAGGCCTGCTGGCAGCGGAGCAACACCAGAAGCTTACTTTAAAAACCCCGAGAATAATAAACCCAGTGCCTTGCTCTTCACATCATCATGAAGCTACTGGCATCTGTGAGCTTTCTCTTTGATGTGTTTCTGATTAGCGGGACTTAGTTGAGGCACAAGGATTAGGCATACCTGTAAAGGGCCAAAGTAATACAAAGGGTACCCACAGAATTGGTTCAATATTCCCTTGCATCATTATCCGGACTCAGACTATTGTGGTGATATTGACAGAGATGCTGGATTCTACCAGTGGTTCGCCATTTGTTGTAGCTGCGACAACACCACCCAAAATTTTGGGTATATTTAAAATTTCAGGTTCCCCCTCTGCTCGCTTAGGCGTTAAAGTCTTCCACCCGACCTGCAATCAACTACATCCCGCCGACCTATCCCCAACCCCTCACGAGTTATCTCACCATCATGATCAGATGTCGTTGTTGCAATCATGCCATATGTGGGGAGGATCATCTAACGTATGCTCGAACATTCGTAACGCAGTCGCGCCATGTGGAATGAGATTGCCATACATACGTTTGAATGGAAATCTTTTGTTTTAACGATTAAAGGCCTCCTCGCCGTGGGCCATTAACCATGTTGTTTGATTTCCTTCTCTTAAGCTTGTTAGTCTTATATGTTTTGTCTAGGGTCATCATTATCAAAGAATAATTATGATGTCGTAATGTTCCACACAGGTCGACCTCACGGGCAACAAACTCCTCAGTCATGTCGCGACATCAAGGGTAATAAAATTGGGCTCAAAGACAAAGCCAAGTTGTGAAACAAGGGAGGAGGAGGAGAAAGCGACCAGTACCGTTAAAGGAGGATAGTGTGATACATGATCATCGGAGAGAACCTTCTATGTCACTGATGCAAAAAGCTTTCTTCACTAGTGCGCACCAGATGCTTAAAGCGCTCCCTTGGAAATGTCCAGATCTTGCATAATACCATCTCAATGTCGATGGGTGCACGCAAAGAAACGTATTTCGCCACTTCGATGAGTCTAGTATAGCCCGATGAACAAAGCAGACTCAGAAGTTTTCTCTAGATAATGACCATCTCATTTGAGGCGTTCCCGTGCCAGGTAGCAGTGCGAAAGCACACATGTTGGTGTGGCAAGCCCAAGGCAGAGTTTTCAAATATGTGAGCGCATCTTTCGAAAGCAACATTTATGAATCCTAAGCTACATGGTGCGCAATTATTAATGTTGCAAGGAGTACAACGTGAAGCAAGGAAATGGCATTAAAACCCTAGTCTCCTTGCTCTTTCATATCCATAAAGATTGTCTATGTGAGACCACAAGAGATGGGGAACCTCAAATTGAACCCAAAAGTTCATGTTTAAATGCACACACCTTTTGGTAGCTAGGCCCATGGATGTATCTGCACAGAGAGTCTCTGGAACCTCAAAGTAGAAAGGGTCAACATTAAAAGCGGTCATCATGCGTTTTGAGTAGCAGATTTCAACTCTCGACGTTGCAAAACAAAAACATTCATGTTATGAGATGGTGGTCGTGGCATAAAATATTGTTATCTAGTTGCGCTAGCAATCGGAGGAAAAGCAAATGTCATTAAAACTAAGGCACAAAAGGACAGAAACATATGGTTTTAATACCATATGAGATGCACGGATCATGGATCATATAAAGACACATTTCCAATAGGTTTAAAACCTGTTGAGCAGATATATTAATCAAATCATATGATGGCACTATGTGAAAAACTTTATGAGTGGGGGCACATCCATATACCCAAGACAAGGCGCCAACGTATGGTTTTACAATCATATAAGAGCGCGGATCAAAACTCTATCAAATACATTAATCGAGCTAAAATATTTCTTTGGTGGAGTTTGGACTGATGGTAAAACAACGTGAGAAGATATATTATGGTCGAAATTGATGTTTCAAACATGGCAGCAAATATTATAAAACACTATGGCGCATGTATGACCATTTGCAGTCATGTTTTAGAAGTGTAAGGCCACGTGAGATGGTGCGACCAAAATACACACGCACGTTGCATGGAGTCAAACATCCTATGGCATGCTTCGATTTACGTTAAACGTTTGAGGCAGATGTATATGTACGTGTTCAACGGTCCAAAGTCGTTGCATGGAACCAACGTGCAACATTCACATTGCATGAACACAAACGTAAGGTGGATATATATATACTTGGCGGTCGAGTTTTCTTCAACTCATACATGGGCGGAGCGCATGACACGTTGCATGAGCGTGATAGTAGGTTTTTGACTTATGATAAATATTTAAGAGCACATATACACAAACATCGGTCCAATTTCATAACTGAGACATAAATCATAATTATACAAGTGAGCGCAAAAGGTTGATGGCGAAGGGTGTTGAACAAGATATATACTTGGTGATCCATGATCTGCAAACATTTTTCGAGCGGCGCAAAACAATGTGGTTTTCAAGCCACGTAAAATTGGAGGAGTGAGAACACGCATACTGAAAAGGGAAAAGACGTTACAAATGGGCGCCGAGCAATAAAGCATTGGGAGCAGATAGGTAATAGGCGGCCAACAGTTGCATTTACACGTGGAGCTAGGTCTTGTAACGGATCCACGATGGCAACATGATAAAAACTATCGTGCTGTTCTAATCCAGCTGTAATGATGATCATAAATACGCGTGCCCATTCTTTCCCATGCAGACATGTTCTGGTCTATGCCGGTTAACATCCTTTGACGATATTGCATTTAATACTGATCCTTCTATCCTAGATAAAGCAATAGTTGCAAAAGAGAAACCCAGTGATTGTGACGAGATCGGCAAGGAGATGGTTCTCAAACTGAAATGTGCACCAGCAGAAATTGTTTATATCTAGAGTCTTGTAGCGGAGTTTGAACTCATTCCAGCGCATTGGCAGATGGGCGTAGGCATTTCAACGGGGTTTCAAACTATGGTAAAAGTTGGAACAAACATATATATACGGTGGTGCAATATATGGTCAAAAGACAGTAGAATTGACTATCTCACAACAATGATTTTAAAATAAAGTGCAAGGTTATGGCTTTGCCGGAAGAAATCGTGTTCTTTCAATCGTATTCTCGGAAGGCCAGCACGCAAAAGCTAATTGTTGCCAGAACGCCCAGCTCTTTCCAACATTTAGAATGAAGTTTCCTCCTCGGCATTAAGATATTCGAGCAAAAGGGGGAATGATAGGAAAGACGCGCTGAACAAACTCAACCCAAATCGCATGGTTATTGAAAGGGTCGCAGGATCACAGAGATTAGACATCGCCCTGTTTGCGACTCAACCAGTTTTGCGACCCAGCGACCCCATCAGGTCGCACGTTTTCTCAAGTCGCAGGGTCACAGAATGATCTGCCCGTCGAGAGCTACGACTCAGCCAGTTTTGTGACCCAGCGACCCCATCAAGTCGCATGTTTACTCAGGTCGCAGGGTCGCAGAAGGACCTTCCCATGGAAAGTTGCGACCCAAGGAATTCTCCGACCCTGCGACCCCATCAGAAAGCGCAGTTTCATGCACTGAAATCGGCTCCATAATGATCGTCCACGTGTTTGTTCATGCTGAGCTGGGTAGCGTGAATTCCTACTCCCCTCTCCATGCCGCGTTACACGGACGCAGCCTGCCGAATGCATGCTGCCATGCAGAAGCTAAAATAATGCATTGCAGAGATGAATGCGGAGAAAAGGATAACGAAAATGCAGTTCTGGTATTGAAAACTAGGATTTTGTTTTGTTTGTAAGCTGGTCTATCATGCTGTGTTGGTCAACCAGAAATGGCGAGGTTCACCATTGGGGAATCGATAAAGTTTTTGTCTAATGGGGAAGAACTTCCACAAGCTGTTGAAGCGAAAGGACAATGACGCAGGAGAACGAGGGAGGGTGTTGAATGAATTGAGGGCATCTTTTTCCAATGATCTTCGCACCTCAGATGGGTTGAAACATCAACAACATCGGTTTTGTGGCCCACGAGTGGCATTGTCTTTCAAGTTTCTTGTTGCAGTTGGAATCATCATGATAAACAAATTTTTACTTGGGAAGGTGGGGTTTAACTTTCCCATATTTCTCACACTAGTCCACTATGGAATAAGTTGGATCTTCATGGCATTCCCCAACGCAACATGTCTTCTGCCTATAGCACCTTCGGCCAAATCAACATCGTTTTCCTCTTTGATTGCTCTGGGAATGGTTACGACATTTTCTAATGGTCTTGCTAATGTTAGCCTAAATTTCAAAAGATTGCTGTCACTCCAACTATTGTGTTGACTGAATTTCTGTTCTTGGGAAAGAGAGTTTCCTTCCAGAAGGCACTTTCATTGATATCTTTACCACGCAGTCATGAAGCACTTATTCAGCCACTTCTATCTCGACCCCTTGTGATGACAGTCTTGACCACACAGGGGTCTAAATTTATTGTGCTTCGCTCTTGCAAATTAATTAAAATTGCCTTTAGCATTATTATTGTTTCAATCATATGTGACCTACGTTATTTTGTTACAGGAAGAACCTTTCGGTCTGCACGAAGAGCCAGAGTTTTCCTCAGCAAACAAGGGGACCTTCTCAAAACAAGTCGCAGAGGTCGCCAGGTCTTTAAGTCGCACTCCCTGTCCAAAGCTCGACGGTGCGACCTAGCGACCCAGCGACTAGGTCGCAAGGTCGCAAAACCTGGACAGGTCGCAAGTCGCACATTTGCCCAGGTCGCGAGGTCGCAGATCTGCTGGAGGTCGCGAGGTCGCAAATCCTAATAGGTCGCAGGTCGCACATTCACCTAGGTCGCGAGGTCGCATATTTGCTGAGGTCGCAGGTCGCATATTTACTGAGGTCGCAGGTCGCACATTTCCCAGGGTCGCAAGTCGCAGAGGTCGCTAGGTCGCAAAGTCGCACCCTTTGGTAAATGCTCTACGGCGTGACCCAGTGACCCAGCGACTAGGTCGCAGGTCGCAACAACGGCTCAAGTTGTAGGTCACAGAAAAGACTGGGTCGCAAGGAAGCCGAACCGTCGGGAAGCTGAAAAGTCAGAGACCCCAGAAGGCAAGCTTTTCCCTATAAATACTTCCTCCGGGAACTTGTACAGGGGCTTTTTCTTTTTGGAGACTCAAGAGCTACATTGCATTGTATTGAAAGATCATATTCTTAGGCATATGAATACGAATACTTGTTAAAACCCCTTTGTCGGATGATGTGTTTTGCTGTGACAACACTGTGTGTATTCCTTGAACAGTTTCAGAACATCCTATGATTAATGAAACTGCATTTTCAATAACATCATTTATGCATCATGTTTATCTATGCTTGTGTTAATGATGTTCAGTTTTTATCGCTTTCTAAATGGATGTTAATACCTTTGTCTATTATCATTTCGTTTTATCTTTCAGGAAGTAAAGGGAAATCTTGCCATTAAGAACTATTTCTTATGTGGTCAGATACATTACAAGAATAACCCCAAAGACGTGCTGTTAACTGCATCTCTTCGGGCGTATATGTTTTATTTATTCTCTTGCTACGCATAGTGTTGTGGACATGTTCAATGCATCAATCATGTATTTCGTATCCTATGAATAAGTGTGTGCCCGCAGGTTCAATCAGGTTCTTTTGAGACTGGAAGGGAAGGCGTCTTAAGTAGTAGCCGGACCCACACCCCGGACGGGATCCCTACTCCAAACGGTTCAAGGTCTAATTGGGACTTTCTACCGGGGAGATCCCTTACTGTTGGCCGGACATATTTTCCCGTCAACACATTACTTATTCAATGTCTCAACATCAATAAGTTATTGGTATGGTTCTATGGCTATCACATAACCCCCTTTCAAATCTACAAGTTAGATTTCATCCATGAATATGCATAACAATATATGTATATAGACATGTGATCCTAATCATCATTTATTGGACCCAATATCCATGTACCAAAATATTGGACCCAATATCCATTTCCATGATGGAAGTAAATTATACATCTATCTTAACAACATAAACATAATTTATCTAGTGTTTTATATAAATGAGTCCACTTGTCCATAATTCGAAATGTAACAATATTGCATAGCATTCATAAATAATACATCATGAAAATACAAATAGAGCCTCAATATAAGGAGTTTCCTAAGTCTAAAGGGGGCATCACATGTGGTTGAAAACATTGAGGGGTAGTCTTGACGTAAAGTCTCTGCATCCTCCTAAGTAGTAGACCTTAGGCTATATTTTTTCCACTGGACTTTAATATGGTCCACCAAACAATGTATGCAATGTTGAACTAAACTGTCTAATATACGCAATGGTACAAACATAATGGTTCCCATGCCCGAGACTTAATATTCCCTCCAATTAAGTTTGTGAGATTGATCAACAATATAATATCATAGAGAAAAAACATGAAAAACATCATGAGTTTTATGTGAGTGGGATGGAATTACAAGATGATAGGCTAATGGTCCAATTTTCTCTTTGATCTTAAAATATCCTATAAATCAAGTGTGAAAATTTCTGAATCTAAACTAGAAATCCTATTGCAGTAAATCTGATTTACTTCTCCTACTTGTTTTCTTTGATTAACAAGTTATTTTTATAATAATTTAGGAAAAAATTAAAGTAAATAAACTACAGCCTACACAATTATAGAGACCAAGTGCTGAAAAATAAGTAAAGCACACATAAAAGGGACATAGATTTTTCGGACAAATTTCCCCAGAAAAACCCAATGCGAGAAAACCAGTGGAACAATTATGAGGGTTTATATTATTAAGCATCAATATTCTGAGTACATCTAGGGTGCCAAAAAAAGGCTCACCCAACAGAGAAAATCTCGACGAAAAAAGATAAAATTGTGAGTTTTACCTCACACTGCAAGTCCTGATTGATCCAGATCAAACACTGGTGAAACCCCAGCTGCCTTTGCGCAGTCTCTACGCTGCCACTGCATTAAGCCTGCATGGGCCTGGCTAATGGATTGCGTCACCCTTCCTCTGCATTGATCAGCCTCTCTAGAAATCGAGTTTTAGCCCTGCCAGCTTAGAAACCCCGATCTTTTGCTGATTCTGGACTATCCCTTGGTGGTTATGCACTGCCCCTACATGGGCCTGCGTCACCCTCTCTGGGGTTTGTGTCACCCTATATGGGTGGCTGGGCTACCTCCTCTACATCTTTGCTGCCCTTGCTCTGATATGTACTCTTGGTCCTCCGACCAATTACTGAATTTTCCCCTCACTACTTGTCTGAATCACTCATATCTGATCTTTGTCTGAGCATTGCTCCGTCAGAAGAGTTTTATCTCTTAGATTCACTGTGTGTGTTCTCCAACTGACCCTAAGCCTTAAATACTTTTCCAGTTGAAAAATCAATGACCGTGATCTAATCGATAATCGAAAACTAAGATTAGAAAAGACTTGATCCTTGTCACTTAGAACATTCTCACCCACATGTTTAAATTAATTCACTTTAATTATTTAATTTCCCTAAGTTTAAACTTAGGGTCTCCATTAAAATAATTAATTATTTGAATAACTTAGGCTCCGGGTGGAATTTCTCCAAACGATTTCTGGGTCTTGGAGATATCATGTGTCCTAACCCTTCCACAATGTTTTGGAGCTAGAGCACATCTGATGCTACCCCAAAAATCAACGTCAATGTGAGAACTTCGTACCTTTTCCAAACCTAATGGTACACTTGCTAGGTTAGACATGAATAAAAACTTGATCCCCAACCTCATAACTTTGATCGGTCTTATGCGTATCAACATAAATCTTATGTCTATATCGAGCTTCGTTTAACCTTTGTCGAATATGAATCACTTGTTGTTTGTGAAATCCCCTGGTTAATATTTTCTCTCCTTGTAAATAATTGTAATTAATTAAATGTCTCAGAGAGGGACACATATTCCATTGCTTGAGGGAGATTGTTTTAGGATTTGGTTATTTTAATGGCACACATGGGTTGGATGAAATGGTCTTAAATGATCTGACTGTGCAATAAGTTTAACCAATAAGAAAAGGACAAGCCCATGTGTCCTTAACCTCCAACAGTAAGCAAGAAAGGAAAAAAAACATTCAAGTTTGTAATGATTTGCATTGTCCAAGGTATGGGTTGCATGGAACCTCGGGAGGAGGCATATGGTTGGTTGTTGAACAGGCAAGGAAAATTATATGAGGGGACCTTCAAAGGGGGACACACAGAGAAAATATCACTTGCGTAATGGCAACTGCAGAAAGAGGAAGGAAAAAAAACACAGAGAAGGAGCATTGAGAATAACTGTGGAAGACTGCAGAGAAAGAAGCATCTCAAATTGTTGTTGCTAAGCACTAGAGAGAAGTTAAACACCAGTTGAGGAACCCTCTGAGAGAGGCTTTCTAGCCGAAGTATTACAAAGAGTAGTGGATTTCGTCTAAGGTTGAATAACCCACTAGGAGCTCGTGGATTGATGAACTTATTGGAAAAGGGAGAGCCACTCAAGTGCTTGTGAGGGCTGAAGAACCACTAGGAGTTGCCTTGGGGCTGAAGCTTTGGTGCTTGAATCATTTATGAAACACCTGGAGAGTGATCCCTTTACCCATCAACAACTTATCCATTGAATAAATTTCATTATTGTGGACTCTCTTCTCCTGAAAGTGAGATAATTTTTTTGTTGCATTATGGTGTGTTGGCACAAATGTGAATATGCCAGAAGAATGTGCAAGATAACGTGTGTAGCTGGTGGATGAAGGCAGTGTGGCCTTGTGACATCTTGTTTCAACTATTTTTATTGATTAAAAATTCTCTAAAATCACTCCACCTCCTTGTGACTGTTGTGTGGGATTAAATATTATATTACGACCCTTTTCCTTAGAAAAAAAGAAATCCTTTTGATGACACCTTTGGCTATGGCATACAATCTTGGCGTCTAACTTCAGTGCCCATGATGCCTTAACTCCGATCACATGTGACCAAATATCTGTGGCCGTGGTCCTTTGGGACATGTCACTATGACTGTCTATTCCTTCAAGTGCTAGGATAAATCAACTGTTGCATGGATGCTCTCGGTGGTTCTATTAGGCATTCGTGCTCCATCTTCCATGTGAGTCGAAAGCCTCGTTCCCTGGTCAATTCCTTAAGGAGTGGGCTAACCACTCGACGGAATGCCCTTTGGGTTTTGCACCCCCAGTTACTGGTGAAAATCTTCCAGCGAAACTGTCCCCTTCATCGCAAAGGGACGTTAACTTTAGTTAACACGGGCAGTGAGCTGTCCCTGTTTGGGCACTCCGTCCCCATTTTCCCGTCCTATGTATGCAACCACACTAGCCGCCCCACACGAGCCAACTGCCTTGTGCATCCAGTTGAGGGCCGAAGTGACAGTGTCTGATCGCCATTTCAAATTTGAACCATCCTCTATAAATGGGAGTAATGGATGCCTATCTACAATGGTTTTGGAGTTACCACCCAAAACAGTGCACTCAACAATTTGAATTTTTTGGGCGGACAACTCCTTATTCAATCCGTCGATCACTCCTTTCTCATTCCGTTGAGTGGATTTTGATTCATTCCGTCGAGAGGACTTCATTCCTTCATTCCGTCGAGTAAGTCCGCTTTCTATCTTTGTTGTGAGGACCCTCCAACAACTAGACGAGAAACATTTGAGCAGCAGAGCCGAGAGTGGAAACAATTAGTTTCTATTTGTATATGGTGTTAGTGTGAGATTAACCTTCGAGAGCTGGAGAATTTCCTCAATGAGAGCATAGGTTATTACTGGGCCATTGGATAGCTTAAGAAAATTGGCCAAAAAAATGTCCATTCCCCTTTTGATTGGAGGTAAGAAAATTTTCCATATATTAGTAGCATTTGAAATATCTAATTCTCTGCTTATCATTTTAGTGACCTTAGTTGTTTATATAATTTTTGCGTTGATGTAATTGGTTTGTTTATTGATTTCCTGTTTCCAGTTTTTCTTCCACTCTATAGTGAACTTGCATAGCACTGCTTACAGAGGGTGGAATAAGGAGATTCAAACATGGTTCATAGGGTACAGTGTAGCTAGTTCCCACCTCTTCGATTTCTTTAAATTAACAAAATTGCAATTTGTAAGCACTTCATTTTTTATTTCTAGTTTTTAATGAGCTTCCTTTGCTTCTTTGTGATTCCAATTTCAGGGACCAATTTAACCAGGGAGTAAGCTAACCATTTGCGGACAAGGATAAGTAGCAGGAGCAATAGGAAAGGTAAGTAAATTTCTTGTTTACTGTGTTTTCCTTTTTATATAATGAAAATTTAAAAATTGCAGTGGCGCCAACTCGCTGTTGCCGCTACTACAACAACGAGTTTCCACCACTGCAAATTTTACTTTTGAGTAGTGGCAGCAACTCGCTGTTGCAGTAGTGGAAACAACAAGTTGCCCCCACTGTAACAATGTATTTTCGTAACTGATCAAAATTAAATTTTTATTTATATTAACAAAATTTCAATTTGTAAGCACTTCATTTTTTTTAAAATTTCATAAAGAGAGTAGAAACTCGCTGTTGTAGTAGCAGAAACAACGAGTTGCCGCCACTGTAGATTTTAATTTTGAGCAGTGGTAGCAACTCGCTGTTGCAGTAGTGAAAACAAAGAGTTTCTGCCACTGTAACAATGTATTGCCGCAACTACTCAAAATTAAATTTTTATTTATATTAACAAAATTGCAATTTGTAAGCACTTCATTTTTTATTTATTTCGTAGAGAGAGCAGCAACTCGCTATTGCAGTAGCGGCAACAACGAGTTGCTACCACTGCAAATTTTAATTTTTGGAAGTGGTTGCAAATTGCTGTTGCACTGGCAACAACTCGCTGTGGCAGTAGTTGCAACAACGAGTTGGTGCTACTGCAACAACAAGTTTCCGCTACTACAACAGAGTTTCCGCTACTGCATATTAACATTGTAACAATATTTCATTAAATTATTTTCTTGTTTAGCAAATGGTTGCAAAATGGGTCCTGGAAATCCAAATATGGTTCCACCCAAACCCAACGCATGCACGGACAAGGTTCGTGCTTCATAATGAAGCCCTTAGCCAGGTATACCAAAATAGTAGAGAATTACCTGGCATTACTACAAACAACGAAGCATACTACCATGCTTTGATTGATGGCCTGACAACTGCACAGATTTATGGTGCAAGTGACATTGTCACTTACACAAACTCCGAATTAATCACCAACCAAATGAACAATACCTACCAGGTCAGAAGACCTAATTTGAAACCCCTTCACCAGCAGGCAAGAACCCTTGCTGCACAGTTCCACCGTTTTGAGATTATTTACAAATCTGATGTCCAAAGGGTGTGTGATTCGATACTCATTGAAGCAACATCCAATGGACATGGATGTGGCAGATTTGTGGAGCGAGCATGTGCTCAACCAATGATTATTGATAGACATCGATATAGATGGCCTATTAATGAATGGATTGTTCTTATGATTGGGATTGGGGTATTGTGGGGGGAGTCATATTATTGTGTTCATATTTCTTGAGATAGATTGGAGCAACCTGATGTCCATCATTTTTGATGTATTTATTTATATGAGGTGTTTTTTTATAGATGGCCTCACTCTATTTTTTGGTGTTATATCTCAACACATGTATGTAGAAAATGTATTTTTTCAGTAATACTATTAATGAAATTACATTTTTATTACAGTTTAGTTATGTCATTAGATTTTGTGATGGATGCTTTTATTATGGATTTTATTCTGGAAGTCAGATTCCAATCTCATTCAATTGCGTTGGCACATGTACAGAAGCGTTGTCATGTATTTAATATATTTGAAAAAATGTTCTCATGTATTTATCAGTGTTTAAATTGTATTTTTACTTCTAATTACTTTACTTGAAATTATATCACCTCACTTGGACAACTAATTAACCATTTTTATTATAATTCAATTCTCTAATTTTTATTACAGTTTAGTTATGTTATTAGATTATGTGATGGGTGCTTAATATATATATGATACAAGAGCAACATGGTTTCAAAATTTTGTACATTTAGTAGAATATAAGGGGCCTTATATTTCAAGGGTGTTGGTTTCCTAAAGTATTTAATTAATGCAATTTTCAATGTTTTGAGTGATTTTGTGTGAGACATTTAGAATAGGATTTAATTAAATATTGCGAGGCATATTTGTAAATGTTCTCGAATGTAGGAGAAGATGAGAGATTTATGATAGTTGAGATTTCAAAGGGATTGTGAATCCTAGACTTAAGGGATTAGTTGATGATTTGATGGATTTGAGAGGATCCTTAGGATTTAGTTGAGTAACCTATGGATCTGAACCATAGTTGGTTACAAAAACTTTTGTATAAATTTGTAAGCCTCAAAGGCATAAAGGACAATGAATGATTCTTAGATAGGGGATTTTATTGTAAGCCTACAGGCATAGTTAGATACAGAGAGAGAGATGATAAAAGGCCATTGATAAAGAAAATTAGGCCGAGATAAGGTCTCATTACTGTAATTGTTTGTTTGTAAATATACAACTCAATTTCAAGTTTATATGGAGTGCGGAGTGTTAATAAATTACAAACTTTGTGATTGTTCTTTTATGTGTTGAGTGATCCTTAAAATAATAAATCTGATTTCTATATGATACATTACTGATTACTTGAATTTTGATGAGTGTATAAGTATTTCTGAGTGAAAAGGATTTACAGTGGAAGAACTGAGTAGAATCACGAGTGATTCCAGTTCTGGAGCAATTGGTTGTGAGAGAAGCTAATTGGAGATAATGAGTGCAATTAAAACTGTTGTGCATGTCGAATATGAATAAATTACGAATTATAGATTGAGAACAGTGTGCAGAGGTGTTGCAGCAACCGAAGTCGTTCTGTGAATGATTGGATAACCATAATAAAGCTTAGGATGGTTTTAACACCATGGAGAAATATGGAGTCGCATCAGTACATTGAATGAACTATCGCAGGGAGTAGCGTGGAGAATATGGAGCTGTAGAGCGGCGACAACTGAAGAAATAGAGAAATCGATAAAGGCAGAAAACCTTTAGAATATTTCCAAAGGAGGCGATTAGACGACGATGATTAAATCGCAGAATTGAATTAAGAGATGGACGAACCAGATTACATCACAAAGTTAAGTTTGAAAAGTTGCGAAGTGGACATGTGTCGGGCGGAGGATGCAAGCGCATATCGCACATCGATGGTTTTAGTGTTTATTGTTAACGGTATCGCAAGGTAAATGATTTAATTTGCGATGCAGTAAGTTGAGAAAATTGCGAAGTGGACACGTGTCGGGCGGAGAGTTCAATCACATATCGCACATCGACGATTTTAGAGTTTATTGTTTAAACATCGCATGGTAAGTTGTTTTTATTGTGATGTGATACAAATGGGAGATGGCGGTGTGAGACGGTAGAGCGGGACCGTTGGATCTGGCATAGACCAACGGTGGATATTACATCGCAGTTCCAGAGAGATTTTTCATCGACGTTGGGATTGTTATGTTGTTAAAGTTATTTGTTATGGGTTGTGATCTGCTAAGTTATATAAGTTGCGAGGTGTGATTCATTATGATTGGTCAGGTCTTGTGTGGGCCCATAAACCATAGGTCCGCGGGGTTTGTATAAAGTTGCAGCCGTGTATGCGATAAGGTAATGTGAAGGAGAAACCAATGCATAAAGGTAAAAGATTTATTATATGGTTATTGAGTTATAAACTCGAGAGCAACTTATTGTTAAGCTTCCGCGTGCATATGATTAAAATATGAAAGTTTAAGGTTAATTGAGGTAATGTGGGGTTAATTCTGCTAACCCTGCATCTTTGGTTATTTGCGGCCTTATGGTTGCATCAATATAAAACATACATACTTACTATTTCATTTTACAAATGATATTTTATCAATTAACATCACTTTAAACATAACCCAAAAATAAACAACAAAATAAATAGTTTTATTAGCAAATAGAGGATTCCAAAAGATGCTACAAAACGAGACTATTTATTCATTATAATGCCTTCAATACACCTTCACAATTCCAACTTCTATGAACATTCATTCATTCATTATCCATGAGCAACACATGCTCCCATAATTTATACAAGCCTCTAATTTGAGTATAATGAGCTCTAATTCTTAAAGAAGTCTCTTCATTGAAAAATTATGTGAGATACCATTGGTTACAAGCCAACCAAGATAACTTATATATAAATCATTATTTGTATTTTATACATACATGGTTAAATGAAAAATGCAAATGTGACATCTTGCACTTTTGAAATCCATAGATCCAACCTCATTCAAGGGGCAGAAATGTATAAATATCCAAACAAACAATCCAAATGTTGTGAATTTCTCCATGATCAACATCTACAGCCACAAGGCCAGGTGTTTTGAACTGAAGCACATTTTGAAATCCACAACAACAACAACAGCTTAGCCTGCAAACAGAGAAAATAATATGAACAAATTTCAAATCAATGAAGTTAACTTGACAACCATAAACTGTAACCAACACTAGCCCAGGTTAGACTATCCTCAATGCTAAAAAATTCTTTCCCAAGGATGAGTGGTACATGGAAGGGATGGTATATAACCTAATCCCTATTTAAATCAAGTTATTTAAGGAGTCAGTAGAACAAAACCCTAAATTATTATGCGGAAAATCTTTAGCAATATTTGATTGTGAACAATGGTAACGAAAATCTTCCCTGACCATGACAACCACAAACTGTCGGTGTCAAATAGGAGGTAGAAGTTGCGGAAACACATGTCTGCGTACGAGCACCGCCATAAATAACACGTTCGCGTTATTAATTTATTAATGTACCCATTACCCCAACTCTTCCATTGTGCCATTGTCCAACATTCGAACTCTTGCAAACAACTAACACAACCATAGCCACTCTGAACTATGGCTAGATATGGGAGGTGCAAGAGTACACCATGAAAGTACAAAAAAATTGTTGGACGCATTTCCACTCGTTAAACAAATATTTGAACATGCCGGCTGGATATATTATATTCGCAGGTTTCAGGGGCATGACAATGACATAGCCCTAGAATTTTCCATGCATTACAGGGAGGGTAGATCAGAGGTAGCAGGGACAGTGGTGCATGCGACAGAAGAAGTGATTGCTGAAGTGTCAGGGTTACCCTAGATGGGAGAAAAGTGGTTTGCACCCTGAAAACCCCAACTTGATGTTGTGAGGAATTTCCTTGAGGCAGGTGAACAACTGGTCAGGAGTGGGTTAGGATATGAGAGGAAGTCATTACCGCAACCTTGGTCAGATGCTGCATTCCTTGTCCAACGCTTTTTCTCTTGTGAAGGAAGGTATGTGGTTATTTATTATGAGCACCTCCGCTTGTTAGACCACCCGCGTCATGGAAGGTTGCTTAACATGCCTTTCTTTCTTGAAAAAACCCTAGACCAAATGGCCCGAGGTGTGCAGAAATCAAAGCGGCCACTCGAAATCCTTTCCCACCAATGCCTTGTTAAAATTTTGGTGGTTGCTGCACTGAAAAAGGAAGGGAGAAATTGGGATGAAAAGTTGGAAGGCCATTGCACAGTGAAGGTGAAACTCCACCCCATGACCTCCAAGCTGCAACTCCTCCCCATGACCTCTCAGCATCCACTCCACCTCATGACCTCTTAGCGGCAACTCCACCCCATGACTCCCCAGCTGCAAATCCGCCGCATGACCTCTCAGTGGCAACTCCACCCCATGACCTCTTAGTGGAAACTCTGCCCCATGACCCCCCAGCTGCAACTCCGCCCATGACCTCTTAGTGACAACTCCACCCCATGAAATCTTAGCGGAAAATCTGCCCCATGACCCCCCAGCTGCAACTCCACCCCATGATTGCCTAACTGCAACTCTGCCCGATGACCTGACACCTGCAACTAGGTTCATTGACCTCCCACCTGGAGAAATTCCCATAGAACCTTTCCGTATGGCAACTGAGCCGCCATGTGTTCAAAATAGGAGGGTTTCTAGGGTTTCTGCTGCAAAATATGCACATAAAGGAGATGGCCAAGATGATGATGATGAAGTACAAATATTAGGGAGTAAACTTACGACTAGAAGATTGAGAGGATACAGGAAACGCTCGACAGCAGTGCCAAAATCCAAGCAGAACAGGGGAAAGAGAGGTTGTTATGCTCCAGTTCCTGAAACCCTCCCCATTGTACATAAAAAACCCTAGAAGAGATAATAGTAGAACAAGAGCAAGAGCAAGAGCAAGAGTATCCACAGGATGTATTAATTGAAGGGGTCATGGACCAAGGATGCATGCAACAAGGATTCTTGGAAGAAGGATTAGGCTAGCTTGCTGACACAAAAGAACAAGTTGATAAGCTTCCCTCTCCTAATTCTGACTATGAATACATAGCAGGACTAGCCGAATGGTACGTCTCAGATGGCCTTGTCTCAATTCAAATGTTGTAAGTGGATGAAGAGGAGTACCAACAATTGTGTAGGGAAAAATTGTTGGGCCAACCAACTGCACAACCAAAATTGTATGGGGATGATCAGGAGGACCAATCAACTGCACAACCATAATTGTATGAGGATGATTAGGAGGACCAACCAACTGCAAAACAAAAATTGTATGGTGATGATCAGGAGGACCAACCAACTGCACAAACATAATTGTATGGGGATGATCAGGAGGACCAACCAACTGAACCACCAGAATTGACAAAGAAGCACATTGCAAAAGTAAGTACCTGTAAACATCTTGCTCTGTATATTTGATTGTTAAGGAAGAATATGATTCTCCAGATGAAAAACAAAGACCTACAAATCAAATTTAAAACCATAACATATGAGCTCAGACAAAAATAAACTTTAGATAAATTAGATTGCTTGTCCCAAGTTGCAGAGTGCATACCCATTGATGACATAGGTATTCCTTCTCCATGGGTCCAAAAGGATATACCCCTTGGAAAAAAATAGACTGATGACATTGAATTTGCAGAGTCCATACCCATTGATGACATACGTATTACTTATCCAAGGGTCCAACAAGATATACCCCTTGGAAAAAACAAACTAAATGACACAGCTGTCCATATAAAGGACCATACCAAAATCATAGCTGTCCATACAGAGGAACAGGAATTGCATATCAAACTAACAAAAGAAATGGGTATAGACATAGAGGAACAATAACCATATATGAAACTAACAAAGGATGAGGAACCGGAGATCAAACTAACCAAAGACATCAGTGAGAAAAATTATGATGAAGAACGAAAGGATAAATTATAGCCGTCTAAATAGGCATATCCAGGACAACTAATACCTTACAATGTGCACAAAAAATCACTTCGTGACCTTGGAAAGATATGCAAAGAATACAAAAACAAAGGTTTATGAAGACATAAAAAAACAATGGATTGGATGGAAAGGAGGGTGACCAAGTTGGAGAAGGATAATCAAGAACTCAGACATCTAATGGATGGTGTGCTCAGTTGCAGGGCACCTTCAACCAATTACAATGCATACTTGACTGAAAAATTCCTGATATTTAAAAAGAATCCCATCATCCAAAATAGCCCTCTCAAGGTTGAAAGCAATGATGGTTTCTTGGAGGCATATATGACAATTTGTGATCAAGATAGAGACTTTCTCTGTGAACTGTACCAAAATAATTTTTTGGTACCCTATAATAGAGAATGGAATCTCAACCATGTTACAGGGGATGTCCAATTGAGAGCCTTTTTATCGTATTTGAGAAATCAGGCCAATTGGTTGGATGATGTGAACATTTATTTGCATAATTTCTAGAGCCTTCTGTGGGTTAGAGGAGAACATCCCAAACCTGTGGAGGTGATAGAAGAACATCAAAATTCCATCAACTCTCCAGAAGTAGCAGAGGTTATCTCCAGGAACAGGGAGATGACCATTGCATATTATGCATGCCAGATTCAATTATTAGAAACTAAGGCATAGGCAGGATGAAAATCAAGGTGGGATAGGATGGGAAAACAACCCCTAAATAAATATCCATTTAACTACCTCAACTTAAAGATAGCCTTAACAAGGGTTACTCGGTATATTATTACTATGGGACAGTGTGGGAATCACTAGATAGGTCTTAGATTTCAGTATCCAATGATCTAGCTTCCAACAAGGGTATATAAAAAGAAATATTTTCTGACAAAAAAAGAAGAATATGATTGCTGGAATGTAATTATGGAGATAGGAGAGTATCTTCGTCCTGATGAACCAGGACATAGTGATTATTGTATCAGAAATCTTCATGAATGTCCCCCTTCATCCACAGATTCAGATTTATAGACTCGGCCACCGTTGTTGACACACTGGCTCACTGTTGCTGACACACTGGCTCACAGTTGCTGACACACTAGCTCAAAGTTGCTGATACACTGGTCCACAGTTGCTGATGCACTAGCTCACAGTTGTTGACACAATGGCTCACAGTTGCTGAAACACTGGCTCACCATTTTTGCAACATTGGCTCACCATTGCTGCAACACTGGCTCATCGTTGTTGACACACTGGCTCAACATTGCAGCAACTCAAAGACAACAAACACATTATATTTGATGTTGTAATATATATTACTCTCCAGTTTCTTTTGTTAGTTATACAAAATTGGTAAAATTGTGTTTGACATGTTTAGCTACAATTTCATTGTAGTTCCTCTAATAATTTTGTTACATTTCCATTGTTTTTATTCGAATTTATATATCATATTATTGTTTGGACACCAATATATGTAACTATGCAAGTATGCAAAACCACATGAAAGCTATCTTCCATGACTTACAAAAAATCAATGTATTAAAAGACTGAGTGTAAATGCATGGAGTTATTTAATCACCTCAAATGACAATTCCATAAAATTAGAGAAATCTCCAACCATATCCTCACCACCTATCAAACATATATGGACATAGTCAACAAAACATTAATACATCAAATACAACTAATATAGGAATAAATATTAAAATCAAATTGAAAACAAAATCGTGCATAAGAAACCTGGAAAAGCATTCATTGTTGGCACAAGGGCGACCTCGCATGTTGAGTTATTCAAACTAAAATGGTTCATCTTCATCTGCTAGGATATTCAAGTCAATTTCCAATCTTGCATTTTGTTGCCTTGTTTTTCTTCTCTTTTTGGGGCTTAGGAAACTTTTCATCCTCTTCAAAGACAACTCAAAAGCACTCAATCCACACGTGAATTCATAATCCATAATATGAATATTGTTGGCATCATCCAAAATTTTTTTAAGTAAAGCAATCAACTGTTCAATCTTGGTCAAAGTAGGAGGAGGACTGTTTCGAACCAGGTCTAAGTAGCCAAATAACTCCTCCTTGGCCATCTCAATTTGTTCAACATTTACATCAACATTGTGACTATCCATGACAGTTGTTTTTGCATCTTCAGGAAGATCGGATATTGCTTCTATATTAATCTCAGGAGGGTCATTGTATGACTCAGTTGTGCTTTGATGATTTTGTAATTGGTTTGAAGCCATTGAACTGGAACATAACCAACCCACCTTTATGGCATGCTTGCATATGTTTCCATGAATAGACCATGGGAAATCACAAGTTATGAAATTTGTATGATGACAAGTGACAAGATATTGCTTATTAACTTTATATTGACTCCTCACCCAAAAAACATAAGACATTTGCGAATGAGGGCTGCAATCACTATCTGGAATTATTTTTGCTTTTTCCATTGATTATTCCAATTGTTTCTCTTTCTTGTAATTATTTAAAAATCCTTCCTTTTTTAGAATTTCCTTAAACCAATAATAGGGTTCAACATTTGTTATAAGAACATATATCAACCAATCCATCCTACGAGAACATTTATCTCTTCTATCAGATAGAAAGTTTAACTTTAGGTAACAATGATATGATTCCACAACATTGTTTGTCTCTTGATTGGCATGGGGAAAATCCCGACAACCTTTGACCCACATCCCTAATTGCATAAAATTTGGGTTAATGAAGATATTTCATCCATATTTCAAACCAAAAAGAGAAATGTAACTTGAGGGTTTTTCAACTTAAAAATCTTGTCACCAGCAACCCAATTCTTGTGGAAATAGTCTAGAAAATTTTCCTCATTAGAAAATTTGTTGAAGAAAGCATTAATTGCATTGGTCACTTCAACATTGGAACAATAATTCATAATTAAACCCAAATCACTAAACATTTATTTTTTTATTTCTGGATTACTGGCTAATCGATTCACCTTTTTTAGCCATGCTCGACGTACGTGCCAAACACACAAGATAACATTGCACCTTGTGATTCTCCTACCACATTCAGTTTATTTCAAGCATGTTATTTTTGTAATAAATACAAGTTGTACTGTAAAATAAGAATATTGAAGTTACCTTAAAGCACCAATTTCAACCAATGCATCATCAACCATGAAAGCATTAGCTTTCCAACTATGATAAACTTGGTGACACCTATGCATGAGCTGCTCCAACCATAGCGAAATGTCCCGTGATGTATTACATGATGCCACCACCCATGAAACTGGCACCCCACTTGTTGGTGATCAAACACGACGAGTGTGTACAATTGATAATATCACATTCAAAATACATAGATAATCAACTTCATATCATCAATCATATTAATCAAGTTATTGTACTAGATTAATCATTCTTAATAAACTCACCCCATACTTATTCGTGATGAATGTAAAATCCATGGCTATTATGCTATTATTCGATAGCTTCACCATGGTCTCCAACATCCACTTCGTCTTAATTCCAACTATAAATGGGACATATCCACCATTGGGATTTTGATAAAAGAAAAAATCATTTGGGTTTTTCCTATACCAAAGGTTCACACTCATTTCATCCTTCTTATGCAACTGATAATTTCCTTTCATTAGACGATTATATATGTTAACAACATCTTTCCTACACAAAAATAAATCCATATCTCGAGTTGTAGAATCCATGTCAATATATTTTTTAACATGCATTTTGCAAACAGAGTCAATAGACACATCCAAAAAGAAACAACTCTCTATATAGTAAACCATGTCCCCTGATAAATTTGGTTGATGCATCACCCTAGCAGGAACCGAGGTGTCATGTTGGCCATGACAAGGCGATCGTTGGCTATCTACATGCTCATACATGTTATATGTTATTATCAAACCTCAGGGAATTGAACCATAATTTTTACAATGAAATGGCATTGGCATCCCCTCTTTTTCACAAATGAATATTTTTGCTTTATTTCATCTTGTCCCCTTCTGTCATCGGGGCCATATGAACAAGCATAGCGACATATTTTTTTTTGAAAACTCAATACATATGATTCCATGAAAACTGATGGAGCACTATTAATACCAACATATATACGTAGGATTTACAAAAAAACTTACACTTCATATAGCAAGGAAGCAGTAGGCCTTGAGCCTGGGCGCTTGTTTTGTACCCGGGTGAAAGAACATGGAGCATTTGGGTTCATTTCCTCTCCTTTAATAAAGTCTCCAATTCTAGTTGAAGGGAATTTTGCAATCCGATCTAAGGAGTCCATGTGATTTTCTTGTACAAGAGACTAATCTAAATCTGACCTAGAGAAGATGAGCTTTTCTTTAGGGTTTTGCACCAGAAGGGAAATTATTAACTCCCATTTCACTTTCTTCACCATTTTTAAGCGAGTTGCCACAACAATTGACCAATGAGTTGGCACAATGGTTTGAATAAGTTGGGTTGCGGTAAAAAAATTAAATGGGTTGTGGTAAAAAAATTAAATGGGTTGTGGTAAACAAATTATTTAGGGATTCTCACTTAAAAATACACAGACATCCAATTAAAAAATAGACATTCACTAAACAAAACAGACCGGTTTTCCGTCGACTAAATAAATCCTGTAGTGGTTCAGCAAGGGCTTTCATTCCGTCGAGATTTGTAATGGAAAGGAAAATGTTTCTTTATTCAGGAATTCCCATTTAAACCAAACAGTGACATTTAACTAAACATATAAGAGCTTAGAAAAACATACACCACAAACTCGGTCTCCATCAAGTGAGTAACTCCTTCGATTTTTTGTCATTCAATAATATTGGTGTGTAACAGGGGATGAAATGAGTATTCGATTACAAGAGCAGAAACATGGGAGGCTCGATTAATCATGGCATCGCGGCTTTGGTGTCTTCCCCTAGATTGGTTTTCAGGTCCCTGTTCATTTGGAGTGGGTTGATTCGGCTTGAGGAACGCGGGAAAATATTTTCATTCATGGTTGCCCCCGTGCGTAGGTGAGGGGAAATAGAAACGGTGACTGGATCCTAAACGAGCTCCTTGAAATGGTAACATCATGGGACAGAGACAGGGAGGGGTGTGGGGCCCACATTCACTAGAGGGATTCGCCGGTCGTTGGCGGCGCAAAATCGAAAGGGAATTCCGTTGAATGGTTATCTTACTCCGTTCCTTAAAGACCACTTTTTATTTCTTCCAGGGGTCACTTCTCGAGATGATGTCAGTTCTTGCGTATCAGTATGTCGTCCCTTTTATGGTTCATTATTTTTTCGTGCTCGACATGGGCCATATTCCATGCCCCCTGCCCCAAAGGTGAGTCACCCTGACGTCTCCTTCACTGCATACCATTGAAACTTCTGGGAGACAAACTCCGGGTAGACGGAAAGTTTCCATTTCGTCTTCAAATGATTGACGACATCATAATAAGATTTTCACCCCGACGTTGGTTAATTTTTGACAAGTCTTGTCCACATCCACCCATTCCTCATCATCCTGAAGGTTTTGGTCAGGAATTTCCATGGTGATGTGGTTAGGGTGGCCTGCACCGCACACATTAGGATGAGTTTATATATATGGTTACGTGCGAATATGAAATCCTCTATTGAACCTTATGACCTGGAGTATGGGCGAGTCAACATCTGACATGTAGCTTATGACGTGGGAAACCATGATGGATCCGCATGGGGACTATGTGGGTGCCACGTGGCATGGCGCTATTTAATGGTCGATGAATTCAATCGTCCATATTTGATGATCTGGGAGTCAAATTGGGACAAATTTTACACCGCCAAAATAATTTTAACGAGATGAATGCGATGGTATTATTTTGTGTTGTGTTTCGAAAAGGTAAATGAAAGCAATAAATTATAGACCCCATTTCCATAATGTGAATATGGGAGTTGAGTTATCATAGTAATTGCCTCCTTCTAACCTTAGTCAGGGTTGGGATTAGAAAGGGGCATGTTACAGAGTGGTATTAGAGCATCCAGGTTCAACATTCAGATTGGATGGGCTCTATCAATAATGGAAAGGTTCCTTGCAATACCTTGCGAGGAAGTTGGTGCTTTGTTGCAGAGCTAACAAAGCACAAGGGTTCCATATTAAATTTTTGAAAATGGATAAAACATATGTGTAGGTGTTAAAAATTGGTTCATGATTGATTTATTTCTTGTATATTGATATGCTTACCTGGCAATTTAATTATGTAGCATAATACCAATGTTTGACCTGATATTATTGTGATATATGCTAATTATCTATCATGGTTTTATGGATATTTATGTTCTAATATGATAGGATTAGTTTCAAACAACCACATATCATTAGCCTCCCGAGAGGAAACAAGGTGGTGATATTCATTTTGTATATTGAATTTTGTTAATTCTAACAAGGGTGTGTGTGTATGAAAACACATGAAGGCGACCAAGAATAATGGAGGATGGTAAAACATAAATTATGAAGACCAAGAAATGAACAACTGGATGGTTTGAATATAGTTATGATCACACACAACATGGGAAAGAAGAAATATTAGTTGACCAAGGGGAGGGCTAGACTCTCCTGACCTAATGGGTACCCTAAGGATTTTCAGGGCATAAATAAGGAGTTTCAAGACTAACAATGAAAGGCTTGTCTGAGCATATGAGAGACAAGAAAAGGTTAACACAGTCATATCGAAAATCATGTCAAAATTGCAAAAAAAGTCAACATGCCTTGGGTATGAGTCATGGGGACAAGCATAGTCCCTTGAACACAAAATATAGTACTAAAAGAGTAGATGAAACTCTGTAAAGGAAGAAACACAGTATGTCAAGTGAAGACAGAGTGAAGGGATGAAAACTGTTGCAAAATCCTCAGAGGAAGTCAAGCATCCATGATGAGTACACGAGGCCACATCATTGCCATCACCATCTCCATCATCGTCACAAATACAAGAGAGGAAGGGAAATTGTGCCAGAAGAGTTCAAGAAGGCCAAACCTCCCACATTTGACAGTGAAATAAAGAAGTTAAAGGATGCATAAGCCTGGCTACTGGGGATGAAGAAGTTCTTTCGAATCCAAAATTATTTAGAAAAAATGAAATAAAAGAGCACTATATTTAGCCTAAAATAAAAGCTGATATCTGGTGGGAAGAATTGAAGAATGTAAGGGGCATAATAGAAGAGGAGACATGTTGGAGGGAGTTCGAGAATTATTTTAGGAGAAAGCATCTATATGAGAGATAGTTCGATAACAAAGAGAAGGAATTTTATGTGCTTAAATTGGGACATATGATAGATGATGAAAATACCACCAAATTTTGGGGGTTGTTAAGGTATGTTCCTTACCTTAAAGAGGAAAAAACAAAGATTCAAAGATATGTCAATGGATTCCATCATATTTCAAGGATATGATTGAGTTTGACGATCCCAAAACATTGGAGGATGCAATCTGAAAGCTGAAACACCATTATGAGAAATCCAAGCGCATGCGTGATTTTGTATTTAATTGGAAGTATAAAAACAATGCCAAGTTCAAAGGAAAAAGGTATAAAGTTATTAATGAATCACTTACAACCTCTGTTACTCAAGAAAATCAACGAAAGTTCAACACTGTTGGAAAATACCATTCTATTCAAGAAGCAGCCAAGAGTTACGAGAAGGCCCATAAAGGTGTTGTGCATGTGAAGAAAACCATTTGAGAAAAGATTGCCCCATAACACAAGCACACTGGTCTGAAACTGTACAACACACATGAAGTGAAGACTATGGGAGATGTGGCATGTAGTATGCTTGGGATTTACGCAACACTAGACAATTGGCAGGCATACCATGAAGCTTCCATAATTGATATGAAAGGTAATATTTTCAATTAAATTATTTCTATTTTGATTGAAACTGGTTTTAATTATAAATATGTAAGCCTGATGCTTGTGGGATGATTCAAATTTAACCAAGAACCACATGAGGAATCCTAGATAGTTCAATTAGCCATGAGAATACAGAAGAGGGCCGAGCATTGGGTGAAGGCTTGCCCAATTGAATTAAATGGAATGCCCACTATGGCAGACCTCAATGTGCCACCACTTGGAACATATGATATATTTTTGGTCATGGATTGGTTGTACAAGCACCATACCAACGTATATTTTTTTGAAAAGGAAATCAAGTGCTTAGATGAACATGGAGAAATAAGGATGTAGCAGGGAAAACGAAAACCGCGCTTCAGTGAGGTTGATTACAACCATGCAAGCTAAGAGAAGCAAAAAGAAGGGATGCATCTTATTTGATGTGAAAATTTATAGTAGTTCTGAAGCCAACAATAACGATATGAGTAATGCAAGTGGCATAATAATCATGTATCCCATCCTAAAGAAGTTCGAAGATGTCTTCCCTAAATATATTCCTAGATTACCTCCTCATAGAGAGGTGAATTTCTCCATAGAATTGATTCCAAGAGTAGCTTCAAAATCAAAAGAACCATATCGAATGAACACTCCAAAGTTGGCAGAGTTGAAGCTACGATTCAATGGCATGCTTGATAAGGGCTACAAAAGGCCAAGTGTAACTTCGTGTGGAGCACCAATGCTATTTGTGAAGAAAAAGGATGACACACTTAGGATATGTATCGACTAAAGGCAATTAAACAAGGTGACCATAAAGAACAAGTACCCTTTTCCAATGATTGATGACCTGTTCAATCAATTAAGGGGAGCAACGGTCTTTTCCAGTATCGATTTGAGATCAGGGTATTATCAAGTATGCATTAAGGAGGATGATATACACAAGAAAAACTTTCAAACAAGGTATGGGAATTATGAGTTTGTAGTGGTAATATTTGGGCTAACTAATTCCCCTGCCACCTTCATGTGTTTAATGAACAATGTGATGTGTCCTTACTTGGAAAAATTTGTCATTGTCTTCACTAATGATATTCTGGTGTATTCAAAGACGGAAGAAGAGCATGAAAAACACCTGGACGCAATGGAATGGCCAACACCAAAAAATGTGAATGATGTTGGATCATTCATGGGGTTGGTGGGATACTACATAAGATTAATCAAAAAATTCTCCAAGATAGGCCACCCAATCACCACCTTGCGGAAGAAAGGAAAGAAATTTGAATGGACAGTCGGATGTGCAACAATTTTTGAACAGTTGAAAAATCAACCACTAATGCACTAGTGTTAAGAATTGCAGACCCAATTAAAGATTTTTTGGTTTGTAAAATTGCTTGCAAGGAGGGCTTAGTCGAGTCTCGATGCAAGAAGGGCAGGTAATTTTTGAGTCACATAAGATAAATGAGCACGAGGTAAACTAAATAACTCATGATTTGGAATTAACTGCCATCATCCATGCATTGAAATTATGGAGGCATTGTCTCCTGGACAAAATATTCAAACTTATGATAGATCATGGGGGACTAAAATATTTGTTTGATCAACCTAAGTTGAATGAAATACAAGCTAGATGGTTGGCCATACTCAGTGAATTCAACCTGAAATCAAGGACATCAAGGGAAAATAAGTTAGGGTTTCCAATGCACTTAGTAGAAGAGTTAAATTAAATCACATGGAAAACAAAAACCCTTATAGATTGGACCTAGGAGAATGGATAAAAAATGCAGGATAACATGATGAGAAATATCGGAAAAATAAAAGAGATGCTATAGCAAGGTGGAATGGATGTAAATGATGAGGAATATATTCTCACAGAGGATGTTCTAATAAGATTCAAGAACATAATCTATGTGCCAAGAAATGATGATTTGAAGAGGATAGTAATGAGAGAGTTGCATGTTAGGCCATATTACAACCACCCAAGATACCAAAATACTCTTGGGGCCATCAAAAAGTTTTACTATTGGCCTAATTTTAAAAAGGAAGTAACTATTTTTGTTGCAAAATTCATGGAGTGCCATCAAGTGAAGGTTAAGTGTAAACATCCAACAGGTCTATTGTATCCCATTCCCATTATGGAATGGAAATGGGAAGTGATCTCCATGGATTTCATTTTCATTTTACTAAGAACCTCCAAACAACATGATGCAATTATGGCGATAATTGAAAAGTTGAGAAAAGTGTCTCATTTTGTGTCAGTAAAATTCACTAATTCAATTATTGAGGTGGCTCAAATCTTCCTAAATGAGATTGTGAGTCTACATGGAGTTCCCAAGAAAATAATTTCAGATAGAGATTCCAAGTTCACTTCAAATTTTTGGGAAGAACTATTTGCAGACTCGGGGACATAATTGGCCTTAAATACAACTTATCATCTAGATACTGATGGAAAAATAGAGAGAACAAATCAATTCCTCGAAGATATGTTGAGGATGCATGTGATGCACCAACTAAAGAAGTGGGAAGAGTACCTTCCACTTGTAGAGTTCACATACAACAATTCATGGTACCAAGAATCTCTAAAGATGATCCCATTAGAGGCACTTTATGGAAGGAGTTGTAACACTCCTATCAGCTGTAGCAACCCAGTGGAAAAGGTCCTTATTGGGCATGAAATGTTAAAAGAAATGGAGCAACATATGTAGATCATCAAACATAATTTAGAAGTAGCACAAGACATGCAGAAAAGTTATATGGATCAACATAGGGTACATAAGGAGTTCCGAGTTAGGGAACATGTTTACTTAATGATCAAACCCAAGAAGAGTTCAAGATTGGGTTGTGTGCCAAATTGGCACCACAATTTTGTGTAACTTTTGTGATGCTTGAAAGAATAGGGTCTGTGGTATATAGATTAGCCTTACTAATATCAGTGAAAGTTTATGATGTTTTCCATGTTTCATTTCTTAAAAGATATGTACATGACACTGATCATGTTATTTACTGGAATATGAACAAGTTGAATGAGAGGGAGAATTCCAATCATAATCTTATGCATCCTAGAGTGGAGGAAGCTCATGCTCGAGAAACGAACAATAAAACAAGTCAAAGTGTAGTGGAAACACTTTGGGGCCAAGGAATCCACATGGGAAATGGCTGACCAGATGAGGGCAACATATCCTTTCTTATTTGCTAAGTAATGACATCCCCTTGTTAATATTTTCTCTCATTGTAAATAATTGTAACTGATTATATGGTTGAGAGAGTGGAACACATTTCGTTGCTTGAGGAAGGATATGGCTTGAGGAAGATTGTTTGAGGAGTTGGTTATTTTAATGATAGGCATGGGTTGGCTGAAATGGTCTTAAAAGAGTTGATTTTGCAATAAGTTTAACCAACAAGAAAAGGACAGGCCCAAATGTCCTTAACCTCTAACAATAACCAATAAAGGACAAAAACACATTTAAGTTTGTAATGGGTTGTGCTGTCCAAGGTATCATCTGTGTGGAACCTTGGGAGGAGGCAAAAGGATAGTCATTAATAATAAAAGGAAAACCATACAAGGGGACCTTTGGAGGGGGACACATTTATAACACTCTCTCTTGCATAGTGGTAGCTACAGAAAGAGGAAGGAAAAAATGCAGAGAAGGAGTGTTGGGAATAGTTTTGGAAGGGCGTAGAGAAGGAAACATCTCAGGTCGTTGTTACGAAGCATTGGAGAGAAGTTAAAAACCATCCAAGGAACCCTCTGAGAGAAGCTTGCTTTGTGAATTATTACAAAGAGAAGTGGCTTGCCTCTAAGTCTGAAGAACCCACTATGAGCTTGTGGATTGATGAACCTATTGGAATGGAGAGAATCACTCAAGTGCTTGTGAGGGTTGAAGAACCACCAATAGTTTCCTTGGGGTTGAATATCTAGTGCTTGGCTCACTGATGAACCACCTGGAGAGTGATCTCTTTACCCTTCAATATCTTATCCACTGATGAACCTTCCTTATTGTGGACTCTCTTCTCTTGAAAGTGAGCTAAAATTCTCTGCATTATGGTGTGTTGGAATGAATGTGAATATGACTAAAGAATGTGCAGGATAATGTGTGAAGCTATTGCAAGATAATGTGGAATTTTGACATCACATTTTAGCTATTTTGATTGATTAAAAATCCTTTGAAATCACTCCACCTCAAGCTTTGGAATTTATCTTGGGGGTGATAACTACAAGAGATAATTGTTGTAGCTTGTCTATGGTTGGGTGTAGAGTTGTAGTCCCGATCTCAGTTTATATACCCTTTAGATCATAAGATAAGTGTTACTAAAGATCTTGCACTTGAATGTTCAAAATATGTTTACTGTTGCTGTGTAGGTAAATCCCCTCTATGGACAAAGACGATCCCTCTAGCCCTAGGGTGGGTCTAGCAGCAAGAGGACATGCTAATGTGTTGTTTCCTAGTTAACGAATGAAACTAGTTGGGATAGATTGTCCTATCTATAGTCCAACGTAGTTGGTGTATCTGCAGCGAAGGTCTTCTGGTCCTTGTCCCGATCCATCACGATCTTCTAGCAATGGTATTTGGATGTATGCAAAAATATCAAAGGAAAAAAGCAGCATACATAACAATAATTGCATTCATAACTAGCTAATCAGTCAAGGAAGATTAAACGTATTGTGTAAAATAAATCACATTGACACAAGACAGGAACCAAAACATTAGTCACGTATATATTAAGAGAAAGAAATAGATTACAACCAGAGCCTTGACATCACAGCCTCCTTCAGCGGGTCCAGTCGAAGTGTGTCTCGAGCATTCATCAGGGAATTTGGATGTAGCGAGGCAAAAGACTAAGCTCTCTCTCGACAAAGGTCTCTCTCTCTACTCTATCTCACTAGCTATTAAAATGTTCAACAATTTCTCCTTAGTTATTCAGCTAGTTGCATCAATGTGAGATAGGTTTATTTATAAATGGATAGGAGGAGGTTGGGATCCCTCAAATGGTGGAAGGGAGGCCTTATCCTTTGGGAGGTTCCCCCAAAAGGTGGAAACAAGAGGCCAAAGGAAGGTGTTCGTGGTTATGCAGTCGAACAACCCAAGCTGACTTGCTCACGAAGTATTTAGCATGGAAACTTCACCTCTATATTTAAAAAACATTCCAAAAACAGCTCGACGCAGGTAGCTCACTGGGATAGAGCACCAATGGGTGTGGGACCCAATGTTAATTTCCTTCATCGGCGCGAGGGCATAATGGCCTGCCAGTGCAAACCCAAAAACATGTATATTTGATGGTTTTCTCACGGAAAAGTCAACAGAGGAAATTTTTTCCTCATGGAAAAGTATGTAATGATACCCTTTTCAAGGCATGACACTTCATATAAGTCACATAAATTGTCCTCCAATGTGCGGGATGGGGATAGTAGGGACGGTGAAAAAATGCTGTGTAATAGATGCCCCCTAAAGCATGAGGTCCAAGAGAGAGGGAGGGGTGAAATGCTTTAGGAGAACGCGTTCGAACCAAACACCACTATCAGAAGACCTGCAAGTACAAATACAACTGATATCTCTAATACATGAATATGTGGCATGGGCACAACCATCCATAATAGAGTACATAAAAGTTGAGATCTGAGGTATGGACGCAACCATCCAGCAATAAGGATCAAGAAGTAGACTCAGGTATGGTCGCAACCATCCAATCAAAAGAGTCATGCATACAGTCATGATAAACCAAAATATCCCAAAACCTAGATCTTATGAGACAAAACCCAGGGCCTTGCGCTCCATCTCGACCTGAACATGTACAAATTCAAGCATGCGAATATGTGATCTGAAGTCGAACATGCAAGAAATTCACCTGATTAACAGCCAATAATGAAAGCTGTTACCAGGCGTGAGAGAAACCACCAATAATGACAATGGCTCTCAAGGTACAATAGGTACAATCCACAGAATGTGAATAGTGATCTGGCGTAAAAAACCTGTAGAGTCACTCGATCGAAGGCCAATGATGTGGACTTGTCATCGAATGCGAAGAACTTGCCATTGATGCATGCAAGCTCCAAGGTATCGGAAGGGAGTCTCTAGGTCAACTTCCTGGATAATGAGTTGAAGTCAACAGGAAGTGACCAGGTCGAAGGAGGGCCATAATGTTTCCCACATCATCGACACGAGACAGAGGAACATGATGATAGTGAATCAAGACTAAACAAAGGATCATAAAGAGGTTGAAAAATGCAATTGGAAACTTCTCTTGAACATATCAACGACACGACTATGGATTTGACAGTATTTGACATCAAGGGATCTAAGGTCATGATGACATGGCAAAGAGTAGATGAGAGGTCAAAACATATTACCCAAAACCATGGAGGCAAAAATGATGAAATGAGATGTCCCCAACCCGACACGAATGCAGATGAGTGTCATGTTCAAGAGTGACATACTGCCGACACAACTAAGAACTGGTTCCATTTTCCCCCACCATTGTTGGCGAGTACACCAATTATTTTTGGAAAACAAGCTTGAAGGGGATAGCATATGCTTGTCATGTAAGTTTTTCCTTTGGAAAAATCCATCCTAGTACATTTTACGAGCCCTAGGAAGGAGGAACTCAGTGACGTCATGGTGATGGTGTCCGATGTCATTTAAGGTTTAAAAAGTCTGACAAAGGAAGAACTTGATATCTTTTCATGTTTAGAGAGTTTGAAAAGAAGCAGAAAAGAAAACTCTAGTAGTCCCTTTTCATAGATAGTCTCACAGATCCGAAAATGTAGAAAAATGTGTCTGAGAGAACCTCTTAGTCACGATAGGCTTAGGTATTCCTTTTTCGTAAATAATCTATCCCAACCTGAAAAAGGGGTAAATGTATACTAGTTAGATATCATTTCACAACCATTTAACGAGTTCAAAATGACAAGAGTCTCGGAAATATTTTCATGTTTAGAGAGTAAAAAAAGAGCTGAAAGATGACTCCAACAGTGAATTTTTCGTGTCTTTACCGTGTCCGAAAAAAGTATAAAATACAACTCGTTACTTCATCACCGTTACTTTAAAAACCTGTCGCTGCACAAGAGATGCACTTAAAACCCATTTCTCGAAATAACATAGCGAAATATTCGAAAAATATGCTTTAAAACCTAATTAGGGTTCTGAAAAGTATTAATATGCCAAAAATGGTAAAAAATAAATTACTTTTCACTTTTACCTTTTGTGAGAAATTGTTACCCTTTTTGCACTGCGATTTTGCGGTGGCTATTGGGGGGAAATCAGTTCCAGGTAAGAACTAACATCCTTTCCTGCATTTTTATTGTACTTTCATTCCCCGCAACCCCAAATTTGGAAATATATGGAGGAAATTGCAAAAACTAGGGAGCAATGGTTGGTGTGAGTATCGGGCACGGACCCACGCCAATTGTCCTAAAATTTGAACTAGGGTGTGCCAGTTGGTGCGATTGTTTCCAAAACAGTCGTGCCAACCGCGATAGTCAATTTTAGCTTGTAGCTGTAGACAAGGAGACCCAAATTAATGTTTCAAAAGCTCAGAATTTGGGTAATGACAGTCATATGAATGTGTTTGCAGGTGTGAAGCGGAAAAATGGTGATTGAATGGAAAGAATGAGAACACAGTGAAGAAGATGAAATTGCCATGGAAAATGAAAGATGCATGGAATCTCTCAGAGATTACGGGCTCAAGAAATTCTCTATGACGCTGTGTCTCAGAGCTCAACTGGATATGTTGTAGTACTTGATCAGTGTCTGGGATGTTGATCAGGAAAAGTTCATTATTCATGACCAAGAACACGAGATTGAAGTTTCAGATGTTTATTTCATAACCGGACTATCGCGAAGGGGGGCAGTACCAATCTTGACCGGCACCCAACCCTTGATGGAGAACATGAGTATGGTAATCGACAAGGTGTGCCCAGAGGCAAGGAAAGGATTAGGAAGCGGAAAAGTGGATATCCAAACTATTCTGGACTTGGCACTAAAGGTAGTGATGCATACCATCACACAAGCTGCAGGATTGTAGGCACTGTACGAGGCCACAAAGACAGATCTAATTCTTGCTGTAGATTGCATGGCACCGATCCTCTACAACTGGGCAGAGGCAGTGACAATCAACATGAAGTGTCAATTGACAAAGTGCAAGAAAACCAAGTTGAAGCAGTTCGGTTACGGGTCCATTTTGGTATTGTTCATCTTGGAACGACTACCAATATTTCAACGACAGGAGGTAATTGCTCCAACACCACCAATACATGAGCCATTGATGGCCCGTTGGGAAACTCTAATGCCAAGGTCAGGGGGGCAGTCAACAGATGTCTTGGAGACCAGATTTCTTCGAGTGGCTCCATCGACAACTGATCGTCGTGGAGGATTGGCCCTACTCTGGCATAGATTTCACCAGTGATGCAGATATCCCGCTCCCATAAGGAGAGGATTGGGATGAAGTACTAGGTAAAAATCATTTTTTATTTTGAGTATTATGATTTCTTTTTTTATGCATGTTCTGACATTAATCCATGTAATTTTAGATGTTGGCCCAGAGAGACCTGCAGGTATGTCTCCGATATCAAGGCGGATTCCTCGCGAGTTTGATATAGCCCCTCATGGGGAGGGAGGGGAGGAGGAGGAAATCATACACAACTTGGAGGGAATCTCCCGTGGGATCCTGGACTATGCGCGATTCGATGATGTTCCTCGTGCATACCAGAGACACACTGCAGGGGTGTCAAATTGTGTCCATCACTTGCTGAGGTAGCTTGTACGGGCTGTGACGTGTTATCATGAGCGTCACGTAAAGTAGAAACCTAGGTTTTATTTACGCATATTTTTGAGAGACATGATGTCTCAGGATGCAACCAAAACATACATATTTTTTGAACTTATGATGCACACCAATGAAAATATTCGACATAAATGTCTATCAAATACAATGTTAGCTATTGTATCAGTTAATGTGTTCATTCATCTAGGAATATGTTGATATGTAATATAATCAAAATGTCTTTCCAGTAAACGAACATGCAAATACAACCTTAAGATGTAAGGGTTTCTAACAAAATAATGTCCATTGAGTTGAAGAACAATAAGCTATGAGTCTAGGTTAACAACCAATGCACAAATGTCGAGGTTAATTGCCTCGGTTAATAGTTCAATAACAACACTATATTCAATGACATTGTTCATAGTTCGTCCTAGACAGATACCTTGAAGATCTATCAACTCACCAGCAGGATCATAAATCACCCAGGATGCTGAAGACAGGTTCTGGGTACTGCGGGAAGCACCATCCGCGAAACCGACATAAGGGGTAATAGACATCTGCACAACAAGAAACAATCCAATAAGCAGGAAAACGCTCGCAAAGCACACCAAGCAAAAAATTTACAAAAATGAAAAGAACACCTATGCACACAAAACATGCACGAATGAATCATGCATAGTATTTTTTAAGATTCAACCCCTTTTTTGGCTGATCCAAAGGATGACCTTCATAATACATAAGCTCATAAACCCCATTCCACAAAAAACATTTAATAATGTAGGGCCCATGCCACATGGGTTGAAATTTTCCTACCCCCAGCTTATCATGAGCTTGGTCGCACCGGAGGACGAGGTCTCCTTCTATGAAGGAACGAGGGGAAACCGACTGGTCAAAATGAGATTTGACCTGCTTTTTCTGTGCTTCAATGATCAGAGCAGGAAAGTAGAGAGTTTCATCCAACCTTTCTAAGTAGAGAAGACACTCTTCTTCTAGCAAAGTATTAGACATCAATTCAACAGCTAGTTTGAGCGAAGGTATTTCACATTCAATCGGAAGGGTAGCTTCCATACTGTAAACAAGTTGAAATGGAGTGAATCCAATCGCATCCTTAACTGAGGTTCGATATGCCCAAAGAGCTGAAAATAACATGAGATGCTAGTTTGATTTGTGCATCCCAATCGTATGTTGAAGCATAGTGACGAGAACTTTATTCATGGCTTCAACCTGGCCATTGGCCTGAGGATAGTACGGTGTTGAGCTGTCGTGACGTAGACCCAACTTTAAAGTCAACTTCGCCACCATGTAATGCCAAAAATGGGAACCATGATCGGTAACAATGGTTTGAGGGACACAAAACCTAGTAATGACATGATTGAATAGAAATTGAGCTGTTGTCTTACCGTCGGTCGTAAGTGTAGGAATTGCTTCGGCCCATTTGGTGAAGTAGTCAACAGATATGATAATATAAGCATGCCCCCCAACCGAGTGAGGGTTACTTGTCATAAAATCGATGCCCCACTTCGCAAAGGGACCAATGGAAATGACATGGTGGAGATGGGAAGACGGTGCGCGCATATTGCGCTGATAGTTCTGAAAATCATGGTACTTATGGACAATAATAATGTTGTCTTTAAATATGGTGGGCCAGAAATATGTAGCACAAAGAATTTTCTGTGCAGTGGCATAACCAGTCATGTGACCACCATAGGCGCAATTGTGACAATAATTCAAATATTTCTCAGCTTCATCGAGAGTCAAACATCGGCGGAGAATGGAATCAACTTCGATGCGGTAGAGTGTATCTTCGACTATAATATAGGGTTGCAATTGATGAAGGACGCGTCGACGGGCATCCTTCATCAACTCAGATCGAAAGGTAGAAGTCTGAAGATATATGTTGATATCACCATATCAAGGATAGAGGGTGCTAATCAGAAAAAACATGTCGTCTGGAATGCATTCCTTGGAACTAGAGGGAGAGGAGTCGGAAGGAGAGAGCAGATTAAATCGGCGAAGACTAATGATTTCTTCGACTTGGCAGTAGTGAACTCCAAATTGAACTCTTGGAGGATGACAATCCACTTTAAGTACTCCCCCCCCCAGCAATTGACGAGACAATATGTAGGTCACAGGGTTGTAGTCAGAAATCACAGTCACCGTACGCAACAGAATATAGTGACGAAAATGTTGAATAGCTTGAACAAGAGCCAACGCCAACTTATTGACATGTGCATATCACGTTTAAATATCGAGAAGGTTACGAGACAGATAATAAATGACATGCTCGTCACCATCATCATCGTCTTGTACCAAAACCATGGAAATCATGCTGAATGCGACGACCAAATAGAGGGATTAATCGCGATGATAATTCGAAGGATGCAACAGAGGAGAATTGACCAACAATGTCTTCATTGCATCGAAGGAATTTTGGGCGATCTCATCCCAGAGGAATGGGACACCTTGCTTCGTAATCGTGTAAATAATTTAGCCACTTTGACATAGTTAGGTATAAAACATCGTAGGATGTTAGCCTTCCCCTACAGGCTCTGCAGCTGATGTAATGAGGATGGTGTAGAAATTTGAATAACTGATATATTATTCACCAATATTCTCCTGATCACACACTATTTTAGCTTCATGCATAATACAGAATCTCTTCTACCATTGATCATCACATGCGGAAATAAAATCAATTGCATGCACACATTAAAACCACAAACAATCACACATATGAACACAGTATTTAATGGGAAAGCTTAAAGCTGAAAACCCCAACTATCTTTATATTATATGTCATGGAGATCATGTAACAATCATAGTACAAAATCTCCTCACAAGCTCTCATGCACACCCTCAATTGCTACACACTATCAAGCTAGATCTAGCAAAACATATGCTCCAATCTTTTGCCACTTGATAGCCAGCCTCTATTGCGTAATTAATGCTATGGGATGGCTTCATTAAATAGATAAACCACCTGGCTTGAACTACGCAATCCTCATGGGCTACTCCACCTATCTGTGTGTTGCAAATAGCAACAATATAGTCACAATTGATAGTTAACCTGCTCTTTCACCTATTTCTGCACTGGTCTCCACTGAAACTGTCCATGCACTGAAGTTAACTGATGTATTCTTTAGTTGATTAATGAGTTTATAATTAGTGAATTAATTAATAATTAATTCACACCACTCTCACTAATTGTATCAATTAGTTAAACTGAATACAAATAGCTTAACTATGTTTAGATTAGTTAAACTGAATACAACTCCACTAACTTCCTCAATCAATTCCACCAAACTCTGTCACATGAGTTCTAACTGAAGTATCCATGCAATAGCTCCACATAACCCTCAGGAATAGCGTAATTCCTTCTGTCAGCTCCTGTGCCACATCTGTGCACTTAACTGAAGTGCTCCAAGATAATAAGATAATGTTTAGAGTCTAAATATTATTAAGAGCTAATAATATTTGACATATCTATTTTTAGACTGGCAATCTAAAAATAGATTCCGCCCAATATGTCTAAAAATAGAAGTCCATCTATTTTTTCTGACTTGACCAACCATCCAAAAATAGCATCCTGCAACTCATAGAACATGATCCATATGTCTAAAAATAGAATTTGCACCAAAAATAGCCTGCGAGCCCACTTAGTGAAGGCGACTCCTCTTCACTAAGCTAATCATCTTGTTGCAATCTCAACAGATGGAGAGGGGAGATTAATGATAGCTTCAACTTTGAGTGGATCGAGACGAATCCTGTCTTTGGAAACGATAAACCCTAGGAGTCTACTGGAGTCAACATAGAAGACACACTTATGCGGATTCAACCGGATGTTATAGCATAGACAACGAAGAAAAATATGACGGAGATGATCAGGATGGTCTTTACACTTCACTGAATGAGCCGGAAGGTCATCCAGATAAGGCTGAACAATGTGCTTGATATCGTGGAAAGCATATGACATTTCTCACTGAAACGTAGCCCCAACATTTTTCAAACCGAAAGGGAGATTTTTATAAGCAAAATTACCCCAAGGACAGATAAAGGCGGTCTTATGTTGATCAGTTGGGAGAATGTTAATCTGGTTGTAGCTAGAAAAGCCGTCCATAAGGGAAAAAATATCACTCTCCGCACATTCATCAATGATTTGATCAATAAAGGGAGTAGGATAATTATCCTTAGGGCAAGCCCGATTAATGTCACGATAATAAACATAGACATGAATGGTACCCTGTTTCTTATCTACAGGGACGATATTGGAAACCGATTCTGTCAAGGGAATTGGATAGATAAAACCAACTTTGAGAAGTTTTTCAACTTATGCCTTAATAGCGGCAACCTTTCTAGGGTGCACAGGACGAAGATTCTCACAAACAGGCTTCGCACCAGGATAGGTAGGAATCTCATGCACCACTATACTAGGATCGATGTCGGGCATCTCTTCATAAGACCATGCAAATACGTCGCAAAACTCACGGAAAAGGCTAGTATAACCCTGAACTTTATCCGAAGAGCAGGTCACCCCAATATGGATGTTCTCTACAATTCTCGGTTTGACGGAAATGTCGATAGGCATCGTTTGTGTGATATTACTCAATTTAACTTATGTAAAAAATTCGTGTATTAGAATAGGAATTTCAAGTGGAGGAAAAGGAACCTAAGAAGCAAATCTCTCAAGACACGTAGACATGGCCCCAAGGCTAGGCATGAACAAGGAACGATGACGACTATCGTCCTAAGGAGGATCCTCGAGATGTACAGTTTCCACAATGGCTTCATCGGAGGGAAATATCTCTTTCAAGGGATCAGGCGAATCCGAATTTCCAAGCCAAGGGGATTGAGAATAAGTATCAAGAGACATGCCCAATGGAGCATGATCAGGAGGCGGAGGATTTGAAGCTGAAATAAGCTCATAGTAATCAATCTCCATCGGACTTAATGACATCGAATCTCCAAATGAATCAATCTGTTCGGGTGGAGGGATGATCCACTGATCGTCAGACATGGAGATCATATTAACCTGAACAATGTTGGGGGGAGGAAGTGGAAAATTACCCATGAGGGCAGGATCTTTGAAGAGACCCGACCCTACGCTCTCGTAAGGCGTAAGAATTTGATCTATGTACGGAACATTGTTCTTGGAAGAAGAAGTGAATAATGACAACTGATCAACAGTAACTATATTTCCTTCGTGCGGAAATTTCAAAACACGAAAGAGAGTGGATGGAAGACACAACATGGCGTGAGTCCAACTGCGACCGAGGAGAAGATTGTAATTGAGCTTGGCGTCAACCACTTCAACCTCGACGTTGACTGTCTTCCCTTCCAGAGTAATCGGCAAGCTAGCGAGAACACCAAGAAGTTTAGATTCCCTTCCATCAAAAGCTTCTAGAGCATTTGGAGATGAATTTAGAGCTGGAGAACCAATGGCTTTCTAGCAGGAAGATGTCATGATGCACGTAGACGCACCCTCGTCCACGACCGCTCGATGGATATTCAACCCATTAATGCCAACTTTTATAATAAGCGCAAGATGGTGAGGGAAACGTGGGACAAAATTATCCAGGTCGAAAGTGATAAGGCTCGAATCAATAGGATCAACCCTGCCGATGGCGGATAGAAAAGCCTTCTGTTGAGACGGAAAACTCTGAAGTACTTCTAATGAAAACATTGCAGATGGTGCCTGAGCCAAATCCTCAACAATACTGTAATGTTGAGCAGCATGGGCGTTAGGATTGTAAGAATACTTACGGAGTACACCTTTGCAAGGTGGCCGTACAATGGGCTCAGACCTGGGCCTTTCAATATGAAGAGGGCCAAAAACAAGTGGAGCAGGAGGACCGTCAGCGATTTATTTCCCCACTGTCTGACATGGTTCGGTATAATATTTTGACCGGGTAGCTATAGAAATGGATGTAGAACGGTTCATCATGAAAACCTGAGAGCCAAATGGGGTAGAGGACTGAGGTTAATCTACCAAGTGAGTCTGCTGTGACAAAAACGTTTCTTTGAGAACAATTGGAGTTCCTTGGGTGCCTTTGAGCAATTGGCTCACTTCAGCCCATCGAGTACAGTCCTTGGTGTAGTTATCTTCGTCACATATCAAGAAATGATACTTCGGTTTACATTGTGAACCATCATTAGTACGAGATTTATGGGAATCCTGTTTCGGGGTATCGGCTTTGGCCTTACCTTTAACCTTATTTTTACCCTTGGAAGTTTTGTCTATTGGATTGGCCTGAACGACATTGACTTCTGCAGTTTTACCAGAATTCGAGATTGGATGAGAAGTAGTATCACGGGAAGGAGTGGATTTTTGCTTCCCATGATTCAGAGGAGAAGACTTTCGAGAATTCTGAGACAAGGAACTGATGATACCATTGACGGATGGCGTCGTAATTGCTTTAGACGTTCCAGGTTTAGGTGCATCAGGCAAGATATCATATAACATGCTGGACTAAGAGTACACAAGATCAAGGTACTGGGCACAAGCAATGGCTTGTTCCTCAGTGACGCATGCCCCCATATAAATGTCCTTAGCAATAGGACTAATGAAAGAGGTAGTAAACCAATCAGTTATAAGCTGATCAAGAATCTCAAACTTGATCAGACGACGACGCCACCTCCATTCATGAATGTGATCTGAGATATGGGTAGCTCGATCTTGCTTCAAGGATGTGAGGAGGTGTGTCCCGGCTTCATACTGAACTGACAGTTGAAAGTGCGTGAGAAACGCCATGGCTAAAGAATTGAAATCCTAAAATATTCCACGATATAACTCAATGTACCACTTGGTAGTGGCACCTGCAAGAGTCAGTTGGAAAATATGGAGTCAGATAGAATCGTTAACCCAATTTAGAGGAACACAAAAGATGGTATTTCATAACATGCGCTTGGGGGTCTTCTCCGGACTTGCCCTAAAACTTGGGACAATCACTAGGAATTTCGGTTGGAACTGGAGGCCAATACAGGTTATGAAGGATTGGATCATTCGTACACTTTGACACATCAGGCAGTTCCAATGTCACGAGAAATAGTAATTGAGGATTAAAAAGCTTGGAGGTCATTGATAAAGACCAGTGTTAGCATTCCACCCATGTTGAGAGAAATTCTGCCCCCATATGTTTTGTCTTGGAGGATTCTATCCATAGGGGTTTTAAGCCTGATAATTCTTCCCATACTAGGGTTGAGGACCGAGATATTTATTCTGAGCATACCATTGAGGTCCTTGCTGAGCAACATAGGGGTTTTGTTGCGGAATGTAAGCATTGCCTTGAGGTGGATTATACACCATCTGGGATTGATTTTGAGGGTAATAAGTGAAACCTTGGGGCACACTATATACCGCCTAAAATTGACCTTGAGGAGGGTAAGTAGTGCCTTGAGGTTGAGCAAGTTTTCTATGCAGAGCAGGTTGAATCAGCTGTTGAGTAGGTTGAACAGGTTGAATCAGCTACTGAGCAGGTTGAACAGGTTGAACTGGCTACAGAACAAGTTGAGTATCGACTGCTGAGGTTGGGCAGGCTATCCTTGCGGAGCAGGTTGGCCTGGATATTGAGGGCTACCGGGTTGCCCTTCTGGAAGAGGTTGGCCCAATGGTTGATATGGACCAGTTTGTCCCTAAAAACCAGGTTGAACTGGAGTAGGACTGTAGGGTTGTCCTTGATGTACAAAAGCTTGGCCTTGCGGAACATAAGGTTGTTGTTGTTGCACAAAAGGTTGTCCCTATGGTGGATACATTCCCCCCCCAGGAATATAAGACGCTCCTGGTTGAAACTGAGGTTGACCAGACATACTGTAGGGTTGTCCTTGTTGGACTGAAGGTTGTCCCTATAAGGGTTTCCCTTGCGGACCGTAAGGTTGTCCCTGAGGACCAAAGGGTTGTCCCTGCTGGACCAAAGGATGTCCCTATAAGGGTTGTCCTTGTAGACCTGAGGGTTGCCCCTGTATTAATGGACCTTGATGAGAAACGGTCTGATAGGGATCAACCGGAGGTAAATAAACAACTTGATGATGATAAATTGGAGGCAAATATAAGGGATTACCGTAGACATCATAATGACAGGGAGGATTGCCAAGAGCTTGTGGCTGCTGAGAACCCTGAGGTGTGGAATTCTGCGGCTGATAATCAGGAGAGGGAGCATACTGTCACTGAATATCCAACATATATTCATCGAATGTATAAGTAGAAACCATAGGTATGGTAGAAGTAGACGGGGTTTCCACAACGTGAGGTTGCGATCCACTAATGGCAGGTCTAACAGGTAATGTGGGATTGATAAAGATAGACCTGCGAACAACAACAGAACCTGACGATTGAGTTGTGCTAACAATCGGTGCAGATAAAGCCAAAAAAATGGTAGGTCAGACTGGGATAGATGTAATAGTGGTTGACGAGATGGGTGTCGAGGGTGACATTACTAATGTAGGAAAAACCAAGCTTCTAGTGGGAGCCACTATACTATATTGTGCAACGGATTCCACACCAGAAATAATCTGACCCAAAGTATGATAACCGGATGGAAGAGACATCGATTGGGGGGAAGGTTGGTTGGAGACATACGGGAACTCTTCTGGGAAAAGCTGATATTCCCCTGTAGAAGCATGCAACTCTTTACTGCCAATAGGACTGGAAGAATCCATATCTGACGATGTCGTAAGATCATCGAAAAGACGATGAGGAATATGAGGTATAGTAGCGGCTAATAATAGTGATCTGGAAGTGAGAGGAGGGAGTTATTCCTCACTCCCAAAACTAGAACAAGCACCCTGAGGTGGCCAATTGAATTCAACCGACACTTCAGGAGGAGACCGGGTAGCGAGAGGTAAAACACTCGGGAGAATAGGCTGCGAGAACTTGACAGAACTAGTGGAATGAGGTGTTTCCAAAGAAACATCAGGAAAAGGACTACCACTAGGAGGTAGTGAAGAAGACGATGAAACTGGTGGTTTCGCCATTGTGACAATATTTCAACACAGGAATAAAAACAAGATGGCCTATTCGAGGCTTCAAGATCAAACCCTAAGGAACTAAAAAAAAAAGCCAAGAAGAAAAATTTTAATGGGCGTGTGATCGTAGGCAGTTAATTTTATGAAATTGAAACGAAACTTTGTTGTTTCATGTTTTAAGAGTCGCGAAACAGTCAAAATATGACTCTAGTCACTTTCAGAATTGAACAAGCATGAAAGGACAAGTGCTCGATGATCTTTTCACTTTTTAAGGAGTCACGAAAAGATCGAAATGACTACTCAGGTAATCTAAGTAAGAGGGTGTACCAAGTTTATGTGAACTTCCATATACACCTTGGTCATCAAATGAAAGAGAAATGACCAAGGACTTAACGTACGTGCAGGTAGTCTCCCCGAATGCTGTGTTCGGTGTATCATAGTTACAGGGTGGCAGACTCGACTTCCTATGGATAAAGGATTGAAACCTATGAGGGTCTCCTTTTATATATGCGACGGTACGGGGAGCACAAGTCCGTACTAGCGCTGTCTAATGCCAAATGACGAACGACAGCTACTAGGTTTAACGATGCTGCAACACGTCACTAGCTTAGACCTCTACAAATATGCACGTTAGGTTCCAATGCTTCCTTAGATTGATTGAATTAATTTTAAGGTTGATCTTAAATTAATGTTTCAATTTCAAGGCCCTACCAAATGTGATCTCAAATTGCTAAATTCACACTACATGAAAAATAACACCATCTCTGTTCAATGAATGCTAACTAAGAGAAGGATAGAAATCTTTAACAAAGTAGCAATCAATGAAAACAAAAAAATAACTTCGCTAATGCATCTAATACAACCAAATGAAAAATGAAAAACTCTTTCTTAGTTTACTAAGAGCCAATTATGAAAAATAATTTTTCATTTTCGATTCAAATAAAAGAATGCAATTTTTGTTTTTTTGTTTTTTAGGTGAATGAAGCACACAATGAACTATTACACTAAAAAGCAAAGCGAACACTAGTTTTGAGCACTACGAATGTAAAGATCTAAGATGAATAACTCGAAAGCAATACAAACATAAAAACACTCAAAACAATGATGCACTCTTTCAAGAAAACAAAAGACTTTCAAAATGATCCAAATGAGCAATGTGATCTATGCTCGAAGTGACGAAATGGAGAGTCAAATGAAAACAAAAGCGATCATCCAATAGACCAAAGACACGAAGAATCGAGAAAGACTAACACAATTGATCAACGAATTGAAATGACAAAAATCAAAGTGACTCGAACTTCAACCAGAAGGTTCAGTGAGCAAAAAACACCTAGAAACCATAGGGTTACAAACTTCACTGATGAGACAAAGGAAAAAAACTGAGAAAAACTGAGACTACAGAGTCAAAACAATCCCAAAATACCAATTGCAAGGAAAAGAAACAAACCAGAGCCAAGAATTACCGAAAAAAACTCAGGAAAGAGGTCAAACCAAATCCTACAAGATTCGGTGCCACTGTCAGGCTGTAATCCATGCGTAATAGGGGTTGGCGCACTTGTAACAAAAGCAACAAGCACCAATTGGTGTGATTGTTCAAAGAAAAAATGCACCAAGCCGGAAAACTATGGGAAAATGAGAAAACCACTGAGCAGAGGTCAATCTTGACACTCTAGAGTTGAACAGGAGGATTCAAAAAAATCAAGCAAGCCAGGTAAGGCAAAAAAGAAATCAAACGACCGAAGTCGACTTGACAAGGCGAACTCTCAACAAGAAATGAGACGAAAAACACACACTGATCCCCAGTATATTCGCCAAATTGTTGTGTAGGTAAATCCCCTCTGCGGATAGAGATGATCCCTCTATCCCTAGGGTGGGTCTAGTAGTAAGAGGACATGTTAATGTGTTGGTTCCTAGTTAACGAATGAAACGAGTTGGGATAAATTGTCCTACTTGTAGTCCAATGCGGTTGTTGTAGCTGCAACGAAGGTCTCTTGATCCTTGTCCCAATCCGTTGCGATATTCCAGCAATGGTATTCGGATGTCTACACAAAGATCAAAGGACAAAAGAAGCATACATAACAATAATTGCATTCATAACTAGATAATAAGTCAAGGAAGATTAAACGTATTGCGTAAAATAAATCACATTGACACAAGATAGGAACCAAAACATCAGTCACATATATATTAAGAGAAAGAATGAGATTACAACTGGATCCTTGACGTCACAGCCTCCTTTAGCAGGTCCAGTCGAAATGCGCCCCGAGCATTCTTCAGGGAATTTGGATGAAACGAGGCAAAATACTAAGCTCTCTCTCAACAAGGGCCTCTCTCTCTGTTCTATCTCACCAGCTATCAAAATGTTCAGCAATTTCTCCTCAGCTATTCAGCTAGCTGCATCAATGTGATATAGGTTTATTTATAGAGGGAGAGGAGGAGGTTGGGATCCCTCAGATGGTGGAAGGGAGGCCTTATCCTTTGGGAGGTTCCCCCAAAAGGTGGAAACAAGAGGCCAAAGGAAGGTGTTCATGGTTATGCAGTCGAACAACCCAAGCTAACTCGCTCACGAAGTAGTTAGCATGGAAACTTCACCTCTATATTTAAAAAACATTACAAAAACAGCTAGGCGCTAGTAGCTCACTAGGATAGAGTGCCAATGGGCGCGGGGCCCAGTGTTAATTTCCTTCATTGGCGCAATGGCATAACGACCTGCCAGCACAAACTCAAAAACATGTATTTTTGATGGTCTTCTCATGGAAAATTCAACAGAGGAAATGTTATCCTCATGGAAAAGGATGCAATGATACTCTTTGAAAGGCATGACACTTCATATAAGTCACAAAAACGGTCCTCCAATGTGCGGGATGGGGATTGCAGGGATGGTGACAAAATGCTGTTTAACAACTGTGTTGGCTTAAAGCCTGTATTGATAATGATTTAATGTGTTGATTTATTCCTGTGACCTAATAAGGAATGTGGTTACTTCCATCATTGAGGAATGCTGATTTCCTATAATAATTTTGGGTAATTGCATGGATTCTTGTATGCATTCATAAGCTCATTTTATGTTATTTATCATTTTTGGGGCTGGTATATCTCCAGACTATTTTGAACTTGTTTCCCACTTATTATTATCAATATAAGAGGCTTGCAGATTTTTGAGCTACTACGAGCTTGAATTTCTTCTAAAGAGCCCCATTGATTATGAATGGACAATTCCCTGTCCTATTTACCATACTGCTTATAGAATTGGATATAAGTCCTATCCATTTTTATTTTTCAAGCTTTGGAAGGATAACGTTCTCGTGCATGTTGGTTATGTGCACACATTTATACACTTACAAATGTTTTATATGCAGGCGCTTCCTTCACCCATTTGTGGGAGTTAATTCCTTCTCATACCTGTGTTAGAATCATGATTGTGGGATGAGAAGGGAACCCATTTAAGAACATAGGGAAGACTTCCTTTATACCTATTAATCTCTACATGGGATTAAGTGTTATATTACAATCTTGTTCCTTAGCCAAAAAAAAAAATCCTTTTGATGACACCTTTAGCTGTGGCATACAATCTTGGCGTCTAAATTCAACATCTCTGATGCCTTAAATTTACTCGCATGCGACCAAGATCTGTGACCACATGCATGAAGCTGGGTTATAATTTTTGGAAAGAAAGGGAATTTTTTGGGTGAAAACAAAAGTTTGATCGTGCCATTTTAAGTGCTCGATCGAGAAATATTTCATCCCTCGATCGACTTGTTTGAGGGCCTAAAGATAACTCGATCGAGCGCTAAAACGAACCCTCGATTGAGATCTTGTGTAACCCGAGGTTATCTAGGAGCTTGATCGAGCTAGTGGCTCAATTGTGAAATAATATCGATCAAGCCATGTTTTTGAAACTTCTCGCCAATACATCCTAGGCACAAAATTTAAAAAGTGGTTTGATCGAGACTTAAATATAGATTTATCCTTAAATCTAGATAGAGATATAGGCTAAATTGAGCCTTAAATATAGAATGATCCTTTGTTTAACCAAATTAATGGCTTGATCTATTGAGCTATTTTAATTTTATAACTAAAGTACTTGATCGAGCGCTTTAAGAGGGTCCTAAAAATCACAGTTTTAGTACCCCTTCTGCAGATTTCTTTGCAACACCATTTTGTACCCTAGTAGACTTAGGGAATAATTTGTCCTTAAGTGAAAGATTTGATCATGTTGTATTGGTGAAGGAACCCTCTATCCAATGGCATATGATTTTGAAATTTTCGAATTCATATGATACTTTTCATCAAATTTATTTTAAACATAATGCTTGAAATTTTTTTGGACATTTTCCAAGGGGCTGAATAAAAAAACAATAACATAAAATATATACAACCGAAAAATTTCAAAAAATACTAGTATCCTCATTTATGAGTCCTATTCAAAACAGTCTCTTGGTTTTTCAATTTATTAATTATTTGAAAAAATACTTACGTGAACACATGTGTTTGCAAAACGCAATTAAAACATTGCTTCACCAACTTCGAAAAATAATACAAAATATAATTTTTCATAAAAAATAAAAATTTAATATGGAAAACGTTTTTCTCTCTGTTTAGATCATGCTCATACATATATATTTTAAAAATTACACATTTTAGACTAATTTATGCTGCAGGAACACACGCATACCTCTTCAGATGTGCGAAAATTTGTAAGGACAAGCATTTCATTTAATGGAAAATTGACAAATTATATAACACTAATTTTTTTTGCAAAAAATATTATTAGACAACAATATAATTATCCACAAATTTTATTTTAACTCTGAATCAAAATTCACAATGCTTATATGAATTTTGAGGGCTTCAATTTGATAAAAGAGTAAAATTTCGAAATTTCATCACCATATTTGGTTCAAAAGTGTAACAAATATTCATGCATTCACCCCAATGGTCCTCTAGGACACGTCACCTTGACCTAGCTATCCCTTCAAGTGCTGGAACAATTCAGTTGTCACATGGCCACTCTCTGTGGTTTCTAATGAGCATTCGTGCTTCACCTTCCACGTGAGCCCGAAGCCTCATTCTCCGACCCATTCCTTAAAAACCACTTTTTATTTCTTCCAGGGATCCCTTCCTGAGATGATGTTAGCACTTGCGTATCAGTATGTGGGCCCGTTTTCTGGTTCTTCATTTTTTCACACTCGACATGGGCCATATGTCACGTCCCCTTGATGTTGAGTCACCTCGAAGTCTCCTTCATTGCACATATTTGAACCTTTCAGGAAAGGGACTTCGAGGAGATAGGAAAATACCCATTCTGTATTCTAACGATCAAAGACATCATAATAAGCTCACCATCCCAGCGTTGGTTAATGTTTGACATGTCTTGTCCATGCCTGCTTGGTCCTCATCATCCCAATGATTTTGGTTGATGGTTATAAGGGAATGTCCGAGATTGAAGTCTCAATGTGAGGTGGAAAGCATGGCGCACTCCACACACATTGGAATGAGTTAATATGTTTGGTTACACGTGTAAGTCCTCCTTTGAACCTTATGACCCGGAGTATGGGTGACTCAACAACTGATAGGTGACTAAGGATGTGGGAAGCCACAAGGGATCCACTAGGGGAATATATAAGCACCGCGTGGCGTGGTGCTATTTAATTTACCATGACTTTGATCGGCCATATTTAACGAAATAGGAGCCGGATTGCGACAAATTTTATACCACTGGAATCATTTCTACAAGACAAACACAAATCATGGTATCGTTTCGTGTTGAGTTTTGAAAGGGTAAATGAAATCGAGAAATTTAGAACCCATTTCCATAACGTGAATATGGAAGTCAGGTCATCATAGTAAGTGCCTCCTTCTAACCTTAGTCAGGGTTGGGATTAGAAAGGGGTATGCTACATTCTTCCATTTTTTGTACCAATTCAATCCCAATTATTATTTTATCCTTTAACCTTTCCTAACTCATTGGTGTCCTGCATGGCATCCCATACAAAGCTTCATAAGGAAACATCCTGATTGAGTTGTGGTAAATGTTATTATAGGTTAACTCTACCAATGGTAGGTACTTATCCCAGATTCTGGTACATAAATTCTAAACATGTCTTCCATGAATTTATTTACTCTTTCAGTATACCCATTTGTTTTCAGATGATATGCAGTTCTAAAGTTCAACTAAGTCCTAAAAGTTTACTACAAACTTGTCCATAAATGAGATGTAAATTGAGTGTCTCTATTAGTAATAATATTTGTGAGTAACCCATTCATCTATATGACTTTGTTTATAAATAATCTTTCCACATTAGCGACATCAAAATGTCTCTAACTAGGATGAAATGGGCAATTTTGTCAACTCATCGATTATCACTAGAACAATATTGTACCTTTTTGATGTGAACAGAAAATCCATAACAAAGTCCATAGATATGACCTCCCAATTGGAAATAGGAATGTCATGTGGTTGTAAGAGTCCTATTGGGTGGTGATGGCTAGCCTTCACTTGTTGACATTCAAGACACTTAACGACAAATGAGACTACAACACACTTCATGCCTACCTAAAAGAAAAATTTCTTCATGTTTGCATACATATTCTTCATGCTAGGATGTGCATAGTAAAACACTTTATGGTACTCCTCAAGGATGGTTCTTCTTATATTCCCCTCCTCATGGATACACATCCTTCCTTGAAATATTAATAGTCCATTTGGTTAAAGGACATAACCCTAAAAAATTGGTTCTATATTCTTCCCATTCTAGAGCGTTGGTGTAACCTTTAGATACCAACTATCTCCAAAGATATTTTCTACCACATGCTCCATTAAATTGTCAGTCAAGGGTACCATGAAGTAAGATATGAGGTCTTTTTCTTAGTGCATAGGCCACCATATTCTGTTTTCCCTTGATGTACGGAATTCCAAAATCGTACTTATGAATTCTCTCCATCAGCTTTGTCTAGCATTTAGATCCCTTTGAATGAAGAGATGATTCAAGATCTCATGATTAGTATTTAGCTCAAAGTTTCTCCCAATAAGGTAATTCCTCCAAAGTTTCAAATTTAGCATCACTGCTGCCAATTTTAAGTCATGGGTTGCATAAATATCTTAATGATGCATAGGCTATTAATGCAACTCCTGATTCTTTCTTTGAATCACATGTGAAAATTGTGAAGCCTCTTCTCTATGTTATGCACTTGAAGGTTTGACGATTAATAATATCTTCATATCAATGAACACAATGTTGCATTCATCTGTCCAACGATTCATACCCAACTCCTTTATGCTGTAATGTGGTGATGGGTTTTAAAATCTTAAAAAATCCTTTTACAAATCTATGATAATAACATACTAACCCCATGAAGTTTCGCAACTCATGAAATTTTTTTGGAACTGGAAAATACATTACGGCCTTCAATTTTTCTAGGTCCATTGAAATCCCTTCCCTTGATATGATGCAACGTAGATAATGAATATCTTTCTGAAAAAATATCATTTTGATAATTTGCCGTACAAATTATTTTCCCTTAAGCATTTCAACACTATTTTCATGTGCTCTTAATGTTCCTTTTCATCCTTATATACAATAATTTCATCCAAAAATACCGGCACAAAATGTTCTAGATAATTCTAGAATATGCCATTCATGAGGCTCATGAACACTGTTTGTGCATTGGTAAAACCCAATGGCACCACTATTAACTCATAAAACCCAAATTGAGTTCATATGGAAATTTAGGTATGTCACCCTACTTATGCCTTAACTATTAATATCCTAATCGTAGATCAATTTTTGAGAAAACCATTTCCCCCTTCATTTGATCAAAACGATCATCTATTCTGGGTATCGAGTACCTATTATTCACTATGGCCTGATTCAAATATCTGTAATCTATGCGCAATATTAGGGAACCATCCTTCTTCTTGGAAAAAAACATTGGTGCACCCCAAGGTGAAATACTGGGTCTAATAAGTCCCAATTCTGATAGTTCTTTCAGTTGCATTTTAAACTCACAAAGTTTTAGAGCCATCATCTTGTAGGGTGTCTTGGATATTGGCTCCATGTCGGGCTTCAACTCAATTATGAAATAAATCTTCCTCTCAGGAGGCAACCTTGACAAATATTTGGGGAAAACATCCTCGAATTATGACAAAATTGGGTGTTGATGTAGGGAGGGTTCCTTCCTGTCACTAAAAATTTCAAGCACATACAATTTACATCCCTAAGTGAGGTAATGCTTAACCTTCATCTTTGAGATGAATTGTAAAGACACTTCCCTCTTGATACCATAGATAAAATTTATCTTCCTTTAGTGTATGAACATATCACTTTCTTTTCGAAATGATCCACAAAATCACGATGAGCTTCTTGCCAATCCATTTTGATGATTACATCATTCATTCCTATGACAGTGACGTGTGCCTTAAAATGTACACAATAAGGTTTGTATACACTAGGTCCTATCACTTGTTTTACCTTAGTAGCCATCTCGACCTATTTAAAGTCATTGTGTTCATAAGTTCGTCATAAACGAGAGTTTGGGTCATTAGCAAACACTCCAATATCATGGATGCAAGGCTTCTTTTTAAAACATGGATAGTGTTTTCCAAATAGAGATACAATACATATTCCAGATAATTTCTTAAGACAATAAATCTACAACTTATACAAGGAATATGCAGAAGGTGTTGAAGGAAATGGTCCTTTTATTACATATCAAGATTTAGTGTAGATATGGAGGAGATAATTCAACAATGTTCGTATTCATAAGAAGACAAGGATGGGAGTTTGTAGTACATGTGCTTCTCTTAAAAAAAAATAAAAATGGATAAATGTCAAGGAGCAGAAAGATGTAAGCATTCATAAAATTATTCTCTTAAATTGTCTAGTGATCAACCATGAAAATGTATTTATTAATAGGTTTATTTTATGTTATGTATAGATTCCATTGTCAAAGAACTTCAAGAGCATCACGAACAACATAAAAGTGAAAGGAAAAAGTTGTACAAGCATCGAAAGAAGTGTTATGATAATCCAAATAAATATTTGTGTTTGATAATTGATGGTATGTACCAGAAGAAAACACTTATACCACATTTTGTTTGCACACCCAAAAATTTATAGGAGGAAAATTTTATCCAATTTCACTTGGTTAGCTGTATGGTATTCAATGGGAAAATGTCGCCAAGAGTTTACTTCACAACTCCAAATATTCATAATGATGGAAATATGACAATAACCATAATTCATGATGTGATTTCTCATTGGTCTGGTAATCTTCCTGAAGTTTTGTATCTACAATTGGACAACACTTGTCGTGAAAACAAAAATCATATTTTTTTTTGGATATCTAAACATGCTTGTTGAATTAAGAACTTTTCATAAGGTAAATGTTGGTTTCCTTATTGTTGGGCACACTCATGACCATATTGATGAGATGTTCAGTTGTTTTTCTGTAACATTGAGGAGGAAGGATGTTGGGAGCTTGCCATCATTAATTGAATGTATTAAGAAATCATATATTCTAGAGCCTATTTTTCATGTGTTAGAAGAAACTGTTGACATGCGAAGGTTTATTCTGGATTCGCATGGTGAGGAGAAATGAATTGAACAACTTAATGATATTAGCTTCCAACATCAATTTCGTATAAAAAAAATTGATGGGAAAACACTTATATGGGACAAGAAGTATTCAACTACTGTATAATGGGCGTCGTCACCAGGTTTGGCATTTTTGAATTTCATTCTAGACCATCCAATATTTGCGTTAAATATATTTTTATTACAATCAATTGCTGAAGTTCATAATGAACGAAGGAAGAAGAGAGATATAGATTATTATGAATGCCTAGAAGAAATCAAAAAATCTATAAGATATACATATGAGTACTTTGATGTTGCTGATTCAGTTTGGTGGGAGTCCTTTTTCAATGATCAAAGTGATATCCTTTCAAGATCAACAAATGAATATATGATTTTGAAGAATCCATTTATTTGGCCACAAAATGTGTCAAATGAACATGAGGAAACAAACATTGTTGAAAAAAAACCATCTCAAGGTATAATTAATTCTTCACAGGTGGAGGAAAGAGAATTGTATATTGGTTCCAGAAAATATCGTGCACAACGTGAATCCATGGAAGACCATTATAGGGGTTTAGTACATGATATTAAGGAGGGTTGCATGATCACAATGTTAGCAGATGGAGATGCACATGGCTATCCATTCTGGGTTGCCAAGGTTACAAAGGTCATTACAGAAAATGAAGATGCTACAAGTGTTTAAGTACATTGGTATGCCACAAATACACACCCATTCAATGGTGTGTACAAGCTAGAGATGGTAGTTGATAAAAAAATTGGCTGAAAGATAAAAATAAAGGCTACACATATAAAACGTCACTGAACAAATCTCTTAATATTGGAGGAAGTTGACATACTTGTTTATGAATTCAATTTAAAAAAGAGAGGAAATCTTCTCTTGAGGACAACAAAGATTCTGAAGAGGTTCCTACCAAAATAAAAAATGTTGAGATGTGAGTATTCTAAACCCATTCATAGATCTATAAGACTTTTGAAACCTCAGATGGTGGGAATGCATGTTGACTCAGATCGGGCAATAGTTGATGACAGATAATAATATGGAACATCTTCATCTACATCTAGTCATTCATCTGAAGATGTCAATTCTGATGGTGTGTAAGAACATATGAGTGATTTTGAATAATTGTGTAAGACAATTTATATAAATGATGTTTGCATGGTAACTTGAAATAAATATTTTAACTTCTATATGATCTTACATGAAGTTATGAGTAATTTTTATGTTTGTTGGATTATATGTTTTAATTATGAGTAATTCATTTATTTAGAATATTCACAATGCAACAATAACTTAGAAAATTAATTTATGTTTAATTCAATCTACAAGTGTTGATATTTTGATTAGTTTAGTGATATAATTTTTTCATAATAACATGGTTGAAATATGTTGAAAACTTAATGTTTTTTAATTCTATGGGTGAAAAATTGTCAATTTATTTTTATCTTTAACATTTATGGTTGAAAACAATTATAATTTTAGGGATTTTTAGTGTCATGATATTATATGTTTAACGACATGGATGAAAATTGTTGGAATATTAATGTGTCTAAAATCCCATTATTTTATATTTAACATCATTACTAAAAAAATGTTGAAATTGAACCCAGAAAATTAAAGTAGTATTCTAGAAACAACATTAATGTGTTTTTTCCATTTATTTGGCACAAAAAAATTGGTTTTACTACCATTTTAAAAAAATGTTGAAAATGAACCCTGAAAAAATTAAAACCTTAGTCTCGAATACACACTTTTCATTTTTGGGTTGTTTTTCATGTTTTTTGGTGGTTTTTTGGCTAGAGTTCCCGTTTCAAAGTTTACATTGTTTCAAGTTTGAGCATAAATTTAAACAAAATAAGCGAGACTTTGGATCTGCAAATCAGAAGCAGGGAAAAGGCACTTCCAAACTGCAGAACAAATGATATATCCAAGGTTGAATGACCAAGGAAAACCCATCAAAGCCACAAACAAATAATATCAATGGGAAGACAACGAAAGACACAAGAAAGTGGTGTGACTTCCAAAAGAGCCACACTCACAACACAAATGAGTGTCGCAAAAACCAGTCACTGGTAGCCGAACTAAAATATTTAGAGTTAGATGCATGTTCTAACTTTGAGCTTGGACCTGACAAGGGGAAACAAATCTTGATTTAGAACCCAGTGCCACCATTTCCACCAACAATGTCAAGAATATTGTGCCTGAAGATCCAGAGGAGGGTGAGCGTTTCTTCGACTCACGAATATGAGTAAAGGCTTCTTTTTTGTAGTTTATTTTTGATAGTGGGAGTCAAAAAATCATCACAACAAAGGTTGTTAAGCGGTTGGGATTATTGACAACACCACACTCACAACCATACCCCATCGAGTGGATCCACTAAGGGCGAGATCTCTGCGTCAATCGACAATGGCACCTTCCCTACATTGTCAAGCCTTTCATGGATGAGGTATTGTGTGATGTTCCTCCTCTTGAAGTTTGTGATGTTTTATCAGGCCTACCATACTTGTGGAAGCATCATCATTAAAGAAAGTTTGAGGTCTAAAATGGGCTATTACACTAAAAATTGTCATCTTGACATTATGCTATTTGTATGAGCTCATTATCACTCGTACTTCCTCCTTTACAAGTCTAACACATCAGTGCCTCATGTCAAGCCTTGAAAATAAGAGAAAAATTCTCAAAAATCTCTAAAAATCTAGTATTGCACTTTCTCTTTGTCTTACCTGCGGTCCCGCACCTAATGGTCATGTCTCCTGCGTACCTGACCGCACTGTCTTTGTGTTAAGGGTGCAGACCCCTGTAAAAGTTAAAAAGGCGCAGGTAAACTCTAAAAAGTTCACTTTTAGTCATTTCTAGAAGCTTCTAGAAGGAATCTTGCGGTGGCAAGTCCGCTCTTTTGAGGTTCATGTATCCCATACCTTATGGAGCTAACCCCTTGATGTGAGGAGCTTATCCCTTTGAAGGAGGATTTTATCCCTTCTTGTATGGAGATGTAACCTCCTCTTTTGCACTATAAAAAGAGGCATAGGGCAGCCTCAAAGGATTAACTATTGTAGGATTGATGAGTTAAAGCTTTATGTGCGATTGAGTTGAAGTGCTGTTGAGATTTAGACTTCTTTCTGTTGAGCTTTTGAGAGGAACGATCACATACCTCTATGTGCTCCTGGAGGAAGAGTGCAGGAATTATCAAAGTAGAGGAGACTCTTGCTTCGGACCCAGGGAAGGCCTTTTCAAACATCAAGGCTAAGGTTGTAAGGTTCTTCTGTTATTTTAAGATTAATACAATCAAGTTTTGTTTTTCTCAATAAATTGTCGTTCGATTGTTTATTTCAATAAGCTGTCGTTTGATCGTTTATTTCATAGATTCCTTGATCACTATGATAGGTATGTTTTATAATTATTTGTTATACAAGTGCTATTTAATATTTTCTTGTTTGTGATTGCAGGTCGACAAAAGACGACACTTTGTTGCGACAAAAGACGACACTTTGTTGCGACGAAAGAACTCTTGTTGCGACAGAAGGATTTTGATGCGACATAAGCACTACGACCGCAAATAAGCATTTGGATCTAAGGTAGGATCGACACCTTCATAGCATTTATTTGTAAAATGAATATATTTAGAGAAAGACAAACTTAGTTGTTCGTTTGTTGCTAGATTGTCTTCTGACACTAGGGAGATCGATCTTGTCCGCAAGATCGATTTATCCGGCCAACATGGGCTTCCTAAGAAAAATTATAAAATTATAGTGAAAATAATAAAATAATATTAGATTACCTCATCAAGTTTTGGAGGGAAGAAAGAAAAAACTACTTTTTAAACTCGTATTTTCAACTTATCTGCCTACGATGTTTCTCAAATTTTGAGTGGGAGCACTCTTTGGATGCATAATTTAATTTTGCCTCGAAGGAGTACCAATGATGCATACTTTCAATGGACCCTAATAAATGAAAAATGTGAAATACATGAAAAAATATGATTGCAATCACATTTTTTCATCTATTTCACCTTTTTCATGTAGTAGGGTGCATCGAAAGTATGAAACATGGGTAGTCCTTAGTGTTGGGTATGTGTTATATTATTTCCACGATTAGTCGCATGCGTGTTGGGGGGGGGGGCGACAATCCTTCTATACGTTGCATCGAGGCAAGCAGGGGGCGTGAGTTCCCCCTGTTCGGGGTCGAGGGCAACGCCCTGGGAAATTTTTTTTTTGGTCCCTATTTTTCGGCGGGCGGACCCGCCCATGGTTTTGTGCATGGGTTTTCACATTGTTTTGGGGCATGATGGTTTTCAGACCTTGGTATTTTGTAGATCCGGGAAAGGGAACTACGGTTATGTTATAATCTAGGGTTAATGGATTGGGGTTTATGTATGCTTTGGCATGTATATATATATATATGTGTGTGTGTGTGTGTTGTAACACTAAAAGAAATATAATGAAAAATCAAGCTGGTTGTCTCGATTTGGGATCTAGGGGAAAATCTCAGTGTATATCTTTTTTATCTTTTATGCTCTTGCTATTGTTTATTTTCTTGTTTTAAGATTCATTTGTAGATAATTTCTGTACATGGTTAAAACCTACATTTGGTATCAGAGTTGTTTTAGCTTCAAGGGGACGCCTTTACTGCTGAGGGGTTTTTTGGTCGGGCCTGTGGTAGACCCTATTCAGTGGGAGATCTATAGGATCAATTCTTGCGGTGAAAGAAGATGGCGAGCATTGGAAAGATAGAGATTGAGAATTTAATGGTCAGAGTTTCGAGTTGTGGAAGCTCAAGATGGAGGATCTGCTGGTGGATAAAGATCATTGGATCGTGGTAGATCCAGGTACTAAACCAACAAAAATGTCAGATGGAGACTGGAAGAAGTTGGATCGAAAGGCGAAGAGCACACTACGGTTGTGTGTCTCAAATTCGGTATTGTTGAATGTATCTAGGGAAGCTACAACGAAAAATTTGTGGGACAAAATTGGGACTTTGTACCAATCTAAGTCTCTGGTGAATAAATTGTTCCTGTGGAAAAATCTATATAACCCGAGGATGAAGGATGGAGACTCGGTGACAGAGCATCTGAATGCCTTCAATACTGTGGTAAGCCAGCTGCCATCTGTTGATATTAAAATATCATATGAAGATAAGTGCATCAGTTTGTTGTGTTCTCTATGAGATTCGTTGGATATTCTAGTTATTGCAATAGGTAGCAATACAACTATCTTGAATTTTGATGACATTGTGTCAGCCTTGCTGTCGGAGGAAATGAGATGGATAAATATGGAGGGCCAGAATGGAGATGCCTTATCTGTACGAGGAAGGTCCCAGAACAGAAACACGAATAAGGTTTTGAGTGGGATATCTAAATCTAGAGGGAGATATAAATCTCCAGGAAAGTTTGTAAAGGTGTGCTGGAAATGTAGAAAGGAAGGGCACTACAAAAAGGACTGCAAATCTAAAGCTCCTGAGAAAGGAAAGGGATCTAATGATGCTCATTCTGGAGAGGAAAAAACCACGCCAGAGGAAGGTGGGGATGTGTATTTGGTTTCTTCTTCAAATACAAATGTAGATCATGAGGCATGATTGATTGAATCAAGTTCATCCTTTCACTTCACTCCCCATAGGGAGTGGTTCTGCGAGTATGAGAAGTATGATGGTGGTGATGTCTTCTTAGGGTATGATAGGAAGGCCAGAATTGTCGGACGTGGAAAATTCAATTTGAAGGTGCAAGGTGGAAGGATTAGAACACTTCCTGGTGTTCTGCATATTCCTGCATTGACCAGAAATATGATTTCTGTAAGCACGATGAATGATGCAGGTGTAAAAACAGTGTTCGAGAAAGACACCTACAAGATGGTTCGGGGAGCACTGGTATTAATGCGGGGAGTTTGGATTGGAACTCTATACAAGCTTCAGGGTAGCACTGCTATTAATGGGTGCAATGGTTATGTAGTTCTTCAAATTGGAGCGGAAATCCTAGTGGTCTATGGAGAAAATACCATGCTATGGCATCAAAGGCTTGGACATATTGAAGAGAAGGGCCTTCGGATACTGCATGGAAATGGTATGGTAGAAGGTATGTCTAATTTCTCTTTGGATTTCAATTTCTGTGAACATTGTATATATGGGAAGCAGAATCGGCTGAGATTTCCTTCTGGTGCTAAGAGGGCGAATAAGATATTAGAGATTGTGCACAGTGATGTGTTTGGACCTATGTCGGTTCCATCACTGGGAAAGTCCATGTACTATGTTTCATTCATAGATGACTTCTCAAGGAATACATGGATATATTTCTTGAGGAAGAAATTTGAAGTCTTTGACAGATTTAAAGAATTTAAGGCTCTGGTGGAAAACCAGACAGAGAAGTAGATAAAGGCATTGAGGACAGATAATGGTGGAGAATTATGCAAGAAGGAATTTTAAGAGTTCTGTAAAAAGTGTGGTATAGCACAACAAAAGACTAATCCATACACATTGTCATCACTCCAATAATTCTTAATAGTTGTGAGATTTTTTTATTTTAGTTTAAAGAATATTAGAGGTAACACCAAACCTACTTTTAAGCCTTAGGATCTAGCCTTGCTAATTCTCAGAGAGGGCTCTCTCTATATGATTTATTTTTGTTGATTATATTTTATTTTAGGCTAGTTATGTAGGGTAAAATGGTTTTTTATTTTGATTTGATTTGGTGGTGAAATCACTTACTTAGATGGATAGATGTAGGTATGTATTCCATTGGGCTAATGGAGTCAATGTGTCAAGCAGTAAGATTAGGATCAAGTTCTAAAGTGAAATTTTTACAGGGAAAGATAGCTGAGTTACTTCAAATATTCAAGGTTGATGGTGAAAATGGTTTAAATCGGGGTAAAAGAGAAATGAAGGGTTCTTAAATCTGGATTATGAGTGAAAAGGTAGAGGTCAATCGAAACTAGGGAGCAATTAAGGATTCCCAAATCTAGATATCAGTGGAAAACATATAAATGTTAATCAATCAAAATATAATGCTTTAAACATATTCTGAAATAACAATTCCTGATTCACCATTTAGATTTAGAATACTATTGATGAAAAACATAAGAAATTGACAAGGAAACAAGTGAAAATACTTCACTGTAGTGGCCCAACACATGAATCCTGTAATATGATGCTTTATTGCTTTAATCCATGCTGCTGACTTGAAATTGTTACAATCACCCTTAGGTTCATAATAGCACAGCTATAGAAATGTTCAACAATTCATCCACACTCAACACTTCTAAATGAGAAGTATTTATACAAAAAATCTTTACAAAACATCCTAAAACAAACTTAGGAATTATTCATGGAAAAGAAATATCTTCATGCAAGAAGGTAGTGACAACTTTCTAACTAATGCTAGCTATCCCTTTTTTTGTTGAAATAACTTGTTTTTTGTCTTCATTTTGTTATTGCTTTCTCTCTTTGCTATTCAATGAAGCTACAATTGGACAATGAAGTATCCTTTACGCTGACAGGTTCATCTATACTTTGTAATTCTTATTTTTACTTTTAAACTTTGACTTTGAATTGATATTATTTCACCTGATACTCTTTCACTGCAAAACTATAAATGTTGTTTTAAACTTTACTGCTATGTTTTTACTGCAAACTGATTACATAGTAAATCAGTCAATTTTTCCCAAAATTTAGCCTCTGACAATTTGATCGTCATCACCCTCCTGAAATTCTAATAAGCTTTAGTGTATTTTGAGAATGTAGGCTTGTTGATAAATATGTGTTTTACCTCATGCTATAGGTAAAACAAATTCTCAAAGCTTTTGTAAATTAATTTCCTTGACGGGATTCCTTGCAAGGCTGAATTATTCACTTGCTCCTTTGTAAAATCTCTTATCTTTTTATCATAATCATCCTGCTTCATTAATCTGTTAGCTCTTTTTTCTTCATTTTTATGCATTATCTTGGCAAACTTCTTTTCATCTTCCAGAATTTTAATTTGCTCTTTACGTCTGTTTATCTCATTGGTCTGAACAGACATGTCACTGCATAGCTTTTACCAATTTTCTTGCTTCATCTGAATGCTGTGCTACTGTTGTTGAAGATTCTGTGGCTGAAGTGGTTGATAAAGTGACAGGTAATGTTGTAGCCATGGGAACTATAGGTGCCAGTGATTCAAAAAGTGTAGAAGGTACAATAGTAGTAACTACAAGAATCATTGTGACTGGAATTTCTTCTTCTTTATCCTTTTTCTCTTGGACCAACTTTTCCATTTCATTCTCCATTTCCTTTATCTGAGCATTCAACTATAAAATGAGATTCATCATCTCATCTTTCTGATTGGTATCCTGTTAGACTTCCTTGGCTTCAGGATGTTCTGTAGAGGGCAGCTTTAGTTGTTTCTTAAATGCAAAAATGTCTCCATTTTTCTTCTTGATCAGTTCTTCTGCAACTTTTACATTTTGAGGATCATATCCTACTTCAATTACTAGCTCTTCCAAGGATTTAATTCTAGTGTCTTTTTCCTGTGAAGATTCTTTTTCCAATTTGAGCTGATCTCTGATATTTACCAGAGTGTTTTGCAGCTTTTGTACACTCATGGCCTTGGTGGTCATTGTAGAATAAATCATCTCCCCTGCCTGTCTATGAAACTCAATTTGGTCCAGAGGATGAATATCTTGGACTGGGACTTCAAAATCTATCCTTTTGTAATCAGACGATGAATTAGGAGTCTAAACTGTAGGTTGAAAAAATGTCATATGCATCTTTTTATTCTTATAGTCAAAGGTTGAAAGTAGCCTATTTTGGATACCAGGAGTTTGTTTCAAATATTGGGAGTATATTTCAGTCTTAATTTATTCGTTTCTGGCTTTGATTTCTTTGTATCTTTCCTTGATATCCATGTCCTTTTTTGCTGGTTTTTAGATGAAGAAACTTCCATACTATACTGCTTCTGAATTAAGTGAGTCTTTGAAGTAGTAGGCTGTTGTTCTTCTTCAATTATTGTAGGAGGTGCATTTTCTTTTGCTGCAATTTCTGTATCAATCGCCTCTATTGTTTCCACTTATTTATTAGCAGGATTTAGCTTTGGATTTTTACTGTATCTCAATTTAAACTTGGTCTCTGTTTTAGTATCTGCAGTATAGGATCCTTCCTCTCTGTTCCTCTTTACATTCTTGTCTTGTTGGGCTGGAGTTTGCAAAGTTTGACTAGTATCACTTTGCTTCCTTGCCTCTACCAAGGTATTCTCCAACCATTCAGATTGATTGGAGAATTTCTCTATCTCTGGCTACTTTTCATGTACATATGGAGTGAGTTTGCACTTAACTCTAATTTTACTTGTTACTCCAAGGGGATCATAATACCATAGGAAACTAGGATTGAATTTGAACTCCTGTAGACATTTTTATGCTTCAAGACCTGCATCTCTATTGTTACAGATAAAAGGGCCAACCTGGTTCTTTAATTTGAATTGTGTCTTCTTCTTTGCTTCTAAAAAATTAATTGCATCTGAATTAAGAATTTTCCTTATGTATTCAAGGGAAAATAAACTCATAAGGAGGTATTTAGGCAGTTTATATGGAACCAAACTTGATCCATATACTCTTATTTCAGTGTGATTTTGGTACAAGTACCAATCACCTATCCTGTTATGCTTTGACATCTGCAAAACCTTTTTAATTTCTTCAGTAATTCTGGGCTGCCTGCTGCTGTTCAACAAATTTACCATGGGATGAATGAAAGAATCTGTAAAATCTATGTAATTGAATTCATTGGAGTCTTTCCTTATCAAGGAAGTCCAAAAGATGACTGATTGAGGATTTCCTTCCACATCAAGCTTTTGAAGGTTTATATTAAACTTCTCAGACTGAAAATATAGGAACATGTGAAATAAAAATGAAGAATAACTGAAAACACCTTCAGAAGGCATTTTGACCAACTTCTCATGAATACTGTCAACAAGATATTGGGAAAAGTTAAAAATGGTAGTAGGAGGCTGACCAGGTGTGAAAGTAGATAGAAAACCTAACACTACAACATCAACATGGTCATCTGTAAAGTAGCCAAGAATGAAAGACAACATGGAGATGATCTGTCTTGTCCTTTCAGAGAATTTTTCAGAAGGGTATGGAGGATTTATCTTGGGAATTTCTACAGAAGAAGGCATGAAGGATTGAAATATCTAAAACATCTTGGGGAAGTCCAGTTTGAGGTATATCTGAGTGAGGGCCTTAATGGAAAAAGGGATTTCATTAGGCCTGGGCTGTATTTGGAGCATCTGATTAATTGACTCAACAATAATGGTAAATAAGAATTCTTTTTTAGGGTTTTTGATGTCTCTTTGATTAGGAAAGTAGAATGATTGACAAAGTCTATTCAATTCTAGGAATTGGTAGGTCTGAGGAACAACATATTTCGGTAAATTTGAATCCCAGATGAACACTTCATCAACCTGATCTATGGATTTTTCTTGGAGTAGTGGAGTTCAAGAAGGTTGAATTCTGTCACTGTATCAGTAATCTTGAAGTTTGTGTCAGCTAAGGGAATATGCTCTATATCGACAACAGGGGGTTGTAGAGAACTGATAGGTACAATGTTTTTGGAAGCCATTGCTTTTCTTGATTTATCAATTTTAATACTTTATTGACTTTAGAAACAATGATTTAGGCCTGTAGGAGCACCTCTAGAAGTTATAATAGTTTGCAGAGGGATTTTGGATAGAACAGGGGCTTATCTTTTGTCTGCAAAGATATAACTTGCTCAATGAACTTAAACTATAATCTATGTAACAAAAGAACAACTACATGTTTTTAGAGTTTCTGCAAAAGATATCTAGGGCCTATAGTGCAATTTTTGTAACAAAAACAGTCTCGAGACCTTGGAATTTGGTAAAAAGACACTTAGAGTCTGCAAAAAATGGATTTAAAGGCACATGAGGTTTTTTCAGGTCTATAGAGGCTTTAAAATTATTCAATTTACTCAATCTGTGATTTTTAATAGTCCAAGGTTTCAGAATCTGTGCAAGTAGGTCCAAGGTTTACAAAAAAGAGCTTTTATGAAGAAAAAGGGCTTTCTCTTGGCTTTACAAAAGGTTATAAATGATTCAATTAAGAGATATTACTCTTTTAGATCAAGGAATAGGTCTGTTATTTTGAAGAATACATGGAAAATGAAGATTTCCTGTGCAGGAGGGTTTTTGAGGTGGAAGAAATATTTTAGAAGCTTTGCTGGTCTTTATAGCACTTGGATGACTTCTGCAATGTTTGTAGTGGTAGATGGTTGTATTCTGTTTCAATTTTCCTTGAAAGTGGAGTCGGCAAAAATATTTTTGGTCTAATAAGGTCTGTTTGAGTGAAAATGGTAAAATAAAGGATGAAAGGCGCATTTGAGCGGCTTATAGGCATTTTTTAAACCGAACAATATCTGCATTAATGGGCGGTCGTATCAAACGGGCGGGTGGTTTGGACGCGGAGGAGAAAACTGGTCAGTGGTTTTCGCAGGCTCTGGAGGTGATTGGATTTTTTTATTTTGAATGGTGCGATCGAATAAAGTTTCAACACGTAGCAGATAGGGAGATGCCGAAAACTGCGTATTTCGCAAGGCTTGGGTTATGCTAACTATCAGGCAATGAAACATGAGATAATCTATGCGGGTCATCGGATTTGGCATATGAATTTTAGACGGTTAGGATGATGCGATAGAGTTTTGGCTTTTCAAAAGGCGTGGGGCCTAGGGTTTAAACAATGCGATTGGTTAATATGTATTGGTCGAGGTTTTTTACATATAACCAATGGGATACTGGTAAATGTAATGTTTACAACTGGCGGGGATAATATACATAGTGGGACCAGCATAAATAACATGTGGGGATTTAAAACCATAGGTTTTAAAATAAAAAATGGGTTGGGAATATACATAAAGAAATTAATTTAATACGGGATTTAAAAGGTTTATACAGGGATTTAATACATAAGGTTAGATATTAATAAAACGAAATGTAATGCGAGATATTGTGGGATGTAAAATACATTAAGCATAGTATAAAACATGATATCGGGAGTAGATTTCATCATAGTGGGTCCCAATATAACATTTGTTAACCATTTTTAGACTTAGGGTAAAAAATATTTTTTGGGTATTTTTGAATAAAAGGGGAATTAGTAAAGGGATTTTACTTTTCTTAAGTAAAATGTGTTTTAAACTTAGGAAAAGGGGATTTTTCCAAGGGGGAAAAGAATGAAATAAGGGGAAAGAATGAAAATGGAGGGCATGGAGTATTTTTTACAAGGGGATGATTTTTTGAAGGAAGTTAGTAAATGAAATGACCAATTTTCTGCTTATCCATGATTGTAAAAACTGCTTGTACCTACCCATCTGCTACCCTAACATTTTTTCTTCATTTACATGGGTGCATTTGAGCTTGCAAACCCTTATCCATTTTTCTTTTAAAACAACAAACTAACTAATTCTATCCTTATTTTTTCCAAGGGCTCAGATTAAACTGTTGAGAAACTTATTATTCTCTACCTAAATACTGATCTTCCAAGATTAAAATGTTTGGCTAGATCTTTATTCTCTATCTAACAACATGAAATTAAAGCATGAGAGGTCAAGATTAAGCTGTTTGACCTTCATGGATTGTGGCATTTTAACAAGTTGTACACAATCTTTATTTTTGCAGTAAAATTAAATAGTAGTGGCATTTGGATTTGCATCACTTTCATGTTTTATTTTTATTTCTTTTTGTTTGGGGTCCATTTTCATAGTATTTTTGATATTTTTTCTTTCAAGTCCTTTTATTTTCTTTTAGGACTTTTACCGTGTTTACATTTTTTTTTTTCTAATATGGGAAAACAATTTGCAGAAAGTGAAGTATATACATATTACAAGACTGGTCAAAGTTAATTAAAAATTATGAATCCTATTATTATAGGACCGTAACACACACCTCAGAAAAATAGAGTTGCAAAAAGAATGAACAAAACACTGATGGAAAAGGAAAGAACCATGCTCAGTGGTACTGGGTTAGGACAAGAATTCTGGGCTGAGGGAGTGGAGACTACATGTTACTTGGTTGACAGATCACCTTCATTAGTGTTGGAGGATAAGACTCCACATGAGGTATGGACTGAGGGTATTTGGATGTGATGCATATGTACATGTTACAAAGGAGAAAATGACGAAGTTGGATAGTAAATATGAAAGGTGCATCTTTATTGGGTATAAGGATGGTTTAAAAGGTTACAAGCTTTGGAACCTAGAAACAAGGAAAGTTGTGTACAACCGAGATGTGGTGTTTAGAGAGGTGAAATATGTTGTTAAACATGAAGTCCTACCAGAGGAACCTGAGAAGATAGAGATTGATCTAAAGGAGGATGAATCAGACTCTACAACAGAAGAAGATTTAGAAGAGGAAGAGCCCCAAACTCCAGTTGTGAGAAGATCAGTTCGGGAAAGAAGGCAGCCAGAAAGTGATGCTGGGGCTACCTTAACCCACATTTTCTCCTTTCCTGTGCATATAAATGCATCTCAAATTTTCACCCAAATAAACCTCAAACAATCTGGGCGACCTCACAATGTTCTATTTCTTTAACTGGAAATTTAAATAAAGTAGTGCAGAAGTTTCTTCTTCTAAGGTTATAAAACCCAAAACGCACCTAGAATGCTCTTCACCCTTAAACCCAAGTAAAACTCCTACTAGGTTTCTTTTACAATTTAGAACCCTTTTCGAAAGCCCCACAATAACCCTTGGTTAAACACCCATCACCCTACCTTGCATATTAAAACCAAGGCCTATCATAACATTTACTTCATGTGGGCATTCACTTTTGAATTGGTTTATTTAATACCAATGCATATTAGTCAAAAACTATCATATGGAGCCCTCGCCTTAATTAGTCACCGACCTATATGAATATTCGCCCATATAATTCTCTGACTTTAATTAAAAATCAACGCTGACAATTAACAACATTTGGGCCCACATAACGTACCTTGCTGTATCCTTCGTGCTTCTTCGTAATGCAAACACCCTCCGATCCTTGGATCGGATCATCCAATAGATATCACACTCCTAACTACGCACTTCTTAGTCTTTCAAAGTCATGCAATGAAATCGGGCCCTAGCGCTTAATCTACCCTTCGCATCCAACGACTGATGCATTGTCGAATCAATAGCAATGATCCAACGAACATAAACGAATATTTCAATTTTCTTTCCGCCGAGCTTTAATGCTAAAAAAAATGTGAAATAAGTGGTTTTGCACTTACCACTTATGCCACGCGTCGAGCAACGGGCGATATCGCATTTTTTTTTCGGATACAGCTTACCACTTTTGAAACTTTGTGAATACTGCTGGGTTGGGTTCAAAACCCGCCTTTACTATTCAATGCTCGTGGTGCCACTCATTTCTACGCTCGAGGTTCCGCCTCCGCCTCTTTTAACTACGGGTTCATTTGATTCGGGCCTTTGCAAGTTTAATACGTTCCATTGCATAAATTCAAGGGTTCATTATAAAAAAACGCTATCGCTTCCACAATTGTGAACAGAGGTTAAACAACCCCTTACCATTTACCTTGGTGCTTCCAGTTCAAAACAAAATGCCGAAATAATTGACATCGACTCTTCCACCAATTCAGGGCTCATCTCCGAACTCTGTCAAAGAGTTCTTCCTTTTTACAATAGATATCCTCTATCTATTCGGAAATTAACCACACAGGTTCAATTTCACCATACTCAACCATAGTTTTCCACTTATCCATCAAAGGCGTGCAGAAATGCCATTACCCCCAGATATCAGAGTTCCATTCACACAGTTAACTACAGAGGTCCAAAACATTCTCACACATACCATATATATATCAGATCCTCAACACAGGAATTTAACCATTCATGAATTAATCAATGCACATCTAAGACTAAACAGGTTCCTTCATATAATTTAAATTACTTACAGTCTTCTGGTCCTCGGCTAGATCTTCTAATTTAATGGCCTTCTATTCTCCTACTTTGCCTCTTCGGCTCTCTAACCCTATGCAGCGCTATGTAGGTCTGCAGGACTATCCTACTAATGCCTTTGAGACTTATTTTTATACAAATACTACTAATGAATCGATTCAGATTCTTTGATGACTCAACAAAACTCTCCAAATTCCCAAATTCCTAACTTTAGACTAAATCCTAAATAAACTAAAACTGACTATCTCTTCATATGCCCACTAATCATTCGAGGGCAGTTACAATTCTACTCAAATATGAATAATTACATAGGAAATAAAAAACATGAGACCCCCTTAAGTCTATCTATATACAAAATATTGTCTTGAGCCTAATGCCCCTGCATCAGACTCCCCAGGTTAAAATGATTCATGATCTCCTGATGATGTTCTTTCATCCTTGTCTTCTTGGATCCCACACTTTTTTCTGCAATTGGTCATCTACTGTAACATTATTATTCTGCATTTCTCCAGGCTTCCATACTTTACTCTGTCTTGCTCCACTGGCTGTAATCTTACACTCTCCTTCTATGTTTCTTCTGATACTACTTTTTCTTCTTTGTTCTCTTGCCGTTGTCTTCCTCTGAGACACTTTCACCATCAACTTTCTTATAAATTCAATTTCTCTGTCTAATCTGTCTTTTGACTGCTGGATACTGTTCCTCCTTGATTTCTGAACTTCTACTTCTGTTTTTGCTTGCTGAGTTCTTATTTGTTGAACTCTTACTGATGCTTTTTCTTGTTGAGCCCTAGCTTGCTCAGTCCTTGCTGCCACCCAATCATCCATACCCTCTTGTTTTCTGCAACAGTAAAACTCTCTCTGACTGTCACCTATGACAATTTCTCCATTCTATGTCTTCAGCAATTCTTCAGACTGGTAATTAATTTGCAGTCACTATCATCACCTCTTTTCTTCTCCTGGACTAAACATTCTTTAGTCCTTCCCTCAGTACCTGCAGTCATAAAACAAACATCAAAGTCATAAAATCTTTGTGTCTCTTCCTCCTCTTTTGGCAACACTTCAATTTGTTGCTCCAATATTTCTTCTAGCAACACTTCAATCTGCTGTTCTGCCATTTCATTCTCTTCTCTGAATGTTTTCTGTAAAAAATTTAGCCATCTCTCTTGTATAACCCTATCAACAATATGCTGCAAACTGATTTCAACATGTTCTTCTTCTTCTTCCTTGACAATCTTCAGAAATTGTCTTCCATCTTCCTCTTGGATGATTCTGGCAATCAAATCAAGTTTTCCAATTTCTGCATTTTCATCCTCTATCAGAGTAAAACTCTGATTCTCTACTGCTGTAGCAGCCCCAAAAGTCTACCTTACAGTCTTCTCTTGGCTATTCAGACAAGCCAACTCTTCCTTTTCATCTGCAGAAATAACAAGTTCATTCATAGGAGGCATGATAGCCTCACCTTCCTTCCTCTGCAACAGTTCATCTTCCTCTAAGACAAATCCAAGTGATGGATTGTCTTCTACAGTCCCTGTCAACACAGCCAAATTATCAGTTTTAAAACCACAAGACCTAATGGTCTCAATTGATGATTCAATCACCAATTCCTCTTTCTACAGTTCTAAGTATTTTCTGAGACTTAGAAAGTCTTCACTGTCTTCATTCCTCTGCATCTTCACATTCTGTAGTCCCCAATTTTGAAATTGAGGTTCCCTCTTTTGCATAGAATCCTGCTGATTCAATAACTTAAATTCTCCATTCCATGGATTAAAATATTCCATAGAATTATCCTCCTCTTTCAATTGACTGCCCAATGGTGTCAACTTTCCTTCAGCATCAATAGAATCTGCATTCACAAAACAATTGTCAAAACAAAAATCATAAGGCCTCAATGCCTTTCTCTCCTCTACCAGCATCTCAGTATGCTGTCCTGAATTTATTTCCTTCTCTATCAGCACATTAGTATGCTGATTCCAATCCTTGATACTATCAGTTAGTCTCTCCTCTGCATCATATTCTTCAAGGATGTCTCCTTGCTCTAGTTCATAAAAATGAACTTTCTCATTCTCATTTATCTCTGCCCTTACAATCTGAACACCTTCTTTCTGTGTTTCTATCCTCTGCTCCAGAACACTTAACTCATGCCACAATCCTGGCACCTCATCTGAGGAAACATTCATACAGTCTTCACTACCTTCCTCTTTATCACAATTCAAGTTTCCTGCTGCCACTATCTCCTCTTCTTCATCAGAATAGAATTTTGATCTTCCACCTCTGTAATAAATTCAATTATCTGTCCATCACCTTCCATTTGGCCATTCAATAAAAACAATTTTTCATTATCAGCATTAATAACAAATTCATCATCATCAGATTTAACTATCATGTTCCCATTGAAAAAATCTCTTTCATTAAACAAGGAATTTATGAATTCCTTTTGTTTCAATAACACAATTTGATCTTCCTCTGAAAGATAATCATCATATCTTGCTTGGAAACAGTCAGCTTCATTTACCACATTTTCATCATGTGAAATGTCTTCATCAATTCTTGCATTCACACACAACTTGTCAGTTGTAAAAACATAAGATATCATGGTCTCATTTGATGGTTCAATCATCAAATCTTCTTACTGTCCTAAGTATTCTATACATTTAAGAGATTATTCAATGGTCCTCCCTTTAATTTCTTCGAGCTGTCCAATAGAATGCTCAATTCCCAGCTTCTAGTCATCATCACAAATTAAATCTCCTCTGCTTCCAATATGTTGGAAAGTAGAACCTTTCTCCAACTGTGTATGGACATCTTCAAAACATCTGGTTGTTCCATTTTCCTCCTCAGTGACAACATCAACAGTTTCTCCTTCTCTACATGTTTTTCCTGCAAACATACAAACTTTGTCAGATGTAAGGCCCTTTGACCCCTTGGTCTCACTTGAAGCTCTAGTCTTCAAGTCCTTCTCTAAATACTCAATCATTCTGAGTAATTCCTCCTTCAGCTGAGCATTTATCGTTTGCTGTCTCTTCTTCTATAGCCTGTGCCACTTCACATTCTTCTTCATGAGTCAACCAACTCTCTGGCTTTCCTTTATCATCAATTCTAATCTGTTGAACTGCTCCCGGATCTCAGCTACCTCTTTCCAATATTCTTTATCAGTGAGTTTCTTCCTCATGCCATTTGCTTTGGCATCTTCCCTCACTCTTCTGTTGTGGCCTCTCTCAAAACCTCTGCAATATCTGCTGTGGCTATCGGTAGCTATTTTTTCCTCCATGAGTACTTCACTCATTAGCTGCACTAAGCCTCTGCAAAAACAAGCTCTCTTGCTGCAACTTACCTCACCAATCCTTTCCTCTAGATCTGGCTTTTGGCAAGTACTGGTCCCCTTTTGCTGGAACCTTTTGTGCACTCTCTTCTGCTCTCTCTAGGCTTCACTCTGCAACTTCTCAAGAACACATCTGTTCTTCTTTCATCCAACCTCAGTTGGGAATCATCCAGGTTCTGCCACACTTTCTTTTCACTCAGAATCCCTTGCTGGATTCTTTCATCACTGCTCTCAAATCTATGATCTTCCATTGCTGAGATTCCTCAATTGCTTGCACTTTGCATTCTGCAAACAATATCTTCAAAACAGAGTCAAATAATGCTCATCAACTCACCTTACAAGATCCTTGAATGATCTTGCTTCTTCTTTCACCTGCACTGCATCTCTATCTGTTGTAATATTCAAGACTCTTTGTCTTCATCTGCAGATTCTGCACATCTGGAGACCTTCACTGCATATCTAATCAAATTTGCAATTTCTGTTAAACATATTTAAAAACCAAAATTTCTTCACTGTTTCAGTACATGTGCATTTCAAAAATTAAATTTCAAAGAGCTCATCCAGCTTTGATACTTGATGCCGGGGCTACCTTACTTAACCCACATTTTCTCCTTCCTATGCATATAAATTCATCCCAAATTTTCACCCAAATAAACCTCAAAAAATCTGGGCAACCTCACAATGTTCTATTTATTTAACTGGCAATTTAAATAAAGTAGTGCGGAAGCTTCTTCTTCTGAGGTTATAAAACCCAAAACGCACCCAGAATTCTCTTCACCCTTAAACCCAAGTAAAACTCCTACTAGGATTCTTTTACAATTTATAACCCTTTTCGAAAGCTCCACAACAACCCTTGGTTAAACACCCATCACCCTACCTTGCATATTAAAACCAAGTCCTATCATAACATTTACTTCATGCGGGAATTCACTTTAGAATTGGTTTATTTAATACCAATGCATATTAGTCAACAATTATCATATGGAGCCCTCGCCTTAATTAGTCACTAGCCTATATGAATATTCACCCATATAATGCTCTGACTTCAATTAAAAATCAAACGCCGACAATTAACAACATTTGGGCCCACATAACATACCTTGTTGTATCCTTCGTGCTTCTTCGTAACGCGAACACCCTCCGATCCTTGGATCGAATCATCCAACATATATCATGTTCCTAACTGCGCACTTCTTAGTCTTTCAAAGTCATGCGATGAAACCGGGCCCTAGCGCTTAATCTACCCTTCGCATCCAACGGCTGACGCATCGTCGCATCAATACCAATGATCCAACAAACATAAACGAATATCACAATTTTCTTTCCGCCGAGCTTTAATGCTTAAAAAAAATGCGAAATAAGTGGTTTTGCACTTACCACTTATGCCACGCGTCGAGCTACGAGCGATATCACATTTTTTTTTTGAATATAGCTTACCACTTTTGAAACTTTACGAATATCGCCAGGTTGGGTTCAAAAACCGCCTTTATTGTTCAATGCTTTTGGTTCCACTCCTTTCTACGCTCGAGGTTCCGCCTCCGCCTCTTTTAACTACGGGTTCATTCGATTTGGACCTTTGCAAGTTTAATACGATCCATCGCATAACTTCAAGGGTTCATTATAAAACCACGCTATCGCTTGCACAATTGCAAACAAAAGCTTCCAGTTCAAAAAAAATGCCGACATAATTGACATCGACTCTTCCATCGATTTAGGGCCTCATCTCCGAACTCTATCACAGAGTTCTTCCTTTGTACAATAGATATCCTCTATCTATTCGGAAATTAACCACACAGGTTCAATTTCACCATACTCAACCACAGTTTTCCAGTTATCCATCAAAGGCGTGCAAAAACGCCATTACCCCCAGATATTAGAGTTCCATTCACACAATTAACTACAGAGGTCCAAAACATTCTCACGCATACCATATATATATCAGATCCTCAACACAGGAATTTAACCATTCATGAATTAATCAATGCACATATAAGACTAAATAGGTTCCTTCATATAATTGAAATTACTTACAGTTTTCTGGTCCTTGGCCAGATCTTCTAATTTAATGGCCTTCTATTCTCCTACTCTGCCTCTCCGGCTCTCTAACCCTATGCAGTTCTATGCAGGTCTGCAGGACTATCCTACTAATGCCTTTGAGACTTATTTTTATACAACTACTACTAATGAATCTATTCAGATTCTTTGATGACTCAAAAAAACTCTCCAAATTCCCAAATTCCTAACTTTAGACTAAATCCTAAATAAAATGAAACTGACTATCTCTTCATATGCCCACTAATCATTCGAGGGTAGTTACAATTATACTCAAATATGAATAATTACATAGGAAATAAAAAACATGAGAACCCCTTAAGTCTATCTATATACAAATTATTGTCTTGAGCCTAATGCCCCTGCATCAGAAAGGTATAGTACATCTACTTTCTGTTCAATTTTTTCTTTAACTATCACTGATGATGATCCCCAAGAGGCCATGGTTGATGAAATGGCATCCTTGCACAAAAATTAGGTATGGGATCTGGTGGAGTTGCCAGTTGGAAGGAAGCCCATCGGGAGAAAATGGGTGTTTAAGAAGAAGATGAATGTAGAAGGCAAGGTGGAGAAATACAAAGCTTGGTTGGTAGCAAAAGGTTATTCCCAAGTGCTGGGAATTGACTTTGGTGATATTTTTTCTCCTATTGCCAAGGTTACTTCTATTAGATTACTTTTATCTGTTGCTGCTGCATTTGATTTTGAGGTAGAATAGATGGATGTGAAGACAACATTTCTTCACGGGGATCTGGAAAATGATATCTACATGAATCAACCTGAAGGCTTTGCGGTGAAGGGTAAGAAAGAATTGGTATGCAGGTTAAAAAAGTCTCTATATGGGTTAAAGCAGTCACCACGGATGTGGTATCAGAAATTTGATACCTATATACAGGGACTTGGCTTCACTAGAATCAAAGAGGACGGATGTGTTTATTTTAAATTAATTGGTGATCATGTTAGTTATTTGGTCTTGTATGTGGATGATATGTTGCTAATTGGAAATGACAAAGAAATTATTCAAGATTTGAAGACCCAATTGTTTTCAAAATTTGACATGAAGGATCTTGGTGCTGCAAAATATATTTTGGGCATGAAAATTAAGATAGATTGGGCAAAGAGGAAGCTCTGGTTAAACCAGAGGAAGTATGTTGAGATTATATTACAGAGGTTCAATATGTAGGATAGTAAACCGGTGAAGGTTCCTATTCCTGTAGGTGTAAAGCTATCTGCTAAACAATGTCCCAAGACACAAGAAGAAGAGGAGGATATGTCCCGTGTTCCATATGCAAGTGTAGTGGGTAGCCTGATGTATGCAATGGTTTGTACTAGACCAGACATTGCACATGCAGTGGGAGTATTGAGCAGTTTTATGTCAAAACCAGGGAAGGAGAATTGGAAAACAATGAAGCGGGTTTTTAGATATTTGCGTGGAACTAGTGATTATGGTTTGTGCTACCAAGGAGGGCCAGGATTGGACAGAGTTTTGGACATCCGTGGTTTTTTTGATGCAGATTGGGCTAGAGATCTGGACCAAAGAAGATCTACAAGTGGGCATGTGCTTAGACTATTTGGAGGTGTAGTCAGTTGGATAAGTAAAATACAGTTTGTAGTGGCTCTTTCAACTACAGAGGCAGAATACATGGCAGCCACTCATGCAAGAAAGGAAGCAGTTTGGTTGTAGAGATTGTGTTCAAGTATGGGGTTGGTGCAGCAAGCTATACAGATAAATTGTGATAACCAAAGTGCAATTTTCTTGGCTAAGAACCCTGCTTATCATTCAAAGACAAAGCACATTGATGTTCAATATCATTTTGTGACATATATGGTTGAGGATAAAATGGTGTTGCTGGTAAAGGTGGACACTTTGAAGAATGTTGTAGATGCATTGAAGAAGTCTGTGAGCACTCAGAAGTTCTCTTTGTGTAGAGAAACAATGGGTGTTGCAGAGTTTGGCTAATGACTAAGCTCTCCAATGGCCCCCTATGGAAAGTAAACAACAAGTGGGAGAATGTTGGGTATGTGTTATATTCTTTCCACGATTAGTCGAACGCGTGGGGGAGTCACAAGGGGGGCAATAAACCCTCCTGTATGTTGCACCGGGTGCAACATGGGGGTCATGGGGGGGCAGCAACGCCCCGGGGAAATTTTTTTTTAACCCTATTTTTCGGTGTGCAGACCCACCCATGGTTTTGTGCATCGGTTTGCACATGGTTTTGGGGCATGATGGTTTGAGGCCCTTGGTATTTTGTAGATTCGGTAAAGGGAACTACAATTATTTTCTAATCCAGGTTTAATGGATTGGGGTTTATGTATGCTTCGACATGTATATATATGTTTTGTAACACTAAAAGGAATATAATGAAAAATCAAGCTAGTTGTCCCGATTTGGGATCTAGGGGAAAATATCTGTGTATATCTGTTTTATGTTTTATGCTCTCACTATTGTTTATTTTCTGGTTTAAAGATTCGTTTGTAGATAATTTCTGTACAGGGTTAAAACCTACATTTGGAAGAAAAATTAAATTCCACATAAAATGATTTGAATATGGGAAAACTAGTTTTGCTGTGATGGCTCCCTCATCAGTTAAATAAAAATGTGTTTAGGATCGTCTCAAGTTAACCAATTGTGAAGGGGTTTATGAGTCTTTTGTAAGAAATTTATGAGTTAATTATCTTTTAAAAAACCATGTAAAATGAATGAAATGTAGAGAAATAACACATAGCATACACATAATACAATAGATGATAACATAGTTCACCCCTCCAAGGATGCATGTCCATGGAACTGCTTCAACTAGCTAGGCCCTCTTGGGAGTAAGAGTCAAATGTATGATTACATGCACCTGTAGTGATCCAATGGATTTTCAACCTTCTCCATTGGCTTCAGAAGACCCAAAAACCCCAAAAATTACTATTCAATCTTTGAGAATGTTTTCCAGCTGATCTAGGCTTGACCTCCCATCTTGGTGGCCCTAGGATTATTTAATATTCAAAGTGGAAAAAACACTTTCAGAAGTGCTCCAACACCTATGCAACATGTTCCATTGTGTTCAGAGCATCAAAATAATCTAATAATGACCCTTCTTGAGCCAAAATTGGTCTTCAATTTATCTAGGCATGGCCTTCCCTCCTGGTGGCCCTAGGCTTCTCTTTTATTCAAAGTGACAAAAAAACATTTAGAATTTCTCCTCTGCTTCTGAAACATGTACCAATGGATTCAGAGCATTCCAATCTGTTAGGAATGACTCTTCCTGAGCCAAAATTGGTCAAAAATTTCTCTAGATAGGCCTCATTCAATTTTTCCCAGTAAAATGCCTCTAAAACTAGAGAGGACTTGAGTTAGAGCACCAAATTTGGAGGAAACTCCTAAAATGGTGAAACCCCCGAAAAGTCCACTAAGTTGAATTGATAGTTTAATTATCCGTTAAGCACATTTAAGGGCATATTAGAAGGGATAAGGTTGTATTAATTGCGCAATAAGCGCGTTTACATAAAACGTTTTAAAAAAACTTAAGCTAGTGGATTAGTAGCTTAATCCTCAATCTTAAATGCTAATCTGCCTTTTAATAAAAATCCACCCATGCTTGGTCATAAAGTATGGTCTTCCCCCGCCATTGAAATCGTTTGACAACAAGTATAAACAGAAATCTTATGAGGTTAAGAACTACTCGTGGTGTTTTGTTAGGAGTGGAGAGTATGGTGGGGGAGGTCGCGGGGTCGAGCCTCGACCTCCACCCTTCGGTCCGTCAAATAATTTTGCACCACAACATAACGTTCCAAACCATAAATTTGGATTAAGACTTTGGCTTATAAATAAATATTCTTGCCACCGTAATAGGTCCCAAACTTTGAATAACTAAAATTCCACAGACTTTAGAAATTCGGATATGCGCCCATATATATATATATATATATATATATATATATATATATATATATATATATATATATATATATATATATATATTAACCTTCAGACTTTTTAATTTAAAATAAATATGCGCTTGGCCCAAAACCTTAGGTTTCAATAAAATGTTTAATTCGCCATATAGTTTGGATTTAGGTTTTCAGACCTTAAGATAGGTAAAATGCGCCAAATATATATATATATATATATATATATATATATAGTTCAACACCATGTCAAATGATATTTAAACAATGACATTCGACCATATAAAAAATGAATTTGACCTTGGCATAATTGTAATTCGAATTTTAGACTTCGGATAGGGTCCACCAGAAGGGGCACATGGTGGCCCCTGGCTGCACCACGTGTCGGCCTCTGGTTGGGCTATCCATCCATATAAAAAAAATTTGAATTCAACCTTAGGAGCCAAAACTTAAAAAAATTTCACCTTCAAACCTTCATTGACGAATCCTATAGTGACACTTGTCACAGTGTGATTGGGCGAAATGGAGGAACCCAGATTTATAGCCTTTGACCCTGTTTGACCATTTTTTTGAAAATTTGCCTATTTTGGATGACGGTTAGCAAGCTTTAACTTCCTCATATAGACTCCATTTTGAGTGAAATGAATTACGCCAGATTCCTGGTGACATGCTAGATCCATTTGTTCTAGTTTGGTGCAATTTTGAGCACTTTGAATTTTTGGCAAATCTTTGCCCCTAATCCAGATTCTGATCACTCCTTCCCACTGACATGCTTTTGGACCCACAAAAGATGGTTATCTCATGAGAACTAAATACTCTTATGTTTCCCAAGTTCTATCATCTTGATTCTACTTGGAAAAATTGCCATGACAACCACTTGGGTTCACTAACATGCCTTGCCTTACAAATGGCTTGGCTCTTCAACCAATGTTATCCTTTTGCTGCTGACCCGATCCAACACTTGCTAGATTTTTGCTAACTAATATAACACTTTTCTATACCAAATAGATCCCTCGATGCTTGGAAAACTAATTGATTGCCTTCCCACTGAGAATCATGTTCCTCCTTTGCACAAACATGCATTCGATGCAAGCTTCTCCTTGGAAACCACTTTTCCATGTTAAGCCCATCTGAGTGAACTACAACAATGAGTTCCAACATAAATAATAATAAGAAAAGAAATGACCATTCTTTTACCTCCACGGTACCAAATTCCACATCTAGAAGAGTGCATTTTCCACCTCTTTCTCTTCTTGGTGTCAACACATAAAATGGTCTACAATGGCTACACACTTTTTTGTTGTAAATTCGTTGACATCTTGTCCCTCTTTCCGTAATCCTCCAGTTACACATGTTGCTCATGCCATGGATTTCATGAGCCTCACTCTCAAGAGTGGACCTTCCTAAAATCCTGCGACATCTTGTCACAAACACAAACATCAATCTAAAAAAAACACATCATGAAAGAAACATAACTTGATGAAATATCCTTTTGCTCCTTCAAAGCAAAAAATTTCACATCATGTGAACATCGTCATGTACTCTTACATCTTGGTCTCAAAAGTCATTGACCAAACACAAGTTGACAAAACATGCCTCTTCAAACAACTGGCTCTCAAGTCAAGCATAAGCATGTATAACAATTTGATGATTCTTTTCCCAAAACAAAAATAATTTCCCATCTCATGAAACACTTCGTCACCATATCCCTTTAATATTTGGAGACAAAATAAACTCTTCCAAGTCGATATGACATGCATGTGCAAATTATCAACACTCTCAAGTTGACAACATACATGTTAAACAAAGCAATCAATCCCACACAAGGAAATCACTCATACGTGTTCATAAACAAACTATCATGCATGTATAAATGCTTCAATTTTCTCACAAGTACAATCATAAGTACAAGAACCCCATTCTTATGTAGATGTAGTCAAAGATATGAAATGAATTTTTTTTTTTTTTTTTTTGACAATAATAGTGAGTCAACATACTCCACTTTCAAACACCTTCCTGGCATAAACATGCAACATGCATTCCATTGGAAAAGAAAAGCATCAAACATCAAAATATACTCAAGGCCTTAATTAGATAAGAAATCTAACCATCTCTTACCAAACCATTTCAATGGCGCTTCTTTCAGCTGCACATCATCATGTGAATCATCCTAACACACATCGATTATGGAATCCTCTTTTCCATTCCTATCAAGATATCTCTCCACCTTCTTCAAATGTTGTGGATGAATTGCAAGATACAAAGTCCAACACTTGTCTACAAGCTGACCTTGCTTATGGAAATGAGTGCAAAGAAATTTCATCTTATTTTCAACATAGTTTCCATTGTCCAATGGACCTTTGGTTTTCTGCCTCCTTTGCTTTGAAATTTTCCTGTGCATGGTTATTCAAACCAAAAAAATTATGGTTATTCAAAACACACAATGAACATGTAAACTTTCTCCAAATATTAGGTGAAGTTTTACCATGTTTATCATAATCAAAAGCAACTTTATTAAAGGCAGATTTATACCTTGAACATTCCCCTTTGTCACCTTCTTGAGGAGGTGAATTTGATGAGGTAGTGGCTCTCTCTGGAATACCAACAATGCATTCAATTAATTTATAGATTTCAACATCCTCTTGTTCGCCATTCTAATTAGCTGTATGCTTATGAGCATCTTCTTGTAAAGTGGGTGTAAAAATTTTGCATTCCTCATGAACACAAACTTCACAAGCTTGAGGTAATGAACATGAAATGAAAGTCCTTCTTGGAACACCTTCATGTGCCTTCATGGCCTTGGATAATTCTCCATCATGCTGTTCATAACCAAGACCCAAATATCTAGGCATTTCCTCAACAACAATTGGCTCATCTATGCCTTGTGCATGTTTTCCTTTGGTGTTACTTTCAAAAGCACCCACACATTCATTTTTAGAGGAAATTGAAGATAAAATTGATTTGCATACCTCTTGTTCATGCACATACTTGGCTAGTGTTTCTTTGGCATCATGGAGATAAGTCTCCATCTCATGTAACCTTGCTAGGTTTTCATTTGGAATATGGAGCCGAGTCTCCATCTCATGCATATTTTCAAGAAGTTCTTGCTTATCCTCCTTCATGGAAATCAACTGCTCTTGAAGTATAATTCTCTCCCTCTTATTTTCATACATCTCTTGCACCATAACATTCATGATGTAGAGCTTCTGCAACATCTCTTTATCAAAGAGTTTTGCTAAGGAAGATTGACTAGAAACAATGCTTAATGAAGCTTCCATCACACTTGCAATGCATACAAAGCTTCTTTTCCATGATTTGAGAACTGAGCTCTTAATCTTGACCTTCTCTTAGCACACATAAACTTGCACACAGTTAAATGCTCCTTGCACAAATTCAAAAACCAATAGCTAATTATTCTAGCTAACCTTGGCTAAGATGAGATAAAATTTTTCTTCGATGCCAAACTGGATCTGAATATGGGAAAACTAGTTTTGTTGTGCTGGCTCCCTCATCAGTTAAATAAAAATGTGTTTAGGATCGTTTCAAGTTAACCTATTATGAAGGGGTTTATGTGTCAAGTTTTATGTGTATTTTGTGAGAAATTTATCAGTTAATTAGATTTTAAAAACTCATTTACAACAAATGAAATGCAGAGAAATAACATACAACATACACATAATACAATAGCTAATAACAGAGTTCACCCCTCCTGGGCTACATCTCCATGGACTTGCTTCAACTGGCCAGGCCCTCTTGGGATCAAGAGCCAAATGTCTGATTGCATGCACCTACAGTGCTCCAATGCCTTTTAAACCTGTTCCATTGGCTTCAAAAGACCCAAAAACACCAAAAATGACTATTCTATCTCTGAAAATGGTTTCCAGCTAATTGAGGCTTGACCTCTCATCCTGGTGGCCCTAGGATTCTTTAATATTCAAAGTGGAAAAACCAATTTCAAAAGTGCTTCAATGCCTCCGAAAATTGTTCCATTGTGTTCAGAACATGAAAATAATCTAATAATGATTCTTCTTGTGCCAAAATTGGTCTTCATCTGATATAGGCACGACCTTCCCTCCTGGTGGCCCTAGGTCTCTATTTTCTTCAAAGTGACAAAAAAAACTTTAGAGTTGCTCCTCTGCCTCTGCAACCTATACCAATGGATTCAAAGAATACCAATATTCTAGGAATGACTCTTTTTGAGCCAAAATTGGTCGAAAATTTCTCTAGATAGGCCTCATTTAATTTTTCCTAGTAAACTGCCTCTAAAATTGGAGAGGACTCAAGTTAGAGCCCCAAATTTGGAGGCAACTCCTAAAATGGCGGAACTGCTGAAAATTCCACCAAGTTAAAATGGGAGTTTAATTATCCATTAAGCACATCTAAGGGCGGATTAGAAGGGAGAAGATTGGATTAACTGTGCACTAAGTGCGTTTACATAAAACATTTTTTAAGAAACTTAAGCTACATGATTAGTAGCTCAATCCCCACGCTAAAATGATAATCCACCTTTTAATAAAACTCTGCCCGTGTGTGATCGTAAAGTGTGGTCTTATGGGAGGGGGATGGTCCCCTCCATTCCTTTGCCATTGAAATCGTTTGGGTTGTTTTTCATTTTTTTGGGGTTTTTTTGGCTAGAGTTCCCATTTTCAGTTTATAGTTCCCATTTCAAAGTTTACATTGTTTCAAGATTGAGAATAAATTTAAACAAACAAAGTGATACTTTGGATGTGAGAATCAGAAGCAGGGAAAATGGACCTTGAAACTGCAGAAAAAAGGATAGATCCAAGGTTGAATGACCAAGGACAACCCATCAAAGCCACAAGAAAATAATATCAATGGGAAGACAACGAAAGACACAAGAAAGTGGTGTGAGTTCCACAAGAGCCACACTCACAACACAAATGTGTGTCACAAAAACCAGTCACTGGTAGTTGAACTAAAATATTTAGAGTCAGATGCATGTTCTAACTCAGAACTTGGATCTGACAAGGGGAAAAAAATCTTGATACAGAACCCAATGCCACCGTTTCCACCACCAAGGTTAAGAATATTGTGCCTGAAGATCTAGAGGAGGGTGAGCGTTTCTTCGACTCACAAATATGAGTGAAGGGTTCTCCGTTGTAGTTCATTTTTGATAGTGGGAGTAAAAAAATCATCTCAACATAGGTTGTTAAGTGGTTGGGCTTACTGACAACACCAAACCCACAACCATACCCCATCTAATGGCTCCCCTAAGCGAGAGATCTCTGCGTCAATCAGAAATGCCACCTTCCCTATAGCGTCAAGCCTTTCATGGATGAGGTACTGTGTGATGTTCCTCCTGTTGAAGTCTGTGATGTTTTATTAGGCCAACCATACTTGTGGAAGCATCATCATTAGAGAAATTTTTAGGTCTAAAATGGGCCTCCTAAGTAACATTATAAAACTATAGTGAAAATAATAAAATAAGATTAGATTACCTCATCAAGTTTTGGAGAGAAGAAAGAAAAAACTACTTTTTCAAATTATCTGCCTATGATTTTTCTCAAATTTTGAGCGGGAGAACTCGTTGGATGCAAAATTCAATTTTGCATCGAAGGAGTACCCATGATGCATACTTTCAATGGACCCTACTACACGAAAAATGTGAAATACGTGCAAAAATATGATTGCAATCACATTTTTTTCATCTATTTCACATTTTTCGTGTAATAGGGTCCATTGAAAGCATGCAACATGGGTACTCCTTGGAAGAAAAATTAAATTCCACATCCAATGATTTGGATATGGGAAAACTAGTTTTGTTGTGTCGGCTCCCTCATTAGTTAAATAAAAATGTGTTTAGGATCGTCTCAAGTTAACCAATTGTGAAGGGGTTTATGTGTCAAGTTTTATGTGTCTTTTGTGAGAAATTTATGAGTTAATTAACTTTTAAAAAATCATGCACAACAAATTAAATTCATAGAAATAACACACAACATACACCTAATACAACAACTAATAACAAAGTTCACCCCTCCCGGGCTACATCTCCTTGGACTTGCTTCAACTCGCTAGGTCCTCTTGGGATTAAGAGTCAAATGTATGATTACATGCACTTGTAGTGCTCCATTGGCTTCAGAAGACCCAAAAACCTCAAAAATTACTATTCAATCTCTGAAATTGTTTTCCAGTTGATCTAGGCTTGACCTCCCATCTTGGTGGCCATATACTTCTTTAATCTTCAAAGTGGAGAAAACACTTTCAGAAGTGCTCCAACATCTCTGAAACATGTTCCATTGTGTTCATAGCATTAGAATCATCTAATAATGAATCTTCTTGAGAAAAAATTTGTCTTCAACTGATCTAGGCATGACCTCCCCTCCTAGTGGTCCTAGGCTTCTCTATTATTCAAAGTGAAAAAACACCTTTAGAATTTCTCCTCTGCCTCCGCAACCTATACTAATGGATTCAAAGCATGCCAATTTGCTAGGAATGACTCTTCCTTAGCCAAAATTGGTTGAAAATTGCTCTAGATAGGCCTCATTCAATTTTGCCTAATAAACTACCTCTAAAACTGGAGAGGACTCTAGTTAGAGCGCCAAATTTGGAGGCAGCTCCTAAAACTGAGGAACCACCGAAAAGTCCGCCAAGTTAAAATGGGAGTTTAATTATCTGTTAATCACAGTTAAGGGTGGATCAGAAGTTATAAGTTTGGATTAACTGCGCACTAAGCGCATTTACATAAAACATTTAAAAAAAAACTTAAGCTACAAGATTAGTAGCTTAATCCCTGTGATTAAATGCTAATCCGCATTTTAATAAAACTTTGCCCGTGCCTAGTCGTAAATTGTGGTCTTATGGGAGGGGTCTGGTCCCCTCCATTCCTCCGCCATTGAAATCGTTTGACAACAAGTATAAACGAAAATATTATGAGGTTAATAATTGCACTCGTGGTTTGTTGGTAGGAGTGGAGAGTATGGTCGGGGAGGTCGCGAGGTCGAGCCCCAATCTCCACCCTTTCTTTCGTCAAATAATTTTGCACCACAACATAATGTTCCAAACCATAAATTTGGATTCAGACTTTGGCTTATAAATAAATATTCTTTCCACTGTAGTACGCCCCAAACTTTGAATAATTAAAATGCCACAGACTTTGGAAATTCAGATATGCACACACACACACACACACACACACACACACACACACACATATATTAAACTTCAGACTTTTTCATTTAAAATAAATATGCGCCCGGTCCAAAACCTTAGGTTTCAATAAAATGTTCAATCCACCATATAGTTTGGACTTAAGTTTTCGGACCTTAGGATAGGTAAATAAGTAAATAAATATATATATATATATATATATATATATATATATATATATATATATATATATATATATATATAGTTCAACACCATGTCAAATGATATTTAAACATTGACATTTGACCATATAACAAAATAATTCAACCTTGGAATATTGTAATTCAAATTTTAGACTTCGGATACGGTCCACCAGAGGGGGCACGTGGCGGCCCGTAGCTGCACCACGTGTCAGCCTCAGGTTGGGCTATCCATCCATAATAAAAAATTCGAATTCAACCTTAGGAGCCAAAAATTAAAAAAAATTCACCTTTAAACCTTCACCAATGAATCCTACAGTGACAATTTTCACTGTGTGATTGGGCGAAATAGATGAACCCAAATTTATAGCCTTTGACCCTGTTTGACCATTTTTTTGAAAATTTTCCTGTTCTGAATGACAGTCAACAGGTTTAAACTTCCTCATACAAATTCCGTTTTGAGTGAAACTAAATGCGCCTGATTCCTGGTGACGGGCCATATTCGATCATTCTGGTTTGGTGCAATTCTAGGAACTTTGAATTTTTGGCAAATATTTTCCCCTAATCCAGATTCTGATCACTCCTTCCCACCCACAAAAGCTAGTTCTCTCATGAGAGATGAATACTCTTCCGTTTCCCAAGTTCTATCATATTGATTCTACTTGGAAAAATCACCATGAAAACCACTTGGGTTCACTAACGTGCCTTGCCTTGCAAATGGCTTGGCTCTTCAACCAATGTTCTCCTTTTGTTGTTGACCCAATCCAACACTTGATGGCTGCTTCCTGACTGATATAACACTTTGCTATACAAAATTGACCTCGAATCATGTTCCTCCTTTGCACCGACATGCATTCGATGCAAGCTTCTCGTTGGAAACCAATTTTCCAAGTTAAGCCCATATGAGTGAAATACACCGATGTGTCCCAACATTAGTAATAATAAGAAAAAAATGACCATTCTTTTACCTCCACGGTACCAAATTCCATATTTGGAAGAATGTATTTGCCACCTCTTTCTCTTTTTTGCGTCAACACATAAAATGGTCTACAATGGCTGCAAACTTTTTTGACATCTTTTCCCTCTTTCCATAATCCTCGAGTTCGACATGCTTCTCATGTCATGGTTTTTAGAATTAAGGCTAATCATGAGCCTCTCGCTCAAGAGTGGACCTTCCTAAAATCCCGCGAAATCTTGTCACAAACACAACCATCAATCTGAAAAAACACATCATGCAAGAAACATAACTTGACAACATATCCTTTTGCTCCTTCAAAGCAACAAATTTCACATCATGTCAACATCGCCATGTACTTTTACATATTGGTGTCAAAACTCATCGACCAAGCACAAGTCGACAAAAAATTCTTCTTCAAACAACTGACTCGCAAGTCAAGCATAAGCATGTAAATCAATTTGACGATTTTTTTTTCCGAAAACAGAAAGAATTTCCCATGTCATGAAGCACTTCATCGACATCTCCCTTTCATATTTGGAGACAAAATCAACTCTTCCAAGTTGATATGACATGCATGTGCAAATGATCAACACTCTCCAGTTGACAACATACATGTTAAACAAAGCAATCAATCCCACACAAGGCGATCACTCATGCAAGTTCATACTGTTAGGGTCCTATAATTTATAGGATCTCAAGGTGATTTATTATTTCATCTCAGATCTTTCATATTGTAATTAATATTCCATGATTGTAAATTATTTCCAAATAAGGTTAAAACTTTAGGAAAAATATGCTTGCACGTCCAAATGCAGCATTAGGAGATAATTAAATATGTTTTGATTGCATTAATCACATCATTTAAATGTAATTAAATAATTTGTAATAAGGATGGGCACTACAAGTTTTAATTTTGTAAAAAAAGGTCAAAACTAGAAAAATAATGGCTTATCCAAGGTTTTGGAGACCCATTATAAGTTAAACGCGCTCAAAGGGAATTACTTTGCAAACCTTTGAAACTCATCCACATTACCATGTTTCATTGGCAAGGACCCACCTTACCTTTTTATATCACCCAAATCCCAAAATCATTTACATTGCTGTCTCCTACAAACCTTTCGAAGGACTATATACGATGAAGTGGGACCCATTCCCTGTCACGGTTCCTTTTTCATTTCATTTTCCATTGAAAATCATTAAACTTACCTTTTTTTCCTCCTTTCCGCTTTACCCTTCTACCTTTACCTTTCCATCGCTTTTCACTTACTCCGATTCCTTATTCCCCAATCGTGATTAAAGTGAGGCCCTCATCGCATTTCGCAGATTTTACATGTTTCGCATCGCAAGAAAACTTAAAAACTACGATTGCCAATTTTCGATTTTTCGCATCACCGATTTGTTAACTTACCTTTGAAGCACCCGCAATCTATCTTCTTTAACTTGTGATGCGACGGTTGGGGACACCATAGCAGCTCCGCCCCCCATTTCAAAGCTATTTGCAATACATGTTTCACATCGCAACAAAACTTAAAAACTGCGATCACTGATTTGTGATTTTTCGCATCACCGATTTGTTAACTTACCTTTGAAGCACCCACAATCTATATTATTTAACTTGCGATGCGACGGTTGGCGACACCATAGCAGCTCCGCCCTCCACTTCACAGCCGTTTGCAATACATATCACATATCACATAAAACATTATAAAATTTTCCTTACCGCATAAAATATTCACGGCTTTATAAACTCTGCGATGCAAGTGGGTCTGTCTCCCCACACTTCGCAAATTTTAGAATTTAACTTCTGCGCTTATAACTAAAACCTAAATTTTGCGATTTGAAATGCATTCTGGTCCCACCTTACCTTCCACGTCACTCCACCATCCCCGCATGTTGCACTTCACAGGATTTAGAGTTTACCTCCACCGCTTATAGCTAAAATTTAAAATGTGTGATTTGCGCCTGCGATCCGGTCCCACTTTTCCCCTGCCACGTCACTTACCTCCTTCCCCATGCTTCACACTTCATGGTTTTTAGTGTTTACATCCTCCGCGCTTATAAATTAAACTTAAGAACTGCGATCTGCGATGCGGTCCGGTCCCATCCTCCCTCCACGCCACATCCCACTTCGGATCACATCGCATTGCTAATCACATTCTTCATAAACTTAAATTGTAAATATTGCGAAGTGTGCGGATGCGATGCAACTTCAGAAGTAAAGTTTATAAGATTTCAAGTTCAAGTAAATGTGTTTTTGCGTTCTTTTGTTAGAAAAAGAGTTAAAATACAACATAAATGACTCGGGTAGCAAATAAATGCTACTGGTCAAGTCGGGCAAAGGTTGCGTGGAAAAGAAGATTATGTTGTAACTGTAAGAGCACAGGGCATTCATGCAGGAGATCTGCTAGCGAAACACTTAGTTTAGTCTTCCAGAAGATCAAGAAATTGTGGTCCATGTCCTAAAATGTCATGCTACACTAGCACCTACTTGCACAACGCATTCCACCAGAGCTATAATTTTGTAATAAGTTAGAGTTTTAAGTTCAAGTCTGTTAGAGACTGTATTGTTGTAATTTTTTGTATAAATACTTCAGTTTTGGAAGTATCAAAGGTCGATTGATTTAGATCAGAATCATTACTATCTTTTGGAGTACTGTAATCTTTTCTAAAGCACTGGAGCATCAATAATAATCATACCATTCACAGGATTATTGTGGCTTAAATACTGGTGATGTCTTTCTTCGGTTAGTATTGTTTCATTGTCCTCTTTCACTATAAACATATGAATTATAATTGTAAAGCATAAAGCATGATGAATAGGATTTACTTTTGAGTACCTTATTCTAGATACCTTTATGATCATTATATTTTCCACTACAATCCAAACTAAAGAATTCTTAATTTCTCTTTAGTTCTGCTGAATTTCTTCATATTTCTATCATAAACCCATTTATAAATCCAAGAGATACACTAAATATTACTAGCTTGCACTGCGTTTACTTTGTGAAAAAATGATGCAACCATCCAGTTATATTTTTACTCCATTGCCCAATATACATTAATCCATTGAATACAATCAATCTTCCAAAATCCAAAACAAACCCAAAACCCAAGTACTATCATAACTAGCCTAAAAATAATTAAAACAAAGCTATATCTTATAGAGAGAGCCCTCTATTAATCTAGGAAGGCTAGGTCATGGATTCCAAAGTTGGTTTGATGTTGGATTTTGTGATTAGTTCTCACAATATCTAGCAAATTACAAAATGCTAACATAGTGGCAACCATACTAGCGAAGAAAAACCTTTTATTTCCTCAGGAAAGTACATCAAAGTTCAGATCTGATCACTAAAGGTGGACAATGACTAGACACAAGAACACTGCAATTATTCACCTGGCGACTCCATGATTCAAAGAACCCAACTTTTGAGCATTCATGGCGACTCGACAACATGTTGACCAGAGTTCCTGCTGAACAAGATGACAAGGTTTGTGGTAAACATTTTATCTCATGAAGTTTTAAATGCATTCAAGAATCACTTACCAGAATTTAATTTTGATGAAGATTTCCTAGAAGCTCTCTTTCGCATTTTTAAATCAAGGAAATGTAGTCCTAAAGCTAAAACATGTTTTCTGGAGATAGTTGTTGAAAGATATGAAACTGTTATTGAACTTTTAAATTCTCAAATTTAGTCATACAATTTCCAAGATCCCAAAGAATTCTTGGAAAGTCTTCCTTAACCTAAGCAAGAGGAAATTGTACTACCTCTTGACTTACATAGTGAGGATGATTGTGCTTTCAAATACCAAACTGAAGATGTGGGTTCAAAGTTTAATGCTGAGGACACAAATACTCAACTAGTCATTGAAGGCCTAGAAGCAAATATCATACATCATGCTTTTATTGATCCTATAGCAGAGGATATGGAGATTCTTCTTAGCTCAAGTGCTCAAACATGTACTCTTTATAAGGGTTAGATACATCAGCAGTTTCCATTTTATATTATAACTTTGGTTATAAGGACACATAATCCAGTTATACTGCTGATTTATCCTGACAGACAATCAAGTTGTCCATTTGTTTCTACATCTAATTGACTGGCTTCATTGGCATTTTTGTACTACTTGATTTAGCATAAGTTTAAACAGTATAGGGTAGGTAGCAGTGTGAAAATAAGCTAAGGGATTTGAGCATGTTTTCAAGAATTCTTTCCAGATTTCAGTTCAATATGTTTCAGTTTTTAGTGTGCAGAAAGATTTGATTTCAGTTTGAGATTTTCAGTCATAGAGGTTTTATAAGAGAGCAAGTTGCAAATTTGGGATTAGCCCAATGGATCAGACTACTAGTCTATGATGTTCTTGGCACGTCACAGGGAGAGTGCCATCCCCGAATGAAGCCACTATTAGGGTCCTATAATTTATAGGATCTTAAGGTGATTGATTATTTCATCTCAGATCTTTCATATTGTAATTAATATTCCATGATTGTAAATTATTTCCAAAAAAGGTTAAAACCTTATGAAAAATATGCTTTCATGTCCAAATGCAACATTAGGAGATAATTAAATATGTCTTGATTACATTAATCACATCATTTAAATGTGATTAAATAATTTGTAATAAGGCTGGGCACTACAGGTTTTAATTTTGTCAAAAAAGGTCAAAACTGCCAAGAAAATGGCTTATCCAAGGTTTTGGAGACCCATTATAAGTTAAACACGCTCAAAGGGAATTTCTTTACAAACCTTTGAAACTTATCCGCATTACCATGTCTCATTGGCGAGGACCCACCTTAAATTTTTGTTTCACCCAAATCCCAAAATCATTTACATTTCCGCCTCCTACAAACCTTTCGAAGGACTATATACGATGAAGTGGGACCCATTCCCCGCCATGCTTCCTTTTTCATTTCATTTTCCATTGAAAATAATTAAAATTACCCTTTTTTCCACCTTTCGGCTTTACCCTTCTACCTTTAACTTTTCATCGCTTTTCACTTACTTGGCTTCCTTATTCCCCAATCACGATTAAAGTGGGGCCCTCATCGCATTTCACAAATTTTACATGTTTCACATTGCAAAAAAACTTAAAAACTACGATCACCGATTTGCGATTTTTCGCATCACCGATTTGTTAACTGACCTTTGAAGCTTCCACAATCTATCTTCTTTAACTTGCGATGCGACGGTTGGCCCCACCATAGCAGCTCCATCCCCCACTTCACAACCATTTTCAATAAATATCACATATCATATAAAACATTATAAAATTTTCCTGATTGCATAAAATATTCACCACTTTATAAACTCCGTTGATGCAGATGGGTCCCTCTCCTTGCACTTCACAAATTTTAGAATTTAACTTATGCGTTTATAACTAAAATTTAAAGTTTGCGATTTGCGATGCAGTCCAGTCCCACCTTACCTACCATGTCACCCTGCCATCCCCACATGTCGCACTTCGCAGGATTTAAAGTTTACCCCCGCCGCTTATAGCTAAAATTTAACATGTGCGATTTGCGCCTGCGATCCGGTCCCGCTTTTCCCTTGCCATGTCACTTACCTCCTTCCCCGCGCTTCGCACTTCGTGGTTTTTAGTATTTACATCCTCCGTGCTTATAACTAAAACTTAAAAACTGCAGTCTGCGTTGTGGTCCGGTCCCACCGTCCCTCCACGCCACATCCCACTTCGCATCGCATCAAATCGCTAATCACCTTCTTCATAAACTTAAATTTTAAATATTGCGAAGTGCGCGGATGCGATGCAGCTTCTGAAGTAAAGTTTATAAGATTTCAAGTTCGGGTAAATGTGTTTTTACACTGTTTTGTTAGAAAAAGAGTTAAAATACAACATAAACAACTCAGGTAGCAAATAAACGCTACTGGTCAAGTCGGGAAAAGGTTGTGCAGAAAAGAAGATTATGTTGTAACTGCAAGAGCACATGGTTTTCATACAATAGATCTGCTAGCACAACACTCAGTTTAGTCTTCTAGCAGATCATAAAATTGCGGTCCACGTCCTAAACTGTCCCCTCTACATCAGCACCTGCTTGCACAACGCATTCCAAGAAAACTATAATTTTGTAATAAGTTAGAGTTCAAGTCTGTTAAAGACTGCATTGTTGTAATTTTTTATATAAATAATTCAATTTTGGAAGTATCAAAGGTCGATTGATTGAGACCAGAATCATTACTATATTTTGGAGTACTATAAGCTTTTCTAAAGCACTGGAGCATCAATAATAATCAGACCATTCATAGGATTCTTGTGGCTTAAATACTAGTGATTTATTTCTTCGGTTAGTATTTCTTCATTGTCCTCTTTCATTGTAAACATCTGAATTCTAATTGTAAAGCAGAAAGCGTGATGAATAGGATTTAATTTTGAGTACCTTATTCTGGCTGCCTTTACGATCATTATGTTTTCCACTGAAATCCAAAATAAATAATTCTTAATTACTCTTTAGTTCTGCTGAATTTCTTCATATTTATATCATAAATCCATTTATAAATCCAAGAGATCCAGTAAATATTCCTAGCTTTCCTTTTGTTGACTCTGTGAAAAATTGATGCAACCATCCAATTATATTTTGACTCCATTGCCTAATAGACATTAATCCATTGAATATAATCAATCTTCCAAAATCCAAAACAAACCCAAAACCCAAGTACTATCATAAATAGTCTAAAAATTATTTAAACAAAGCTATATATTATAGAGAGAGCCCTCTCTGAATCTAAGAATGCTAGGTCCTGCATTCCAAAGTTGGTTTGATGTTGGCCTATGTGATTAGTTCTCACAATATCTAGCAAATTACAGAACGCTAACACATACACAACAACTCTCATGCATGTATAAATGCTTCAACTCTCTCACAATTACAATCATAAGTACAAGAACCCCATTCTTACGTACATGTACTTAAAGAGCTAAAATGAAAAAATTTCGCTACAATAATAGTAAGTCAACATACTCCACTTTCAAACACCTTCCTAGTGTAAACATGCACATGCATTCAATTGACAAAGAAATGCAACAAACATTAAAAGACACGCAAGGCCTTAATTGGATAAGAAATATAACCATCTCTTACCAAACCATTTCAATGGTGCTTCTTTCAGCTGCACATCATCATGTGAATCATCCTGACCCACATCAATTATGGAATCCTCTTTTCCATTCCTGTCAAGATCTCTCTCCACCTTCTTCAAATGTCATGGATGACTTGCAGGATACAAAGTCTAACACTTGTCTACAAGTTGACCTTGCTTATGGCAATGAGTGCAAAACAATTGCATCTTATTTTGAACATAGTTTCCATTGTCCAATGGACCTTTGGATTTCTGCCTCCTTTGCTTTGAAATTTTCCTATGCATGGCTATTGGTGAGCCCTAGTATTGCACCAAGAGTGCAGCAACTCATAGGGGCTGCCCTATTTTACTTTATCAACCTAGGGTTCATACAAACTTGGAGGTGATAGTGCTATATACACAACATATGTATTCTACTCATGTCATCCTCTTTTGCTCTACGAAAGGGTGCTACTTCTAGGTGTTCTTAGTGAAGTCTGTCACACTTCAATGAAACTAAAAAAATTTACAGAAAGGAAATGACAAAAATGAAACTAAACTTACTTGCTGAAAAGAAATGACAGGAAATGAAACTAAACTAAATTGTTGAAAGGAAATGATAGAAAGGAAACTAATTTAACTTGCTAAAAATAAATGGCAGAAATAAAACTAATTTAAATTGCAGAAAGAAAACTAATTTAAACCACACTTACTAGGCCAAACGACTAAACACACTCTATTTATCCTATGATCTATATACCATTCTACCATGATTCTAACCATGCAACTATTCATGATCTAACTAAACATGAAAAAGTGTTGCTTGTAGTTTGGCGGAAAAAGGGATAAAGGTGCTAATGGAGGGCTTGAACATATGGGACAATGCTTACGGGTGTGGAAAGAGGGGTTTGAACTTTATTAAAGCTTATAAAATTACAAATATTCTTTGGAGTGGGAGGCTTGAAATATGCGATGGTGGAGTTATCATTGGTGGATAGAAATGTGATATGCGATGTGCAAAATCGCAATTAACAATATCGCAAAGTTGGAGGAGAAGCAAAAGTGATGTTCGGGAGCAAGAGAGAAATGAAAAATGCGATGGGATAGAAGTTGCGAAATGTGAAATGTGATGGGATAAATATTTCAAAATGAAATGCGACGGGTGACGTGGTAGTAGGACCAGTGGCAGAGTGCAATGACAATATCGCAATCAGTATCAGGAGCAGTAAGTATTAATGGGAACTGCATGGAAATGCGATTGTGGTAAGTATTAAAGGAAAAAGGGAAAAGGTTGTGAAATGCGATGGGTGACATGGAAGAAGAATACGGTAATATCGAAATCTGGGTTCGAATGTGGAAAGTATTAATGGAAACCAATAGAAAATGCGATTTTTGATATGCGATATCGCAAGGTTGGTAGAGAAGCGATAGTGTAGTCGGGAGGAAAGTGCAACGTGCGAAATGTGATAAGCGAGAAATTATAAAATAAAAGAGAGTAGGCCAAAATTCAAAGTGTTTGGAGGGTTTTCAAGTTAAAAGGGTTGTGATAGCTGCAAAAAGTGAAAAGAAGGGATAAAAGGTGAACTTTAAGCTTTTGGGGGAGTTTTCGAGAATAAAAAGGGTGCAGTAGCTGTAATAAGAGAAAAGGAAGGAATATAAGGTGTAACCACTATGCACAGGGGCGTAACACAATGTACTAGAGTGTAACAACAGAGACAGAAGGAAAATGGAAGTTGAAGTAGGAGGTGTTGGAGAACTTCCCCCTGGGCTATACTACCCGTACCTACTATCAACCTGCCTATTTATGCAAGAAAGACAAACAATATGTTCATGAAAATACAAGCACCGATCTAATATATTTACAAGAAATCATAAGTGAGAAAGAATTTTTGGTTTGTGGGGAAAGTGTTACACAACATTTTTTCATTGTCCCTGCAATTCCCATCCCGCACATTGGAGGAGAATTTCTGTGAATTATATGAAGTGTCATGCCTTGCAAAAAGTGTCATTGCATCCCTTGCCATGAGAAGAACATTTCCTCTGTTGACTATTCCTGGAACAGACTATCAAAAACACATGCTTTTGGGTTCGCGCTGGCAGTAAGTTATGGCCTTGTGCCGATAAAGGAAATTAACACTGGGCCCTGTGCCCATTGGCTCTATGTCTTAGTGAGCTGCCTGCGCCGAGCTGTTTTTGGAATTTTTTTTAAATATAGAAGCTAAGTTTCCAAGCTAGCTACTTTGTGAGCGAGTCAGCTTGGGTTGTTTGACTGAATAACATTGGGCATCTTCCTTTGGCTTCTTGTTTCCCCCTTTTGGGGCAACCTCCCAAAGGATAAGGCCTCCATTCCACCATTTGAGGGATCCCAACCTCCTCCTCTCCTTCTATAAATACATCTCTCTCACATAGATGCAACTAGCTAAATAAGAATTGTTGATAATTTTTCTGAAACAATCTGATATAGCTAGTGTGAGATAGAGCAGAGAGAGTTACCCCTGTCGAGAGAAAGCTTAGGATTTTTTGCCTCGCCACGTTTGAATTCCCCGACGAATGCTCGAGACGCGTTTTGATTGGACCCGCTGAAGGAGGCTACGATGTCAAGGCTTCGGTTGTAATCTCTTTCTTTCTCTTAATATATACATGACTGATGTTTTGGTTCCCGTATTGTGTTGATGTGATTTATCTTACGCAATACATTTAATTATCCTTGACTAATTAGCTAGTTATGAATGCAATTATTTTCTTGTATGCTGCTTTTGTCCTTTGATCTTTGTGCAAGGATCCGAGTACCATTGCTTAAGGATTGTCACGTGTTAGGACGAGGATCAGGAGACCATGGCTACAACTACGACAATCGCGTTGGATCAAAGATAGGACAATCTATCCCAACTCATTTCATTCATTAAATAGGAACTGACATATTAGAATGCACTCTTGCTGCTAGACCCACCCTAGGGCTAGAGGGATCACCTTTGTCTGCCGAGGGTATTTACCTACACAAAAAGTTGGTGACTCAGTGTATGTTTGTCGTCTCATTGTTTGTTGATCGTTTGACTTGTCGAGTCGACTTTGCTCGTTTGATTGCTTTTCTACTTTGCTTGACTTGCATGACTGTTTTAAACCATCCTATTCAGTTCCAGAGTGTCAAGTCTGACCTCTGCTCAGTGGTTTTATCTTTTTCCCATAGTTTTCTAGCTTGGCGTGGTTTTTACTTGAATAGTCGTGCCAATTGGCGCTTTTTTATTTTGTCACAGGTGCGCCAACCCCTGTTAGGCGCGGATTATAGCCTGACAGTTGCGCCGAACACTGTAGGATTTGATTTTACCTTTTTTCTAAGTTTTTTTCAGTAGTTCTTGGCTCTGGATTGTTTTTTTGCCTTGTAATTAGTCTTTTGAGATTGTTTTGACTCTATAATCTTGGTCTTCTTAGCTTTTTTTCCATTATCTTATCAGTGGAGTTTGTAGCCCTAGGGTTTCTAGGTTCTTGTGCTGTTTGTTCAGCCCTCTCCTCACTAAGCCTTCTGAGTTAAGTTCGAGTCACTTTGATTTTTGTCATTTCAATTCGCTGACTTATTGAGTTAGTTTTTCTTGATTCTTCGTGACTTTGGTGTGTTGGATGATCACTTTTGTTTTGATTTACTCTCCATTTCGTCACTTCGAGCATATATTACATTTCTAGTTGAATCATTTTGAAAGCCTTTTGTTTGCTTGGGAGAGTGCATCCTTGTTTTGAGTGTGTTTATGTTTGTATTGAATTTTATTTATTCATTTTAGATATTTACATTTGTAGTTCTCAAAACTAGTGTTTTCTTTGGTTTTTAGTGTAACAATGCATTGTGTGCTTCATTCATCTAAAAAACAAAAAATTGAATTCATTTACTTGAATTGAAAATGAAAAGTTCTTTTGCATAACTAGCTCTTAGCGAACTAGGAAAGAGTTTTCGTTATTTCATTTGGTTGTATTAGATGCATTAGTGAAACTCTTCTTATGTTTTCATTGATTGCTACTTTGTTAAATATTGCTATCCTTCTCTTAGATAGCATTCATTAAACGGAAATGGTGTTATTTTGCATGTAGTGTGCATTTAGGAATTCGAGATCACATTCGGTAAGGCCTTGAAATCGAAACATTAATTCAAGATCAAACTCAAAATAAATTCAATCAATCTAAGGAAGCATTGAAACCTAACGTACATATTTTAGAGGTCTAGGCTAGTGACGTGTTCCAACGTCATTAAACCTAGTAGTTGTCGTTCAACATCTGGCATTAGATAGCACTAGTACGGACTTGTGCTCCCCATACCGTCGCGTATATAAAGGGAGACCCTCATAGGTTGTAATCCTTTATCCATAGGAAGTCGAGTCTGCCTCCCTGTAACCGTGATACACCGAACACAACATTCGGGGAGACTACCTACATGTACGTCAAGTCCTTGGTCATTTCTCTTTCATTTGATCACCAAGGTGTACATGGCAGTTCACGGAAACTTGGTACACCCTCTAGCTTAGATTACCTGAGTAGTCATCTTGATCTTTTCGTGACTCTATAAAAGTGAAAAGATCATCGAGCACTTGTCCTTTCATGCTCATTCAATTTGAAAGTGACTAGAGTCATCTTTTTCCTATTTCTCGACTCTTAAAACATGAAAAAGCAAAGTTCCATTTCAATGTCATAAAATTAATTGCCTATGGTCACATGCCCATTAAATTTTTCTGCTTGGCTTGTTTTTTGTAGTTCCTTAGTGTTTGAGCTTGAAGCCTCGAATAGGCTATCTCATTTTCTTCCTGTGTTGAAATATTGTCATGGTGGCGGAAGTACCAGTTTTGTCGTCTTTTTCACTGCCCCCTAGTGGTAGTCCTTTTCCTGACGCTTCTTTGGAAACACCTTAGTCCACTAGGTCTGACGAGTTTTCGCAACCTATTCTCCCGAGTGTCTTACCTCTCGCTACCCGGTCCCCTCCTAAAGGATTGGTTGATTTCAATTTCCCATCTCAGGGTGCTTGGTTTGGTTTCGGGAGCGAGGAAGAATTCCCTCCTCTTACTTCGGGATCACCATTATTAGCCACTGCTTTACCCCCTAGTCCTTGTCGTCTTTTCGACGATCTTACAACATCGTTAGACATGGATTCTTCCAGTCATGTTGGCGGTGAAGAGCTGCATGTTTCTACAGGGGAATATCAGCTTTTCCTAGAAGAGTTCTCGTATTTCTCCAGTCAACCTTCCCCCAAATCGGTGCCTCTTCCACCCAGTTATCATACTTTGGGTCAGATAATTTCTGATGTGGCATCCATGGCATAGTCCAGTACAATGGCTCCCACTGGAAGCTCGGTTTTTCCTACATTAGGAATGTCGCCATCGACACCCATCTCGTCGACCAATGTTACATCTGTCCTGGTCTGACCTACCGTTTGTGTAGCCTCATCTGCACCGGTTATTAGTACGAATTAGTCATCAGGGTCTACTGTTGTTCACGTGTCTATCTTTATCCATTCCACATTACTTGTTAGGCCCGCCATGAGTGGATCGTAGCCTCGTGCTGTGGAAACCCATCCTACATGCATTGCACCTATGGTTTCTACTTATGCATTCGATGACTATCTGTTGGATATTCAACGATCGTATGCTCCATCTTCAGATTCTTAGCCACATAATTCCACACCTCAGGGTTCTCAGTAGCTGCAAGCTCCTGGAAATCCTCCCCATAATTATGATGTCTACGATAATCCTGTGTATTTGCCTCCAATTGATACTAATCAAGTTGTTTATTTTCCTTCAGCTAATCCCTATCAGACCGTTTCTCATCAAGGTCCATTATTACAGGGACAATCCTCGGGCCTACAAGGAAAACCCTTACAGGGAAAACCTTTGGTCCATCAGGGACAACCCTTTGGTCCTCAGGGAAAACCTTATTGTCCGCAAGGACAACCCTTATAGGGACAGCCTTCGGTCCAACAAGGACAACCCTACAGTCCATTTGGTCAACCTCAGTTTCAACCAGGAGCATCTTATGTTCCTGGGGGAAAAATGTATCCACCACAGGGACAAACTTTTGTGCAACAACAACAACCTTACGTTCAACAAGGCCAAGCTTTTGTACGGTTAGGAAAACCCTACAGTCCTGCGCTGGGTCAACCTAGTTTTCAGGGACAACTTGGTCCATCCCAACCATTGGGCCAACCTCTTCCATAAGGGAAACTCGGTGGCCCTTAATATCTAGGCCAACCTGCTCCGCAGGGATGGCCTGCCCAACCTCAGCAGCCAATTCAAACTGATCAACCCGCTCAACAGCCGGTTAAACCTGTTCAACCTACTTAGTAGCCGGTTCAACTTGTTCAACCTGCTCAACAGCCAGTTCAACCTACTCCGCAGGGACAACTTGCTCAACCTCAATGCGCTACTTACCCTCCTCAAGGTCAATTTTAGGCAGTACTGCATGCACCCAAAGGTTTCACTTTTTACCCTCAAATTCAATCCCATATGGTGTATAATCCACCTCAAGGAAATGCTTACATTCTGCAACAAAATCTGTATGTTTCTCAGCAAGGACTTCAATGGTATGCTCAGAATCAGTATCCCGGTCCTTAACCCTAGTTGGGAAGAACTATTAGGCTTATAACCCCTATGGATATGATCCTCCAAGACCAAACATATGGGGGTAGAATTTCTCTCAACCTGGGTGTAATGCTAACACTGGTCTTTATCAAAAACCTCCAATGCCTTTTAATCCTCAATTACCATTTCTCGCGACATTGGAATTACCTGATGTGTAATATTCCCAAATGGGGAAGCAACAATATATGGACACAATAATGGAAATAAATGTGAATAAATCAACACACCATGATATGAGACAAATGTGTATCCATCTTATTAAACATATCAGCAAATAATAGGCACAAGATCTTGAGGATCAAGTCACTCAACCAATACAAAACAGGCCTCTACAAGAAAAATATGCCAATACATGAGAAATAGCTGCCATAAAAATGCCCTGAGATATGAAAACATAGTTTTAGGGCATAAAATGTTGCATAAAGATGGATCAATATAGATATGCTGTTATATAGCTCAAATAATGCTAGGAGTGAAGATCTAGCCTCCTAGACACCTTTCCAAAAGAGCTCGGGAAGGGTTTCCGAAAATGCACACAAATACAAATGGTGATCTACAGCCCTAGGACTAAAGAGTCACTGCAAACTGAAGCTCATGAAATAGAATTCTGAAATAATATAGATATGATGTAGATCTCCTCAAGGGTCTCCTCCAATGAAAGGCTGAACCCTTGACCTACAGGAAAACACTCTAAAAGAACCAATAGATCCTCCTCTGAAACTGCCCTCTAAAATAACGCAATTCCCAGTTGAAACTGCACTATGAATGATGGGGATAGGTTGGCTTGGTGCCAAATATCTGAAATGTGCTCAAGAACCCTCCTTGCTGATCTCCTAAGAGAAGGAATCCTTCCTCCTATGAAAAAATAGCTCAGAAAGTGGGTTTCTCAACCCTCCACTGCAACACCCTGCAACACAACACAAATCCTTACAGAAACTGCGCTGTAGCTAAAGAATGAAGCTTGGAAAGAATGTTGAATTTGTGGAAATTATAGATCAATACTCTCCCAAGAGGCCTCTCAAGGAAGGTGGGATTCTTGCTTGGGAACACCCTGTGCTAAACAACACTGCAATCTTAGCTAAACAACTGAAGAGAGCACAAATTCTAAACAAACATATCAAAATAATAACCATCACCTCCCCCATATGGCTACCATACTCTTCCTTATAAACAATGCGAGCCTTCTCACCTTAGGTCCCACTCAATAGGGTTTCCATCATCATGCAATCAATCTCCCTCCAAAACTGCGACGTCCCATCATTAATGCCACTCCTCCATAACAACGTTGTTTGATTTGGTCAAAGTTGAACAAGTCTTCATGATCCAGTCCCTTTTCACACATAAGGGTCTTCAATCCAGCTTTTAGATGACCTCACACTAGGAGTGTATTTTATTCCTACTAAGGAGATTTATGAGTATCCATACCCTCTTATTCTTCTATCTAAGAGCAAAATCAGAATTTAATATTCCAATTAGCTATGTGCTAATTTAGGAATATTACTGTCCTCCCCTCCCAAATGTTTCTTGTCCTCAAGCAACTGTAAGGATAGAACTGAAGGGCCTCTCCTCTTCCTCCTGTAGCATCTTCATGTGATAAGCTCCCCCAATGAACAAGATGCTATCTCATCAATAAGTTTCCAAGTTGCTTCTCCCAAGTGTATAAGTATGCCTTTGGTGAAAAATCGAAATGGCTCTCATCATGAATAGGTAGAATATCCATGGAAGCAACTATGTGTGGTCTAGAGGCCTTCTTTAGGCATGGAATCTGAAATATATTGGGAAATATTATTCCCATGTGAAGCCTCCATCCCCAAGCCATCATCCACAAAAAGTGAGTCACCCTCCAACATGGAAACTCATGAAACATCTCCTCCACCTTAGGCTCTTGCAAAGAAGGTGGGTTGCATAGTTGGACATGATGTATCAAATTGTCCATCCTACGCTATCTCTCTCTCAACTTATGATAAGTGTAGAGCTACTTCTGAATATGGGCTGCAATAATGTTACCTTCATGAAGCAAAAAGGCAATAGGATCCTCAAAGATCCACTCTTTGGTACTTGCCCAAATCATCCCATATAAAATGAATATAACATTATCATCATATGGAATCCAAATGAGAGAAGTACTGAAGGTTTTACATAGTGTTGGAAGGTACCAACAGTTTCTCAAGTAGTCACAACACAATTTTACCAATCGCAGTTTCAGAATATGATGTGGCAAGTTGTCTTCAAACAATTTTCCAGTTGTGCATGTCATCTCATCTACAAGTAAATAGTAAATAGAATTGTATATCAACTTAGCATATAGGAAATAATACAACACTTGCCCAAATCCATACAAGGAATGGCTATCTCCATCATAGATGTTGGTCTCAAAATTACCATGAAGCTCAAATAGGGCTTGCCCTCTTGTGCAGAAATGCACTGTATAGAGATGGTAAGAGAATGCAGATAATGTGTTAGATAATCAATAAGTGCAAAAACATTATTCTTACCATGTAATGAGAGTAAACTGATAACAAGGTCTAAGAATGAGCCCTCCATAGTGGTATGACATATATCCATGGAAAGGAACGAACCATGTGTTGTATGCAAGGCATTCTCCTTATACTTAGGGATCCAAGTTAAGAATATCATATCATGGTAATAGATGTCTCCATTCACTACTCCATCACTCTCATCTCCTACTTGTCCATCAAGTGCATCATATGTGAAGTGATCCTAAGGACACTCTGTCAACAAACCCAAGCTCCCAAATGACAACGCTGTTGGCCTTTGTAATAAGGTTCATGTCATCTCATAGCTCCATTCTTTGACATACCACATGTCAAAGCCATTAATCATGTTGACACATAATCCTAAGGGATTGGGTGAGATTGTATATTATTGTAATTTAGTAAATAAGGAAGGCCAAGAGACATTGGGAAATGAATCCCAATAGCCTCACCTCCATGTATAAGTACACACACAATCTCCATATAATTCATATTCAGTTTTGCGGAGTTACCTCCTGGTCTGACATGGTATCAGAGCCAGTCCCATTTTTGGCATTCCTGCCTTTGGTGTAACTCCCTCATGTTTTGCACTTTTTTACAGACTGTCATTGTGCATTTAGTTTTTAGTACTCCTGACATTCAGTTTATTACAGCTCCTGCCATTCTGCAATTCTAGAATAATTCTGCGTTTTTTTTACTGCAAATTATGCCTCATTTTTATTTGCACATTCAGTTTTTACTGTAATTTTTTTTTACAGTCCTCTCCACATTCAATTTTACTGTGAAAAATAATTTTTTTCTCACCTCACATTTCAGCACCCATATCACCGCTCTCCCTCATAGTTCTCACACACCCCGCCCCCTCACACAGACCCTTGACCCCTCACACCACCCAACCTTTCGCCTACCCCTGCCACCCACCCCTCACTGCACTTGACCTCACCCACTCACCTCCCTTCCCCACCTGCTAACCCCTCTCCCCGCTGCGCTCCCTTCCCCACCCACTCCCTGACACACAGACCTATTTCCGCTCACCCCTCCCAAACCACTCTCCCCATCCCCCTCACCTCCCCTCCCCTCCCCATCCCAATCCCTCTTGTCGCTCCCCCCATCACTCCCCTTCCCGCTCACGGCTGCTCGGCCCTCCCCACCTGTTCGTTCCTCCCCCTCCCCTCCCACGCAGATTCTCTCTTCGGCCTCTATATCATTCTGATTTTTTTACACAGTTTGGCCTCCCCCAGAAAACACCTGCCTTGGTAAACACCTTCCCCAGAAAACACCTCCCCCAGAAAATACCTCCCTCAGATAATACCTCTATTTTTACCCAAATTTTTTTACAACTATATATATATATATATATATATATATTTTAAATTTTTTGGTAGAATTGAAACCAGAATTGAGTCTTTACCGTGACAACAAAGTATTTTTTTCTTCAAAATAATGCATTCTCTCATATCTATTGTAGGAGTTGTTCTCTCCGGTAAGGAGAAATATCTTGAATGGTCTTTGAAAATCAAGCACACTCTCATTTTTAATGAGTAGTGGAGAGGAATTTGTGAAGGAGAAGGAGACCTTCCACCAGCAAAGCACATTTCAGACAAGGAGATCACCATTTGGGAAAACAAGAACTATAAGGCCTATGCCTTGATTATAGATTCCATAAATGAAGAGGCGAGTCACCATATTACACCATTTTCAAATTCCTATGAAGCCTTGAGAAAGCTAAAAGAACTCAATGACTCACATTCATAACTTGAAAATTTTCAATTAATGATTAAGTTGTTCAGTCTTGAATTGAAAAATGATGACCCTCTTGCTTTAGCTTCAGAAGTAAGATCTATCATGCATGAGATTAAGAACACTGGTGTAGAAGTTGATATACCTCTCATAGCATATGTTAAGGCATTTTATTTGACTTACTCACATTATCTTGAGTCATTGCAAGCAAGTGGAAACCTCGTGAAAATCACCTTTGATTCCCTTGAGAAAAAGTTTGCAGAAAGAGAGAAAGCTTTTGGAAAGATGAAAAACCCTCTGTCTTTTGAAGAGGCTATATGTTGTGCACATAGAGAGAAGAGTCATGCTCAAGATTCTTCCAAAGGAAGAGGTGGCCGAAGAGGAAGAGGAAGAAGAAATTTTAGAGGAAGGGGGGGCAGACAAACTCAAACTGAAAAATCTGATCTTCATTGCATACACTGCAATAAAGACTGACATGATGCATCGACATGTAAGCTACCTTGGGATAAAATTGAGAAGTAAATAAATCAAGAAAAAGGTAAAAATCATGATAGAGACAAAGGTAAATCACCTGAATCCGCTCATTATGTTGTAGCACATTGTAACAATGGAGTAACTGAAGATGTGTTTGATGTTTCATTTACTTCTTGGAGAAATGATTGGTTGCTAGATTCAGGAGAAACATGTCACATGACATTTAGAAAAGATTTTTTTGAAGAATTTACTAAAAAAATTTATGGAGCAGTATACTTCGTAGATAAATCCAAACTCAAGCCATCAGGGCTTGGCACAATCAGGCTTAAGTTGCATGGTCTTCCATATCATCTTCTACATGAGGTTCTATACCTCCCTGAGTTGAGGAGAAACTTGTTGTCCTTGGTCCACATCCGCCAGCAAGGACACACCATTTACATGTTTGACGACAAGGTTGAGGTCAAAAAAATATCGTATTGGTCACTTGTCATGGAGGGAATATAAGAAGGAAGACTCTTGAAGCTGCAAGGTTCCTCTGCTCATGCACAAAACTTTGCATTCAGTTCACATCATGATGAAGGTACATTCCCATCAAGTCTTTTATGGCATGCTAGATTTGGAGACTTAAACTATTACAGCCTTTGATTTTTGAAGAAAAATGGTGTTAATGGACTGCCTACGATTCCTAGGAAACTTAAGCAATGTGATGCTTGTATTCTAGGAAAGAATAACAAACAACCATTTCATGATTCACATTCCAGAGCACATAGAAAAATTGAGCTTATTCATTCAGATTTATGTGGCCCTATGTCTATTGCTTCTGGAAATGGAAGTAAATATATGATGACATTTATTGATGATTACACCAGAATGTGTTGGGTTTACTTATTGAAGAACAAATATGATGCTTTTCAAACATTCAAGAATTTTCATGCATGGATTGAAAATGATGCACAAAATCATATTGGCTCTTTGCGTACTGATAATGGAAAAGAATACACTTCAAATGAATTTTAAAATTATCTTCGTCAACATGGGATCCAACATCAAACAACTATGCCCTATAATCCCTAACAGAATGGTGTAGCTGAAATAATGAATAGAACAATTTTAAATATGGTTCGCTCCATGATGTTTTTTAAGAATTTAAAATTGATGTTTTGGGATGATGCAGTTCTATGTGTTGTATACATAAAGAATAGGCATCCTTCAAATTCAATCAGAAACAAAACTCCTTATGAAATGTGGCATGGCCACATTCCTTCAGTAAAGCATTTCAGGGTCTTTGGTTCCACCTGTTATGCTTTGATACCCAAGGTACAAAGGAATAAACTTGGTGCTAGAAGTCGAAAATGTATCTTCTTAGGGTATTCCAATACCTCCAAAGGATATTGTCTCTATGATGAAGTCAATAAGAAGTTTGTAATAGTAAGAGATGTCACATTCCTTGAATCTTCCAAGACTGACAATGTTGTTGAGTGACAACTTGATCGCCTGGATAGATTCACACATGCAAATTATTTTCAAGAATTTGATAATCAGATTTCAAATCTTGAAGGGGGGATTCCTATACTGAATCAATCTGTGGAATAATTTCCCGAAGCACTCTCTCCCCCACATGAAGAACCAACCACGGATGACACCTCAAACGACGTGATTGACAGAATTGAGAGATTGAATCTTGCTTCAATTCCAACTCAGTCAAATGAGCAGCCTGGGCCATCTAAAAAAGGTCCCCCCAAATGGCTGACAAAGACACTAGAAAACGTTCATCCAGATGAGGTTGGAAGACAGGAACAAGAAGTTCGACTAGACAAAATGAAGTTGATGTAGATAATTATGATTCACCTGTTGATATGGATATTGCTTATAACTGTGAATTGAGTTTGTCTACAGATCATGAACAAAATTCCTTCAAAGAAGCTGCTTCTCATGACGAATGGAATTAAGCGATGTAAAAGGAGTATGATGCCTTCATAAAGAATGGCACTTGGAACCTGGTTGATCCTCCTTTGGGAATCAAACCAATTGGCTGTAAGTGGTTCTACAAGAACAAGTACAAAGCAGATGGTTCACTTGACAAGCACAAAGCCAGGCTTGTGGCAAAAGGTTTTGCACGGAAAGAAGGGTTTGATTATGAATAAAATTTTTCTCCCACAACAAAATGGGCTACCATCCAGACACTCTTTGCCCTAGTAGCTCAGAAGGGATGGAAATTCCATCAGATGGATGTAAAAACCGCCTTTTTGAATGGAGATTGAAAGGAGAAAGTTTTTATGTCCCAACCAGAAGGATTTGTTGTGAAGGGCCAAGAAGACAAAGTATTCAAGATTATAAAATCCTTGTATGGCCTCAAGTAGGCACCGGGAGCCTGGTATGAGAAATTAACTCAGCATCTTTTGAAACTTGACTTCAAACATTTTGATCTCGATGATGAAACTTTGTTTGTTAAGAAAGTTGGAAAAACAGTTGTATATCTTGTGGTGTATGTAGATGATCTTTTGATGACAAGGAACAATGAGAGTTATATTGAATTCATAAAGAAATAATTGAAGAAAGGTTTTGAAATGGCTGATTTGGGTTATGTTCATTACTATCTAGGTATTGAAGTAACTCAACATCCTAAATTTATATTTATTTCTCAAAAGAAGTACATTGGAGATCTTTTGAACAAGTTTGGCATGGATGAATGCAATCCCTTAACCACTCCAATGGAACAAAAATTGAAGCTCACATCCATTGAAGGGAATGAATTTGTGGATGCAACGAAGTATAGACAGCTTGTAGGAAGTCTTATCTACCTGACTACCACTAGACCAGACATCTCATTTGCTGTTGGAATCCTCTCCAGGTTTATGAAAAAATATTGTGAAGGACATTGGTTTGCTGCAAAAAGAGTTCTAAAGTACTTGAAGGGGACTCAAGACTTTGGAATCAAATATACACAGGTAGGCGATTTCAGCTTGATCAGATACTCTGATTTAGGCTTTGATGGGGACAAAGAAATTGGGGTGTCTAATTCAGGTTATACCACGAGTCTTGGATCAGGATTTGTCTCATGGAGATCATGCAAACAATCAGTTCTAGTAGATTCCACAACTGAGGCAAAATATGTGGCAGCAGCTGAAGCAACAAAGGAAATTGTGTGGCTCAGGAAAATATTAGAAGATTTGCAGATGAAACAAATGCATTCAACACCACTCATGATCGAAAACACTTCTGCAATAAAGTTGGACAAGAACCCGAAGTTCCATGATCAAATAAAGAACATCAACACAAAATACCATCTGATTCAACATCTTGTTGAGGCCAAAACCATCCATCTATCTCATTGTTCCACAAATGAGCATACCGCAGACATCTTCACCAAAGTGCTTGGAAGAGAAAAGTTAGAAAAGTTCAAAACAATGCTTGGACTCACCAACATCCCTTCATATTAAAGGGGGGAATGTTGACACCTAATCATAAGGGATTTGGTGAGATTGTATATTATTGTAATTTAGTAAATAAGGAAGGCCAATAGACATTGGCAAGTGAATCCCAATAGCCTCACCTCCATGTATAATTGCACACACAATCTCCATCTAATTCATATTCAGTTTTGCGGAGTTACCTCCTGGTCTGACAAATCATAATGCTGCTATATATGGGAGATTCCTTTCAAAGTGGAAGTACCTCCTGATTCTTCAAGGCTAAGTAGTAGCCCCTTTACACCATGATAGTGCCATCACCTACTCCTGCAACATCATGCAAAGTATGGAAGGAAATAAGTCCATATCCCCCTAAGAACAACCAAAGCAACAAAAACTCTTCTTGCCTCCCCACACCACCACCATATAAACAATGGAACAACAACATGATGGTTGACATGAAAGATATCACATCATCATAATATACCCAAACTCCTTGCTACCATATGATGTAAGTGCCATGCCAAGTTCCATACACCAACCTAATCTTTGAAATAGAATGTGTCATATCATGACCAAACTCTTTCAAGAGTAACCAACACAGTCTTGCCTCCTACTGCCTGGTGTCATAAAGCTGCAAGTGGCTTCCCAACCTCTTGCTCATCAACATCACCCATCCAACCAATGGTGAGTGTCTATCATCATGTCCAAAAGTGGCATCCTTCCAATGGAGAATACCATCCTCCCAAACCAGATTCCTGTCTTTTCATTTCATGGGATGTTGAAATGCGAACTCCTGGAGATCTCCAAATGAAGACCACTCCTCAATGACCAAGTTGATTACCTAAGGATCCAAATATACTGCAGGTAAAATATTCTCATTGAGCCATTAAGTGCTCATCAAGAAAGATCGATCATAACAATGGAAGATAAGATGTCTCTCATCAACCATCTGCCTATCCTCTGCTATGCCTGTAGAAAGGTCATTGGAATGCTCCAATAATGGTTGGGCCCCCAAATCATCACTACTGATCAATGACAGTGCTGCTGATATCCATAATGGTGCATCTACTATCTCAAGATCATGCTCATTGATGAACACATAGTTCTACATTGCATTGTTTAAGACAATACTCATCCGATCCTCCAAGAATATACACTCCAAACCCAAGAGTTGTGTGCAGCTCAACAATGATACACTAGGATGACTGTATATCTCCTCCTTCAACAAATCAAGGCTGCTCAGCATAGTGATAGTCTGCTGCTCCAAATAAGCAATGTAATTTGACCTTAGGTCATGCAATGGTACATTCCCACAATCCTCCATATGATGTGCTGAAGTAACAGAAAATGGAAATGTGTGCATAACTTGGGAAATCTTGGGAACATCTTGTACTACTACAAGGGTTCCTCCTTCCGGTGTGATGGCTTCCCCAACTACTGATGATGATGGGTGCTCTTCCTTGGCTGCATCAGCACTGTTATAAGCCTCCTCCTCCTCACGCATCTCCAGAATAGTGCATGGGACTCTAAAAGTCAAGAGATCAAGACCACTTTGAAAATGTGCAAGTGTCCTTTCTCCTGATGCAAGTGCTCCTGCAGCAAGTGGTGGTGAAGGCCTGTTCTCCTTTGATTTCTTCTTGTCAAACTTCTTGATCAACCTTTGAGTAAAATCTGCATATGCAGTCACTCTTGCATGACTCAAATGGCTGAACCACCAAATGTTTGCTTCAACCTTAAGGTGCAGCCTGCAATCTCAACAAATTCTCTCTCTACTACTGGATGTAGTAGGAAAAACGCATCCAAATTCATTCCCCACGCTCTTTCTATGCATGAGGATAACCCATCAAAGGTAGACAATAAAAATCTATTTCCCTTTATTCTTCTATTGCTATAAGGTCTCCTTTCTTCTTTGAGTTGAATGAACTATGGGAGAGTTCAATTCTCCTTGAAAGCTCTAGGTTGAGACTTATATTCTGCAAGATACTCACTTAGAATCTCATGATCTAAGTGTCCTTCATCTCCATGCCTCTTTTCTTCTTCTTCAAAAGAAAATGGCATAGCATGTTTCTTTGGAGCTCTATGCAATACCGGTTCTTCTTTTTGCTGATAGGAAGTACATGTGCCTTCCTCATCTTGAAACCCTAGGGTGGTTTCACTCCTTTTCTCCATTTTCATTTGCTTGACCTCCTTGGTGAGGTCCTTCTTATATCTAAAAAGAGATGATATAAAACTCATTCTTTCCACCATTATGATCTCTTTCTCGTTCTTCTTATTCTTATGATAGCATAATAGGTGAGATCCACAGGCTGAGCCAAGATTATTGTTTGATACCACTGTAATATTCCCAAATGGGGAAGCAAAAATATATGAACACAATAATGGAAAGAAAAGTAAATAAATCACCACACCATGATATGAGACAAATGTACAAACATCTTATTAAACACATCAGCAAATAATAGGTATAAGATCTTGAGGATCAAGTCACGCAAGAAATACAAAACAAGCCTCTACAAGCAAAGTATGCCAATACATGAGAAATAGCTACCATACAAATGCCCTGAGCTATGAAAACATAGTTTTAGGGCATAAAATGTTGCATAAAGATGGATCAATATAGATCTACTGTTATATAGCTCAAATAATGCTAGGAGTGAAGATCTAGCCTCCTAGACACCTTTCCAAAAGAACCCGGGAAGGGTTTTCAGAAATGCACCCAAATACAAATGGTGATCTACAACCCTAGGACTGAAGAGTTAGTGCAAACTAAATCTCATGAAATATAAGGCTGAAATAATATATATTTGATGTAGATCTCCTCAAGGGTATCCTTCAATGAAAGGCTGAACCCTTCACCTATAGGAAAACACTCTAAAAGAACCAATAGATCCTCCTCTGAAATTTCCCTCCAAAATAATGTAATTCCCAGATGAAACTGTGATTTCAATGATGGGGATAGGTTGGCTTGGTTCCAAAGATCCGAAATTTTCTCAAGAACCCTCCTTGATGATCTCCCAAGAGAAGGAATCCTTCCTCCTATGAAAACCTAGCTCAGAAAGTGGGTTTCTCAACCCTCCACTGCAACACCCTGCAGCACAACACAAATATAAACAGAAACTGCACTGTAGCTAAATATTGAAGCTTGGCCAGAATTCTAGATGTGTGTAAATGATAGATCAATACTCTCCCAAGAGGCCTCTCAAGGAAAGAGGTGGGATTCCTGCTCGGGAACACCCTGTGCTAAACATCATTGCAATCTTGGGTAAACTGCTGAAGAGAGAAAAAAGTCTAAACAAACATATCAAAATAATAATCATCACCTCCCCCATATGGTTTCCATCCTTGTCCTTATAAACAATGTGATCCTCATCACCTTGGGCCCCACTCATTAGGGTTTCCATCATCACGCAATCAATCTCCATCTAAAACTACGTTGTCCCATCATTAATGCCACTCCTCCATAACAACGTTGTTTGATTTGGTCAAAGTTGACCAAGTCTTCATGATTCAGTCCATTTTCACACCTAAGGGTCTTCAATACATCTTTTATATGACCTCCATTCACACTTGGAGTGTCTTTTATTCCTAATAAGGAGATTTATGGGTCTCAATACCCTCTTATTCTTCTATCTAAGAGCAAAATCAGAATTTAATATTCCAATTAGTTGTGTGCTAATTTAGGAATATTACATGATGTGTCAAAGTTGACGAACGATCAGATCCTTCATAGCTCATATTGGCCTCCAGTTCCAACCAAAATTCCTGGTGATTGTCCCAAATTTGAGGGCAAGTCCAGAGAAGACCCCTAAGCGCATGTTATGACATACCATCTTTGGTGTTCCTCTAACTCTTTGGTTTACGATTCTATTTGACTCCATGTTTTCCAAAAAACTCTTACTGGTGCCGCTGCCAAGTGGTACATTGAGTTATTTCGTGGCATCTTTCAGGATTTAAATTCTTTATACATGGCATTTCTCATGCACTTTCAGTTATCCGTTCAGTATGAAACCAGGACACACCTTCTCACATCCTTGAAGCAAGATTTAGCTACCCATATCTCATATAATATTCATGAATGGAGTCGTCTTCGTCGCTTGATCAAGTTTGATATTCATGATCAACTTATAACTGATTGGTTTACTATCTCTTTCATCAGTCCTATTTCTAAGGACATTGCTATGGGGGCATGCATCACTGAGGAACAAGCCATTGCTCGTTCCCAGTATCTTGATCTTGTGTACTCTCAGTCCGGCACATTGTATGATCTATTTCCTGATGCTCATAGACTTGGAACTTCCAAAGTACCAGCGATACCATCCATCAATGGTATCACTGGTTCTGTGTCTCAAACTTCTCGGAAGTCTTCCCCTCCAAATCCTGGGAAGAAAAAATATACTCCTTCCAATGACACTGCTTCTCAACTAACCCCCGAATTTTGGTAACACCGTGGAAGTGAATGCCGTTCAGGCCAATCCAACGGATAAAAATTCCAAGGGTAAAAAGAAGGGTAAAGGTAAGGCCAAAGCTGATACCCCGAATTAGGATTCTCAGAAATCTTATGCTGATGATGGTTCACAGCATAAACCGAAGTATCCTTGCTTGATTTGTGACGAAGAGCACTACACCAAGGACTGTCCTTGATGGGCCGAAGTGAGTCGATTGCTCAAAGGCACCCTAGGAGCTCCGGTTGTTCTCAAAGAAACATTTTTGTCATAGCAGACTCAGTTGGTAGAGAAACCTCAATCCTCTGCCCCATTTGGCTCTCAGGTTTTCATGATGAATGGATTTTCATCCATTTCCATAGCTACCCGATCGAAAGATTATACAGAACTGCGTCAGGCAGCAGGGAAAGAGATCATTGATGGTCCTCCTCCTCCACCTGCTTCTGGCCCTCTTCAGATTGAAAGGCCTAGTACTAAGCCTATTGTACGACCACCTTCCAAAGGTGTACTCCGTAAGTATTATTACAATCCTAACGCTCGTGCTACTCAACATTACGGTATTTTTGAGGATTTTACTCAGGCGCCATCTGCAATTTCTCCCATCTCAATGGAAGGCTTTGATATCTGCCATCGGTGGGGTTGATCTTGCTGATTTGAACCTGATAAATTTTGACTTGGAGAATTTCATCCCATGTTTCCCTCACCAGCTTGCACTCATCATACAAGTTGGAATTAATGGACTCAATATCCATCGAGTGGTCGTGGACGAGGGTGCGTTTACGGGCATCATGTCATCCGCCTGTTGGAAAGATATTAGTTCTCCAGCTCTGAATTCATCTCCAAATTCTCTAGCAACATTTGATGGAAGAGAATCTAAATCTCTTAGTGTTCTCTCCAGTTTACCAATAACTGTAGAAGGGAAAAAAATCAACGTCGAGGTTGAAGTAGTTGACATCAAGCTCAATTACAATCTTCTCCTCGGTCGTAGTTTGATCCACACCATGCTGTGCATTCCATCCACTCTCTTTCGTGTTTTGAAATTTTTGCATGAAGGAAAGATCGTTACTGTTGATCAGTTATCGTTCTTCATTTCTTATTCCGAGAACAATGTTCCGTATGTAGATCAAATTCCTACGCCTTAAGAGAGCATAGGGCCAGGTCTCTTCAAATATCCTACCCTCATGGGTATTTTTCCTCTTCCTCCAGCCAACACTATTCAGGTTAATATGATCTCCAGGTCTGACGATCTGTGGCTCATCCCTTCGCCTACGCAGATTGATTCATTTGGGGATTCGATGCCATTAAGTCCGATTGAGATTTATTATTGTGAACTTATTTCGACTTCAGATCCTCTACCTCCTAATCATGCTCCTTTGGGCATGTCTCTTGATACTTATTCTCAATCCCCTTGGCTCGACGATTCGGATTTGTTCGATCCCTGAGAGAGATGTTTCCTTCCGATGAAGCCATCGTGGAAACTATGTCTCTCGAGGATCCTCCTTGGGACGATAGTCATCATCATTCCTCGTTCATGCCTGGCCTTGGGGCCATGTCTACGTGTCTCAAGAGGTTCACTTCTCAAGTTCCTTTTCCTCCGCTTCAAACACATATTATAACATAAGAAGTCTTTACGGAAGGTAACTTGAGTAAGATCACATAAACGATGCTTATCGACATTTCCATCAAACTGGGAATTGTTGAGAACATCCATATTGGGGTGACCTGTTCTCCCGATGAGATTCAAGTATATACTAGTCTCTTCCGTGAGTTTCACGACATCTTTGCATGGTCTTACAAAGAGATGCCTATCATCGATCTAAGTATAGTGATGCATGAGATTCCTACCTATCCTAGTGCGAAGCCTGTTCGCTAGCGTCTTCATCCTGTGCACCCTAGAAAGGCTGCCACTATTAAGGGAGAAGTTGAAAAATTCTTAAAGCTGGTTTTATCTATCTGATTCCCTTGACAGAATGGGTTTCCAATATTTTTCTTGTAGATAAGAAACAGGGTACCATTTGTGTTTGTGTTGATTATTGGGACATTAACCGTGCTTGCCCTAAGGATAATTATCCTACTCCTTTTATTGATCAAATCATTGATGATTGTGTTGCGAGTGAGACTTTTTCCCTTATGGATGGTTTTTCTGGGTACAACCAGATTAACATTATTCCAAATGATCAACATAAGACCGCCTTTATCTGTCCTTGGGGTACTTTCACTTATAAAAAGCTCCCTTTCGGTCTAAAAAATGCCGGGGCTACATTTCAACGAGAAATGTCATATGCTTTCCACGATATCAAGAACATTGTTTAGCCTTATCTAGATGACCTTCTAGCTCATTCAGCTAAGCGTAAAGACCATCCTGATCATCTCCGTCAGATCTTTCTTTGTTGTTGACGTTATAAAATTCAATTGAATCCGCATAAGTGCATCTTCTACGTTGACTCCAGTATAATCTTAGGGTTTATCATTTCCAAAGACGAGATTCGTCTCGATCCACTCAAATTTGAAGCTATTGTTAATATCGCCTCTCCTTCCTCCTTACATCAACTGCAGAGTCTGTAGGGAAAAGATAATTTGTTACATCGTTTTATACCTAACTATGCTGAAGTGGCTAAAGGATTTACACGATTATTGAAGAAAGGCATCCCGTTCCTTTGGGATGAGATCGCCCAAAAGTCCTTCAATGCATTGAAGACGTTGCTCGTTAACGCTCCTCTGTTGCATCCTTCAAATTAACATCGCGATTACTCCCTCTATTTGGCCGCTGCATTCAGCACGATTGCAATGGTTTTGGTACAAGAAAATGATGATGGTGACGAGCATGTCATTTAATATATGTGTCATAATCTTATCGATACAGAAATGTGATATGCACATGTCGAGAAGTTGGCATTGGCTATTGTTCAAGATGTTCAACATTTTCGCTACTATATTTTGTTGCGTACAGTGACTGTGATTTCTGACTGCAACCCTATGACTTACATATTGACTCATCAATTGCTGGGGGGAAAGTAATTGAAGTGGATTTTCATCCTCTAAGAGTTCAATTTGGAGTTCACTACTGCCAAGTCGAAGAAGTCATTAGTATTTTCCGATTTGATCTGCTCTCTCTCTTTCGATTCTGCTCCATCTGTTTCCGAGGAACACATTCTGGACGACACACTTTTTCTGATTAACACCTGTCTACTCAACTTAGTGTTCCTAAATTGATGTCATAAATTGTCAACCAGGGCTAGTAAATTGTTGAAGTGAAGTGCACTATATGTGCCTACGTATTCGTTTCTCACTACGTTGTGTTTAGTGTTTTTCCAATGTTTTTGATTTTGTGTTTTTATTCTAAGAGGAAAAGAACTAAGTGTTGGTAAAGAGAAGTTGTTGGTCACACTAAAACAGAGAAAAACCTATTCTAAACTATGTATGGCACTTGAGAACAGAAAATGAAAAACTTTAACAAGAAAAATAACTCATAACATGAATTCAATAACTCATAACATGAACTCATTCCAATTCATTCATTAGAAATATGTTGGAATAACTTGAGAAAAGGACAAGTTTAATGCAATGAGGTTCTTCTAAGTAAACAACATTCTACAATATCACAGAGAAAATCCCATCCATGGCTAGAGATTTGTTGGAACACATTTGGAAAAGATAGTCTGCAACATAGTGAAGAATTCTACTCTAAATTAACCTATGACACCGAAATTAATCCATTCCACAACTCAAAATATCACTGTTAAACCTCATTCAAGAATTAGAAATATTTTGGAATAGCTTTGGAAAAGAGGCAGTTTGTGAATTTATGAGAAGTTGCAGAACAGTCAAGACTTCAAAATGACATTACCAATTCTTCTTCCCATGATGATGATGTATTAGTAGAAATTAAGAACAGGAGTGGTTTTGTAAATAATGAAGGCCATCAAGTCTAACTTAACAACTAGAATACAATTGACTAATAAAACTAAAAATACAATGGATAAAACTGAACTAGAATGCAATCATTCAAACTTGAAATATAGTGAACAGAATTGAACTAGAGTGCCATTAACCTCTGGAGTTTTTCAACTAAACTAAAATGCAACTAATCACTGAAATACTACAGCTCTGTCTCATTCGGTGTTAGTGGTATTTTGGAACAATTCATAGAACAAGACTGGCTATAACATGTGATGTAAATGAGCAAAAAAACATAAAATTAAAAAACGCAACTAAGCTCTAAAACACCACAGCTAAGTCTCACTCAGTGTTAGTGATATTTTGGAATAATTCGTAAGAACAAGACTAGTTGTAACAATTGATGTAATTGAGCACAAAAACGTAAAGTTCAGAAAAAATGCAACTAACTCCTAAAATACTACAGTTATATCTCATTCAATGTTAGTGATATTTTGGAACAATTCGTAAGAATAAGACTAACTGTAGCATCCAATGCAAGTGAGTATAAAACACAAAGTTCAGAAAATTGCTTAAGCTAGGAATGCAACAAGGCTAAAGTTACCTATCTAAACAATGTGCACATAGATTCTCAGGCAGTAGGGGCCTTCTACCACCGGATTAACATACAAATCTCCTAAATATTGCCTTAGATCTTGCAATAAAGCGGTACTTCTTTCATTAAAGGAAAAGTATTTCAAAACATAGTATTACGGTCTTTTGAGATCTAGCAACAAAACATTAATCTAACTAGCTATCTCTCGGTCTTCCGAGTCATTATTATAAAAGAAATACATAACTACCCTTGATAAGAAACAAGAACAAGTGTCTTTTTAAATCAAAATCAAATTATAACTCTTATGGAAGCCTCGTACTTTGTTGGAGACATCTGTAGAGTCCCTGTCTTGGTAGGAATCTGCTTCTTGGCTTTGATCTCTTCCACGTGCATAACCACCTGTAACTTCTTGCTCAGACTTCGTAGAGAGTAATAAATGATGTGGGAGTGTTGTGGAATTCAACCATATGTGTTTTTCCTTGAAGTGACACCTGTAACCTGTGAGAACATGAAGATAGCTGCGGAATAGGCTACTGGCTACAGAATGGCTGCATTTTGTAGCTGAGTCTAGTAAAAAATTACTACAACAACAAAACCATGAAAATATAGCAAGTCAGTCATTGTATACATTCCTAAAGTGACTTTAATCAATCCTATTGACTATTTAAGCCTGTAATTGATAAGGGACAAAGGAAATGAAGTGAAATTTGGTGAAGGGAAAGGACATCTTTGGGGCTCAACATACCCCCACTGCAAATTTTTTGCATGTCCTCATGCAATCAACTCATATATTCTGAGACTTCTGCTAGGACATCCAGGCTCCTTCTTCTGCTTTGCCTGATAGTCAATGGCCTTTTAGGCTTCTTTATGACCAACTTGAATCTCAAATTTATAAGTGCCCTGCTCAACTTTTTGTTTTTCTTCTTCAATTTCTCACTAGCCTTGTACAATTTTTCCATTTGTAGAGAGAGAGTTGTATTCATATCACTTTTCAGCTTAATCTGCCCCCTTAAAATGTCATTCTCATTCTTGATATGCCTATTGAGTACTTCTAACTCATATTTATCTCTTCTTAGCATATCAATTGCAGATTCTGGTGGGCTAGGAGTTCTGTCTCTACTTTCTGAGGCTCTCTTCTCTAATGTCTCAACATAATTATAAATTTGTTGTTGTGATGGGTCTATCTCCGGAGTTCCTTCATCAAGGTCCTCCTCGTACTGGTACTCAGGTGATCTAGCAGTTGGTGTCTCTTCATCCTCAATGTTTATAATTCTCGTTTGTCTAATCCCTGTTTTCTTCAATATACCTCTAAGCCTGTGGCTTCATCTTGGTTGAGATGGTCCTTCACCTCTCTCCTTGGCATACCTTCTTATCATCTTCTCCTTTTTAAGTTGTTTCTTAATTTCAGTCAATTTCTCAGAAATTATCTCCTCATTGTCCTCTTGTATGGACTTACCAGTTTTAGTTTCAACAGCTTTGGAAAATTTCCTTCTCCTGTTTCTTCTTGTAGGTTTGCCTTCAGATGGAGATTCCTTGGGTTCTTCAAAGTGATTCCTCACTAGAAACTCATCCCAATTGTCTCCCAACTTTCTCAAATGATGTTCAATCAAGATTTTAACTAGGCCGTGGTGGTACAAAGTGGTTTCCATGAATTGAACCCTCTTTTGGACATTAGATGCCATTCTCTTCAGACTATGAAGTAGGAAAAAGGGTAAATTGATTTCTTCATCTAAGAAATGCATCATTAGCTGAATATGATAAATATATAAGGTACCAAACCTTCCCTCACAAGTTATAAACTTTTGCAAAATGAGCAACATATTCCGCCATTTATTCTTCAGTGCTGAGCTAGGAATGCCCTTCTTAAAAATGGAAACATCCTTACCTGGTGTTTTAAGCATTTGCCTCCATGCTTCATTATGAAATTCCCTATTTTTGAACCATCGTTCTCCTTGCCTGGGTAATTCCGCTGCTTCTGCAATGAAAGCTTTTGTAATAGTGAATTTAACATCTCCTATTTCGAATTCTGCTCCATTAAGACCCTGCAAATGTTTTAGTTACCTCTTTATGAAAACCATTGAATTTTTCCAAAAATTGTAACCACTTGGCTTGCTGTAGCATTTCTCTAATTTGTGGGTAACCCTCCAAGTACTTGGTTTCGACTGGTTCAGACCTCACTATGAGACCCATGGCTTCTCTTCTTAACCTTCAATTTATGGCTCTTCTATCCACGGTGAAAATGAATGTTAAAGAGTTGTTTTTACCCCATAGGTGCTTTCTCTGTTTATGCAGTAGGAATTAGCTACGGAAGGATGATATGAAGAGGTTATAGAATGAGTGAAATGTAGTAAGGGTTATTTACACGAATTAATGAGTTTGAGAGCCATCATGGGAGAAAATACCGCGGAAATATTTCGTGAGAAATTCAAAATCATCACTGAATACTTCGGCCTAGTGACGTCACTAATTATGTCACTTCAGTACTTAACCGTTAAGTTTTAAATGATGATTTGATATGGCAGAGTGGAGGGAATTTTGTCCAAAGTTTTTATGATAGGTTTTAATAGGCATGATCAACACGAATAATTAAAACAACTTTTGAATCATACATGAATTAACTATACTATAACTTTCATATTCTGTCATCATAATAATTTTACAACTTTACCTTTGCCTTTCCTTTAATTTTTGTGGTTTTGATATGCTTTTTCCCCCTTTGAAAATCATTGATTCTTCAATCTTCATAATTCCTTTGATTTTTCTTGTTGACATAGGTGTGCAGGGTCAATTTGCTGCTGAACAAGTGTTGCTGGATAATTGCCTTCAGGATATCTGGCTGCAGAATGTCTAGCTGGCTGTAGAATGTCTGACTGGCTGCAGAATGTACCTGTAGGAACTTTGAAACATGGAATGGAATGTTGTATGAAATAGATCATGAAATATGGTGGAATGGCTTCAGGAGTGAAGTGAAATGTAATGGAATGAATTGAATCACAATTGTGAAGTGGAATGAACCATAAAAAGTGGTCTGCAACTCATGATTTGTAATACTCAATCTACAGAAAGAGATCAAATTTAGAAATATGAGATGGAAATGAAATGGACCATGAAATAGAGTGAATGAAGTATGGATGAATGGAGTGAATGAAATATGGATGAATGGAGACATGATGAAGTGAGACTTATGATTTTGTGATAGCTGCTTGCAGAAAAAGAACAAATTTGAAAAGCTAAAGTGTCAGAAGGATTCTGATTTTCACTTTATCTTTTCTGTATAAACATGCTAATCAGTGATTAGTTTTCATGTTTATATTTTAATTTTTAATTTTTTTTTTTTTTTTCATTTTAATTCAGAAAATTCAACTAAGTTGATGAAGAAGAAAAAATCTTCTTCATTAACTTCACATTACTGTTTTTCTGGAATCTCTTGACAAATTCTTCTCTTGAAAGTGGCTTATGATACAACTTCAATCTATGACCATTTACAAGAGAAGTGACCTTCTCTTCATCTATTGTCTTGATTTTTATTTCTCCATTGTAAAAAATTCTCATAATTTCATATGGCCCAAGCCAATGTGTTTGGAATTTACCTTGAAAATCTTTGAACTTTGAATCAAACAAAGGAGCCCAGTCACCTTCTTTGAACTTCTTTTCCTTGATGTACTTATCATGCCATCTAGTCCTTTGCTGTTGGACTATACTTTTTTTCTGGACTGCATCTTGTCTGATCTCATCCAATTCATTAATCTGCTCCAATCTGTGCTTTTGTGCCTCTGTTAGATCAAGTCCTAGCTGAACTGCCATTTTAAAATTTTGAATCTGAAACTCTATGGGAAACAAAACTTGTTTTCCATAAACAAGTTCATAGGGAGTATGACTTGTTGTGCTTCTCCATGTAGTTCTATAGGCCCACAAGGCTTCAGGAAGCCTGTCTGCCCAATCTCTTCTATGTAAATGAACAGTCTTTGTTAGGATCCCTTCAATAACCTTATTAGTAGATTCCACTTGACCATTTGCTTGTGGATGATAGGGAGTATATTTTATGTGTCTGATTTTGTACCTCTCCATCATTTGTTCCACTAGCCTTGATGTGAATTGAGCTCCTTGATCTGTAACAATTTCCCTTGGGACACCAAAACGATTAAAAATATCCTCAAAAAGAAAATTAACTACAGATGCTTCAGTAGCAAAAAGTAATGGCTTGGCCTCTACCCATTTGGTAACATAATCAGTGCAAACTAATATATATTTCTTTTGTCTTGATGGAGGACCAATAGGTCCTACAAAATCCAAAGCCCATTTTTCAAAAGGTTCAATATGTACCTGAGGCTGCAATGGCATCTCACCTGAAGGAGAAGGTTTCCCTACCCTTTGGCAACTGTCACACCTTTTGACATACTCTTTAGCATCTTTAAAAAGGGATGGCCAATAGTATCCTAAATTAAGGACCTTATAAGTTGTCCTCTTATCAGCAAAGTGTCTGCCACAAGGTTCATCATGACATTCCTTGAGGATCTCAGGCATCTCATCTTCCCGAACACATCTTCTAATGATAAAACCTGGACCTGTTTTGTATAACTCATTAGCAACCCATGAATATTTTTCACTGTCATAAATGATCTTTCTTTTGTCTCTTGCATTCGTTATTGAAGGAAATTTCCCTGAAACTAAATAATTAGCAATGTCAGCAAACCAAGGAGTCTGAGTAGAAATTGCAAAAAGATATTCATCCGGGAATTGATCTTCAACTGGAGTGTTATCTTTGATGTTTTGGAGTCTAGATAGGAAATCAACTATTGTGTTTTGTTTTCCAGGCCTATCTAGAATGGTAATGTTGAATTCTTGTAAAAGCAATAACCATCTTATGACTTCGCCATTAGTAATTGATTTGTTCATTAGATATCTAATTACAGAGCGATTTGTGTGAACAAAAGTTTTATAGCCTGTTATATAGTATCTGAATTTGTTTATGGCATGAACAACAACTAAAAACTCTTTTTCAGTTACAGTATAATTTAACTCTAAAGGAGTCAAATTTTTACTTGTATAGTAGATGGCATAAGGAATCAGGTCTTTTTGTCCCAATACTGCTCCTAAAGCTGTATCTGAGGCATCTGTTGAAATATGAAAAGGTAACTTCCAGTTAGGTCCCCTTAAAATAGGTGCTTCATAGATTTTTGTTTTCAGGGTTTCAAAGGCTAACTGGCAATCAGGGTTCCACTTGAATTCACAGTCCTTGGTAAGTAATTTGAAAAGTGGAGATGCTATCTTGGTGAAGTTTTCTATAAACCTTCGATAGTATCCTGTAAATCCAAGAAAACTCATAACATCTTTTTGACAACTTGGAATAGATAAGTTAGAGATGACTTCAACTTTTGACTCATCAACTCTAATCCCATCCCCTAAAATGTGATGTCCCAAAACAATTCCTTCAGTAAACATCATAAAACACTTCTCATGACTTAGTGAAAGATTTGCTTCTTTACATCTCTTTAAAAATTTTTCCAAGTTTACTAAAGCTTCTTCAAATGTGTTTCCATAAATTGTGAAATCATCCATATATACCTCTACACAATCATGTATTAGATCTGAAAAAATTCCTAGTACTGCCCTTTGAAATGTTGCAGGTGCATTGCATAATCCAAATGGAAATACTCGGTAAGCATAGGTACCCCAAGGACAGGTAAATGTGGTTTTGTCTTGATCTTGAAGTGCTACTTGAATTTGGTTATAACCACTAAACCCATCTAAAAATGAGAAGTACTTTTTCCAGCTAATGTATCTAACACTTGATCTATGAAAGGTAGGGGAAAACGATATTTAAGAGTAGCTTTGTTTAATTCTCAGTAGTCAATACATACCCTCCATTTACCATTTTTCTTTGGCATAATTACCAAAGGAGAAACCCACTGACTATCTGAAATGAGATAGATAAAGTTGACATTTAACAATTTCTGTAATTCTTCTTTAACAATTTCCCTAAGATTTGGATTCATCCGTCTTTGAGGTTGTCTAATTGGTTTACAATTTTCCTCTATGTAGATGTGATGAGTGCAAGTCTTGGGACTTATCCCTTTCATATCAGTGTACTCCCATGCATATGCAGAAGAATGTCTCTGTAATATCTTGACTAGCTCTTATTGTTGAGATTTCTCTAGGTTCTTGTTTATGTTTAAAGTTTTGCCTGGAAATATCTCAATTGTAGAGCTGCCAAATTTATCCATGGAATAGAGAGACATTTGTCTTGATGATAAAAACTCAATGTTGGATTCTTCTTGAAATTTTTCATGTTTGTATTCCGAAGAGGATTCAAAGTTTTCTAAGGTATTCAGAATTTGGCTATCTTCACTAATTTCTGAAATTGTGAAGAGAGGTTGTAAGTATTCTTCATCCTCTATCCATTGAGTATCATCTAATTCTGTAATTGTTTTTGCTGGAGGATACAAGGTAAATTTCTTGGTTGAACTACCATCAGAGATGTACATATCACCGGATCTACAACTAATGAAAGCATCAGCTATAGCTAACCAAGGTCTTCCTAATATAATAGGATGCCCTCCTAGATTATTCTTAGGAGTTAGGATCATAAAATCCACAGGATACTCCCAAGAATCTAGGGACACTGGAATGTCTTCTATTACCCCATCAGGTTTAATCACAGATCTGTCTGCCAATTGTAATAATGTGGGTGTAAAAAGAAGATTAGGAAGTTTCATTTTATCCATGAATTTTCTACTCATGATACTGATTGCTGCTCCTAAATCAATAAGTGTGTTTTGGATCTTAGTTCCATTGATGTGTATTTTGACAACTGGATTTCCTGGGTCTAGATACTTTGGAATAGAAATCTTACCCATCATGATATCTGCTATTTTTCCTGCCAGTTGAATTTTCTTTGTCTCTCTTATTCTTTTTCCTGTTTTCTTCATGCTCAACTCCTTTATTGTCTTTGATAAGATTGGAATTTCCTTGATAGCTTGCAATAATGGGATCTTAATACAAACATTTCTCAGCTCATCTAGGAAATCATAATTAGGCACCATAATTTGTTTTTCTACACCTCTATCAATTTGTAATCCTTCTGGAAAGGGAGGTGTAGAAGTGGATGTTGATGGCTGTTCTAATATAGGAGTCGAAATTATTGGTTCTTTTTGTTTTGATTTTTCAATGTTTAGGTCTTGGAAAGGTGTGTTCTCTTCAAGACTTTTATTCACCAGTAGAGAATCTTCCTCAAAGTTGTTTTTCTCTTGTATGATTACAGAAGGTTTCTTCTTTTCAAGTATTCTTCCAGACCTAATTTGAACATCACTAAGGTCTAAAGGAGTAATCAAATAAGTTGGAAACTATTGGCCTTCTATCATGTATGTATTCTGAGGATTTTTATTTTTGGGGTTTGGTATGGGTTGGGCAGGCAACTGATTTGTTTTATGAGGAAATGGTAATGGAAGTGGTGGATTTTGAGGATTTTGTTGAAAATTATGTTGAGGAGGGAAATGTGGATATGGTGGATATTGATAGTACTGAGAGTATCTTCCATAGGGATTTTGTGCTCCTTGTGCCCAAGTTTGAGATTGATTTTGGAATTGGGGCCAAGGTTGCTGCCAAGAATTCCAATTTGTTGGGGGTTGATTATACATCTGATCATGGAATCCTTGTGTTTGAGGTCCTTGCCACAGCCTTCTAGAGACAAAATTGAGAGATTCTGTGGAATTTGTAGAGGTTTCTTCTTGAAAGACAGCTTTAAGACCAGGGAGTGAAGGACAACTCTTGGTCTCATGTTTTTCTGAACAAATTACACAGGTCTCTACTACTTTTGCATCCAAAGGGAACTCTCTCAAGGCATGCTTCTTTCTACATTTGGGACAAAATATTGTTAAGGCATCAGATTCAGTTTTCTGTTTGTTTTGTAACTTAAGGGTGTCTATTTGTTCACTAAGACTCCCCAAAATATCATATTTGAATTCATCAAGCATATGTCCTATTTTTTCCCTACTTACTGTCCCAGAAGCAGATTTACTTGCCCTTGTAAGAGCAGGGTCTCTTGGTCCTTTTACAGTTTTAGATTTTCCTCTTGAAAGGTTGATACATAATTCAGCTATTTTAGGTAATGTGAGCTGAGATATATCCCCTTTTCCCATCATGTTAAGGATATCTAACCATTCATCCCTAATTGTCTTCAATAAGAGAGCTTTCAAAGTGTCTTGATCTAAGTTTTCCATTTTTTCCCTCTTGATGTTATAGTTAAACCTCTCCAACAAATATTCCAAATTTTCATCCTCTTTTTGTAACATTTTAAACACTTCCTCCTTATGGTTGACTGGCATATAGTAATCCAAATACCTCTCTAGAAATGCTTGTTTCATGTCTTCCCATGTCCTAATAGAACTGTTGATCAAAATCATAAACTATTTTAATGCTGCTCCTTTCAATGTTGAAGGGAATAGTTTAAGTTTTTGGGCATCTTGCAAATAATCATAGGTTCTACATAGGACTTCAAATTCAAATAGGAAGGTTTCAGGGTCTTCAGTTTTGAGTCCATAAAAGTTTGGAAGGACAGAGGGTGAAATGTTTTTCATAGTTGCATTGGTTTTTTTTTTTTTTTTGACAGAAACGGTTATGTGGTATTAATATTCATCTTGGCCTGAATGCCAGAAATCTAATTACATTGAGGATGTCTAAATCCTGAAGCATCTCACTGCTAATATTGAAAATGCAGCCGAAGCTTGCAAATTTCTTCCATGACAGACTATCTAAAACTTCTATTTCAGAGATTTTCCCTAACTTGAAGATACAAACAAATTTATTTAAGAGCCAACAGTAAAACATGACAACAGACAGCTTAAGGGATAGGTTCCCAAGATTCTTCTTCGTCTTTCATCTTGACCCCGGCAGAGAGGAGGGTAGCTTTATTGGCTTCAATGTCCGCCTGTTTATTATGAGTTCTCAGCACATGATAGTAATTCAACTTCTGAAAATCGTTTTCCATACCATTAATTCTGGATATCAGCCTTGCTAACTTGAGATCCGAGGCTGGGGAGTTGGAAACCATTGCGTTTATAATGATCTGGGAATCCCCTATGACATTTGCTTCTCTTATATTTAAATCTTTGAGGATCTTGAGGCCTTGGTAGAGGGCCAAAGGTTCAGCTTGAACGTTGGATGAGAATCCAAGCCCCCAAGCAAAGGAATGAATTTTTTCCCCAATTGGACTTACAACAACACCTCCAGCACCAGCTTTGCCCGGATTGCCCTTTGCTGCCCCATCAAAAAAGAGAGAGTGCCTTGAATGTGAATTGAGCCAGTCTTGAAGGTCAGTTTTGGATTTCCTTATTTGCCAGTCTTTGAGAGGAGGGACGTTTCTAACTGTTGGTTGAAATTGCAAGTCAAGGGAAGCTCCCCAAGCAATGTCCCGTTGGCTGAGATTGGAATCGTCTTTTATATCAGTCAAGCACTCCTTTAGATGACATTTAATCTTGATTTCTAAGACCTTGTGATTCTGTTTAATATTTCTGAAGATTCTTCTGTTTCGTTCTAGCCAGATCTGCCAACAAATAATCTTTGGAAGGACAGCCCATGCAGATTTAATAAGCTGATTTTTAGAAGGGGGGCCAGGATATCTGATTGCCCAATTGGAAAAAAGATCAGCAGTGGAACGAGGTAGCAAAAAGTTGGGATCCAAATTGTGAATGAAGGAGGACCAGATCTTCTTAGAGAACTTGCATTCGAGGACTAGATGGACAGCAGTCTCAGCATTTTCATTGCACAACGAGTAGATGGAGGGACCATAGAACCCTTTTCTCTGCAAGATGTCATACGTAAGGATCTTGCCGTGGCAGAGGAGCCAAGCAAAGAAGTCGACTTTGGGCCATGAAGGGAAACGCCAGACCCCCTGCCAAGGAGCAGGGTCAGGGGGGACGTAAGGCCTCTCTTTCAGCTTGTGGTATCCCATGGAGACAGTGTAACCTTTGGCATTCGGCCCCCAGCCTTTCACATCTTTTTTCCTCATGCGCGTGGGTGCCGAGCCATGGAGAAGGTCCAGCAGCGTGGACCATTCGAGTGTCAGGTGAGCCGGCACCTCAATTCGTTTCCACCCTGCCCAGACAGAGTCTTTCCAAAGAGAAATATCCCACAACGAACACAGTCCCTCTCTATCCATCCAACAACGCAGCGCTCTAATGGAGGCTCTGTCTTCAATTGGGTCGTTATTCATAATTTTATCAGCCCAGATATTGATCTTTTTGCCATTTCCTGGAATCCAAAATGAGTGCGCATTGATCAAGGGAGCAGCTTTAACATAAAGTTTGAGAAAAGATGAATAAGGAACATGGATTACATTGTCTAAACAGGAGGAACGAGGACCCCTGAAATACTTTTTCCAGAGAGCCAATTGGGCCTAGCCAGGCTTGGGCGCAATGATCCTCCAAATAATCTTGGCTGCCATAGCCACGTTTTGCTGACAGAGATTTTTGAAATTCAAGCCGCCCTCCCTCAGAGGCTTGGAGATGGTTTCCCAACTGATAAGGGGAATCTTGTTTTCATTCTGTTTACCTCCCTTCCAAAAAAACCTCCGCATGAATTCTTCCATTTTTTTAAAAATACCTGTCGGAGCGAGAAGCACAGCGAATTGAAATAGGGGAAGACTGGAGAGCACAGATTTGCCAGCAGTGTTGAGCCAGGAGAAGCCCCAGGCTTGGATCCTAGACTTGAATTTTTTCAGCTGAGGGAGCCAGTCTTTGCTTGTAGATTTCTTATGAAAAACAGGAAGGCCTAAATATTTAAAGGAGATCCAATTGGAGGAGGCAGCAAAACCCAAACATCTAGATATAGCGGAGAGAAATTTGGGCGGGGTGTTCCAGCTGTAGATATGGCATTTGTTCTTATTTACCACGCTGCCAGTGACTTCACTGAAATCATCCAAAACTGCTTTAAATTTAGAGGCGGAGGAGAGAGAGACAGCTCCCAAGAACAGTGTGTCGTCCGCAAATAGGGCGTGGTTTATATTTTTTACCCCTCTTGCAATACACAGTCCGTTGATATCTTGATCTTACATCTTTTTGTCTAACAGGTAGCTGAGGATAGAGGCTTGGATGACAAAAAGCAGGGGGGAAAGAGGACACCCCTGCCTTAGCCCTCGTGAAGCTTTGAAGAACTCAGTGGCTCTTCCATTTACAAGAGGAGCGATCCATGGCTCCGAGATGCATGCCTGGATCCATTTGATGAAATTTGCTCCAAAACAAAATTTGCTCATTACTTTTAAAAGAAAGCTATGATTTACACGATCAAAGGCATTTGCTAAATCAAGTTTAATCACCATACCTTGTTCTTTTCGAAGAAGACTTGAGTGGATTGCTTCTTGAACAAGGGTGAAATTGTCCACGATTTGCCTTCCTTGAATGAAGCCTCCTTGATTCTCCGGAATTATTTTGGGAAGAATGAGCTTCAGTCTATTTGCAATAACTTTAGTGATAATATTGTACCCAGTATTGCATAAGGAAATCGGGCGGAATCTGCTGAAATTGTTGGCACCTTTTTCCTTTGGTATTAGGGCTAGAAAAGCGGAGTTTGTGCTACCTCCTATTTTCTGAGCATTTTGAGACTTCTGAACCATTTTGAGCAGATCCTTTTCAACAATCGGCCAACAGACTTGAAGGAACCCGGCAGAGAAGCCATCCGGCCCGGGGGCCTTATCCGGATCCATATCAAAGAGGGCCTTTTTAACTTCGTCTTTGGTGACTTTGGCCTCAAGGATCTCATTCATACGAGGAGAAATTGCAGAAGGAATGATGTCAAGCAGATCTGAGTATTGGTTCGAATCCTTATCCTCACTATACAATTTTTGAAAGTGAGAGAAGGCTGATTTTTTAATGTCTTCAAAATCCTTGAAGGTGACGTTATCCTCCTTAATCTCAGAAATAGTGTTGAAGCTTTTCCTGACTTGGGTTTGTTTGTGGAAAAAAGCAGAGTTCCTGTCCCTTGCTTTGAGCCAGAGATTTCGAGATTTTAATCTCCAGTATTCTTCTTCAGCTAGACAGGCCTTATGATAGCGTTGTTGCAAATGAGCCTCTTGATCTAAAATCTCCTCTGTGACAATAGCGTGCTCCATATGAAGTTGATGAGAGGTAAGAGAGACTTTGATGTCTTTTCTTTCTGTAGCCGGGTTGGACAGGGTTTTTTCCCATCATTTTAGATCACCCTTTACCCTTCTGAGTTTTTCCTCCCAGATATAGAAGGGAGAACCATTGACAGGCTGACTCCAACAATCTTTGACTATTTGCATGAAGTTTGATTCTTTGACCCAGAGAGGACTAAACCGGAAAGGAATAGGGCCCAAGTCTAGATGGTCCAGGAGTTCGAGCTTTATAGGCTTATGGTCCGAGACGCTGTTAGCAAGGATATGCATTCTGGGTTCTAAGCCTAGTAACAGAAAGGAGCTTTGAATGAAAAATATATCTAATCTGGCAGCAATATGACCGGGGCCCACTCTTTTATTAGACCAAGAGAACTTACCGGAAGAGGGTTTGATATCTAGCAGGTCCCAGTCCTGCAGAAGATCTTCTGCCCATTCCCTTGCTAGATCTCGAACAGCGCTGCCACCTCTTTTTTCAGACGAGTGGAGCGTGAGATTAAGATCTCCAGCAATGATTATATTTTCCAGATTTGTCAGGTCTGCTTGTTGCCTTATAGTGTCCCAACATTCCTTTTTTTCCCCAACATTAACTGGAGAATATACATTGAAGAGGCAAAGGTTTTCCTTGGTGTCCAGATTTTGCATTTTCAGCAGCAACCAGTGAGTACTTCTAGCCTCAAAGGTGACTACAAATTTTTTAGGGTTCCATAGAGTGCCAATCCCTCCTGAAGCGCCCCGGGCAGAGATTGCTCTTGCTTCACTTTTGAACCAAAATTTCTTGCATGCTTGCAGGAAGACTGCGTCTTCCAACTTAGTCTCCTGGACGAGAAGTATGTCTGGAGTTTCTGTTCTTATTAAGCTTCTCATGGCTTCTTCATTGACTTTACTCCCCATACCTCTACAATTCCAGGAGATGACCTTCATTATTTATGTTTCTGGAGGGCCCCCTTGGAGCCATGGGTCTGATTTTTCAACATCCTTGACTTTGAGGCAAGCAACTTTTCCAGAGTTGGTTGGCTGCCCTGTAATTTTTCCTTGTACGTTTCCTGCTCTCTTTTCTCCCGATCTGTTTTGCGACCTCTTGTGGATCTCCTAACAGAGGCCCGAGAGTCGCCTATTTCTCCTTCCTCCTCCGAATCTTCCGACTCCTGGACCTCTTCCTCGTCTTCAACAGGTATTCCTTTTGAGCTTTCTGCAGCACTTCCGTCTTTGGAAGACATAGAGGGAGTCCCTTTGACCGGGGATGCTGTCTTTTGAACATCCACCTCCTGGGTGTCCTCTTGGTGCGAGCTTAGGAGTTCAAACTTGTTTTCAGGAGCAGACTTAGACGGGATCTGCTGAGAAGAGGCCTGTTGGGGACCTTTGCCACTAGGGCCTCCCGGCTTATGAGCCTTATGGGAGGTTTTGGAGCGCTTGACTTGATTCCATCCGTCCTCCTTCCCTTGCACAACCTCATTGTTGGATGGACAGCCTCTGGCGAAGTGGCCATAGACATGGCATTTCCGGCATTTGAAGGGCAGCTGCTCATAGTCCAGTTTCTGCACATGCGTCTAGCTACCGACTTTGATTTTGATGGCCTCTGGTAGCCCAACCTCCAGATCTACTTCCACGCAGATCCTAGCGCAGTCATACTGGTCCTTGTTGTTTGCTCGATCGATGAAATTCCCAAGGGCATTTCCAATATGCATCAGAGAATCCCAATTCCAGCAGTGAACTGGCAGATTTGGGAGTCTAACCCACACCGGGACTGCTTTGGGCACATCCACAGCAGGGTCGAAGTCTGGAGTCCACTTATTTAGATACAAACCCTGGGGGCCCATGAAGTAGGGGCCGTTCTGGAAGATCAGATCTTTGTCATCTTTTGAAGTAAACTCGAAAAGAAAGTAACCTCTCCCCAAAAAATAAGAAGTAACGCTTTCTTTGATCAGAGGCGCCCAGTTTCTGTTGACCCAGCCCTCAGTGGTTTTGGGAGATGGCCAAAGCCCTGTGAACTGGCCTATGAGGGCTCGTTCAGCCAGTGATAAAGCAACCTGTATCGGAGTCTCTGGAGGAAGAGAGATCTCAGGTATTTCATCAATTTTCTTAACAAATTTCGCAGCCTCAACATTCTTCTTATTAGGAAGCCCTGCCAATAAGCGATCGAAAGCCTCAGCCGAAGAGGGCGGGGGAGGGGGACGAGGCCCCTGGGGAGAGCCCAGCCCCTCCATGGGCGCAAGCCCTAGCAAGAACGCGGCCCGGATCAATGCGCAGGCAGCATAACTGCTGAATTTTTATTGTTGTTCCAGCACTTGAATATTTAATATCTCCCTTTCCCGGCAAAGAGAACGCCGCAGCCAGAGGTCAGAGGTGAAGGCCAGAGCCGTGACAGAGGCAGAAGGCCCTGCCAGAGCAGGCGCAGCCGCAGAGGCTGCAACGCGCAGGTAGAGCGGCTAGGGTTTGCAGGGACTGCAACGCGCAGGCAGAGCAGCGAGAGATCCAAAATCCCAAATATCCAGACTCTCGATCAATTATTATTATTTTTCTAGTTGCATTGGTTTCTTCATCTACTATAGGAAACCCAAAAGAGCTTCCCATTTCTCTTCTACCTCTTCCTCTGCCTCCTTCTCCTTCTGCACCTCTACCTCCTTCTCCTCTACTTCTACCTCTACCCCCTCCAAATAGTTTGTGTTCTCCATCAAAAACTCCTCCTCCCCCTTCTTCTGCCATAGTTGATTCTTCTGTGGAAGTTGAAAAGTTTATGTCCCCAGCAAGGGTCTCAGGATCTTCTTCTAAGACAGGTTCAGTGGATAACATTAGGGGAATTTTGAGGTCTAAAATGGGCCTCCTAAGAAAAATGTACAACAAAAATAAACTTTATAACAACCAATAGGATTCAAGATGATGATGTCAACCATGGGGGATGATTCACCATTTTTTAAATAAAAGGGTAAAAATATTAAAAAATAATAAAATAATTAAACTACTTTTTCAACTCGTATTTTCAACTTATCTCCCAAAATTTTTACTCAAATTTTGAGTGGGAGTACTCGTTGGATGCAAAATTTAATTCCTCATCCAAGGAGTACCCATGTTGCATACTTTCGATGAACTCTACTACATGAAAAATGAGAAATACATAAAAAACGTGATTGTAATCACGTTTTTTTATGTATTTCTCATTTTTCGTGTAGTAGGACTCATCGAAAGTATGCAACATGAGTACTCCTTGGATGTGGAATTAAATTTCGCATCCAACGAGTACTCCCGCTCGAAATTTGAGTAAAAACTTTGGGAGATAAGTTGAAAATATGAGTTGAAAAAGTAGTTTTTCCATTTTTCCCTCTAAAATTTGATGATGTCATCAAATCTTATTTGAATTTTTCCACTATTATTTTATAATTTCCTTAGGAGGCCCATTTTAGACCTCAAAATTCCCCTAATGAGTGGAAGGTCTTTCTAATGGAATATCTGATCTTAAGTTCTCTGGAAGTCTAGGATCAGTAAAGGATGGAATGTGGGTTTGAGTTGGAGGTGTGCTTGCTCTTGGTCTTGGTGAAACAAGTGGTGTTCTAGGAATCAAGCTTCTGCTTCTTATGAATCTACCCCTTGAGTCTCTTTCTCTACGCATGTCATTGTTTTTGGGAGGTAAGAAACAAGGCTACCTAGTTACACTTCCCCCGGCAACGGTGCCAAAATGTCTGCTCAACTTAGTGTTCCTAAATTGATGTCATAAATTTTCAACCAGGGCTAGTAAACTGTTGAAGTGAAGTGCACTATATGTGCCTAGGTATCTTTTTCTCACTACGTTGTGTTTAGTGTTTTTCCAATGTTTTTTATTTTGTGTTTTTATTCTAAGAGGAAAAGAACTAAGTGTTGGTAAAGAGAAGTTGTTGGTCACACTAAAATAGAGCAAAACCTATTCTAAACTATGTATGGCACTTGAGAACAGAAAATGCAATACTTTAACAAGAAAAATATCTCATAGCATGAACTCAATAACTCATAATATGAACTCAATCCAATTCATTCATTAGAAATATGTTGGAATAATTTGAGAAAATGATAAGTTTAATGTAATGAGGTTCTTCTAAGTAAACAAAAATCTACAATATCACAGAGAAAATATCATCCATGGCTAGTAATTTGTTGGAACACATTTGGAAAAAGATAGTCTGCAACCTAGTGAAGAATTCTACTCTAAATTAACCTATGACACCAAAATTACTCCATTCCACAACTCAAAATATCATTGTTAAACCTCATTCAAGAATTAGAAATCTTTTGGAATAGCTTTGGAAAAGAGGCAGTTTGTGAATTTATGAGAAGTTGCAGAACATTCAAGACTTCAAAATGACATTACCAATTCTTGTTCCTATGATGATGATGTATTAGTAGAAATTAAGAACAGGAGTGGTTTTGTAAATAATGAAGGCCATCAAGTCTAACTTAACAACTAGAATACAACTGACTAATAAAACTAAAAATAAAATGGATAAAACTGAACTAGAATGCAATCATTCAAACTTGAAATATAGTGAACAAAATTGAACTAGAGTGCCATTAACCTCTGGAGTTTTTCAACTAAACTAAAATGCAACTAATCACTGAAATACTACAACTCTATCTCATTCGTTGTTAGTGGTATTTTGGAACAATTCATAGAACAAGACTGGCTATAACATGTGATGTAAATGAGCATAAAAACATAAAGTTCAAAAACGAACCTAAGCTCTAAAACACCACAGCTAAGTCTCACTCAGTGTTAGTGATATTTTGGAATAATTCGTAAGAACAAGACTAGCTGTAACAATTGATGTAATTGAGCACAAAAACGTAAAGTTCAGAAAAAATGCAACTAACTCCTAAAATACTACAGTTATATCTCATTCAATGTTAGTGATATTTTGGAACAATTCGTAAGAATCAGACTGACTGTAGCATCCAATGCAAGTGAGTATAAAACACAAAGTTCAGAAAATTGCTTAAGCTAGGAATGCAACAAGGTTAAAGTTACTTATCTAAAAAATGTGCACAGAGCTTCTCGGGAAGTAGGGGCCCTCTACCACCGGATTAGCATACAAATATCCTCAAGATTTCCTCAGATCTTGCAATAAAGTGGTACTTCTTTCATTAAAGGAAAATTATTTCAAAACAGAGTATTACGGTCTTTTGAGATCTAGCAACAAAACATCAATCTAGCTAGCTGTCTCTTGGTCTTCCGAGTCATTCTTATAAAAGAAATACATAAATACCCTTGATAAGAAACAGGAACAAGTTTATTTTTCAATCAAAATCAAATTAGAACTCTTATGGAAGCCTCGTACTTTGTTGGAGACATATATAGAGTCCCTGTCCTGGTAGGAATCTGCTTCTTGGATTTGATCTCTTCCACGTGCATAATCACCTGTAACTTCTTGCTCAGACTTTGTGAGAGCAATAAATGATGTGGGAATGTTGTGGAATTCAACCATATGTGTTTTTCCTTGAAGTGACACCTGTAACCTGTGAGAACATGAAGATAGCCGCGGAATAGGCGATTGGCTACAAAATGGCTGCATTCTGTAGCTGAGTCTAGTAAAAAATTACTACAACAACAAAACCATGAAAATATAGCAAGTCATTCATTATATACATTCCTAAAGTGACTTTAATCAATCCTATTGACCATTTAAGCCTGTAATTGATAAGGGACAAAGGAAACGAAGTGAAATTTGGTGAAGGGAAAGGACATCTTTGGGGCTCAACAACACTCTTGATCCTTGGTACGGTGATATCATCGTATATATTCAGACTTCTACATTTCAATTTGAGTTGATGAAGGATTCTCGCCTATGCATCTGTCATCATCGCAACCCTATCGCATAGTCGGAGATACACTCTATCGCATCAGAGTTGATTCCATTCGCCATCGGTGTTTGACTCTTGAGGAGGCTGAGAAAGCCTTGAATGATTGTCACAGTGGCGCCTGTGGCGGTCACATGTCTGGTTATGCTACTACCCAAAAAATTCTTCGTGCTGGGCATTTATGGCCCACCATCTTTAAAGACTACATTTTTGCTGTCCGTAAGTGCCATGATTTCCAGATCTATCAGCGGAAGATGCGCGAACCACCTTCCCTTCTCCACCCTGTCATTATTGTTGGTCCCTTTGAAAATTGGGGCATCGATTTTATGACGTGTAACCCTCATTCAGTCGGGGGACATGCTTATATCATTGTAGCCGTTAACTACTTCACCAAATAGGCCGAGGTAATGCCTACACTTACAGTTGACAGTAAGACAACATCACAATTTCTATTCAATTATGTCATTTCTAGGTTTGGTGTCCCTTAATCCATTGTTACCGAGGATGGTTCCCATTTTCGACATTATATGGTGGCGGAGTTGACTTCCAAGTTGGGTCTGTGTCACGATAGCTCAATGTCATACTATCCTCAGGCCAATGGCCAGGTTGAAGCCGTGAACAAAGTTCTCTTCACTATGCTTCAACGTATGATTGGGATACACAAATCAAACTGGCATCTCATGTTGTTTTCGGCTATTTGGGCATACCAAACCTTAGTAAAGGATGCGACCAGATTCACTCCATTCCAGCTTGTCTACGGTTTGGAAGCTACCCTTTCGATTGAATGTGAAATAACTTCGCTCAAACTAGCTATTGAATTGCTGCTGAAAACTTTGCTAGAAGAAGAGCGTCTTTTCTACCTAGAAAGGCTCGACGAAACTCGCCGCTTTGCTACTCTGGTCATTGAAGCACAAAAAAAGCGGGTCAAAGCTCATTTTGACCAGTGGGTTTCCCCTCGTTCCTTCTTATAAGGAGATCGTCCTCCTGTACAACCAAGCTCATGATAAGTTAGGGGCAGGAAAATTTCAACCCATGTGGCATTGGCCCTACATTGTTAAACGTGTTTTGCGGAATGGGGCTTATGAGCTTATTGATTACGAAGGTCATCCTCTGGATCAGCCCATAAATGTGTTGTATCTTAAAAAATACTATGCATGAGTCATTCTTGCATGTTTTGTGTACATAGGTGTTCTTTTCATTTTTGTACATTTTTGGCTTGGTGTGCTTTACGAGCGTTTTCCTGCTTATTAGATCGTTTCTTATTGTGCAAATGTCTATTACCCCTTATGTCAGTTTCGCGGATGGTGCTTCCCGTAGTACCAAGAACCTATCTTCAGTAGCGTGGGTGATCTATGATCCTTCTGGTGAGTTGATAGACCTTCAAGGTATCTGTCTACGACTAACAACAAACAATGTCGCTGAATATAGTGCTGTTATTGAACTATTAACCGAGGCGATTACCCTCAACATTCGTGCATTGATTGTTAACCTAGACTCGCAACTTGTTGTTCTTCAACTTAATGGACATTATTCTGTTAGAAACCCTCACATCTTAAGTTTTTATTTTCATGTTCATTTATTGGAAAGACATTTTGATTACATTACATATCAAAATATTCCTAGACGAATGAATGTATTGACTGATACGATAGCTAACATTGTATTAGATACACATTTGCGTAATTTGTAAAAAAACATCATCACATGAAAGGATCCATACAGGAAAATAGATGTATCTATATATATATATATATATATATATATATATATATATATATATATATATATATATATATATATATATATATATATATATATATATATATATCAAATGTTTGCATCCGTGTGCATCATAAGTTCAAAAAATATGTATGTTTTGGTTACATCCTGAGACATCATGTCTCTCAAAAAATATGCGGAAATAAAACCTAGGTATCTACTCGGCATGACGCTCATGATAACATGTCACGACCCGTAAAAGCAGCCTCAGAAAGTGGTTCACACGGTTTGACACCCCTACAGTGTGTCTCTGGTATGCACGAGTAACATCATCGAATCGTGTATAGTCCGGGATCCCATGGGAGATTCCCTCCAAGTTGCATATGATTTCCTCCTCCTCGCCTCCCTCACCATGATGGGCCACATCAAAATCGCGAGGAATTCACCTTGCTATCGGAGACATACCTACAGGTCTCTCTAGGCCAACATCTACAATTACATGGATTAATGTCAGAACATGCATAAAAAAAAATAATAATACTAATCACAAATAAAAAATGAGTCTTACCCAGTACTTCATCCCAATCCTCTCCTTCTGGGAGTGGGATATCTGCATCACCGGTGAAATCTGTGCTAGATTAAGGCCAATCCTCCATGACAATGAGCTGTCAGCAGAGCCACTCAAATAACTCCGGTCTCTAGGGAATCTGTTGACCACCCCCTGACCTTGGCAGCAGAGCTGCCCAACGGGCGATCCGTGGTGCCTTTGCTGGTGGTGTTGGAACTATCACCTCGTGACGCTAAAAGATTGGTAGTCGTTCCAAGATGAATGATACAAGTATAGACCCATAACCAAATTGATTCAGCTTGGTTTTCTTGCACTTTGTCAGTTGATGCTTCATGTTGATTGCCATTACCTCTTCCCAGTTGTAGAGGGTCGGTGCCATGCAATCTACAACAAGAATTGGCTGTGTCTTTATGGCCTCGTGTGGCGCCTATGATGCTACGGCTCGTGTGATGGTGTGTAACACTATCTTTAGTGCCAAATTTAGAATAGTTTGGAAGTCCACTTTTCCGCTTCCTGATCCTTTCCTTGCCCCTGGGCACACCCTTTCAATAACCATACTCAAGTTCTCCATTGAGGGCCGGGTGCCAGTCAGGATTGGTACTGCCCCCCTCCGCAACAGTCCGGTTATGAAATAAACATCTGAGACTTCAATCTCAAGTTCCTAGTCATGAATAATGAATTTTTCCTTATCAACATCCCACACACTGATCAAGTACTGCAAAAAATCCGATTGAGCTCTGATACATGGTGTCATAAAGAATTTCTTAAGCCCTCAATCTTTGAGAGCTTCCATGCATCTATTATTGCTCATGGCTTCTTCATCTTCTTCACTGTGTTCTCATTCTTTCCATTCAATCACCATTTTTGCCTTTTCACACCTGAAAAAAATTTGTATGACTGTAATTAGCCAAATCCAAAGCTTTTGAATCATTAATTTGGGCCTCCTTGTCTACAGTTACATGCTAAAATTGATTGCCATGGTTGGCATGCCCCCGTTCAAATTTTAGGATGGTTGGTGCGGGTCCATGCCCGATACCCGCACCAACTGCCGTGCCCTAGTTTTTGCAAAATCCCCCACAAATATACAAATTTTGGGTTGCAGGTAATGAAATTACAATCAAAATGCAAGGAATGATGTTAGCTCTTACCTGTAACTGATGGATTTGAGATTTGTCTTTCGGATTGTCCATTGTCAACGTTGCAAAATCGCAGTGAAAAAGGGTAACAAATTGCTTACAAGGTAAAAGTGAAAAGTAATTTATTTTTTACCATATTTGGCATTTTATAACTTTTCAAAACCCTAATTATGTTTTAAAGCATATTTTTCAATTATTTCGCGATGTTATTTCAAGAAATGGGTTTTACGTGCGTCTCTTGTGCAGCGACAAGTCTTCAATGTAATGGTGATGAAGTAATGAGTTGTATTTTATACTTTTTCGGACTCGGTAAAAACCTGAAAAAGTCATTGTTGGAGTCATCTTTCAGATTTTTTCTGACTCTCTAAAAATGAAAAGATTGCCAAGACTCTTGTCATTTTGAACTCGTTAAATGGTTGCGAAAGGATATCTACCCAGTATACGTTTACCCCTTTTTTGGGCTGAGATAGATTATTTACAAAAAAAGGAATAACTTAGCCTATCACGACTAAGAGGTTCTCTCAGACACACTTTTCTACCTTTTTGGATTTGTGAGAATACTTACGAAAAGGGACTACTGGAGTTTTCTTTTCTGCTTCTTTTCAAACTCTCTAAACATGAAAAGATGCCGAGTTCTTCCTTTGTCAAACTCGTTAAAACTAAATGACATTGGATGTCGTCATCATGACATCGGATGTGGTCATCATGACATTACTGAGTTTCTCCTTCCTAGGGCTCGTAAAATGTACTAGGATAGATTTTTCTGAAGGAAAAAATTACATGATAAGCATATGCTATCCCCTTCAAGCTTGTTTTCCAAAAATAATTGGGGTACTCACCAGCAATGGTGGGGGGAAATGGAACCAGTTCTCAGTCGTGTCGGTAGTATGTCGCTCTTGAACATGACACTCATTTGCATTCGTGTTAGGTTGGGGACATCTCATTTCATCATTTTTGCCTCCATGGGTTTGGGTAATCTATTTTGACCTCTCATCTGCTCTTTTCCATGTCATCATGACCTCATAACCCTTGATGTAAAATACTGCCAAATCCGGAGTCGTGTCTCTGATATATTGAAGGGAAGTTTTCCTTTTCAGTTTTCAACCTCCCTCTGATCCTCTTTTTGGTCCTGATTCACTATCATCATGTTCCTCTATCTCATGTTGATGATGTGGGAAACATTATGGCCCTCCTTCGACCAGGTCACTTCCTGTTGACTTCAACTCATTATCTAGGAAGTTGATCTAGAGACTCCCTTCTGGTACCTTGGAGCTTGCATGCCTCAATGGAAATTTATTTGCATTCGACGACAGGTCCACATCATTGGCCTTCGATCGAGTGATACTGCATGTGTTCGATGCTAGATCACTGTTCATATTCCGTGGATTGTACTAGTTGTACCTTGAGAGCCATTGCCATTATTGGTGGTTTCTCTCATGCCTGTTAACAACTTTCATCATTGGCTGGTAAGGTGAATTTCTTGCATGTTTGACTTCAGCTCACATATTCCCATGCTTGAATTTGTACTTGTTCAGGTTGATATGGAGTGCAAGAACCTAAGTTTTGTCTGATAAGATACAGACTGTGGGATATTTTAGTATAACATGACTATGTGCATGACTCTTTTGATTGGATGGATACGACCATACCTGAGTCTATTTGTTGATCCTTACTACTAGATGGCTATGTCCATACCTTAGATCTTAGTTTATATGTACTCTATAATGGATGGTTGTGCCCATGCCACATGTTCATGTATCAGAGATGTCAGTTTTACTTGTACTTGCAGGTCTTTCGATAGTGGTGTTTGGTTCAAACATGTTCTCGTAAAGCATTTCACTCCTCCCTCTCTCTCGAACCTCATGCTTTAGGGGGCATCTGTTACACAAAATTTTGTCACCATCCCTGCAATCCCCATCCTGCACATTGGAGGACCATTTCTGTCACTTATATGAAGTGTCATGCCTTGAAAAAAGTGTCATTGTATCCCTTTCCATGAGAATAATATTTCCTCTGTTGAATTTTCCTTGAAAAAACCATAAAAACACATGCTTTTGGGTTGGCACTAGCAGGAAATTATGGCCTCGCACCGATAAAGGAAATTAACACCAAGCCCCGTGCCCATTGGCACTCTGTCTCAGTGAGCTGCCTGTGCCGAGCTGTTTTTGGAAAGTTTTTTAAATATAGAAGCGAAGTTTCCAAGCTAACTACTTCATGAGCAAGTCAACTTGGGTTGTTCAGCTGAATAATGTCGAGCACCTTCCTTTGGCTTCTTGTTTCCTCATTTTGGGGCAACCTCCCAAAGGATATGGCCTCCCTTCCACCATTTGAGGGATCCCAACCTCCTCCTCTCCTTCTATAAATACACCTCTCTGACAGATGTACTAGTCAATAGGAATTGTCAACATTTTATTAAACAACTGGGATATAGTCATGATATAGAGGAGAGAGAGACCGTTGTCGAGAGAGAGCTTAGGCTTTTGCCTCGACACGTCCAAATTCCTCGACGAATGCTTGAGACGCATTTTGATTGGACCCGCTGAAGGAGGTTGCGACGTCAAGCCTTTGGTTGTAATCTCTTTCTTTGTTATGAAATCAACTCCAAAAATAGAAGAAAAGAGAGATCAACGCCTTAGAAATAAACCACTTCAAGGGGGCAACCTCCAATACATTACATAAATGAATAATTATTGGATGATACAAATGACCAAAACCTCCTTCTATATATAGAAGTCCATGGGGCCACAATGTAATCCTAGCCGACCTAACAATAAAAATGTAAGGGAAAAATAATAACAATATGGGGGTTACAGGGGTACAACAATAACAATAAGGGGGGCTGCACTAACATAATAAGGGACTACACTATTAATATAGGGACTTAACATGCCCCTCTCCTTCAAAAAGTTGTTGTCCTCAACGCTTTAGTAGCTCTGGGTGCTTCTGTATAAAATTCTCATCCTCCCATGTAGAATCTTCAGTGGGTAAGTTCTTCCACTCGATGAGATACTCTGAAATTGATCGATTTCGTAGTTGTCGAGTTCTTGTTTCCGTGACCGCTTCAGGTTCCAATATGATTTTTCCTTCCTCATCAAGTTTTGGCAATATTGTTTGAACTCGAAGATTTTCACCTATAACCTTCTTTAATCATGAAACATGGAAAATTGGATGCACTCGCAAAGAAGTAGGAAGCTCCAATTTGTGTGCCATAGTACCAATCTTTTGCAACACTGGTATGACCATAGTACTTTGGCGATAATTTATTATCCTTCTTAGCTTGCTTGAGGGACATTTGTTTGTATGGTTATAGCCGTAAAAATACCCAGTCTCCTACATCAAAACTTCTCTCGCCGCGATGTTGATCTGCCTGTTGTTTCATTCGATTTTGTGCCAAATTTAGGTTATCCTTTAAGAGTTGGAGAACTTCTTGTTGATGCTCGATGTGATCTTCCACTGCTTGAACCTTAGAATTTTCTCTTAAATATGATGTGATGGACGGTGGATGATATCCATAAAGTGCCATAAATGGGGTCATTTTCTTGTCAGCAAGATGGAAGGAAGTTTTATTCCACCATTCAACAGAGGTAACCACTCGACTTGTTGTGTTTGTTTATTGATACAAAACAACGAAGATATCCTTCCAAAAATTTATTTTCTATCCAATTGACCCATCGGATTGAGGATGATAAGATGAGCTATGAGCTAATTGAGTACCCAAACAAGAAAATAACTCCGTCCAAAAATTTCCTAGCAAGAAAAATGGGATCTCTGTCGCTCACAATAACCTTTGGGTTTCCTTGTAGCTTTTGAATTGTGTCCATAAATGTAGTAGCAACTGTACTTGCTTTAAATGGATGAGATAATGCACAAAAGTGTGCATACTTGGTAAGTCTATCAACTATCACCATGATGACACTATTTCCTTTGGACTTAGGTAAACTTGTGATAAAATCCATTGAAATCTCCTCCCAACGTTGACTTGGAATGGATAATGTAGAAGACCCGAGGTCTTAATTGTCTCAACTTTATTTTGCTAGCAAACCAAACATTCTGCCACAAAATTTTGAATATATGATTTAAGGCCATCCCAAAAAAATTATTTCTTCACCCTGTGGTAAGTTTTTAAAAATCCTGAGTGTCCTCCTAAAGGAGAAGTGTGCAATTCCAAAAGAATATTTTATTTTAGTTGGGAATTCTTACAAAGGTATAAGTGATATTTGCACCATAAGGAATCATTTTTCCAAATAAATGTATCAGATGTACTAGGATCTTGCTGCAACTTTTGAATGAGTGTCCACACTTCTTCGCTCCTCTTCCATTCATCCCTTGCTTCGGTTATCCAATCTGGTTGGATAATATAAATGGCACAAAGCAATGCTTCCACCTCTTCATTCTTTCTTGAGAGTGCATCTGCAACAACATTTAGCTTCCTTTTTTTGTAGATTATTTCAAAGTCATAACCCAACATCTTTGTGACCCATTTTTTCTGCTCTTCTGAAGACAGTCTTTGTTCCAAAAAGTGTTTAAGACTATCATGATCAGTTTTTACCTTGAAGTGTCTTCCCATTAGGTAAGTTCGCCATTTCTTTAGTGCATGCAGTATTGCTAACATTTCCTTCTCATAAATAGGTTTCTGTAAATACCTTCCTTTGATTGGACGACTTTCAAAAGCAATGGGTCTTCCTTCCTGCATTAAAACTGCACCAATTCCATTTCCTGAGGCATCACATTCCACAATAAAGGTTTTTGTGAAGTCTGGTGTAGCTAAGACCGGTGCTAGGCACATTGCCTCTTTAAGACGTTCAAAGGCCTTAGTTGCTTGAGGAGTCCATGAAAATGCATCTTTCTTCAATAATGTTGTTAGAGGTGCTGCTATTCTCCCATAATTCTTAACAAACTTGCGATAATACCCTGTTAACCCGAGAAATCCTCGCAACTGCTTTATGGTTGTGGGGACTTTCCATTCCTTAATGGCTTTAATTTTGTTAGGTTCTACCTTAACACCCTCGTGAGATACAATATGACCCAGATATTCCACCTCTTTTACTCCAAAGAAACATTTGGATGTTTTTGCATATAATTGTTTCTCCTGCAATAGTTTGAGCACCTGTCAACATGTTCAACATGGTCCTTCCAAGACCTGCTGTAGATTAGTATATCATCAAAAAATACTAGCACAAATTTTCTAAGGAAGGGTTTGAAAATGGAATTCATCAACCCTTGAAATGTAGAAGGTGCATTGGTAAGGCCAAAAGGCATGACCAAAAATTCATAATGATCCTCATGAGTTTGAAATGATGTTTTTGGAATATCTTCAGTCTTCATTCTAATTTGATGATATCCTGAACGAAGATCCAACTTGGTAAAATAAATTGCTCCATGTAATTCATCCAATAATTCATCAATCACAGGAATGGGAAATTTATCTTTAATGGTGAGCTTATTGAGCTCCCTATAATCTAGACACGTGCACCATGATCCATCCTTCTTGTGCACCAATACTAATGGAGCAGAGAAAGACCTTTGACTAGGTTGAATTATACCAGCCTCTAACATTTCTGCAATCATACGTTCAATTTCACTCTTTTGGACATAAGGATTTCTATAAGGCCTGATGTTTGGAGGAGCACTTCCTGGAATCAAATGAATATCATGATCATAATCAAGAATAGGTGGGTGTCCTTTGGGAGTTTAAAACACCTTGGAATTATTGTCCAAGACTTTTTGGAGATCTGGAGAAATAGATGATTTTGATGTTGGAACTTCTAGTGAGCATAATTGTGCAATTACGCCTCGTTGTTCTTTCTTCAGAAGATTTTTCATGACATTAGATCTTATTATCTTTCCCAGCTTCGCTGCAATATCCCTTAATTCAACTTCCTTTCCTTCTGAAAAAATTCAAGAAAAGTTCTTGAAAATTAAAAGCTACCGTCCCCAAATATTGTAACCATTGTACTCCTAGTACAACATCAACACCTCCCATAGGAATGGAAAGCATTGGACTATTCAATACATATTCCCCCATGGTTAGCTTGATATTTTGGATTTTTCCAAAGGAATTTATAGTTCCTCCATTTGCAACCATCACTTGACATTTTGGTGTTGGATATATGAAACAATTCAATTCCTTGGCTACCTTACAATGAATAAAATTATGGGTACTACCCGAATCAATCAACACTATTACCTTTTTCTTCTTGATATGTCCTTCTATCTTCAGAGTTTGAAGAGTGGTAATTCCTGACAATGCATTACACGATATGGTCAGACTCATTTCTTCCTCTTCTAAGGTTGGTTCCTAGTGTATATCCTCTTCTTTTGAAGATTCTTGTTCATTTTCTTCTTCCTCTTCACAATCTATGTAAAATAATTTCTTCTCAGCACACTTATGACCTTTAGTGTATTTTCTATCACAACTGTAGCAAAGCCCTTTTTCTCCTTTTTCTTCCAATTTTTGTGGTGTTAACCTTGTAGGTTGTGGAATTCTAGGAGTAGCAACACTTCCATCTTTATATATGTGAGTGGTAGGCTTCCTTGTTGCCATAATTTTACATTCAATTTTTTTGCCAACCTAAATGCCTTCTCCTTCCCAAATGCGAACTTCATGTTGGATGTTATCCTTTAAAGTCCCTATGAAGACATCAATCCTGTGTTCCTCTAGAATATCAGTTACCCTTATATTCAATTTTTAGAAGTCCTCAATGTGCTCCGCCACTAAACCCTTTTGTTTGAGATTTATCAATTGGCTAAAGAACGTGTTGCTTTTTGTATCCTCATAATGTGCTATCATTTCCTCCGTAAAAATTGACCAAGTGCCAATTTTTTTTATGGGAGCAAAGCCATCGATACCATACAAATGTATTTTGTTCTAAATGTAAAGTTGCAATGCGTACCTTTTGTGTGTTTTGCACATTATTGAGATCAAAATATTGCTCCATCTGTACTATCCATGTTACGGGATCCTTGCCATCAAACTTCCTCATATCCATCTTTGGAATATGGTTGTTCTTCCATCCAACATTAGAGTTTATGAAATCACGATTAACATTTATTTTGTTCTCATTATGAGTTTCCTCTACTATTTTATTGCCACTAAAAAACATTTCTTTTATCAACTCTTCCAAACCTTTGATGTCTACTTTTATATCATTCTTCACGTTTTCCATTTTTTCATCGATCTTAGCTTCCATGTCATCCATCTTAGCTTCCATGCCCACTTCCATGCCTTCCATCTTAGCTTCCAAACCATTCATATTAACTTCCACGCCTTTCTTCAAACCATCCATCTTAGTTTCCACGCCTTTCTTCAAAACTTCCATTTCATTTTTTGTTTCTCTTTGTGATAGTGAAATTTTGTGCACTTGCTCTTGTAATTTTGATATCTCATGTTGTGTTTCTTTGTATTCATGAGTCATAGTAGAGCCTTCTGAAGGCTTAATGGGTGTTGAATTCTTTTTAGGGGGCATTTTAGAACCCAATACTGATATCTATTCTTCAATATTCCCTTCGAATAAATTCAAACTATTTTTTTTTCAAACGAGACTTATGTAATTCGAAAAAATACACACCTTTTTCTTGCTTTTGAGGAGCTCGATATTGAAACTAAATTATCTCTGTGATGTCAGATCTTCAATATCTGAAATTTGGCCCTGAAGTAGCCTTCTGAATCATCTTTCAAATGCCACAGGTCTAACCTGATTTGGATTCTTCAAGACAACGTTATGCCCTATCGTCCACGATCACCTAATTATGGACTGCTTCAGTAGAGCGAACTTGTACGACTTGGCACGTGTCACTATTTCTTCCTTCGGCTCTAAAATTTATATACTGAAAACTATAGTCCATGTCCTTGCAACCACGTTTTATAAAATCTCAATTCAATGCTCAGAGAGAGAGTTATGATGTTTTTCCCACGGTCACCTCTTTGAGATGAAGTTTGGGAGCCTGAAAAAATCCTAACTTCCACATATCATATCTCCAAAAATATTGCGAACCAAGATCTGAAATTTTTACAGGATGTTCTTTAGGATTTAGGCTTTGCTCTGTGAAAGTTTCAGCTTCTGAAACCTCCTAGAAAAATATTTATAGCAAAAATTCCGCGATTATCTGTTTAGGTTAAATTCAGGAGCCTATAAAAAGCCCTAACTTCCACAGATCATATCTTTGAAAATATTGTGAAACAAGCTCTAAAATTTTGCGACGATATTCCTCAGGATTTCGGCTTCTCACTCTAAAAATTTCAGCTTGAGAACCTTCATAGCAAAAAAATTATAGTGAAATTTCCATGATGACGTATTTGGAGTAGCGAAACCCTAGAATCCAAAGCTCTGATACCAAATGTTATGAAACCAACTCCAAAAATAGAAGAAAAGAGAGATCAACGCCTTAGAAATCAACCACTTCGAGGGGAAAACTTCAAATACATTACATAAATGAACAATTCTTGGATGATACAAATGACCAAAACCTCCTTCTTTATATAGGAGTCCATGGGCCCACAATATAATCCTAGCCGACCTAACAATAAAAATGTAAGGGCACAATAATAAAAATATTGGGGTTACAGGGGTACAAAAATAACAATAAGGGGGCTACACTAATAAAAATAAGGGACTAAACTAGTAATATATGGACCTAACATTCTTTCTCTTAATATATACATGACTAATGTTTTGGTTCCCGTCTTGTGTTGATGTGATTTATCTTTCGCAATACGTTTAATTCTCCTTGACTAATTAACTAGTTATGAATGCAATTATTGTCTTGTATGCTAATTTTGTCCTTTGATATTTGTGCAGGCATCCGAGTACCATTGCTGAAGGATCGCGACATGTTAGGACGAGGATCAGGAGACCACTGCTATACCTACGAAAACTGCGTTGGATCATAGGTAGGACAATCCATCCCAACTCATTTCATTCATTAGCTAGGAACCGACACATTAGCATGTCCTCTTGCTGCTAGACCCACCCTAGGGCTAGAGGGATCACCTCTGTCCGTCGAGGGGATTTACCTACACAAAAAAATGGTCTACCCTCCTCGAGCTCTATTGACAGAGTTGAGAGGGGAAGGCTAGCCTCACATATTTATGAAGTTTATCAACTATTCTACCACTCTGTAAGTAGATGAAATCTACAACAAAAGAAGACGGGAAGAAAACTAAAACATCAATAAAAATACCAGAAAACTAGCTAAATGACATGAAAGAAAATAATGGAAACATTAGAGGAGCTGAGGCACATGGATTGGGCCCTATCCCACGAGCTTCGCTCCTTGAAACTAGATCAGTAAAACAACATCTGAATACTCATTTCATTACAAAAAATATAGTCGTATTACATCTCAAATGTCTTAAACAAAAAAATCCTAATAGAATGGAAAAGAATGACATGGGATGGAATGGAATGGAAATGGAATAAACTAGCATCGAATGGATCTTAAAATTGACCGGCATCGCCCGGAATCAACCCTAATTAGCTCTAGATCATTGTTATTTATCCTCAAGGGAAGCTACCAACAAATCCCTAGAAAATAGTGATTGAGTCCACTTTGACTCCAAGTAAGCCATAGATTGAGTGCACATCATCTTCGGTTTGCTTGGCTACCTTTGATAGTTAAGGAGGGTGTAAAAACCCCTTGAATCTCTCCAAGGTTTATCTATAATTTCCTGACATTTTTCTCATTTATTCTTCAACCTTGATCTTCGAGTGGCAGGGAGCAGGTCCCTATATCATATCCTTCTCCAAATCTGCATAATCTGCCTAATATTCTCACAATATTCTACAAAAATAATCAATATTAGGCACAAATATGAAATTACCTTTAATCCTTCCTAAGAATGTATTAAAGCATAAGAAAAAACTATTAAGTGCACAAGGAGATATTTAATATATATTTTCATGTGCATAAGGTAGATGGGCCTAATAAAGGTTAGATGGGCCTTAATTTATGTCTAATTTAGAGGCCCATCAACTATCTTCTTCCAACATCTTAAAACATTATGGTTATTCAAACCAAAAAATGAACATGTAAACTTTCTCCAAATCTTAGGTGAAGATTTACCATGTTTATTATAATCAAAAGCAACTTGATTAAAGGCATATTTATACCTTGAACATTCCCCATTGTCACCTTCTTGAGGAGGTGAATTTGATGAGGTAGTGGCTCTCTTAGGAATACCAACAATGAATTCAATTACTTTAGAGATTTCAACATCCTCTTGTTCACCATTCTCATTAGCTGCATGCTTATGAGCATATTCTTGTAAAGTGGGTGTAAGACTTTTTCATTCCTCATGAACACAAACTTCACAAGATTGAGGTAATTAACATGAAATGAAAGTTCTTCTTGGAACACCTTCATGTTCCTTCATGGCCTTGGAGCATTCTCCATCATGCTGTCCATAACCAAGACCCAAATATCTAGGCCTTTCCTCAACAACAATTGGCTCAACTATGCCTTATGCATGTTTGCATAATCCTTTACCTTCATAGCCCATTTTAATCAATAATTTGGACCCTATTCCTCTGGTGGGTCTTTCAAAAGCACATACACATTCATTTTGAGAGGAGATTGAAGATAATCTTGATTTGCATACCTCTTTTTCATGCACATACTTGGCTAGTGTTTCTTTGGAATCATGGAGCTGAGTTTCCATCTCATGCAACCTTGCTAGGTTTTAATTTGTAATATGGAGCTGAGTCTCCATCTCATGCATATTTTCAAGAAGTTCTTGCTTCTCCTCCTTCATGGAAATCAACTGCTCTTGAAGTATAATTCTCTCCCTTTTATCTTCATACATCTCTTGCACCATAAAATTCATGATGTAGAGCTTCTGCAACATCTCTTTATCAAATAGTTTTGCTAAGGAAGATTGAATAGAAACAATGCTTAATGAAGCTGCCATCATAACTGCTATGCATACAAAGCATCTTTACTGTGATTTGAGAAATGAGCTCTCAATCTTGACCTTCCCTTCACACAAATAAACTTGCACACAGTTAAATTATCATTGCACAAATTAAAAAAAAAATAGCTAATTCTTCTAGCTAACCTTGGATAAAATGAGCTAACCTTTTTCTCTGATACCAAAATTTATCTGAATATGAGAAAACTAGTTTTGTTGTGCTAGCTCCCTCATTAGTTAAATAAAAATGTTTTTAGGATCATCTCAAGTTAACCAATTGTGAACGGGTTTATGTGTATTTTGTGAGAAATTTATGAGTTAATTAGCTTTTAAAAACTCATGTACAAAATATGAAATGCAGAGAAATAACACACAACATACACATAGTACAATAGATGATAACAAAGTTCACCCTTCCTAGGCTACATCTCCATGGACCTGCTTCAACTAGCTAGGTCGTCTTGGGATTAAGAGTCAAATGTATTATTACATGCACATGAATTGCTCCAATGTATTTGAAACTAGCTCCATTTGGTTTAGAAGGCCCAAAAAACCCAAAAATGACCATTCAATCTCTGGAAATGGTTTCCAGCTGATATAGGCTTGACCTCCCATCCTGGTGGCCCTGGAATTCTTTAATCTTAAAAGTGGAAAACCAATTTTAGAAGTGCTCCAATGCCTATGAAACTTGTTCCATTGTGTTCAGAACATGAAAATTATTTAGTAATGACTATTCTTAAGCCAAAATTGGTCTTCAGCTGATCTAGGCATGGCCTTCCCTCTTGGTGGCCCTAGGCTTCTCTTTTGTTCAAAGTGACAAAAACACCTTTATAATTACTCCTCTGCCTCTGCAACCTGTACCAATGGATTCAGAGAATGAAAATATACTAGGAATTAATCATTCTGAGCCAAAATTGGTCGAAAATTTCTCTAGATAGGCCTCATTCAATTTTGCCTAGTAAATTGCCTCTAATACTGGAGAGGACTCCAGTTAGAGCGCCAAATTTGGGGGCAATTCCTAAAATGGCAGAACCACCCAAAATTCCGCGAAGTTAAACTGGGAGTTTAATTATCCTTTAAGTACAGTTAAGGGTAGATTAGAAGGGATAATCTTGGATTAGCTGCGTACTAAGCGTGTTTACATAAAACTTTTTAAAAAAAACTTAAGCTATGAGATTAGTAGTTTAATCCCCATGCTTAAATGCTAATCTGCCTTTTAATAAAACTCTGGCCGCGCCTGGTCGTAAAGTGTGGTCTTATGGGAGGGGGCTGGGCCCCTCCATTCCTCCGCCATTGAAATCGTTTGGGTTGTTTTTCATGTGTTTTTGGGGTTTTTTGGCTAGAGGTATAATTTTTAGTTTATAGCTCCCGTTTCAAAGTTTACATTGTTTCAAGATCGAGCATAAATTTAAACAAAATAAGTGAGACTTTGGATCTGCGAATCAGAAGCAGGGAAAAGGCACCTACAAACTGCAGAACAAATGGTAGATCTAAGGTTGAATGACCAAGGAAAACCCATCAAAGCCAGAAGCAAACAATATCAAAGGGAAGACAACGAAAGACATAATAAAGTGGCGTGACTTCCACAAGAGCCACACTCACAACACAAATGACTGTCACAAAAACTAGTCACTAGTAGACGAACTAAAAGATTTAGAGTCAGATGCATGTTCTAACTCTGAGCTTGGACCTAACAAGGGGAAACAGATCTTGATGCAAAACCTAGTGCCACCATTTCCACCACCAAGGTCAAGCAGATTGTGACTGAATATCCAGAGGAGGGTGAGCGTTTCTTCGACTCACAAATATGAGTGAAGGGTTCTCTGTTGTAGTTCATTTTTTATAGTGGGAGTCAAAAAATCATCTCAGCAGTGGTTGTTAAGTGATTGGGCTTACTTAAAAAACCATACCCACAACCATACCCGATCGAGTGGCTCCCCTAAGGGTGAGATCTATTCGTCAATCATCAATGCCACCTTCCCTACATCGTCAAGACTTTCATGGATGAGGTACTGTGTGATGTTCCTCCTTTTGAAGTCTGTGATGTTTTATCAAGCCAGCCATACTAGTGGAAGCATCATCATTAGAGAAATTTTGAGGTCTAAAATGGGCCTCGTAAGTAACATTATAAAATTATAGTGAAAATAATAAAATAAGTTTAGATTACCTCATCAAGTTTTGGAGGGAAGAAAGAAAAAACTACTTTTTCAACTCATATTTTCAACTTATTTGCCTACAATTTTTCTCAAATTTTGAGCGGGAGCACTCGTTGGATGCAAAATTTATTTTTTCATCCAAGGAGTACCCATGATGCATACTTTTAATGGACCCTACTACACGAAAAATGTGAAATACATGAAAAAATATGATTGCAATCACATTTTGTCATCTATTTCACATTTTTCATGTAATAGGGTCCATCAAAAGTATGTAACACAGGTACTCCTTGGAAGAAAAAATAAATTCCACATCTAATGATCTGAATATGGGCAAATTAGTTTTGCTATGCTGGCTCCCTCATCAGTTAGATAAAAATGTGTTTAGGATTATCTCAAGTTAACCAATTGTGAAGGGGTTTATGTGTCTTTTGTGAGAAATTTATGAGTTAATTAGCTTTTAAAAACTCATGTAAAACAAATTAAATGCATATAAATAAAACACAACATACACATAATACAATTACTGATAACGGATTTCACCCCTCCCGGGCTACATGTCCATGGACTTGCTTCAAATGACTAGGCCCTCTTGGGATTAAGAGTGAAATTTCTGATTACATGCACCTATAGTGCTCCAATTTATTTGCAACCTACTCCATTGGCTTCAGAAGACCCACAAACCCCAAAAATGACTATTCAATCTCTAAAAATGTTTTCCAGCTGATCTAGGCTTGACCTTCCATCCTGGTGGCCCTAGGCTTCTTTAATATTCAAAGTGGAAAAATCACTTTTAGAAGTACTCCAATGCCTCTGCAACTTGTTCCATTATGTTCAAAGCATCAAAATAATCTAATAATGACTCTTCTTGAGCCAAAATTGGTCTTCAACTGATCTACTCATGGCCTTCCCTCTTGGTGGCCCTAAGCTTCTTTTCTTCAACATTACAAAAACACCTTTAGAATTGCTCCTCTTCCTTTGCAACCTATATCAATGGATTCAAAGCATGCCAATCTGCTAGGAATGACTCTTCTTGAGCCAAAATTGGTCGAAAATTGCTCTAGATGGGCCTCATTCAATTTTGCCTAGTAAACTGCCTCTAAAACTGGAGAGGACTCGAGTTAGAGCACCAAATTTGGAGGCAACTCCTAAAATGGTGGAACCTCCGAAAAGTCTGCCAATTTAAACTGGGAGTTTAATTATCTGTTAAGCATAGTTAAGGGTGGATTAGAATGGATAAGCTTGGATTAACTGTGCACTAAGCACGTTTACATAAAACGTTTGAAAAAAAAATTAAGCTACGTGATTAATAGCTTAATCCCCATGCTTAAATGCTAATCCACCTTTTAATAAAACTTCGCCCATGCCTGGTCGTAAAGTGTGGTCTTATGTTAGAGGGCTGGCCCCCTCCATTCCTCCACCATTGAAATCATTTGAAAACAAGTATAAAGAGAAAGCTTATGAGGTTAAGAATTTTGCTCGTGGTGTGTTGGTAGGAGTGGAGAGTATGGTGGGGGAGGTCGCGGGGTCGAGCCCCGACCTCCACCCTTCTGTCCGTCAAATAATTTTTCACCACAACATAACGTTCCAAACCATAATTTTGGATTGAGACTTTGGATTATAAATAAATATGCTTTCCACCGTAATACGTCCCAAACTTTGAATTATTAAAATGCCACGGACTTTGAAAATTTGGATATGCGCCCATATATATATATATCTATATTAACCTTCAGACTTTGTCATTTAAAATAAATATGCGGCAGGTCCAAAACCTTAGGTTTCAATAAAATGTTTAAAATGCCATATAGTTTGGACTTAAGTCTTCGGACCTTAGGATAGGTAAAATGCGAGATATATATATATATATATATCTATATATAGTTCAACACCATGTCAAATGATATTTAAAAAATGACATTCGACCATATAAAAAATGAATTCGACCTTGGCATAATTGTAATTCGAATTTCAGACTTTGGATAGGGTCCATTAGAGGGGGCACGAGGCGGCCCCTGGCTGCACCACGTGTCAGCCTCTGGTTGGGTTATCCATCCATATAAAAGAAATTCGAATTCAACCTTGGGAGCCAAAACTTAAAAAAAAATTCACCTTCAAACCTTGACCGACGAATCTTGTAGTGACGCTTGTCACAGTGTGAATGGGCGAAATGGAGCAACCCAAATTTATAGCCTTTCACCCTGTTTGACCATTTTTTTAAAATTTGCTTGTTCTGAATTACGATCAACGAGCTCTAACATCCTCATACGAACTCCGTTTTGAGTGAAACGAATTTTGCTGGCTTCCTGGTGACGTGCCGGATCCGACTGTTCTAGTTTGGTGAAATTCTGAGCACTTTGAATTTTTGGCAAATCTTTGCCCCTATTTTAGATTCTGATCATCCAATGAGTTATATCGCTTGATATTTGAGTAAAATCTTAGGGAGATAAGTTGAAAATACGAGTTGATTTTTTATTTTTTATTTACCATTTTACTCCAAAAATGGTGAATCATTCCCTATGGTTGACATCATCATATTGAATGTTATTGGTTCTTATAACGTTTAATTTTGTTGTAAATTTTTTTTAGGCCCATTTTTTACCTCAAAATTTCTATAATGGCTGTGTATGAGTCCATACCTCATACTGTTATTATTACTTTGGGCAGAAAACTATACAAGATACCAAAGGTAGCCCCACCTACCACCATTTCTTTGATCTTTTCTAAGCAATGCAGTAAGATGATCTCCCATACCAGTAAATTTGTTTTCTTTCTGATTCACTCTCAAAGTAAGGGGAAGATCGTGACCACATCCATGACCCCTAGAAAGGGTTCCTTCATGCAACAAGAGAAAGTTGATAAGGCCATGAAAGAGTATAGGGACATCTTCTCCTCATGCACATGCTTACCTTTTCACCGCCAGGTCAATAATTAGATCGATCTGACTCCCAGAGAACCTCTACCTAATGGGCCAATCCACCACTACTCTCTTCTAGAAAACAAGGAAATCAAGCAACAGATCCAGGAGTTGCTACAAAAGGGGTGTATCAGACAAATTTCCTCACCTTGTGGGAGCTCAATTGTACTCGTACAAAATAAAGGTTGGACCTGGAGACTTTGCATTTATTATCTGGCACTAAATAAAATCATTGTCAGGAACATATACCCGATCCCATAAATTGATGACTTCCTTGACTAGCTCAAGGGGCCTAAGTACTTCAATAAGATTGATTTGAAGTATTCTTAGTACCAAGTTCCAATAGAACCCACAAATCTATAGAATACCACCTTTAAGTCTAAGGAGGGTATATTTGAGTGGTTGGTCATGCCCTTCGGGTTGACAAATGCACCTACAACTTTTATGAGGTTTATGGATGACATCTTGCGGGATTTCACCAACGCTTTCATGGTTGTATATCTAGACGAAATCCTCATATTTAATAAGAGTTGGGAGAATCACTTGAAACATATTTAGTAGTTCCTTAAAATCCCGTGACACGTAGAAATTATCCTTTGGCATGGACCAAGTCCAATATATAGGCTACATAATTGATGAACAAGGCATGCATGTGGGTCCAACTAAGATCCAAGTCATTTAGGATTGGCCAAACTTGCCAACTCTAATAGAGCTTCACAATTTTTGGGTCTTGCCAATTTCTATCGAAGATTCATGTTGGGGTTCTCTCATGTCACTTGGCCTTTGAGTTAAGTTACCAAGGGTGAAGTGAAATAAAAGTTTTTTTTGGTCTGAGTCACAACATAAGGTATTTTTTGGGATAAACCGCCACCTTTTCTCTACACCAATCTCACATTACTAGACCTGTAACAACCATTTGAAATTGAGACAAATGCCTATGACTATTATATTGGTGCATTTCTCACCCAACAAGGGGATTTGGTCGCCTATCATAATGAGACACTCTCTGATAATATTCACAAATACTCCACCTATGATAAGGATATGTATTCCATCGTGCAAACTTGATGAAAGTGGAAATATTTTATTCTAGGGAAGGAGACGATCATCCACATAGATCACCGACCTCTTCAGTTTATATAGACACAAAGAAAGTTGTAGAATGATCATCATCATATATGATCCACATATGTGCAAAAATTTCATTTAAACATTAAATACAAGAAGGAAAACACCAATAACATTGTAGATTGTCTCGGTTGGTCCCCAGTTGTGGTACTGACCACTGTTCTCAACTCTTGAGGTCATGATACTTTTGGATGACCAAAACTATACAAAGATGATCTAGAATTTTCCACCATATACCAGATGCTGATGGATGGCAAGAAAGTTCCAGACTTCCACCTCTAGAATGCACTGTTATGCTAACTGGGACACCTTTGTGTTCCTTCAAGCAAGTGTGCCAATCTAATTTTGGAGGCGCACTATAGTTAGGTCGCAGGACACTTTGGTGTGGAGAAGGTAGTGGTAGTACTGCAAAAGTATTTTTATTGACCAAAACTCCAACAATATGTTGGAAAATATATCAGATCCCACACTGCCTGTGTCATCACTAAGATAACCATTAAGAAGCAATGCATGCACACCCCTATGCCTACTCGTAGATGACCTTGGGAATCCATTTCCATGGACTATATGACTGGAATTCCTTCTACCAAGAATGGAGTAATGATTGTGTATTTGTGGTCCTTGATAATTTTTTAAGATGGACATAGTGGTTAATTACAAGGAGAGTATCACAACGGAATTTGCTGCTAAACTCTTCTTCAAATGAGTGTGGGTACTTTTTGGGATCCCACAGACCATTATATAAAATAGGGATAGCAGGTTCCTAAGTGCATTCTGGTCATGCCTCTAGTCGTGTTTGGACACCAAGCTCACTAAGTTGATTGCATTCCACCCTCGACTGATGACTATACATAGGTCGTCAATAGGATGATTGAGCACATAATATGCACGCACAATTATAAGTATCCATGAACATGGGACACGAGTCTTCCCTATGTGCAAAACAACTATAACATAGCTCTACACATCTCGATTGGCCACAACCACTTTCAAGAAGGTTTAATATTTCAACCATTGTGTCTCATGGATGTTGCAATTCCTCTTGCAACTACACAGGAAGAATTTGCACATATTCAATTCGAAGCTAATAAATCCACCAAGTTTATTGAATGAATTTGGCACATCCACCAACATGTTCATGATATCATATATAAATCCAATACCAAGTACAAACACCATCATGATCAACATCAGGTACCACATAAGTTTCAAGTGGGTGACAAGGTTTGGTTGCACTTTGCAGAAGGAATGCCTTGTCGGAGCCCATCGCGAGCTTAGACCACTTAGATACGGGCCTTATACCATCACCAAAGCTATGGGTGACAATTATTTCAAGCTAAGTATCCCCCCATTCATTGGCCTGAACCCATTATTCAATGTGGACTTCCTTTGTCCATACTTTCCACCATTGTTGGACACATCAGACATTGCTGCGCGATTGACACTAAATAGATCAACCCAGATTGAATTGAACATATTGCAACTGATCAGATCATGGACACACATATTAAGAACACTTGTAAATGGAGGGTACGAGTATATTGGGTTGTCAAAGCTAGCCGGCTTCTGCACCCATGCAAGTGGCTCACCAGGGACTGTAATATCCCAAAATAGGGAAAATCAACAAGGTTGGGAATATCTTATGATATCCCAAGATTGTACATCCAGCAATATTAAAAAAAAATATGAGGACTGAAACTAAGTAAACAACGGATCTAAATACATATCAGAATATGCAGAAATAGCTGAGCCATTTTATTAATATTTGGAGGTGCAAAATGCAAATACAACAGTGCTCAAAATATGAGACACTCAAGCCACAAAAGTAGCCTAGAATGACCCTGCAATCATATCCCAAGAGGGACTACGTAACTGCTGCTCTGCTGAAAGGTGTACTGTGTTGTCCCTGCTACAGATGTAGGGACTACAACTGCCTATAAGATAGAAAGTCAGATCTAGGCAGAACGGGAGCTCCGATGATGCTGAAACTGTAGATCTGGGCTCTATGATGGATTCCCAAGATAATCCTGGAAGGATTTCTTAGATCTGTAAGTCTAAGACAACCTTCTCCCTAGGGCTCCATGAATACGCTGTTGGGAATGCAGATTTGAAGCTAGATCTGATAATATGATGGCTGCAATGATGTACAATCAGATCTAAGCAAGAAGGGTTGATTCCTTCACTAGATCCTTAGGCTAAAAGCTCCAGATCTAGCTCCTCCAATCTCCTCTATTGAAAATAGTTGCAGAATGAAAAACAGCTTCAGAAAATTGCACTGTGAGAGAGGGAGGCTCCTTTCCCCATAGAAAAATATGTCAAATCAGCTCCTGGGTGATGGAAACAATAGATCCAATGTGAGGAGGTTATCCCTCACAAGATTTCCAGCTGAAATACTGGAAACTTCCTTCCTCCAATATATCTACAAGACTGAACTGCGCAATCCTTGAAAGGAATGCTACAATAAGGAGGAAAAACCCCAAGGCCTGAATGCTGGATATAGATCTGATGCTCTAGAAGACTGAATATGAAGAAAAAAGTGGTAGGATGAATCCTCCACCGGTTTTCTAGCTGAATACTAGAAACAACCTCCTGAAGATGGCACTAATTCCTGATATGGAATGAAGAACAATCCTCTTCCTCAGAGATCACTCAAAGAAAGAGGTGGGATTCCTACCCAGGAACACTCTGCAAGCTCTGCTAAATAGCCCAAGCTTGCATAGAAATGTCCTAAGACAAATCTAGATCTAAACAGATCAAGAAATGCATAATCCAAATCATGCCTTCCATTGTGCCTTCACCTTCATTATATGCATGAGCCTTCCATAGCCTAGGCCCACTCCAATACTGCACTGTACATGTGGAAAAATTCTCCATGTTTGACTGCGTTGTTGGTCCATGCCCTCCATCATGTTCACATAGTGATCACCCTCTCCATCATGCATGCATTAAATGCACCACTTCCTCCACTACCTTATCATGATTGATCTCCTTTGAATGTATCATGATCTTAGTTGACCTTATCAAAGATCCATGTGATTTAATATTTAATATACATGATCTTCTTTGACTATTTCACCCTCCATAATCTATCTCAAAAATGAGACATGCTCTCCATTAATGGAGTTGCTCCACTACTCCATGAGTCTATATCTAGAACAAAAATGTCCACATACACACCTAAAAGTGGATCTTATTCATCTTTGGGGTTTGTGGGTCCCTCCACCATTTTATTTACTTAATTTATTAAAAGGATCAAGGACTCTAATATTCCAAATTTGATGTTCAAATTTGGGAATATTACAGGGACCAAGTTCAGTAGAAGTTTCCCCATATCATGGAGACACTCAACACAATGGGGACCATTGCTTCCTAAGGGGGGGAGAATGATCCGAGTGGATATTGGTGGCCACCCACATATTCCACTTGGACACCCAATAGTGTTTCCTTTCAGTTTCCTATTTTCGAGCACAATTTCCTATTTCAACAATTTTCTATTTTTGGAAGTTTTTCGGTCCTAAACTTTCATAATTGTTTTGAGGCCCTAAATGACGTTTTTTGGGAAAAAAAAATGGTTAACATATCATGTTTGCAATCAAAATTTTTTATCCTCGGATAGACCTTTCTAATGGGCTATTGTGCGGGCCAAACTAATATTGTATGCTAAAGTTATGACCCCAAAAAATTGTCATTCCAACTAACCCCATCGAGGCCCATACCTTTTGACGCTTCATCTCCTAGGGTTAGGTTTTTGGATGTTTAGGGTTTCTCATTGTTTTTTCATGATAAAAATTCACTCGAGCCTCATTGTAACACAATTTAGAAGGAATTTAGTCATCAAATCTCTTCTCAAAGATAAGTTACCATTGCCCGAGCTAGTCTATTTCATTTTTGCATGTAAACAATTTTTTCTATTTATTAATTGAACTATGGTTTTTCTAGATCTCCATGTTTTTGTTTAAATATGTTTTTCATTCCATTCAATCATAAATTAGGATCACTGAGTATTCTTGATTTACTGCTACGATCTTCTCTGCATGGTGAGGCTCTGTTTGAGTCATAACACTTGGCCTTGAATTCTAATTTACCCCTTATTCTATATTAGACTAAGAGTTAATTTGTGGAGTATCTTGTAATCAATCCATGTGATTCTACCAATTCTTCCTGCCATTTTTTTGAGTGTAGCAATATATGGAGGATCCTGAGTCATACCTATCAAGACTACCCCCCAACCTCCATTCATTTTGAATCCCATCTCCATGGTCTAGTAGTTCTTCCAATGCTTCCATATGGAAGCCACTAAACACCTAGTACTATGGAAGAATTAGAAAACTTCACCACATAAAAATAGTCAACCATATTGTATTTTCCTATATTTAACTCCGCCTTTGGGGTTTTTTTATTTCATTTCATGATGCAATCACCAACCGTCTCCACATTAAAGCCTTCAAATTCCTTTGCTAGGATGCATGCTTTAACTATTAATGTTGAGTCAATAAAATTGTGGTTTGACCCAACATAGATTAGGACATTGATCCAATTCCCTTATATGAAACATTTTAATTTGAAGGTGTTGTAGCTAGTGACTCATAAAAGTGTGGCTATGGTACCACTTACTACCTCTGCCCTTGACTGCTCCTCTGAACTAGAATTTTTGTCATTTTGCACTAGTCATGTTTCCTCTTTTCCCTCACTTTCAGATAGCACCTCAATGTAGTGCAATTTTCCCTTTCCCTTGCTTCTATTCCTTGGTTCCCAAGGCTCCTTGAAACTATAAATGAGTTTCTTGCTTCGTAAAACATCTCGAGTTTTAGGGTCCAACATGTTTCTTCTGGTCAACACCTGCTAGGCTGGTAGCTTGTCTATATTATGTTGAATAGGGGGTGGTTTGGGAGATTATTTATTTTAGGTGTTTCATCCTCCATATCCCTTGTCTTGGAAATGGCCTCTTATAGTCTATTAGGATTAAAACCCTTGACCTAGCCTCACAATGGTCCAACTAACCCTTTCATGAACAACATCACCAACCATTCTTGAGATATATCTATAACCATCACGACTAATATATGGAATTATGAGATAAATATATTTAGACTCCCTGTATATTTTAGTTGTGAAAGGTCCCTAAAATTCAGTTATGGGTCCCTCTTATCAAACATTTGGATTAATCTATCTCTAAACTCTAGATAAGAGTTGACGTTGGAATTCCCAAGTAATGTTAACCCATGGTACCACCACTCATGCACTTCACCTTCTAGATGCAGGGTGGCATATTGGATTGCCTCTGATTCCCTCATGGGATTGAGATGAAAGTATGTGTCAAGCTTCTATACCCAAGCTCTAGCTAAACCTCCATAAGTTCCATTGAAAGTGGGTATGCTTATTTTCCCAGCCTTCTTCGGGATATCATCATTCATCCACCATTTTTTAGACTCCCTTTATCCGCTTATGTGTTTGATGGCACAATTGTCTTGGAATGAAAATCAGGTATGAAATTATGTTCCTATTTCCTGGTACTCAATTAATCCAAAAAAATTTCACCCCGTCTCTACTGGTTATCTACTTTCTCTTCCAGAAAATCAACTAGGAGATGCCTTGATGAAGTTTTTTTTATCGGTGGAGGCACTGGATTAGTGGAGTTACTAGCCTCCCCATTGTGGTTATAATCTCCTCCAAATAAACTGTGATTTATACGACCCTTTTGCCCCCTGATTGGACCTATTATCCTGGATATTGACCACAATTTGTGCAAATTATTTTTAGAGATCAAGCTACCTCCTGTTGACCCCCTATTACCATTTGGGCCATTTCATGTTGTCCCCACTCTAATTTCTGTAGTACCTCTTATTTCCCTCTAGCTAAGTCATTCAGAATGTGCCTAAAACTCTCCCATGGTTGTTTTTCATGATCCCCCATCTTGTCTTTCCCTTCATCTTTCTATTTATTCTTCTCCTTGAAGGTTATGTTTCCATGATTTTATGGAAATATCAATTGATAATCCTGTGAGGTTGATAGGATGACCAACTTTCTTGAGATTCAACAAGAAAATTTCAGCACCCACGCCTAGTTTCATTAAGCACCTAGACAAGGGTGGGGACCACAGTGCTATTTTTGGGTGCATGTCTATTTTGGTTATCCCTTAATTAAGATGGACATTAAATTGTAATCTATTCTCGATGTTGACTTGAATTATTTAACTGAAAGTGATAAATCCAGTTAGCCAGTGGATTTCGAGTTAGAGGTAGTTGGTGAAGCATGCAGAGTAATTCTAGTTGTAATAGAGTTCGAAGTGCAGTGGTGCACGAGTTAATGCAAGTTGTAAACATTTTAACTCATTTGTGCTAGTTGTAACTGAAGATACACTAGTGATTTAAATATTAATCAATTCATAATCAGTGATCTCACATGCAACTGAGGATTTACTATTATAAGCCGCATGCATGTCAGATCCATTGGAGACCCAGTTGTGTTCTAGGTGAAAGGGAAGTTGACTATCTATTGTAGGATTATTTTCTTGCACACATGCAACCAAACACCGATTTGAGTGCCCATGATACTTGCACAGTCAAGGGAGGCAAGAATTCCTATCTTTTAGGGATATATTCTATTAGGGATTGCGCAAGCAAGGCAGGCTGAGAATTGGCTATGTGTTGGTCAATTTTGCACATGACAGTGTGAGACAATTAGTTGAGTATTGGAGGGATCTTGTGAGAAGATTTTTTTCATGATCCATGCTTAATATACAATAGAAGATAATGGGGTTTTTAGCTGTAAGCTTTCCTCGAGAAATTATCTGTGTTGTGTGTGATTGATATTTCTTCATGTTAATGTGATTAGCGATTGTGTTTTTAATTCCACAAAATATTTGTTGAAGTGATTCAATATTTAACTTTAGTACATTGTTAGATCAGAAGAATCCAAGATACACATGCATGTTGTATAATTTCTACAAGCTTTGATACCACTGCAATAACCCTTGTATAATTTGCAAGGTTTTTACAGGGTTTTTAGACTAATTTTAACTACACACAATATAAAAAATGGAATAAACACTAACAAATATATACCGAAACAACTACAATCCTCTCCATCATGCAAATTCGATCTGTTCCTTATTGATACGAAATGAGATTGAGAGAAATAATTGTTTGGTTACTCCTTACTCAACAAATCGCTAGCTCACAAGTCTGAAGCTTTGAGCTTAGGGAATTCATAGTTTATTCAACCTTTAATTACATAAGAAGTATGACCTTCCTCCTCAATGATTATGAAACTCGACTTTAAGTTCTTTGAAACATATTAATTCCCAACTCTCTTCTCTTATATATTTTATCCTTCTCTATTGTGCGTGAAGATGGTGACCTTCTCCAACCAATTCGATGCTTATCAAATAATACACTCAATCTAATAGATTCAATGATGCTCGACCCTAACAAGTTAATGAGATTGAAACTCCTTTTGAATGGAGAGGCAACTCGATCCAACAGATTCAATGATTCTCAACCTGAATAAGGCAAAGATAAAAAAAGGTTATTGGATTTGGCCCTTGTTTTCCCAACAATGACTTAACTCCTATTCGACCCCTTCACAATTTCAATTCAAACCTTGAGGAAGATAATCTACCCCTTGAATAATAGCATCGCCTTTTCGAGATGATGGGTTAATTTGACTTGTCTTCCTGTTATTATGCTAATCTACCTTAGGTGGTAGAAAATGGACCTGATTTGGCCCTGCTCCTAAATCAATCACTTGATTTCATTCCTCTAAGACAAAAAATCATATTCAATTGAGAAATATGATTAGATTCAACTCGAACCTGAGAAATGTCCTAGATTGGAGGTCTCGATCTCTTAAGGAATCTGATCTTCCTAATGCTAACTTTATCCTGCTACTAGTTCTGCTCCTGGAGACTCAATGTGTCAACTGAAATAATTAGCTAGGGAGTGGCTTCCAACCCCGAAGCCAATGAATATATATAGCTAGGCTATGTCTCTCAATACTAAAGATGGTAAATATCAGGGTATTCGCCTTTTCTTGACAACTCCTAGATCTCTTTATCGATTTCTTAATAATTATTCCTCCTCCAACTACCATGCATCACTTAATTTAACTTAATTTCCTTGAAAGTGCCCTTTTACCCATTTTATTTAATTATTATATATTTTATTATGGTGACCCATTTAATTTTCCTATCAATAACCTATGGGATCTAGATATGGTAAGACTCAATATCCATTTGATTTTAAGAGTCAGAAAAAAAAAAAAAACCATTGCACAATATCCCTTTTCTTTTAAGGTTCAGAAAAAAACATTGCACGTGGAAAAAAAATCTAGGGTCAAATCATTGAGTCCTCTTCCTCAAGACTAGAGTTGTTTAATACCAAAACCATTTTCCATGTATAATTGCATTTACATAATCCCCTATCTAGAATTCAAAGGTTATCCACTCATTGGTTAACAAATGAAAGTATAACATATACCTAAGAATTCCTTTATAAAACCTTTCAATCCATCCATACAAACATTTTTCAATGATTGTCAAACCAAAAAATGTCGTGTAAATTAATTTTCACCCACCAACAACATACCCCATAATAATGTCTTCATCTATAACCAAACTTGCCTTCTCCCTTTTAGCGCACATAATTCTTTTTCTTTCTTTTAACATTAACTTTGGTTTTTTCTTTTTAAAAGTGCCTTCACTCTTAGGGTCCTTTGATTGATATTTTCAAACCTTAATTTACTATCAAATCTATTCCCACATTCAATGCCTCTTATACTTCCTTAGTGAGTTAAGGCATTCTTGTAAGCGATGAAATGAGGTTGATTGATTTGGCTTTCTTTGCATTGTGAGTAGTAACCTCAAGACTACCCTGCACCCCCTTTGGCATCATTTCCTATAAGTATCATCTACTAAGGTTATGAGCCACTGCTCTCATGCCCCAATCAAATCCTTAATTGACATCCTTCTTTGGCCACCTTCAATAAAAAAGAAGAAGATATTTTCTTATAGTTTGAGAGGGAGTTGAGATTTAAAAAAGAACCCCCTTTGTAATAGAGATAAGGTAGAGACCAGTGTTTATGGAAGGTAGCTATGTTAGACTTCCTTCCTCATTTTCCTATAAGTATGGCCTTAGCTTTTTAATACACTTATATTTCTATTATGGAGGTTATTTTTTGAATACACTTATATTTCACACAACCTACACTTATTTTATATTCTATACAACCTAGAATTATACTTCTTCTCAAATTAAGCTTTTTTTTTTTTTATCCCACACAATTTACATATGTACTTCTCAAATAACATCTTATTAGTCCCTTCTAAGGCATGTCTCTACCAATAGATTTTCCCATTAACCATTATTAGTTTAGCATAAAACAAATATTTATTTTTCAATTTTATGAAAAAATAATATTTTTTAAACATTTGATTGATTTTTTGTTATTATGTTTCATAGGAAAACCACTCAAACATTCTTGAGATATATCTATAACCATAACGAATAATCTCTGGAATTATGAGATAAATATATTTAGACTCCCTGTCTGTTTCAGTTGTGCAAGGTCCCTAAAGTTCAGTTATGGGTCCCTCTTATCAAACATTTGGATTAATCTATCTCTAAAATTTAGATAAGAGTTGTTGTTGGAATTCCCAAGTAATGTTAACCCATGGTACCACCACTCATGCGCTTCACCTTTTAGATGCAGGGTGGCATATTGGATTGCCTCTGATTCCCTCATGGGATTGAGCTGAAAGTATGTGTCGAGCTTCTGCATCCAAGCTCTAGCTAAACCTCCATAAGTTCCATTGAAAGTGGGTATATTTATTTATTGAGCCTTCTATGGGATTTTATCATTCATCCACCATTTGTTAGAGTCCGTTGATCCACTTATGTGTTTGATGGCACAATTTTCTTGGAATGAAAATTAGGCCTGAAATTATGCTCCCATTTCTTGGTACTCTCTCAAGTAATCCAAAAAAATTTCACCTCATCTCTACTATTTATCTACTTGCTCTTCCATAAACTCAAGTAGGATATGCCTTGATGAGGTTTGTTTTATAGGTGGAGGCACTGGATTAGTGGAGTTACTACCCTCCCCATTGTGGTTATAATCTCCTCCAAATAAACTGTGATTTCTATGCAACCCTTTTGCCCCCTGATTGGACCTATTATCATGGATATTGACCACAATTTGTGCAACTTATTTTTAGAGATAAAGCCACCTTCTCTTGACCCCCTATTACCATTTGGTCCATTTCATGTCGTCCCCACTCTAATTCTTGGAGTACCTCTTATTTCCTCTAGCTAAGTCATTCAGAATGTGCCTAAAACTCTCCCATGGTTGTTTTTCATGAACCCCCATCTTGTCTTTCCCTTCCTCTTGCTATTTATTCTTCTCCTTGAAGGTAATGTTTCCATAATTTTATGGAAACATCAATTGATAATCCTATGAGGTTGATAAGATGATCAACTTTGTTGAGATTCAACAAGAAAATTTCAATACCCACGCCTAGTTTCATTAAGCACCCAGACTAGGGTGGGGTCCACAATGCTATTTTTGTGTGCATGTCTATTTTGGTTATCCATTAATTAAGATGGACTTTAAAATGTAATATATACTCAATGTTGACTTGAATCAGTTAACTGAAAGTGATAAATTCAGTTATCTAGTGGATTTCGAGTTAGAGGTAGTTGGTGAGGCATGCAGAGAAATTCTAGTTGTAACAGAGTTCGAAGTGCAGTGGTGCATGAGTTAATGCAAGTTGTAAACAATTTAACTCAGTTAAGTGAGTTAAAATCAATTGTGCTAGTTGTAGCTGAAGATACACTAGTGAGAGATCTAGTGAATTAAATATTAATTAATTCACAATCAATGATCTCACATGCAACAGAGGATTTGCTATTATTCACCGCATGCATGTCAGATCTAGTGGAGACCTAGTTGAGTTCTAGGTGAAAGGAAAGTTGACTATCAGTTGTAGGATTATTGGCTTGCACACATGCAACCAAAAACCCATTGGAGTGCCCATGATACTTGCACAGTCAAGGAAGGCAATAATTCCTATCTTTTAGGGATATATTCCATCAGTGTTTGCGCAAGAAAGGCAAGTTGTTTGGAGACTGAGAATTGGATATGTGTTGTTCATTTTTTCACATGACAATGTGAGACAATTAGTTGAGTACTGGAGGGCTCTTGTGAGAAGAGTTTTGTATGTAATTGTTTCATGATTCATGCTTAATATACAATAGAAGATAGTGGGGTTTTTAGCTATAAGCTTTCCCCGGGAAATTATTTGTGTTGTGTGTGATTGATCTTTCTTTATGTTCATGTGATTAGCGATCGTGTTTTCAACTCCGCAAAATTTTTGTTGAAGCGATTCAATATTTAACTTTAGTACATTTTTAGATCGAGTAAATCCAAGATATACATGAATGTTGTATAATTTCTACAAACTTTGATACCACTGCAATAACCCTTGTATGATTTGCAAGAATTTTACATGGTTTTTAGACTAATTTTAACTACACACAATATAAAAAATGGAAAAAATACTAACAAATATATAAACCCTAGAAGTAAATACTTCATATCCAATTTATTACCAAAAATCTCACGAGGAATTTTACAATTTATTTTTGAGAAGGAACATGGTAATATGTTTCACATTATTGCTTACTTTTTGGGACTCAAGTCTTCACTATAGCTTTAGATGATCGACTCGACCCCTGAATCGACCTTTCATTCCAGCAATTCACTTAGTATTAACAAGCATGACAACATGTCCTTATAAATTATCTTGGCCTTTATGTGATTAAAGAATTCAACCCTTGACTCCTTGGAAGGTAGGGGGGGTCGACTTATACTCTCTCAATCATTAACATGATCCGAGCCTCACGTGATAGATACTCGCATCAAAACAATATGATGTACATGAGTTATGCAACCATATATTTGGATACCATTGGTGTAAATACTCAGGAAAAACTTTCCTAAATTACTGAAACAACTACAATCCTCTCCATCATGCAAATTCAACCTGCTCCTTATTGATACGAAATGAGATCCAGAGAAATAATTGTTTGGTTACTCGTTACTCAACAACTCGCTAGCTCACAAGTCTGAAGCTTTGAGCTTAGGGAATTCATAGTTTATTCAACCTTTAGTTACATAAGAAGCATGACCTTCCTCAATGATTATGAAACTTGACTTTAAGTCTTTGAAACATATTAATTCCAAACTCTCTTCTCTTATATATTTTATCCTTCTCTATTGTGCGTGAAGATGGTGACCTTATCCAACCAATTCGATGCTTATCAAATAATATGCTCAATCTAGTAGATTCAATGATACTCGACCCTAAAAAGTTAATGAGATTGAAACTCCTTTTGAATGGAGAGGAAACTCGATCCAACAGATTCAATGGTTTTTTTTCAAGTCGAAAAAACTGTTGGTTTATATAAAGTACCAGCTCAAAAAGCTTAAATGTTCAGTTTTAGATCTCTTAAGAAAAAAAGTATACAAAACAAGTATACAAGCCTCGGCTTATAATTCAATAATCAGTATTTCAAAAATCAAATAACACTGTCTAGTCAATAGACCGATCCTTTTCAAAATATATCCAGGATTTGTATCGACAGAAGTTATGCTGTCATATATCGAAAAGGAATAAACAAGCAAAATGAATTCAAATTGAAACATCCCTCCGTGGCCTATCCAATCATCTGCAGGGAAAAATGACAGTTAAGAGAAAAGAACTGATCCCCGAGCTCCATTGCCATTTCCCTCAATGAGCTCATAATGCATCTCCCCAAATCTACCCTGCAAACCTTTTTTTGATAATTTGTCGGCTTGACTATTCTTCTCCTTGTAAATGTGGCTGAAGGAGATGGTAGTGAATTTCCCACGCAGAGTCTTTATCCTACCCATCCATGACATTAGGAGTTCAAGATTTAATGCAGTGTCCTTATTGAGGCGGTCTATTAATACTTGTGAATCCCCAAAAATAGATAGTTTGTCAATACACAAGTGTTGAGCGAACCACAAGAGCCCCCAGAGTGCAAGAGAATCTGCCTTCATGTTGCTACCTATGCCTCCAAACTAGTGAATCTTGTATTGGCAAGATGGTGTAATCAACAAATGAGCCCCACAACCACATCTGTGATTCTAGGCTGCCCCGTTAAAGAACCCAGCTGGATAGTTAATCTCATGGGGGTGGTTTCTGATAGATAAATCTTTTGGAAGTTTGTCTTCACTCTTCATATTTTCCCATTGGAGAAAGACTTGATTACCAATCCAATCTGGTGCTCTAACTTGTTCTTCGAAAATCCTGCGATTTCTACACAACCACAGATTCCAGTGGAATATGATAGGAATAACCTTATATTGCTTTCCCTTCTCTAACCACCAAATGAAATAGTCTTCAGGATTATCATATTCAGGTAAATAAAAATTAAATTTATAACATATGAGTTTTAGAGTCAACCTGGAAAAAGGGCAATCATAGAACAAATTTCTATTGTCTTCATTTGCACCTCCACAAAGACCACATCTTCCAGGTCCTTGTATCCCTCTACGTTGTAGATTCTTCCAAGTTAAATTTTTATCTTTCCAAACCAACCAATAAAATATGATATGCTTCTTTTAAGCCCTTGAACCCCAGAGGTCCTTAATCCATCGAGGAGTCCTTGATCCGGAATGTGCCTCCATCATTGTGCTGTATAATTCCTTCACTATGATTTGTTCTTTATGCATTTTGCCGCACCATCAAATCCTGTCCCCCTTTATATTTCTGCTGATGCCCAAGCTTCGTAAGTAATCACAATATGCTATCCAATCGAGCTCAAGCCAAACAGGAATGCCAATCCTGTTAGCGAAAAACCAGTGGGGGATCTCTTCATTCCAGTGTAGAATTTGTCCTAAGAAAAAATAACCTTTCCTGTGGAGAAAATTTAAGAGCCCCGCGCTGATATTTGAATCACTGGAAGGGCCTCCAAGACCAGCTTAACCAATGTGGATTTGGTCCCCGCCTCCGAATTGCCAGCATAATTTATCTTTAAACTGTGCCATAAATTTCTGAAGCACTTCCATATGGGGGAACCTTTTTGTACTAGAAGATTAGATTCAATGAAAAGATTTTCGACCAACTTAAACTTGAAATATTTATGTTCCATTATATCCTTCCACGGTCCATAGAATTTTAGGCACCTCCACATCGACTTCATCAGAAGTGCCTTGTTGAAATATTCCAATTCTATGATCCCCCATCCGCCCAACTCCTTAGGCTTTGCAATCATATCCCATTTGGCTAGGTGATAGGATCCTTTCCCCATGCCACCCTTCCAAATAAAGTCAGCCATCAAACCTCGAATTCAATGATGCTCGACCTGAATAAGGCAAAGATCAAAAAAAGGTTATTGGATTTGGCCCTTGTTTTCCCAACAATGACTTAACTCCTAATCGACCCCTTCACAATTTTAATTCAAACCTTGATGAAGATAATCGACCCCTTCACAATTTTAATTCAAACCTTGATGAAGATAATCGACCCCTTGGATAATAGCATCACCTTTTCGAGATGATGGGTTAATTCGACTTGTCTTCCTGATATTATGCAAATATACCTTAGGTGGTAGAAAGTGGATCTGATTTTGCCCTAATCCTAAATCAATCACTTGATTGCATCCCTCTAAGACAAAAAATCATATTCAATTGAGATATATGATTAGATTCAACTCGACCTTGAGAAATGTCCTAGATTGGAGGTCTCGATCTCTTAAAGAATCAGATCTTCTTAATGCTGACTTTCTCCTGCCACTAGTTCTGGTCCTGGAGAATCAATGTGACAACTGAAATAATTGGCTAGGGAGTGGCTTCTAACCCCGAAGCCAATGAATATCTATAGCTAGGCTATGTCTCTCAATACTAAAGATGATAAATATCAGGGCATTCGCCTTTTCTTGAAAACTCCTAGATCTCTTTATCAAGTTCTTAACAATTATTCCTCCTCCAACGACCATGCATCACTTAATTTAACTTAATTTCCCTGAAAGTGCCCTTTTACTCATTTTGTTTAGTTATTATCTATTTTATTATGGTGACCCATTTAATTTTCTTATCAATAACCTATGGGATCTAGATAGGGTAAGACTCAATATCCATTTGCTTTTAAGAGGAAAAAAAAAAAACATTGCACAATATGCCTTTGCTTTTAAGAGTTAGAAAAAAACATTACACGTGGAAAAAAAAACCTAGGGTCAAAACATCGAGTCCTCTTCCTCAAGACTAGAGTTGTTGAATTTGAAAACAATTTTCCATGTAGAGTTGCATTTACATAATTCCCTATCTAGAATTCAAAGGTTATCCACTCATTGGTTAACACATGAAAGTATAACATACACCTACGAATTCCTTTATAAACCCTTTTAATCCATCCATACAAACATTTTTCAATGATTGTCAAACCAAAAAATGTCGTGTAAATTATCTTTCACCCACCAACAACATACCCCATAATAATGTCTTCACCTATAACCAAACTCGCCTTCTCCCTTTTAGCGCACACAATTCTTCTTCTTTCTTTTAACGTTAACTTTGGTTTTTTCATTTTAAAAGTTCCTTCACTCTTAGGGTCCTTTGATCGATATTTAAAATCTTCATTTACTATCAAATCTATTCCCACATTCAATGCCTCTTATACTTCCTTAGCAAGTTATGGCATTCTTGTAAGTGATGAAATGAGGTTGATCGATTTGGCTTTCTTTGCATAGTGAGTGGTAACCTCAAGGCTACCTTGCACCCCCTTTGGCATGATTTCCCGTGATCTCCCATGGATTATAAACCCTCAAACCATCTACTAAGGTAATGAGCCACTACTCTCATGCCCCATCAAATACTTAATTGACATCCTTCCTTGGCCACCTTCAACAAAAGAAGAAGAAGATATTTTCTTATAGTTTGAGAGGAAGGTGAGATTTAAAAAAGAACCACTTTTGTAATAGAGATAGGGTAGAGACTAGTGTTTATGGAAGGTAATACGTGTTTATGGAAGGTAGCTATATTAGACTTCCTCATTTTCCTATAAGTATGGCCTTAGTCTGCAGATCTCAGTCTCAAGCAAATGAACTATTAACTTGTCCCTCAACCTAAAGACATACCTCAAATTTTCTTCCTTCCCCTTCCTCGAAATAATCCCTAAGGTCCTCCTCTTCTATTATGGAGGTTAGTTTTTGAATACACTTATATTTCACACAACCTACACTTCTTTTATATTCCATACAACCTACACTTATACTTCTTCTCAAATAAAGTTTTTTTTATCCCACACAATTTACATATGTATTTTTTGTCAAATAACATCTTATTAGTCTTTGCCAATGCCAAAGCATGGCTCTAGCAATAAATCTTCTCATTGACCATTATTAGTTTAGCATAAAACAAATATTCATTTTTTAATATTATGAAAAATAATATTTGTAAACATTTGATTGACCATAAATTGCACTGCCATGGTTTTTAGATATTTTTGTTGTTATGTATAATAAGAAAACCACTCAAAATTAAAATTCTGCTCATACCCATAAAATCTTTGAAAATAGCTAATATTCATAAATAACAATAAATAACATACTCACCATAATTTAAGCAACTCTTTACATTAAAAAAAAATAAAAAATAAAATGTAAATAAATATACTTACCCACCATTCACCCAAATTTATACAAAACTTCATACTTACTCAAAAAGTAATTATTTTTTCACTTCATATGTTATTTAATCTATTTAATCTCTGAAATACCGGCAATAACTTTTGTTGGAGGCCAGTGTCTATTCTATGTTCAGAAAGAGATTGCAGAATTTAGACATGGAGAGGGAATCGAGAGACAGGAATACATTGACACCATTGTTTTCTTCTTTGTTGGCGAGAAACAGTACAATATCGAGGCGGTCATCGATGACAGGCCCCGAATAGAGAGGCTTGCCCCATGGATACGCCACCTCCTCCAATCCCAATCTCCACCACGACGACACAAATATACTCCTCCCCTTCCCCTTTCCCTCGCCATCATCACCCCGAGGAATTCCTGTGTGAAGCTCCCCCCAGTCAATGCAAGACCTCAGATACGCGTCCGTCATCCTCCCCACGCCCTCCTGCACCTTCCGCACGCACCACCACAGCGCCGCCACCTCCAATTCTCCGGCAGTGGCAGAAGCATAAGCAGGAAACACAGCGTTACCCGCGTACTCTCTGGGGAGCGGGGGATCCATTCGAGGCCTCGTGTCCACAGCAAACAGCACCCACGACGTTTCCTCCGCTTGCATTCCCAGCGCCACCGTTCGCGCTTTCCAGAGATGAGCGGTCACGGCTTCGAATCCGCCGCACCGCTCCAGCTTCCCACTTCCCAATGCCTTGGATTTTATGCGCTCCACTGTCTCTCCCGATAGCCGGAAAAGCTTGAACACGTAGTCGCGGCTTGGCGGACGGAGCAGAGAACCCGCCGCAGCGTCGGTAACGTCCAATTTTACGAGCTCCGGGTGGTCGTATTCTATGCGAGGAGGGCAGCGGGCTTTGAGTAACCTCCTGTCCTTCCAGGGGACGATGGGCGGGACCTGTAGCCCCGCTGCTAAGGAGGCTACATTTTGAAAGAAATGAGAGGCCGAGAGTCCATCTAGAGCAGCGTGATTCATTCCTACCCCGATTGTGAAGCCCCCACACCTGAATTTTGTTACCTGCAGCACCCAACGCCAAATTTCAGTTAATTATATTATTTTTAAAACAATTTGGTTTTATATCAAAGCCGTAGTTCAATTAGCCAGAGGAATTGCCCTGAAAATCATGAAAATTCCGATAAGATTTTCAGAAAATCCGGCAGGAATTTTTCTAAATCCATGTTATAACTATCAAAGTTTAATATTTTGGGTGCCCTACAGGTTTTTGATGGTGCTGAATCCATTTCCCATGTCAAAATGTCAAACAAGATTCAAATCAAATACTGTTTCTGCAAGATTTTTAAAATTTTTTTGGCCACCAATTTTTGACCAATCGGCCCCTCCTCCGGCTCGTTAAATCACTCCTATATCAAATTGTAAATTACTTTTAAATTTCTATAAAAATAATTATATTATTTTGAAAACAATAAAACTAAATATATTATTTTTAAAACAATTTAAAACCAAATTGTAAAAAATTATGAATTGTTCTTAAATTTGTATTTGTTTATTTTTAATTCAATCTAGTATAAGTAAAATAAAATGATTCTATCGAAAGTAAAATTAAATAATTTTATTATAAGTTAAAATGAATTCAAAATTAAATAATTCTGTTATAAGTAAAATAAAATGAATTCAATTAATAAAATTTTATTATAGTAAAATATAGTGAATTTGATTAATAAAATTTTATTGTGATTGTATTCAATTTTAGAAAAATATCAAATAATAAGAATCCAAATAAATAAATAATTATTTATTTATTTTAAAATAAAATGATAAATATTTATTTATTTAAATAATATGACAAATTATATTTATTTAACAAATATTTCAGAAAAGATTAACTAAAATTTAAATGATTCTATTATTAGTAAAATAAAATGAATTTAATTAATAAAATTTTATTATAGTAAAATACATTGAATTTGATTAATGAAATTTTATTATGATCATGATAATGAATCCCAATATTTTAGTATGTGAGTTTTACTAAAAGATTTTTTTCAAAATTTTATTATGATTATATTCAATTTTGAAAAAATATCAAATAATAAGTAAAAATTCAGATAACTAAATAATTATTTATTTATTTAAAATAAAATAATAAATATTTATTTATTTAAATAATATGACAAATTTTATTTATTTAAAATATATTTTTAGAAAAAGTTTACTAAAATTTTGTATATTTTCCAGCCAAGTAGAGTTAAAAAACCAAGGAAAAAAATCAAGTAAATTGATGTTATTTGAAAAAAATACAAGAAGAGATTCACCAAAATTTGGTAACATTGGACGCCAAGTAATTAAAAAATAAAAAGAGAAAACTAATTTTCTTTTTTATTTCAATCTCATATAAAAAAATTTAAATAATTTTTATGAACAAAAATATTAAATATTAATAAAATTTTGATTTAAGAAGATGCATTAAAAAGACCAAATAAATCAAAATTTTAAAATAAATGTTGTTTAAAAAAAACAAGAGAATATTAAAATTTTGTATAGTTTAAAATCTACAAGAGTTAAACCTAGAGTTAAAACAGAAGAAAATTTAAATATTTTTTTGTCAACAAAAATATTAAATAGTAATAAAATTTTGCTATTTTGTTCAATTTAAGAAAATGAATTAAAAAAACTAATTAAATCAAAATTTAAAATAAAATTTTGTTTAAAACAAAACAAGAGAATATTGAAATTTTGTATAGTTTAAAACGTAAGAGTTAAAAATAGAAAATAAAACTTATAAGAAATTTTTTTTTTTTTAATGAACAAATATATTAAATATTAAGAAACTTTTCCTATGTTCAATTTAAGAAAAAGCATTAAAAGACCAAATAAATAAAAAACATTAAAAGACCAGATAAATAATTTTTTTAAAATAAAATGCTGTTTAAAAAAAAAAACAAGAGAATATTAAAATTTTGTATAGTTTAAAATCTAACAGAGTTAAAAATAGAAAATAAAACGCAGAAAACTCTCTTTTATGAAAATTTCGAACTTCCTCCAATCCAAAAATCAAATGAAAATTATTTAGACCGCTCCTCAAAATGCCAAAAAAATATGATATCCATACACTTACCTGTAAAAGGCAGAGAGGCAGCTCTTCGATCGTCTGAGCTCCCCGCGCTGCTAATTCTTCCTGTTCTTGATGCAGGAGAAGCAATTGTTTAAAAGCAGGGTTGGGACACGTTATGTCGTTGAGATCTTCAATGGCGAGCTCGCTGTTGGCAACTGCAAAAAGTGCTCCACCTGCATTATTACAGTCGATCTCGAAGCGGCCATTTTCTGGGTTGAGCCTCAACCTTCCCGCCAAGAACTCATAGTGCTGCACCACCAATCTACTCACAGCGCTCCTCAGCAGTTCAACCACGTCTTCGAATGGAAATCGCGGATTGGGGGCAAAGAAATGGACGGTCCCCACAGTGAAGAGGAGAACTTTATCGATATTTGAGAGGAAAAACGATCTCCTCTCTGTGCCCTCCGCTGCCCGGATGACAGAAGCCTCGCCTGTCAACTTCACCCTGAGATCCATATGATGATCCATTGCCATTATACAAAACTATATTGCAGCAGGGAGATTTATTATATCATTTGAGTCTGCTCTTCTGCTCAAATTCAAATCATACCACTGCATTGAGAGCTCCTTGATAGAAGAATTTATAGAACGCAGCATCAATTCTGCTGTCTCTTCTTCTATGGAGCGAAGTCTTCGGTTTATCTTCAATGTAAGCTGGTTGGTTTCTTCTTGCCATATATAGTTGGTGGAGTAGGAACTTCGTCGCTATTGGTATCCATAAAAGGGTCCGGAGAAAAGGATATGTACTGGTCGGATCAGAATAGCTGTCATGCAATCAATACATATTGGCTTGCTGCGGTGTATAGTTTTTTCTTTTCCATAATTTCTGCAGGCCTCCAACTGAAGGACAATAAGTTATATCCAAATGGAAGAAAACCTTTAAATGACATAAATGCAGAGACAACCTTTGTCTACTGACAATTAAATGTGAAGGATGGAATATCACAGAGCGCTCACTCTCAAGCCCATAAATGTAAATAACAAACGCGTAGTCTAAAAAGGCCTGGTTTTCACTTAGAATTCGGTAATGATTTTCAGAAAATTTGGTGAAGATTTGCCCAGAATTTTGCTTACAGTTGTTAAACTTTAGTATTTTGAGTGCCTTAAAAGTTTTTGATAGTGCTGAATCTATTTCCAGCATAAAAAATAGATTCCAAGCACTCCAAACAACTGATTTTGTGAGTTTTAGTTGGCCGAATTCCAGCATTTTTCTGCCGTCCAAGCTATTTTACCGACTCGGTAGACAACTCCAATAACAAATCCGTTCTCAGTCAAGAATATTAATTGCATTTCTTAAGCGATTATTAATTTTAATTTAACTCAAACCTTCATTAATTTCAATTATTTTGTATAGTTTTTGAAATGTATTTCAGTTATTATATTAATTTTAATTAAAATCGAACTGTCATCAATTTGTTTTTTTTTTAATGTATTATAGTTCAATTTGATTTTTTTTAATCTATTATGGTTGAATTATAATGTATATGATTTATTTATATTAAATTTAATTAAAGTTATATTTTATTAATTTAGAATTTTATAATATAATTTTTTGAAAATATTAGTTTTTGAATTTATAAATTTTACTAATTTATATTAATTTTAATTAAAGTCAAATTATTATTAATTTAGAATTTTATAATTCATTTTTTTGAAAATGGTAATTTTTTAATTTTTAATGAAAAAATAAATTTAATATAGTGCAATATTAAAATTAAGTTGTATAATATTAATATTAAATAGTTTTTATTCAAAATTAATTATGTTATTTGATAAGTCATGATCTAATAGGCCTAACGTGTACTTATGGCTAGATTTGTGCAGACATGGGGTTTTAAATCAATGATCTTTTTATTATGGAGTGTTGTAACAAAACACTCTAACCACTCCACTTAGTAGGAATACCAAATTCAAATAGCTATAATTTCTACTTTTATGCTATTGTTATGCTCTTGGTTAATCCTCTTAATTTGACCAAAAAAATAAAACTCTGTTTATGTTCCTAATAAAAATGTTTTTAACAAAAAGGAAAATAAATATATACTCTTGGTCAATCCTCTTAATTTGACAAAAAAACTCTCTTTATGTTCCTAATAAAAATGTTTTTAACAAAAAGGAAAATGATTATTTACTATGTAAAGTTGTGGCAAAACTTTATTGAATTTGTTTTGGGAAAATGGATGAATATGGATATGAATGTTTGCAAGCATGTAGTATAACTAGTTTATATTTTGGTTTTTTTTTGGAATATTTTCCAATCAATTTAGGATGAAATGAGGTAGGGTTTTATTGAAATCATAAGTAGAGTTTTATTGAAATCATAAGTTTGAGTTGTGTAATCTACATAATTTGAGTACTCAATTTTTTGAAGACTTTGAATTCATTTATGTACTTAAACATACATTTTAAACCATGAAAACTATAATTTCCTGGTTTGCATTTTTATCATGGTGTGAGAGTGGTGATAAAGTTAAAATAGTTGAAGATTATTAGGTTGTCAATGATAATGTGTTATTATTTTAGCAAGACTTTAATACACAATTATTTGTACTGGTGTTTTTATCTTTTGGAAATATTGGGTGGTTCATTTGCATTAAGAATGAACAAAATACATATACCTACTTAACATGAATTGCAACCTCAAAAGGAGAACTCTAGCCCAAAAAACCCCTATTTTAAAACAAAAAAACATGAAAAATCACCCCAAAAATGAAAAAAAGTTATTTTGCATTAACCTTTTTTTTGTGAGGTTAAAATTCCAAAAACAATTTTAGCAACAACATTAAAAACCAAAAATTTTGTCCAATAGGCATGGAAAAACACCCCAAAAATGGAAATAGTTGATGCTACATCAACACTTTTTTTAATTAATAAATTTTAACTTCCAACATTTTTTTATCAATGACATTAAAAATAAATACCAAAGCTTAGAAAACCATAAAGTTCCAATAGTTTTGGACAATAACATTAAAGATAAGAATTTAAAAGCTTAAAAATTCCAACAATTTTCAACCATGGTGTTGAAGATAAATATATGGCTGCGAACAACCTTAAAATTTTAACATTACGTTGAGATAAAATATCAACTCTAAAAAATCTTAAAAATTAGAAAATCTTCATCTTAAATTAAAACCAAAATATAACTCAAAATATTTTCAAATATTATATTAATTTTAATTAAAATCAATTTGTTATCCATTTGATTTTTTTTCAATCTATTATAGTTCAATTTGATTTTTTTTCAATCTATTAGAGTTGAATTGTAATGTATTTTATTTATTATATTAAACTTAATTAAAGTTAAATTTGTATTAATTTAAAATTTTATAATATATATTTTTTGAAAATAGTAGTTTTTGAATTTATAACTTTTATTTATTTATATTAACTTTAATTAAAGTTAATATTTTATTAGTTTAGAATTTTATAATATATATTTTTTAAAATGGTAATTTTTAAAATTTAAAATTTATTATTTTTAATGAAAAAATAAATTTAATAGTGAAATACCATGATTAAAATTAAATTGTATAATATTAATATTGAATAGTTTTTTTTTTAAATTATTTTTGTTATTATTATTTTTTTTTAATTATATAAAGTGGTGAGATTTAACTTTAATTTGATAAGTTATGATCCACTAGTATTTAAGGCTTAACCTGTACTTATGGCTAGATTTGTGCCCACATGAGATTTTAAAATAATGATCTTTTTACTATGGAGTGTTGTAACAAAACACCTTAGTAGGCCTACCAAATATCAAATTCAAATAGTTATGATTGGTTTGCAAGTATGTAGTATAACTATTTTATATTTTGATTTTTTTTGGATATATTTTCCAATCAATTTAAGATGAAATGAGGTAGGCTTATTATTGAAATCATAAGTTTGAGTTATAGCCTACATAATTTGAGTGCCCAAATTTTTGAAGAAATTGAATTCATTTATGTATTTAAATATACATTTTAAAACATGAAAAAATATAATTGATTGGTTTATTTTTTTATCATGGTGTGAGAGTGATGATAAAGTTAAAATAGTTGAAGATTATTAAGTTGGTCAATGATAACGTGTCATTATTTTTAGCAAGACTTTAATACAAAATTATTTGTAGTGGTGTTTTTTTCTTCTAATCTTTTGGAAATATTGCGTGGTTCACTTGCATTAAGAATGAACAAAGATACCTATTTAACATGAACTGCAACTTCAAAAGGAGAGCTCTGCCCAAAACCCTTATTTTTAAACAAAAAAAAACATAAAAAATCACCCCAAAAATAAAAAAAAGTTGATGCTGCATTAACATTTTTTTTGTGAGGTTAAAATTCCAAAAAAAATATTAACAACGACATTAAAAACCAAAAATTTTGTGCACATGCATCAACACTTGTTTTTTTAATTAATAAATTTTAAATTCCAACATTTTTTTTATCAATGACATTAAAAATAAATACCAAGGGTTAGAAAAACCTTAAAGTTCCAATAGTTTTGGACGATAACATTCAAGATAAAATATCATGAATCTAAAAGCTTAAAAATTCCAACAATTTTCAACCATTGTGTTGAAGATACATATCATGGATGCGAACAACTTAAAATTTTTACATTTTCGACCTTGATGGCATTAAAGTAGAGTAAAATATCTACTCTGAAAAACCTTAAAATTTTGAAAATTTTCATCTATTAAATTAAAACCAAAATATAATGACTAAAAAAATCCGAAAAAGTGAATACATAAATCAAAGAATCATTATACCAAGAATAAATTTTTTTAAACACTAAAAGTATAGTTATTTAAAAAATTTACCCTAAAACAACTTGACACATTGCAATACAAATTTAAAAATCAACCATCAAATTGACACATAGTGGAGATGAACAATTGACTTGACCCATTGCAATGAAAAATTAAAAATCAAACATCAAATTGACACACAATGGGGACGAATTTTATCAAATGTAATGAAAACTTAAAAATCAACTAACAAATTGGCATATAATGGGGCCAATTTACTAGTCAAAGATTGACACAAATCCTCTAAAAATAGATGAAAAAGCAAAAAAGGAGATAAATAACTGAAGATGAAAAAACAAAAAGAGACCCAAAAAAATATGAAATCATAAAAAATAAAATCCACAAAATAATAATAATAATAATAATAATAATACACATAAAAATATAAAAATAGAAAAATTAAAATTAAAAAATATAAGAAAAACAAAAAAATAAAACAAATTAATTGTCCACCAAGACACTCCTTGATGTGAAGTCACCACTTCAATTTTCCACCCCTATCCAAGTGATATATTGGACATGATGAATATGTATTCTTAGCAAGCTTAAAAAAAAAAAAAAAATCAAATAAAAAATATTAAAAAATTAAAAATTAAATGACATTCTAGGAATATATATATATATATATATAGATAAATGATGATGATGATTATGATGGTGATTAACGTTCACTAAGACCAATGCGGCCTCTCATACCTCAAGAAAAGAAAAAGAATATAAGTGAGATTCTTCAAAATCTTGTTTCTATGCTCAAATGGAATATATATATATATATATATATATATATATATATATATATATATATATATATATATATATATATATATATATATATATGATGATGATGATGATGATGATGGTGATTAACGTCCACTAAGACCAATGCGGCCTCTCATACCTCAAGAAAAGAAAAAGAATATAAGTGAGATTCTTCAAAATCTTGTTTCTATGCTCAAATGGAAGGGGAAGAAGCACTCCAAGGTCACTATAGGTGGGTTGGATTAATAAGTCAAGATGATTGGAAGTTTGGCAGATGTTAGGAAATTGAGAGCGGATGTGAGTAAGAGCCGGAAAGTCTATAAGGAAGTGCTATTCATATTTCACCTACTTAGTATCGCAAATATGACAGATTCTATCGTGTAGAAATTATACAAACATATTTATATCAATGGATTCAATCCGATCAAGCAGTGTACTAAAGATAGATACTGAATCCTTCTACAAATCAATTGCAGAAAATAAACACGATCGCCAATCACAACAAATGTAGAAAGAAACAAATCAAACCACAAAACATATAATTTCCCGGGGAAAGTTTTCTTCTCAAAACCACTCTATCTTCTATTGTATATTCACCATGAAATCATGAAACAATTACAATGCACTCTTCTCACAAGAGTCTCCTGCACTCTCACAACTGTCTCACACTAATCCAGACAAAATCGACCAACACTTAGCCAATTATCAGCCTCTAATCAACTAGCCTTGTTTGCGCAATTCATGTGGAATGCAATACCTATTCTTTAGGAATTTCAACCTTCCTTGACAGCGCAAGGATCATGGGAAATCCAATGGATGTCTGGTTGCATGCGGGAAACCTGCTAATGACACAACTGATAGTTAACATCCATTTAACCTTTGTCTCAAGTGGGTCTCCATTGGAACTGACATGCATGCATCTATTAATAGTAAATCTTCAGTTACATGGAAGATCACTGATTGTGAATTAAATATGATGTAATTCATGTGATCTCTCACTAGTGAAACAAACAGTTACAACTATTCCAATTGACTTTAACTCACCTAACTGAGTTAACTGATTACTCATGCATTAAACTAATGCACCAACTGCAATTAGAACTCCATAACTAATAGTATCACTCTGCATGCCTCACCAACCACCCTCAACTCGAAATACATGAGCTAAATGAGTTTATTACACTCAGTTAACTATTACAAGTGATTATGAGATAAGATTACATTTTATTGTCCAATTTAATTAAGGGAAAATTGAATTAGACACTACACCAATTTATTTAATTAAATTAGCCTTCACACTAATGTATCGCTAGGACCTGCGGTCCCACACTAGTGTGTGTGATGCAATTTATTGTTGGATTTTCAACACTCCCTCTCAACAAGAAAGGGATTATCTGCCACCCCAATCTTGCCTCTATGGTATTCGAATTTTCCCCTTGCGAGCGCCTTCGTCAGATATCTGCATCCTAATATTCTGTGGGAATGTATTGATGTAACATAATGTGCCTCTGAACACAATCTCTGAGATGGTGGTACCAAATTTATATATGCTTGGACCTATCATGGAATACCAGATTAACCGAGAGTTTAATGAAATTATGGTTATCATAATGTATCACTGTCAGATCCATCTGAGAACCAAACAAACCAACCAGGATCTTTCTCATCCAGATGGCCTCACATGCAGCCTGACTTGCTGCCCTGTACTCTACCTCAGCTGAACTGAGTGCCACCGATCGCTGCTTCCTGCTGTACCAAGAAATTGTTGTTGATCCTATGCTGAATATCCCTCCTGATGTGCTCTTTCTGTCTGATGGAATGCCTGCCCAATTTGCATCTGTGAAGCCTTGAAGCTTCACTCCCTCTGTCCTTTTGTACCATAATCCATACTCTGTAGTGCCCCTGAGATATCTCAAGACATGCTTCCCCGCCTTCCAAACGAGCTTGGTAGACTTAACCATAGCTTGAATCAACTACTTAATTGCATAGAAAATGTCCGGTCTGGTGTTCACCAAGTACATCAATGAACCCACTAGCTCCTTGTAGACAGTAGCGTCCACTACTTCTCCTGAAGTAGAATCCTCTTTCCTCCAATTTCCCGGAAGAGGAGTATCCATGGGTTTACAACTCTCCATGTGAAACTTACCCAGAATCTCTTTGGCATACTCGTCTTGAGAAAAAAATATTTCAGCATCCCGTTTCCATATTTCCAAACAAAGGAAATAGTGAAGGAGTCCCATGTCCTTCATTTCAAACTCCATTGCAAGATCCTCCTTGCAAGAAGTTATCAACTGCTCATCACCTGTCAAAATTAGATCATCAACATAAATTATGATAATCAAGAGCTTACCATCAACCACAATCTAGTATAGGTTTGCATCCGCTTCAATTTTGGTGAAGCCCAACCCGGTGAAATAGTTGTCAATCTGAGTGTACCAAGGATGAGGTGATTGCTTCAGCCCATACAATGCTCTCTTGAGTTGGAACACATGCGACTCACTTTCAAATATATCGAAACCTTCTGACTGCTATATGTACAATTATTCCTCATTAACTCCATTGAAAAACAAAATTTTCACATCCATCTGATGAATGCGCCACCCCATCTGCGCTGAGAGTGCAAGGATAGATCTAATGGAAGAGTATCTTGCAACCGGTGTGAAAGTATCTGCATAGTCAATCCCCTTAACTTGTGAGCATCCCCAGGCCACAAATCTGGCTTTGTACTTCTCCACACTCCCATCTGCCGCCTATTTCACCTTATAGATCCATCTAGATCCAACCACTAATTTTCTGACCGATCTTAGGACAATCTCCCATGCAATGTTCTTGACGATGGAGTCATACTCCTCTACCATAGCGTCAACCCAAGTAGGTTGCTGCACTGCTTCCTCAAGGAAGATGGTTCTTTCACAATACACTTGCTCATAAGAGCCATGTATCCAGTAAACCTGTCTGGAAACTATCTCTGTCTGCGCAGTGAATTAGGTGCTGCTACATGCTTTGCCGGATCAAGTCTCAATCTATCAGCTTCTTTGGTCCGCCTTCTACCATTTCCGGTGGATGGATCTGCATGAGTGTTTTATACCACTCCATTATCCTCCTCATGTGGCTGCTCCACATCTTGAGGTTCATTATTTGCAACCAAGAGTTCCTCATTTGCATGCAAATCCATCTCCCTCTCAAGGGACAATCGCATGGCTTTCTCCTCATCAAATTTTATATCCCGTCTCACAACAATCATCCTGTTGTTTGGAAAATACACTCGATAGTTGTGGGGAGTATCAGTGTCCCCCAAAAATATCACAATGTCAGCTGTTAGTTCGAGATTCTTCCTAGCGTCTTTGGTCACATGCACATAAACACATGAGCCAAAAATATTAAAATATGAAACATTAGGTTTCTTACCAGTAAAAGCCCCCTATGGTGTACTCACGCCAAGTAACCGATGAGGATTACGGTTTTGCACAAATACCACTGTGTTGCATGTCTCCGCTCACAGATGCAACAATACGCCCTGATCATGCAACATCACCTGTGCTGACCCACAATTGTTTTATTCTTTATTTCTGCGACCCCATTCTGTTGTGGGTTATGAGGCACAATAAACTCTCTCCGAATTCCTTCTTTAGTATAGAAGTTCTTGAATTCATTAGAGATGTACTCACAACCATTTTTGCTCCTAAGCACCTTCACATGCTTCCCCGTATCTTTCTCCACCAGTTCTTTGAACTTAAGAAATTTTGAGAACATCTGATCTTTCTTCTGCATGAAGTAGATCCAACACTTTCTAGAAAAATTATCAACAAAGATCACATAGTGCTTACTCTTTGTTGTCGAAGCAGTAGAGAATGGTCCACACACGTCTGAGTTAACTCTCTCAAGGATTTCCGAAGCTCGTTTCTCCTTCTCGTGAAAAGTGGCCTTTGCATACTTCCCCATAGTACATCCCTTACATGTGTCTAACTGCGCAAGAGTACCCTTGGGAAGAACCATAGAAATCTGTTGCATGACCTTCAAGGCTCCGTGGTGTAGATGGCCTAATCTCTGGTGACATAACTCATCCTCATCCCAGCTCACCACTTTGTCCGCCTTGCCCATCAATGCTACGTAGTCATCTACATTAAGTTTTTAGAGATTCTTCACATGAATCCCAATCTTCTTGGCTTTTCCTATTGCTTTGTGTTGAAGGAAAGCTTTTCCTTCAACGAAAACAAAATCATAGCCTCTATCCTCCAACATTGCGACTGAAACTAAAATTTTCTTCAAGCATGGTACATGCATTACATATTTTAATAGAAATGGTTTACCTGACTGTCTCTGGAAGGTAATTGTACCTATCCCGATAGCACTGTACCGCCCGTCATCACCAATTTCGATATGCATTTGGAGGTCCTTCTCCTCCAAGCTACTGAAAATTTCTTTGTCTCCCGTCATGTGAAAGGATGCACCACTATCCAAGTACCACATTGATTCCATTACACTTGACACCATGCATGAAATGAGCGAGAATTCAAGCTCAAATTGCGAGGCCAAAGCCTCACTAGCTGCAGATCCTGAAGCCTTCTTGTTCTTCTTCTTTTGTGGAAAATTAGTGGCATAATGTCCATGCTCATGAAAGTGAAAACACTTCAATCTGGACATGTCGCGCTTCTTGTCATCTTTACCAGACTGAGATTTGGAATAGTATTTATTTCCTTTCCCATTCTTTTCCTTGGCAGCCAACGTGCAATTTCCTTCATCACATGTCTTAGATGAAGATCCATCCCTGGTATTCTGCCTGAATTCTTCTTGCACCAAATTCGACCAAAGTCATTCCCAATCTGGCAACTTCTCCCTCCCATTAACAGAGTCCTGATAACTATGCCAAATATTGGGAAGTTCTAGAAGAGCTAGGCTCACTAAGTCATCATCCGCGATAGTAATTCTGTCACTCCCAAGCTCATCTTGACATTCGACAAAATTTGTTAAATATTTCGGAATGGTGTAGCCTTTATCCATTTTGATTTTCCTGAGCTTTGCCTTTAGTGCCAATTTTCTATGATCACTGCTACTCTGAAACAGATCTGTCAAAGTTTTCCACATTGCGTATGGTGTCACTTTTCCATAGATACTTGAGACAATGTGGTCTCGTAATCTCTCCAGTAAGATCCTCCTCGCCTTTGCAACCTTCTTTTGCCAAGCATCAAGATTTGTGGCATCTATTGCAGCAAGTTTGGGAATGTCATTATCAATGAATTATTTCAACCCATTTTCCTCCAGTACTGCCTTCATCTTGTCCTTCCACATAATATAATTGGAACTTCCCTTGAGTGCATACTTCAATCTCAAGCCATTGAAATCCATTTCAATCATGATCTACCTATCGTACCAATAATACTTTTGCAAATTCTAATTCTATTAAGTCACAAACTCAACTTCTCATCCACTATAGTGATTTCCTCTGCTCTAATACCATGTAGAAATTATACAAACATATGTATATCAATGGATTCAGTCCGATCAAGAAATGTACTAAAGCTAGATACTGAATCCTTCTACAAATCAATTGCGAAAAACAAACACGATCACCAATCACAACAAGTGCAGAAGGAAACAAACCAAACCAAAACATAGATAATTTCCTAGGGAAATCTTGCTGCTCAAAACCCCTTTATATTCTATTATATATTCACCATGGAATCATGAAACAATTACAATGCACTCTTCTCACAAGAGTCTCCTACACTCTCACAACTGTCTCACACTAATCCGGACACAATCAAACAAAACTTAGCCAATTCTCAGCCTCTAATCATCCTACCTTGCTTTGTGCAATTTATGTGGAATGCAATCCCTATTCTTTAGGAATTTCAGCCTTCCTTGACTGCGCAAGGATCATGGGAAATCTAATAGATGTCTAGTTGCATGTGGGAAACCTACTAATCACACAACTGATAGTCAACATCCCTTTAACCTTTTTCTCAACTGGGTCTCCGTTGGAACTGACATGCATGCATCTATTAATAGTAAATTATCAGTTGCATTGTAGATCACTGATTGTGAATTAAATATGATTTTAATTCACTTTATCTCTCACTAGTGAAACAAATAGTTACAACTAGTCCAACTGACTTTAACTCACCTAACTGAGTTAACTGATTACTCATGAATTAAACTAATGCACCAACTGTAATTCGAAATCCATAATTAATAGAATCACTTTGCATGCCTCACCAACCACCCTCAACTCGAAATACATGAGCTAACTGAGTTTATCACACTCAGTTAAATATTACAAGTGATTATGAGATAATATTACATTTTATTGTCCAATTTAATTAAGGAAAAATTAAATTAGACACTGCACCAATTTATTTAATTAAATTGGCCTTCACACTAATGTATCACTAGGACCTGTGGTCCCACACTAGTGTGTGTTCTGCAATTTCTTGTTGGAATTTCAACATATCGTTCAATGGAGTCTTGAGAATATACCACTGCCCAGTATTACTTTGAAGCTCATGAGAATTAGTTCTTATCTTAGCGATGTTCATTTTTTTCTTAGTGCTAATAAAAAAAGAGAGGTAATTCTGGTTATCAAGGATGGGTTTATTCACCTCCTTATAGGATCTTAGCTTCCTTTTACCCTCCAACTCCTTATCCTCCCACAAATTGTCCTTAAACTTGGAGGTAATAGTATTTTTGACACTATATTTTCTTCCCATATTGAGATCCTCCTTAATTCCTCAATTGTTGAGCCTAAACTGGGCATCCTTATGCCACCCACGCTTGAGGAGAAGGTGGGGGTTTTGACTAAAGTTAGAAGAAATTTTTGGGAGCCTTTTGGATTCCAGGTTGTAAAGATTCTTCTTATACATCAGATATCTAAAAATACCCATACTTTCAATGGGGGACAAACGAACTTTAATCAAGAGGATGTGATAGGGAGTATTTGCCTTGATCTTTAGGTTGTAGGTTATCAATTTACTTTTAATAATCTCAATATTCCTCCATGAATCTCTGGATATAATGCAACCCCAAACTTCACATTTGTATAAGAAAATAGGGTTGACAGGAGTCTGAAAGAGGAACCTCTTTTTACTCCAAATGTAAATATCGACCGACTTACAATTGTTTTCAAGCTCATAATAAGCTTTCCATCCTCCAATAATCCTTTTATCGATGTTATAATTCCATTTGAGTTGATGAGGAAAGTCAATACCCAAATATTTATAAGAAGAACCCTACTCTAAGCATTGGTTATTATAAACGAAACTACCATGGGTGATATTTTTGGATTTAATGATCATGAATTTAGTCTTGTCAGTATTAACTGTCATAACCATCTTGGAGTAGTAGACATGAAGAGTTTGAAGTTGCTTGTCTAGGTCATTATGGCTTTTTGCAAGAAGAACGATATCATCGACATAAAGGAGAAGAGTAATGAGTACACCAACAAGCTCGGTGCTCTTGCATTCCATAATTTCCAGACACTCCTCTAGCTTATCAATGTATATGCCAAAAAGTGTAGGGGATAGGGGACACCCTTGCTTAACTCCGATATTGCATTTAATGTCTTTAGACTACCTTTCGTTGGTATTAAGTTTGGAAGTGACAGTTTCATAGAGATGGATAAAAACAATCATTAGCTAAGGAGGGACCATGATCTCTTCAAGTCTCTCCCAAATCTTATCTCGAGTAACATTGTCGAAAGATTTTCTGAAGTCCAGAAAACAGTGTAAGAGATTAGATTCATTATTGTGAAAATCCTCTGCAATGATTTTGAGAGTGACAAGATGGTCGATAGTCGAGTGATTTCTTCTAAAACCAGCTTGTCCTTTAGCTCTTTTTCCTTGGATTTCAAGCCAACGACTAAGCTTCTTTTCCAAAATGAGCCCATAAAGCTTGGCCAGGATGTGACTAATCATAATGGTCTTGTACTTAGAAGGAACACTTTTGTCCCCATTTTTAAAGATAGGCACAATAAGACTTTATGTCCAAAGCTAAGGGAAGCCATGTTTTATAGCCAAATTGAGAAGCTTGTGGAGATGAGGAATGAGGATAGATCTTCCCATTTTAAGGATCTCAACTTGTTATCCTTCAATATCTTAAACTTTGATCATAGAAACAATATTTTGAATAATCACACATAGATTATTTTTCTTTTTATTTTCATGAGGTGATAGGCCGCATTGATCTTAGTGGACGTTAATCATCATCACCATCTCATCATGATCATATATATATATATATATATATATACTTTTTATTTTTTTTCCAATCATATTTTTTCTTTCTTTTTTTTCCACAGAAAAAATCGAACCATCTATTAATTATAGAAAGTTACATAGCATATGCATAGCATTTATGATGGGCTCTTTTTCTTCTTAAAAAATAAAGAAAAGCAGTCTTCGCTTTTTTTCAAAACACACAGGGTTTTGCAAGAACAGCCCAGTCCAAAAATAAACCCAGCCAAAAGCTGAAAAACGATTCAGTTCTGATACACCTCCCGGGTTCCTTTAAGGAAGACAATCCGAAACAGAGGTGTACCAAAGAAGAAATTTGTAGCAGAGATAGCAAAAGAGCTAGCAATTCTATCTAGAAGCCGACAGCAAACACTAACCCGTTTCCTATTAAACATTTAAATCAGAGTTTAGAACTGAGGTCCAGAGCCTCCAAAAAGGAAAATAGCTCTGGAAACCACAAAATGATTTTGAAAAAGTTGTTTAGAACAGTTTTTAAAGAGAGATATAACCAACAACATATATACAAAAAGGTCAACCGAAAGTGTAGCCAAAATTTTATGCAAAAACAGGCTGCTCGATAGGTTGAACAAGCCCATTTTTATCCTCAAGCACAAGCCAGGTCCCTATATCTTGTTCAACACCTTCTTTAGAGAGGCGATCTGAAGCGAAGTTTCGTTCCCTGTAAAGGTGGCAAACAGATATCTCAGTGAACTGGAATTTTAGATGAAAATTTTCATTAAGTAAAGGAAGCAAAAGATAGTTCCTGCATATTTGAGTCCGGTTAAACCACTTGAGAATGTTCATAGAGTCCCCAAAGATCTGGACCATTCTCACATTCCTTAGAGTTAACCAACAAAGGAGAAGGTGAAGTGCTTCAATTTTGAAAAATTATTAGATCCATGACCAAGACCAATTGTAGCTTTAAGGACAATTCCAGGGGAAAGATGTACAACCAGGCCTGCACCACATTTCCCATTTGTATCTGAGGCTCCATCAAAGTAAGCCCACGGCACACCTTCTCTGATAACTTCCTGTTGAACATGTTTGGTTGAAGGGGTGTCAACAGGTATGGGTATGCTGTCATAGATCGCAGCCCCTTCCGCTGCCAATCTTCCTATAGGAAAATCCAAATCCTTAAAAATCACCCGATTCCTAGCAATCCAAGTCCCCCAAGCTATCAGCAGAGGTAAACACCTTACTCTATCATTAGGGGCTTCTTGCCACCACCTGTTCCAAGCTTCCTACACCTCCTGGCCCTCCTACTTAAAGGGGATTTTGAGAATCCTTTGAGATTCATTACATAAACTTGTATTGAATGGACATAAGAGGAAAATATGCTTCACAGATTCCTCACTGGATTTGAAAAGAGAACACCATCCAGGACCAATCTTCCCTCTCCTTGTAAGAAGTCCCAAGTTGGGATTTTCTTTTGAAGAATGCACCAGAAAACGAGTCTAGCTTTTGGGGGAATTTTTAATTTCCAGAGAGATTTGGCCCACCAAAGAGGGTCCTCCCACCCGTTCTAGGCCATTAGCCACTTGTAACCCATCTTGGGAGAATAAGCCCCATTTTGAGCATGAACCCATCTGAGCTAATCTCTAGCATCCATAATTCGAACTGAGGAGTTTTGAAGATCCAACCTATATTTTTCCCACTCTTCCAGCCACCGATCTTCCAGTTGTAGGGCCCAACCAGTCATCCATCCTTGTCTCCAGATAGATTTATTACTTTGATCTATCACATGATTAAGAATAAAAAAGCCTCTGTTATTTAAGAAAACAACCAGGTCCCTTGAGAGAGAAAACCTGTGTGTACATCCTACCCAAGGATCTTGCCCCAACCTGACACTAGTTCCATCCCCCACATTCCATGCCAGTCCCTGATCAAAAATTCTAACTGAGGCTACCACTGCCTTCCAAACCACAGAGGCATTTTTGGTGGATTTCTGAGGCAATCTTATCCAATCAAGCAGTGGAACTGGATCTATGTATTTTCTTTTGATGACTATAGACTAGAGATTCTCTCCAGTAATGAGCCTCCAAGAAAGATTTGCAGCAAGTGATTGGGAGAAGGGAAATTTTTTTTTGATACCCCATCCTCCCCTTTCTTTTGGTTTGGAAATTTTATCCCATGCTATCCAGGGGGTCACTTGTTCATTCCTGGAGCCTGCAGACAGGAATTTTCCATAGAGCTTTTCAATGGAAGCCAAAATACCTTTAGGCACCCAAGTAAGACTGGCCCAGTACACAGGAACTGCCATCAGAATAGACTTTATGAGAACCAAAATTCCTGCTCTAGACAGCCATTTATACCTCCAATGTTTCAATTTAAGTTCAATTTTTGCAAGGAGCCATTTCCAGTCCTAGTTGCGATACTTATTTGGTTTTAAGAAGAAACCCAGGTACTTGAATTTGTCCTGAAGAGACCTGACCTCAAACTGCAAAATACCTTCCACCCTTACTAGATCCTCCCTTGTCAGGCCCACAACTGTTAAGGTTGATTTCTGTGCATTAATGCAAAGGCTTGTGGCTTTCAGAAAGAGATCTAGGATATTTTTGAGGGCCCTGCAGTCCTCAGTACTCCCATTTCTAAACAACAAGATGCCATCCACAAAGAGCAGATGGGTGACCCAAAGGTTTACCGCCACTTCAATACCTCTTAGTTGTCCTTGTCTCTTAGGCTCATGAATCATTAGACTGATGCCTTCCGCTGCCAACAAGAAGAGTAAAGGAGAGAGAGGACATCCTTGACGGAGCCCTCTCTCCGGGTTGAAAAACAAATAAGCTACCCCATTAACCAGGATTGCAATGGAGGAAATAGAGATACAACCCATTACCCATCTCACAAAATCATAGTTGAAACCAAGGTGTGTTAACAAGAGTCTAAGGTACATCCAACTGAGTCCGTTGAAAGCCTTTGACAGATCAATCTTTACAATGGCACCTTTCTTCCCTCTTAGCTTGAGGCTATGGAGAGTTTATTGGGCCACTCCAACTACCTCGTGAATTTGTCTACCATCCAAAAAACCAAATTGCTCAGCCGAAATATTCTTGGACAGAAATGGTTTTAGGCGAGAGGCAGTAACTTTTGCAATTACTTTATAGACAAAGGTGCATAAGGAAATAGGCTTGAAGTCATCAAAGGAGCCTGGCTGGTCAGTCTTAGGAATGAGGGCTAAGAAAGTAGCATTGAAGGGTTGATATATGGTTCCTGTGCATCTAGATTCTTCCACCACTGCTACCAGCTCTTCTCCCAAAGTTTCAAAAAAATGTTGGAAGAATTCCATCGTCCAGCCATCCGGCCTTGGACTTTTGTCCGACTGCATTGATTTGAGAATGTCTTCAACCTCCTCTTTGGTAACAGGTTCCATAATGGAGGCATTCCCTTCCTCCTTAATATATCTAGGAAAAAATTGGGCCACTATAATTACCTCAGCTATGGATGCTTCCTCAGGTGCTTTAAAGAGCCTTTTAAAACGATTAACCCCTAAGGAGGCTAAATCTTCAAAGGATCGTGCCATCTCCCCATTCTCTTTATGCATTTCCCAGATAGTATTTGAATTTCTCCTTCCTTTTGCATAGTTCTGAAAGAACTTGGTGTTTTCGTCCCCTGCCTGTAACCAGATAGCTCGACTCTTAAGGCGTCAGCTTTCCTCTCTAAGATAAAGGATCCTTCTCCTAGTAGATTCCAGTTCCTTTATTCTGTCCCTGGATTACAAAGATGCATAGCCATTCCCTCCTGGACTTTCGAGAAATTCCAGTTCTGTGTTAAAAATTTTGAGAGCCTCCTCCTCCTTCGCTTTGTTTTCAAAAGCCCACTCTTTTGTTTCTAATTTAATTCTCTTAAAATTTTCCAAGAAAAGCTTGCTTCTGCTTTCATCTGCCTTGAGATGGTCCTTCCTCCAAGTGTTATAAAAAAAAACTTTGAAAGATTCGTCTTTGAGCCAAGAGGAATTGAACTTAAAAGGGGTTCCCGGTTTCTTATAATCACCAATCACTTCCAACAGGATAGGGAAATGGTCTGACAGTCCCCCCTCTCCCACCCAATGTCTGAAGGCTGATAATTTGTCCACCAGGTCTTCATTCAACAAAAAATGATCAATTTTTTTCCCCACCCAATCTTCACCCACCCTTCTGTTTCTCCAGGTAGGCCTTACTTTGAGCAGGGAAGCATCTACCAGATGAGAGACTGCCAATTTGTTCATAAAATAACCAGAGAGGGGATTTTCTCTAGCTGAGGTGACCCAAGATTCCGACTCTCCCAAAGAGAAATTGAGGTCTCCTACAATTATGAGATAAGGGTGGGAGAGGAAAGTTTTCGAAAATAAAGGGTTCCAGAATTTCTCATGCTCCACACATGGCCCATAAACATTTAGCAGTAGGAGAGGTAGGCATATTTCATTTGAGTATAGTTCCACTGCCAAGGCACTTTCAGATCCCCAAGTGGAAATATCTCTGAGCTTTCTTGTGTCATAGCCTGTAGCCACCCCCCAGATCGATCGTTTGCATCAAGAGCATGGAACTTCCATCCCAAGAACAGTTTTGACAGACTTCCTACGACTACTTCTCCATCCCCCATATTTTCTTGAAGCATGACTACATCCGGCTTAAGGGCCAAAACCAGATCCCTTAGTGCTAGCTTTTTGGCTTGGCTAGCGACACCCCTACAATCGTAGGACAGAAAAATCATCGTAAACCTTGAGAGGGTGGTTGCTCTGCTCTAAGCACCCCAAGAAGAGAACACTGTTTCCTGTCAACAATGTCAAAGACCACTTTGAGTTGGGCCTTTGACACATTTGATTTCCTACCCCTTAACTTCCTCGGCCCAACTGAAACCAAATCCTTCTCTAGACCCCCAACCGCTGCCCCTTTCCCCAGTCTATTGGCTAGGGGTCTAAGATTATAAGGAGGGCCATCAGAAACTGGTACCTGAGAAAGGGAAGGGAGAGATACATCCTTCATTGGAGAGCCACAGGAAGTAGAAGGGGGAGGAACTGACAAGATGATATCATCAACCAAAGCATGAAAACTATTTAAATAAAAAAGATCAAGGGAGATCTGCCTGGAGGGACCAGGCTCTTCAGAAACAGTCCGAGAGAAACAAAATGAAGAGCAAAGAGAGGGTAGAGAGGGTAGAGGCATACCCACCTGAGACGTCCCGGCCAGCTCCAAGTTAGAAGGGGGTACCAGGGAGTACACCTAAGGGGAATTTTTCTCTAGAGATTCATGCACCGCCCAGTCCTGCTCTGCTGCCAACACCTCCTCTGAAACAACCCTCGACATCACATTTTGCTGCTCTGGCACCTTGACCTTTCCCTTTTCCTCAAAGCGGGTTTCTTCCTGAGAAACATAAAATCTCATTTGTCTTCGACGACGACGGTGACCCAGAGGGCATTCCCTAGACAGATGACCATGTTTGTGGCATCTATGGCATCTGAATGGAAAGTTTTCATAGTCCAGAGTCTGCAGAAACTCCAGGGCCCTATAAGTCAAGGTCATAGCATCTGCCAATCCTTCTCTAGGATTGAGACTGACCAAAATGCGAGCCACACTCCAATCTCTAGATTGAATATAAGTCCTATTAACATCTAGGAATTTGCCCAACATATTACCAATAGAGATGAAGACCGAATCAGTCCAGAAAGGGATGGGGAGACCCGACAGCTTAACCCACATAGGAGATTCGACCATCTTTTCTTTCTGGGCATCAAACAAGGGGGTCCATTTCCGAAATAGAATCAGTCTCCTCCAAAAAATCTAGTTCCTCCCCAGGACCCAGTCAACATGTTCCTTCTGGATGAATCTGATGCTAAACCAACCTCTGTCCAGAATTTTGATCTCAGTCGGCTACCCAGGGGCTTCTGTCCATTCAGTTTGAACCCAATCTGAAATGTAGTCTGCTGAGAATTTTCTCCCCTAGACTCTACCTACCAGCATTGTTTCTGAGGCTTCCATTGCCTCGTCTATGCAAATATCCACTCCAAGAGCATAGCGAGGGCGTTCTTCTTTCTTCCTAATGGGCTTACTTTTCTTCCTTTTTCCACCCCCAACTTCCTTCTTTGCTTCACCCTCACCGAGATTCTGTGTGACAGGAGCATCAGTCCTTTCAGCCTCTGGAAACTCCTATCGCCTTCCAACAGGGTCCTTTAAACCCTCTTCCCCTGCCAAATCCTCCTCCGTTGTTGTAGGCACGACCTCTTGTCTAGAACCAAGGTATAGAAGACCTTCTTTAACCCCTCTTGGCTTCCCATCGACCGCTTCATTTGAAGACACCCTTGGTTTGCAACGAACCAGAGCTTCCGCCTGAAAATTCCTCGACAATAACTCTTCTAACCCTTGAAAGAACCTCGACTCAGGAGGAGCAGTATGTACCGGCAGGCGAGAAGAAAGGTAACCTTGGCTCAAAACAGGGTTCCTAACCCTCAGAGACTCACCCCGAAATCCTTTTCCTAAAGAAGCTTGGCAATTTTGTTTGCCATCCCCTAGGGCTTTAAGACCCGCCCGATTGTGAAAGCCAGAGCTTACTACAACATCTTCAAGACCACCAGTAAAAAGAGGGTTTTCCGGGTTACTTAGATGCCGAGACAGAGAGAAGTGCAGAGGTTCCTTATCACCCTGGCCCTCCTTTCCTCTGCAATAAGGATTTTGTGCTCGAGCTTGTCCCAATGAAAACCCACTCTTCCAGAAACCACTCCACGAACTCTGAACCGCTTCTCCTAACAAAGCTGCTCCGTTTTCATAGCTTCCACCTCCAGGAGCACCACCAAGAGCTTGGGTAATCTTAGGGCTTTTCGGAAAATAAACCACCAAGTTCTTCTCTGAAACTTCATAACCCCAACAGGTTAATAGGTCTTCTGGCGCCGGCTCCACGTCTACGATCTCACGGTCAAACCCCATAGCTGTGATAACCACTGCCTCTTATCCCGACAATGAAACATCGCAAACTTCGCACCACTACACAAACCCTAGAACCAGAACATCGTCGCAAAAAGTTTGAAAAGTTTGAACGGGAATTAACCTTAAACCCCATTCTAATCATATTTTTTCTTATTCTTATTACTATTATTATTATTATTAATTTTTTTCATTATTTTTTTTTCATATCCATAGTATGTTGTTTATTTTTATTTATTTATTTATTTTTTTATAAATTTTTAGTATTGTTTTAATTATATTTTTTCAAAATTTGAAACATTTATTGTTTTTTTTCCTCAAATTTTTGTTTTAAATGTTTTTTAATTTTATTATTATTATTATTTTTTATTTCTGTTTTTAGTTTTATTTGAAACCATTTATTTTTATTTTTCTATTAAGCTATTTTTTCCCTTTTTTTAAACATTTTATTATTATTATTATTTTTATTTGAATTTTTATGTAAATCATCATTTTTTGGGAAAAAACACTTGAGATATTATTATATTTGTACATAAAATTCATTTAAATTTACAAACTTTTCTATTTTTTCAACTTTTATATTCAAAATTTTCCAGAAAAATCCTTTGTTTGACATGTCGTTTTTAGCAAAAAGTTTCGAAATGTGTTTTTTTTGTAAATTAGCACTTTATTCATTCTTCAAAAAAAATAATATCAGTAGAAAAAAAACAGGTAGTCTCACCATGACCAGGTTTGTTGACTACCAATGTCAGCATATGAAACTGAAATAGAAAAGCATCAAGAGACACAATCCACATCTTAAGAGGCCATAGTCACTAGTAAACACACAAGACAAATAAAACACCTGTAACCATGCTGGTCATCGAAGGTGATGGATGTTGGGTTGTCCGGAGCTATTCCAGGATGTTAGGTTCCTATAATACTAGTCTATCCCCTAATTTTTATTATTAGTGTAGCTCCCTTATTGTTATTGTTGTGCCCGTGTAGTCCCCATAGTGTTATCATTGTGCCCCATAGAAGCTCACTATTGTTATTTTTATGCCCTTACATTATTATTGTTATGCAAGCTCTGATTATATTGGGACCCCTTAGACTCATATATATATAAAGTATGTTTTTATCATTTGAATCATCCAAGAATTGTTCATTTATGTAATGTAAAGGAGATTTACCCCTCAAAGAGGATGATTTCTAAGTCATTGATCTATATTTTCTTCTATTTGTGAGTTGGTTGCATAACATTTGCTATAAGATCTTGGGATTTTAGGGTCTCGCTTCTTCAAATATGCCATCTTGGAATTTTCGCTAGAACTTTTTTTTACGAGGTTTTATAAGTTGAAATATTTACCATATGGAGCCTAAATCTTGATGAACTTCATGTAAAAATTTTAGATCTTTTTTCACAAATTTTTTAGAGATATGATATGTGGAAGTTAGGGTTTTGCAAGCTCTAGAATTTCCTCTCAAACAGTTGACCCAGAGGGAAAATAATCGTAACTTCCATTTTCGAGATTGGATTGGAATTCTGTAAAAAATGGTCGAAATTGCACGTACTTTAGTTTCTTGTGTATCAATTTCAAGGGTTAAGGTCGAAATAGTGACACGTGACACGCCGTACAAGTTAGCTCTACTGAACTAGTCCATAATTAGGCCATTGTGGGAGATCAAACATAAATTTGTATTGAAGAATCTAAATTAGGTCTGAACCATGAAATTTGAAAGAAGAATCAGAGGGCTACTATAGGACCGACGTTCAAAAATTGGGGATCCAAAATCAGAGAGATACATCAGTTTCAATATTGAGCTCCTCAAAAGCAAGAAACAGGTGTGTTTGTTTTAAAAATTGTATAACTTTGCTTAAAAAAAATCTGTTTGAAGTGATTCCAAAGGGCATACTGAAGAATTTATATCAGTATTGGGTTCTATAACTGCTCCAAAAAATAATGTCACATCCATAAATCCCTCATAAATCTCTACTATGACACATAAAGAGGAAGAAGTGCAACATGATATATCAAAATTACGAGACCAAGTGCAACAAATTTCGCTCTAACAAAAGTAACCAAAAATGAAATGGAAGATAAGATGGATGGTTTGAAGAAAGACATGGAAGCTGAGATGGATGGTTTGAATAATGGCATGGATGGGATGGAAGCTAAGATCGATGGTATAGATGAAAAATTGAAAGTAAACATGGAAGACATGAGAATGGTATAAAAGCAGACATGGAATGTTTGAAGGAATGTTGGTCAAAGTTGCTACAAGATATGATTCCTAATGGCGAAAGGGTTGTAGATGAAACTCATGCTAAGAAAAAAAAAATGTTAATCATGATTTCATAGACTATAATGTTGGATTTAAGACCCACCATATTCCAAAGATCTATATGAGGAAGTTTGATGTCAAGGATCCGATAACATGGATACTACAAATGGAGCAATAATTTGAGCTCCATAATGTGCAACACACGTAAAAGGTACACGTTGCAACTTTATATAAAAAAAAAAATAGTTTGTATGGTATCAATGGATTGATTATTGTAAAACACTTGTCACATGGTGAATTTTTATAGAGTAAATGATAGCACATTATGAAGATACAGAGAGAAACACCTTTCCTAGCCAATTTATAAATCTCAAACAAAAGGGTTCAATGATGAAGTAGATTGAGGACTTCCAAAAATTGAATATAAGGGTAAATAATATTCCATAGGAACATATTATTGATGTATTCATTTGGACTTCAAAGAATAACATCCAACATGAGGTTCGACTATGGGAACTTGATTCATTGGAAAAGGCATTCAGGGCGGCAAGAAAAGTTGAAAGAAAAATTATGGAAACAAGGAAGTCTACCAATCACAACTATAAGGATTGAAATGTTGCTGCTCCTAGCCATCCACAACCTACAAGGTTGACACCACAACAATTGGAGGAAAAAAGAGGAAAAGGGTTTTGTAATAGTTGTGATAGAAAATACACTAAAGGTCATAAGTGTGTCGAGAAAAAATAATTTTACATAGATTGTGAAGAGGAGGAAGAAAAGGAACAAGAAACGTCAAAAGAGGAGGATATACACCAGGAACCAAACCTAGAGAAGGAAGAAATGAATCCAACCATATCATGTAATGCATTGATAGGAATTACCACTCCTCAAACTCTCAAGATAGAAGGATATGTCAAGAAAAAAAGGTAATAGTGTTGATTGATTCAGGCAGTACACATAATTTTATTCATTTTAAGATAGGTAATGAATTAAATTGCTTCCTATATCCAGCACTAGAATGTCAAGTGATGGCTGAAAATGGAGGAACTATAAATAGCTCTGGAAAGTGCCATAATATCAAGCTAACCATGGGGGAATATGTATTGAATAGTCCAATCCTTTCTATTCCAATGGGTGGTGTTGATGTTGTACTAAGAGTCCAATAGTTACAATATTTGGGGACTATAGATTTTAATTTTCAAGAACTTTTCTTGAAATTTTTTGGGAAGGAAAAGAAGTTGAATTATGGGGTATCACAAGGAAACATATAAGGATAATCAACTTTAATGTCATGACAACGATTTTGAAGAAAGAACAATAAGGCACAATTGCACAATTATGCTCACTACAGGGTCAAACATCGAAATCCTCTATTTCTCCAGATCTCCAAAAAGCCTTGGAAAATCATTGTAAGGTGTTTGAGACTCCCAAAGGCCTCCCACCTATTTTTGATCATTATCATGCTATTCATATGATTCCAGGAAGTGTTCCTCCAAACATCAAGCCTTACAAATATCCTTATGCCCAAGAGAGAGAAATTGAACGTATGATTGCATACATGCTAGAGGCTGGTATAATTCAACCTAGTCAAAGTTCTTTCTCTTCTCCAATATTATTGGTGCACAAGAAGGATGGATCATTGTGCATGTGTCCAGATTATAGGGAGCTCAACAAGCTCACTATTAAAAATAAATTTCCCATTTCTGCCATTTATGAATTATTGGATGAATTACATGGAGAAATTTACTTCACCAAGTTGGATCTTCGTTCAGGTTATCATAAAATTAGAATGAAGACTGAAGACATTCCGAAAACAACATTTAAAACTCATGAGGGTCATTATGAATTTTTGGTCATGCCTTTTGGCCTTACCAATGCACCTTCTACATTTCAAAGGTTGATGAATTCCATTTTAAAACACTTCTTTAGAAATTTTGTGTTATTATTTTTTGATGATTTACTAATCTACAACAAGTATTGGAAGGATCATGTTCAACATGTTGTCAGGGTTACTATTGGAGGAGAAATAATTACATGCAAAAACCTCCAAATTTTTCTTTGGAGTACAGGAGGTGGAATATCTGGGTTATCTTGTATCTCATGAGGGTGTTAAGGTTGACCCCAACAAAATTAAAGCCATTAAGGAATGGAAAATCCCCACAACCCTAAAGCATCTACAAGGATTTCTCAGGTTAATAGGGTATTATCACGAGTTTGTTAAGAATTATGGGAGAATAGAATCACCTCTAACAATATTATTAAAGAAAGATGCATTTTATTTGAATCTAGAAGAAACTAAGGCTTTGAACATCTTAAAGAGGCAATGTGCCAAGCACCGATCTTAGCTATGCCAGACTTCAGAAAAATCTTTTTTGTGGAATGTGATGCCTTAGGAAATGGAATTTTTGTTGTTTTAGTGCAAGAAGGAAGACCCATTGCTTTGAAAGTCATCCAATCAAAGAAAAGTATTTACAGAAAGCTATTTACGAGAAAAAAATGTTGGCAATACTACATGCACTAAAAAAATGATCTTGCCTAATGGGAAGACACTTTAAGGTAAAAATAGATCATGATATTCTTAAATAATTTTTGGAACAAAGACCATATTCAGAAGAGCAACAAAAATGGGTCATAAACATTTTGGGTTATGACTTTGAAATCATCTACAAAAAAGGGAAGCTAAATGTTCTTGCGGATGCACTCTCAAGAAAGGATGAGGACGTGGAAGCATTGCTTTGTGTCATTTATATTATCCAACCAGATTGGATAACCAAAGAAAGGGAGGAGTGTAAGAATGACGAATAAGTGTGGACACTCATTAAAAAGTTGCAACAAGGTACGAGTACATCTGATACATATCGCTGGAAAAATGATTCATTATGGTAAAAACATCGCTTATATATTTGTAAGAATTCCCAACTAAAATAAAATATTCTTTTGGAATTGCACACCTCTCCCTTAGGAGGACACTCGAGATTTAATAAAAAGTACCACAGGGTCAAGAAACATTTTTTTTTGGGATGGCCTTAAATATTATATTCAAAAGTTTGTAGTGGAATGTTTGGTCTGCCAACAAAATAAAGTTGAGACAATTAAGACCCCAGGTCTACTGCAACCTTTATCCATTCCAAGTCAACATTGGGAGGAGGTTTGAATGGATTTTAATATAGGTTTACCCAAGTTCGAAGGAAAGAGTGTCATCCTGGTGGTAGTTGATAGACTTACCAAGTGTGCACACTTTTTTGCACTATCTCATCCATTTAAGTCTAATACACTTTCTATTGCATTTATGGAAACAATTCAAAAGCTACATGGAAACCCAAATATTATTTTAAGCGATAGATATCCCATTTTCACTAGAATTTTTTGGATGAAATTATTTTCTTCTCTAGGTACTCAACTAGCTCATACCTTATCTTATCATCCTCAATCTAATGGGAAAACTGAGATAATGAACACATGTTTAGAAGGATATCTTCATTGCTTTGTACCTGATAAACGAAAACAATGGGTCAAGTGGTTACCTCTAGCTGAATGGTGGTATAACACTTTCTTCCACACTGCAGCAAAAATGATCCCATTTATGGCACTCTATGGATATCATCCACTGTCCTTCACATCATCTTTAAGAGAAAATTCTAAGGTTCAAGCAGTGGAAGATCACATCGAGCATCAACAAGAAGTTCTCCAACTCCTAAAGGATAACCTAAATTTGGCACAAAATTGAATGAAACAACATGCGAATCAACATCGCAATGAAATAAGTTTTGATGTAGGCGACTGGGTATTTTTATGACTACAACCATACAAATAAATGTCCCTCAAGCAAGCTAAGAAGGATAATAAATTATCGCCAACGTACTATGGTCCTTACAAGGTGTTGCAAAAGGTTGGTACTGTGGCATACAAATTGAAGCTTCTAATATCTTCTTGAGTGCACCCTGTTTCCGTATTTCATGCTTAAAGAAGGTTATAGGTGACAAATTCACAATTCAAAAAATATTGCCAGAACTTGATGAGGAAGGAAAAATCATATCGGAACCTGAAGCAATCACAAAAAAAAAAAAACTCGTCAAATATGAAATCGATTAATTTCAGAGTATATCATCATGTGTAAGAACTTACCCGCTGAAGATTCCACATGGGAGGATGATAATTTTATACAAAATAATCCTGAACTACTCAAGCATTGATGACAACAATTTTTTGAAGGAGAGGGGAATGTTAAGTCCCTATAATACTAGTGTATCCCCTTATTTTTATTGCTAGGGTAGCCTCCTTATTATTATTATTTTTCCCATGTAGTCCCCATAGTGTTATCATTGTGCCCCATAGAAGCCCAATATTGTTATTGTTGTGCCCTTACATTGTTATTGTTATGTATGCTCTGATTATATTGGGACCCCTTAGACTCCTATATATAGAAAGTAGTTTTTTATCATTTGAATTAGCCAAGAGTTGTTCATTTATGTAATGTAAAGGGGGTTTCCCCCTTGAAGAGGTTGATTTCTAAGTCGATGATATATCTCTTCTTCTATTTGTGAGTTGGTTGCATAACACAGGAGGAGGAGGAGGAGGACGGAAGGAGCATTGAACATGCTCCTCGAAATGGGCCATCCATACCTCCAGCTTCTCGACTTACTCATATAACATATTTTGGCCTTGTTAGACCACCACTACATGCTCCCGAACATGGCACTGGAAATAGTGAATTTTGTTCAGCGTTGCAATTAGCTCGGCATGTTCCTCCTGTCACACCCGCTACGAGGTTTCCAAGTGTTCCATAACATATTGTATCAAATATTGACATCGCTCCACGCAAATACCTTTCCACTTCCCTCTTCCCCCATGTTGCTTCATCCCTCGTCTTCCTGTACCTCCACGACGAATTGACCTGCCACTTTACTGACTTGGAGCGGTGTGATTCCCATAACCCGTCAATGTGCCACCCCGAGCTGCAGACTCCGCACGACGAGAACAACCCGTCTTTCCACCACCCACAACCCTTTGTCCTGAGTGACTTCTACTGATGCCACACTGCCCCGAGCCATTGCTACTAGCCACCAATTCTAACTGAGAGAGAGATGTGCCACCTCCCAAGTTGCCTAAATTGGGCTTAATTTTAAAGGAGGAGCGACCCAACCGAGGAACTGGGCTCATGGTTACTAGTGTAACACAATAGAAAAAGGTAAAGACAAACCTCCATGAACCTTCCCAGTTTGTGACAACCTACAAGGAGAATCACACCACCCGCACTAGCGTGACCATCGCAAACCATCCCCAAATTCATGCAAAGAAATAAAATTTTACACCAGCCTCAAACGAAAACCCGTTCCGCTTCTGGGGATGATCCCACACTAGCCATAACGCCCGAGAAACAATATACCAGCACCCCAAATACCATCGATCGGTGCAGGAGCCGGAGAGGGAGCCTAAGATGGCTGCAATTTTTCCCGCTTCCCAAAGCAAAAGGATTACCATCCATCCCGATCCAGACCAACGGAGCACACACAAAACGATAAAACCAAAACTTTTACTAGAAGAAAAGAACTTGAAGTGAAGACCAAACATGAAATTGACGAAAATTCCCACCTAAAACCATAGGAGGAAGCATCGACGACGAGGGTGCCACCTTTCCCAGAGGAGGAACCATTTGAAGCATTTTCCTCTTCGCATTGAGATCACACTACCAACATCCTTGCTCTTCCAGATGCAGAATAACCATTTAAAGAATGCACCACCCTCCATTAAACTCCAATGATCATCACCACCCGTGGGAACCGAGACATAATTAATTTTCGTACCTACAACATTACTCCATACTGTACACAATGAGTATTGAAAGGACCAGGAGACTGTCCCACCCACCTGTAAAAAAAAAACCAAAAAAAGTAAAAAAATTAAAGTGTCAAAAATATGCCCCCCAAAAAAGGTTGATGTTTCATCAATGCTTTTCAAAATCGACATGAAAATCACCAACATTTTAATTTTTTTACCCATACTTGATACATTAGAAAAGTTAAAGTGTAAAAAATAATCCCCAAAAAAAGAGTTGATTCGAAATCAACGTGAAAATCACTAGCGTTTATAAAAAAATGTTGGTACTTACTACATAAGAAAATTTAAAGTGTTGAAAATATGCTAAAAAAAAAGTTGATGTTTCATCGACAATTTTCAAAATCAACATGAAAATCATGATTTTTTGTAACATCTAAAAAAACTAGAACTCGGTACAATCATCATTAAATTGGTAACTTTGTTAATGATATTAGAATGGAACTAATACTAATTATCGTTAGTTAGCTATATGTATTGTGATATTGAATAACCGAGGTAGTGAGTATTATGGAGAAAAAATACTCTCATTTAAGGTAGGCCTTATGGCATGGATTAATAAGTGGAATGGGTTGTGGCATTTTGATGTTAGATTATGGATATGTACTGTGTGTAGGTTTTAATGATGTCTAATTTTCGATTGGTCTCACTAATCATCATGAGAGACTCAAATAAAACATAATCGATCGGAAAAGAGTGCCTAATTAATCCTTTCTAATGAATTTAATTAATCATTACCTTGATTCTCTTTTTATTGGATGAATTTGTTCTCAAAAGTAAAAGTTTTTAAATTAAATTAAATTATTATTATTATTTTTTAATTTCCTCATTGGTGAAGCTACATCATGGTCATGTCCAAAAATAACATTGGAATAGGACCGAGAATTTAACCGTTGACTTAACACACATAGATATATATATAGTCCAAGGGGTCTTAGATAGACAGTGATCGAGTATGTTTTTGGTGTTTTTGGGGCGCTACTAGATGTTAAGTCAACGGTTCAATTGGTTTCTTGGTTATCTCTTTGTTTAATGTCCGCTTGTTTAATTCTTCATTTAAAAATCATCCTAGCACTCTTACTGATCTATTATACTTTACTTGAGTCCCTAATTATGAGTAGTGAGAACACACGAAATATTAGACATTATTAAACTTGCAACATGATTACGGAAAGTGGAAATATACATACACAAAAAGTTGTAACATTATATATAATTCACTTTAATTCTAATTCTATTGTGTTAGAATTTGAGAAATTGCATGGTTTATGTTAATTTTTTTGCTAGGAATTTTTTTTTGGCATTGTTTACAATTGTAAATTCTTATATCTTTAATTTGGGATAAAGGCTTTGCATAATCTTATCAACTTCTTCATTTATTGAAGTAGAAACTTAGTCTCTAAGTTTTCGGGTCTTTGTTGTCTATTTAAAAATGTGATTATGGGAGAGTATTTTTGAAAAAACTCTTAGAAAATTTGTAATGTATATATGAAAGCCCCTAAATAACTACGAATTCCCATTAAAAAAAATTAAAAATTAAAAATTACATACACTCATATATGTATTTTGCTCGTGTCTTGAAATTTGGTATTGTATATCTCAAAACCCCTAAATAACTACGAATTCCCATTAAAAAAAATTTGAATTACAAACACTCATATATGTATTTGGTCATGAACCTATTAGTGAATTTCACAAATTTCTCTTTGTACCTGAGATTACAAATTTGGCATAAAAATTAATCAATCCCTTCCTCCTTTCAAATCTACCATGTCTAATAACTACGAATTCCCATTAAAAAAAATTTGAATTACAAACACTCATATATGTATTTGGTCATGAACCTAATAGTGAATTTCACAAATTTCTCTTTGTACCGGAGATCACAAATTTGACATAAAAATTAATCAATCCCTTCCTCCTTTCAAATCTACCATGTCCACAAATTTCTCTTTGTACCTGATATCACAAATTTGGCATAAAAATTAATCAATCCCTTCCTCCTTTCAAATCTACCACGTCCTTTTTATGTTAATTACTATACTTTAAACAACATGAACATTTTGTGCCTATTAGGAGGGGCAAGCGTCCTTCCAAGATTGAGAGCACAAGTTAATAGTTTAATTGTCGAGGGTTAATAAACTTGTGACCAAGTTCTCTATGGTTCCCACTTTATCATTTAACCATAGGCTACTTTATATGTGAACTTTTCAAATGTTAGGTCCAAGGCGACCATGGAGACGTGGCTATCCTCCGAAGGCACATATGGCATTTCCACTTGACCGGTAGGAAATCTATGGCTCGAATATGTTTTCTTTGATCCGACGGTGGAAATGGTGCAATGGGTGGTTAGGGTTACCACCCTCCTACTCCATTCACATTTCATTTGGTTCTATCATTCACACTCCATTCACGCTTCATTTGGTTCTCATTCACACTCTATAAAAAAATAATCATAATTTTTTTATAAATTATCACCATTTAATAAGTACATTAAAATAGTAGATCCTTCCCAAACCTTTGTTAAAATAACAAAATAAAATCGTCCTTCACCAAAACGTAGCTAGTCAAACCAAATAAAAACAATGATTCACTAAACCCTCCCTAAGCCACCAAAAAAAGATTGCTCTATCTCTAAACCTAGTAAAAAATGGGTTAATCTTGGAAAAAGCTTTTAGTGTTTTATATTTTAAACTAGGAAGGCAGCTAGTCCCTGCCTTTAGTGCTGTAATTCTATAGCAAGTGAACATGAGCCAACTATAATTAAAATGATGATACAAGATTGAAGAATTATCACTGTAAAAACACATAAATTTGACTAATTTCTTCTTCCTATGTTGGTATAAATTAAAGCTCTGAGATTAGGAATAATTATGGTCATCAACATGGTCATCTTGTACTTTTACATGGAAAAAGTTTCATTTCAAAATGAGCATAATAAATTTACTAGTAAGTGCCTATTTAGCATGGTGATTTAATCTAAATTAAGAAGAGTAGATAGAAACATCATAACCATTCTTGAGACAATGTTGCCAAAAATTCAGTTATTGATTACATTCACTTTTTCATTTCAGGTAATGGAGCTGTTATTGCTGCATTGTTTATAACTACATTATATATCTTTGACAGACTAGAGAGTTTCTGCATCCAAAGTAATAGACCACATTAAATATATCGGTGATAGACTAGACAATTTCTATATCCAAAGTAATAGGCATTAGTAGATGCTTATAGCTTTATGCAATAAGATTTGTATCCTTGTCTGTAAATAAGAAGCATAAATAAAAAAATTAGAAATCATAAATATACAAATTTCAGATTGAAAGACTGCTTGAAAGATGAACTGATAAATGATAATTATTTAATAAAAAAGACAGAATATGCATAAACAAATTGCACTGCTCCAAATCAAAGGAGGAAAAAGTATTTATAGATACCTAATTGTCATATATCTGAAGCAATTCCGGTAGATTCACGAGCTACAGAAAAGGAAAGAGTGAAACTTGTTAGCCATGATGCCTTAAAACCAAATGCCCGGGGAAGTGGATATTAGAGCTTAGGAATAAAGGCCAACATGGTTTTAGATAGAGAAAAACTTATTAAGCACTAGAAATTAAACATAAAAAATAAATTTGTATTTTTGATGGAAGAGGTTTGCATTAAAACTCTTCAAATCATGTGCTTTGAAACAAAAGGTTCAAAGGACAACTAAAGCAATTAAAGAAACTTTATTAATAAGTAATACCGCAAAATAAGAGAACTTTATTTGTTTACAGAACATATGTCATTAATTTTAGATGACTTCCACCATGTCAAGGTGATCTCTATTTCTAAAGAAAGGGAGTAAAGACATCATTACTTGCCTTTTCGAGAAGCCTAGTTGAATGAACAAAACCGCGGAGCAAAGAACAATTGCAAACATGTGCCATAAAAGGTTTCTAGAAGTTTACTAATTTGGTGACTGATAAACCTGCTCATGAACAAAAAGCAATTCATGTTAGAAAATTCATATCTAACTTAGGCGATAATTTCAAATTAATTCAACCATATTAAACCGACTACTAACTTCCTATATGATCTTTAATTCATGCCACTTAGGAATAACATTTCATCTTGTTCCCCCACATCACTGGCATAAAATATTTGTCTCCTGATATGTGCCAACATGGATGTTCCTTTTTTGCTACTCATTTTTCTTTTTCCATGAGGATTGAAATTATGTTCCCTGAGGATTGTGAAAGGACTTGAATGAGACTGAACACTATTTTGTTATAATATATGGGAATATTTATTCAGTAACGTTGCTTTGTCATAATCATTTTCAACCTCAATGTGTACTTCATGCAACTGCATCAGTCCTTTCAAACATAATTACCCTCAGGTTTTTCTTTGCCCCATGTGCATCTAAATTCTTGTCCTGTATCTTTAGTTTTTTGCACTAATAGGGCATATTCTCCCGTTTCATGGTATTATTCCAACAATGATAAGTTCACGCATCTTAGTTCTAGACTTACAATGTGAAACTATTATTGAAAGCATTGTTTGTATTCAATGCTTAAAATTTTGATAGTATGGCTGCACCAGAATTCTGCCTTATGCTTTCATGGGAATGATACTACTACTCCATGTACAAGTTGATGATCGAGGATTATTTTGATAAGTCAATTTGTATGCTGCCATTGAGAGGTCTGTGAGGTAATTTGGTCTGTTGTTTCCAGATGATTCACTGCATGGCCTTGTCCTGTCACTAGATAATTTATTGTGTGGTTATCACTGATTTCATCTTCTGACATCAAGGTTTCTCTATCTTGTTAATCAAACGAAGAATGCGAAGTTTCTTTTTATAAGATTGTAAAAACACACAAATTTCACTGATTTCTTCTTCCTATGTTGCTATAACTAAAAGGTAGCTCTAAGATAATAATTATTTTGTATTAAGATGCTAGAGGAGGTCAGTACTACCTTTGAAATACATTTCTGAGATTATTTTAGGTGTTACCTCTGTAAATTACAGAGTCCTTTTCCAAATCTATGTCCAGTTGAAACTAGAGATTTTCTTGTGATAAAATTGTAGGACTGTAGCTCTTTAGTAGAGTTATACTGCGATGAACATAATATTCAAATTTTTTTCTCCCCTATTCAATTCTGAGTTTCCGTTATTTTGGCATTTATGATGTTCCTGCTTAACTAAAGTTTCACTATTTGGTAGAATGCACTAAGGGTAGAACCATGCTACTAACAACTAGTACCAGCTATGCTAATTATGCATCTGGTTCAACGAGGTTAGTTCTTTTTTTCATCAGTGCATACCTTACCCTTATTATAATAGTAGGGCTGCTCCCCTTATTATCTATATAAAGTCAGGGAAGCATAGCTTGGTTCGTAGGTTGGCTGAGGTAAGGGCAGCTTGTCGAGTGAGGTAGCGATGTTTCAGTAGCATGGGTTCTGTCTGGGTCAAAGATATGATATTAGGTTGGATAGTAGGTGTTTTAGTGGTGCAATGGGTAGCGGAAACTACAGATTCTCCCGCTACATTACAATATATCGCTCCTTATACAGGGGTAGCTTTGGCTGGTTCGTCAAAGTAGGCAGGCATTCTCTACTAGTTCTAATAGCATCTAGTTCTATGCAATGGAATTGGAAAGTGCCTATTTATTTCAAAGGAGGAGACAACAATAAGCTTCTTCGATATAGCTCTTAGAAGTAACATGCTAAACTAATTCTAAGGCCATTTCCGTGTCATTTATGGTCTGTTGAACGCCATTAATACCTTCTGCTTTGGAGCCACTTAAACAGCCCTTAAAACGCACCCTAAGGTCTTTGTAATAGATTTGAAACGAGTATCAAAGTGCATAGAACATAGAAGATAACACTAATTACTGACTCAGTAATTAGTCAGTAATTTAGAAGTTCTGTGATTTAGTGTTAGTTTTACCCTGGAATTTAGTGTTAGTTTTATCCCGATCCTCAAAGTTCCAATACATTTATCAGTTATGAGAAGAATAGACCATCCCAGTTCATCTGGTTCCCTCACCTGGCAGCACCTCATGTATTGGATGTAAAAATAAAAGAGTAGGTTTACTCTGAATTTTCTGTCAATTTGGTCATTGTGCTAAAGGTATCTGTCTTGGGCCTTGGCATTGCAAATAAATATATAAGTTATGGGAAGAGGACTGAGGTTTGGGAGCATAGTTTTAAGGCCCAACATGGAAATTTTAACAAAAAAAATTTGGTGCTCTTCAAATTCCACTTGAGGCAAGACTTACAGATCGCTTAGTTCACCTCTGTTTCAGAAAGTTTCCCAAAACATTTGGCAACACACCTGGTCAATTCATGTCAATAGATCATTTCTACGATGTGATGAGGACCATAGGTAAATCTAAATGGAAATTTATGGAGACAATTGAGCTGGTTTTAATAATTTTTCTTCAGACAAGAAAGCAAGTTATGAAACCATGGCATTTAATTAGAAAACTTGTCATGAATAGAGTCAAGTAACAACTTATTATAATAGGAAAACTGAGAAAATATTATATATAAATATGGGCCAATGCCAAACATAGGTATGTTACCAAAATCAATGCAACAGTTTAGCATTTTTGTAAGACAAGGTCAAGCAACAGAAATGCAGGCATTTCTCTACATATAGTGGTGTTATAAAAATGAAGCTATAAATTTATAATAATAATAAAACACACAAACAACCAATCTAGTCACTGTGCTAAAGGTCTCTATCCTGGGCCCTGGCATTGCAAATAAAGATAGAAGTTATGGGAAGAGGACTAAGGTTCGGGGCCATAGTTTGAAGGTCCAGTATGGAAATTTTAACAAAAAATTTTTTGGTGCTCTTCAAATCCCACTTGAGGCAACACTTACAGATCGCTTAGTTCAGCTCTGTTTCAGAGAGTTTCCTAAAACATTTGGCAACACACCTGGTCAATTCATGTCAATAGATCATTGCTACGATGTGATGAGGACCAGAGGTAAATCTCAATGGAAAATTCTGGAGAGAACTGAGCTGGTTTTAATAATTTTTCTTTAGACAAGAAAGCAAGTTATGAAACCATGGAATTTAATTATAAAAATTGTCATGACTAGAGTCAAGTAACAGCTTCTTATAATAGAAAAACTGAGAAAATATTATATAGAAATATGGGCCAAATGCCAGACATAGGTATCTTACCAAAATCAGTGCAACAGTTTAGCATTTTTACAAGACAAGGTCAAGCAAAAAAAACACATGCATTTCTCTACATATAGTGGCGTTATAAAAATGAAGCTATAAATTTATAATAATAAAAAAACACACAAACAACATTATGAATATAATTTGATTCATAACATCGATACATTTCATGTTGTGGGTTACTTTTAAGTCTTTTCATGAAAAGAAGTAAACATTCTTAATATATACAACAGGTGTTTATATGATTCGAAGATACCTTTCTTATTTTGTAAGTATAACCTTAGCCACTTATGTAGATAGGAAAGAAATGATATTAATTATGCTAATCAAGAAATGAAAACCACTGAAAAAAGACACCCATCAAATAATACATATAAAGCAAGTAAACTACTTTAATTCAGAGGTAAATATAAGGGTTGTTACTAGTTATTAGTTGCTTTGATTCCCTGCTTCTGTTCGTGCTATTGTAGTTGCTGTATATTCTATTGGATGGAAGTAGGTGCTTTGATTCTCTACTCTTGTTGTTCCTTCAAGTCACTAGTTACCTTCATTTATTGGAAATTTTAGCTTGAACAAGTGAGAATGAATTTTCAAGGATAATTTAGTTGCTTCTGGGCTAGCAAGCATAGAGAAAATGCATCTCACTATGTGGGTTGATTCATAGGGCCCGTTTCCGTTGGCAACGTAGCAGTAATAAGTGTTTCATGGCCTGAGGTGTCAGATGACAGGATGCTACATACTTTTGCCATGTTACAAAGATCCCTAAATCTATCAACTTTAATAACAAAACTCTTAACAATAAATGCTACAACCACCACACTTAGTTTTGCAGCTTATGGAAAGTCCCAAAAGCAATCATGCAGTAGGTAGTTGAAATCAAGGGATTGTTCCGTAGCGATAAGGGTTTTTTCTGAAAATGGATTGTGCAGATGATTGTCAGATAATTATTTTTATGCCATAAAGAGCGTTTTTGCCGAAAATGGATTGTGCAGATGGTTGTCAGATAATTATTCTTATGTCATAAAGAGTTGCCGCCACCCGATGATATAAACAGCCTGGATACTATGTGGTGACATATAAACGTCTTGAGAATCTGAGACTTAGCACTCACGTCTTATCCAATTGTAATGACTATTCAGATTGATAAAGACATCACCATCATATCATGTCAGAGATGATTGTATTGGAAACAGTTCTGTACTATTGCGAAAAACTAGTAGGAATATATCCTTCTATAGTTAAACTGGAATGGAAAAACTAGAATGGCGAAGAGAGTTGACAAAAAAACTAGTAGACATATATCCTTATACAGTTAACGTGGAACTTTACTGATGAGTGAAAGTAATGACCATCACCAAACCATACTACATATGACAATAATAGCAACAAAAACATCATGTGCAATGTGACCATTGAAAATAGAACTGGATACCAAAGTATTTACAGAGATGTCTTTACTGACTCAGTGAAACTAATGACCATTACCAATCCATATTACACATGACAACAACAGCAGCAACAAAATCCTCTGCAATGCCACCACCGGAAACAGAACTGGAAACCAAAGTCTTTACAAGGACGTGAAATAATGAAGGAATCGATCCACTTATGCCACAAGATTGTCCATTTGGACTGAGTTGACGAACACTGTGAATTAGGAAGCTTGGTTGTTTCATGTATCAGGAGCTTATTTCCGTGATTTTGCAGTTGAGCGTCTGTAATTATCCTCATTGTGTGTCCTAAAAACGGCAGCAAGAATGATTCCTGCTATTATAGCCAATATCCCTATTAGAATAACCTCTCCACACCAGTCTGGAACCATAGTGCACTAAAAATCCCATAGACTAGCACCTCACTCTGATGGGTATCACATTGAGACAGTTTGTGAATGAAAACAACACATATTTCAAAAGATCTTAAAGAGCCAATACTTGCATTGCCAAGACCACTAAATGCTCACCAGTTTCATTCGAAAGATCAATAAAATCAATACTTGTGGCTATTTACTGGTGTGTGTTTCTTGGAAACGAAGCTCTTACAATGTAAACTATGAGCAGTGGTCAATATGTTGACTCAGTGAAACTAATGACCATTACCAATCCATATTACACATGACAACAACAGAAGCAACAACATCCTGTGCAATGTCACGACTGGAAACAAAAATGGAAACCAAAGTATTTACAGGGACGTGAAATAATGAAGGAATCGATCCACTTATGCCACAAGATTTTCCATCTGGACTGAGTTGAGGAATACTGTGAATCAGGAAGCTTGGTTGTTTCAACCATAGTGCATTGAAAATCCCACAGACTAGCACCTCACTCCGATGGGTATTGCATTGAGACAGTTTGTGAATGAAAACAACACATATTTCAAAATATCTTAAACAACCAACACTTGCATCCCCAAGACCAATATACACTCACCAATTTCATTCGAAAGATCAATAAAAGTAGTACTTGTGGCTATTTACTGGTGCGCGTTGCTTGCAAACGAAGCTCTTACAATGTAAACTATGAGCAGTGGTCAATATGCTAGACATATCTGCAATTGCAAGAGTAGGTTCAAAGATAAAAAATCGTTTGAAGACAGATCAGATTCCTTGCATTGCCATATATCATCCATTTGAAAAAATTCAGGTAATAACGTGAAAGTTGAAACATGGGCGATATGGGTGAAAAAATGCACAATTAGAGCATTCTTCATATGAGTGTTATATTGTGTTGAAAGTATGGTTTAGTGCTAAATGCTGTAAAATGTAGTCAACATGTCACTTCAACAAGATGATCCAAATCTGGAAATTCTTTAGAAAATGGAAATGACAGGGTTTGTACGAGTGCCAATTTTAATTAGATGTCGAAAATTGGGTTTCATTGCATACATGTGCAATATAGATCCATAAGATTTGCATATATCCTAAGATGGATGATAATTTTGTGTTGTTTTACATTAAATTAGTGTCAAACAACAAGTTGAAATCAGTCAGAAAAAGCCTAAAATTGATGCACCAAATACTTGATATAAATTGGCACACAAATCACTGCAAAAAGGGTAATTATGACAACCTATTTCTGAGTAAAAAACAGTGCTGGACAACAAGTTTATTTTGCTGATTTTATCCTTTGCGACACTAAATTGTTGTTGCTGCACACTAAATTAGTGAGATATATCCTAAAATGGATGACAAATTTGTGTTGTTTTAGACTAAATTAGTGTGAGACAACAAGTTGAAATCAGTAAAAAAGAACCTAAAATTGATGCACCAAATATATAATTTGGCACATAAACCACTACAAAAAGGGTAATTATAACAAATTTCATAATTAGACAACCCGATTGCTGCTGCTGCACACTAAATTAGTGAGACAACAAGCTGAAATCAGTGAGACAACAGATACAAGAATAATACAGACATTCCTGTATGTAATCATGGGGAAAGTGCCATTGTGTTTCAAAAAAATTGTTGTACATTTGTTATAAATTTACATTTATGGTTCCGTGGAATTGTTTTCTATAGCATACCAAAGCATCCTTGAAAGATTGAGTAATTTGATAGTCGGGTTTGTATCGATACCAAGCCTAGTACTTGGGAATAAAACAGGGTTTCTAGAGAGCACACGACCTAAATCTTGCGGTGGGAAACGAACAAGTCTTTAGAGTGATAACGACTATAAAGCCATTGATTGATTCAGAAATGAACTCTAAACCATCCGCATGCATTCATTGAATGCAAGTCGGTATAGTTATGGGTTGGGAGAAGGAAATTTCTCAAGTCTACACTTTTGAGTAAGTCCAAAGCCAAGCACGACACAATCAAATTATTCAACAATAATAAGGAATGTGATTTTCTATTCGATGAGACCTTCCCCTACCTATGTCTACCTACTACTGTACCCAACTTGGATTTTGTGTTTTAATTATTTGATTCTCATGTTGTGTTGATGACATTGATGCCCATTACAATTCGAGCAACAAGCTGATTACTTGATTATAACATCATCAACATGGTTATGTTTCGAAATAAAAAAACTGGAGACCTTTGTAGATGATACTAATACAACAATAGTAACATGAAGCATCGATGCCACAAAAAACACAACTGCTATTATCTATCACATAATAATATACTTGTATAAAATGCAAACTAATATAAAAACATTTGAGCAGCCAAGCTAAAAATTTGGTCCAATAGCTAATTTTGTAAATTCTAGATTCATAAAGGCAGATCACATCACATGATCCCATACTTCTGATAATTTTTGGAAGAAATGGAAAGCTTTCTGAGAAATGATCAACATGACCTACATTAGTTATTCTTAGAACATGTATTGATTTTTCTGACATACAGTAACATTGTATGAGCATTTGTAAGCATGTTCAAATTCCATCCAAAAAGTATTTTTGAAGATTTATGCACAATATTTAGCCTTTAACGTTATCAATATTTCAAAGTTTCACTATCTCTATTTCTAAAGAAAGGGAGTAAAGACATCATGACTTGCCATTTCGAAAAGCCTAGTTGAACGACCAAAAGCGCAGAGCAAAGAAAAACTGCAAACATGTGCCATAAAGGTTTCCAGAAGTTTGCAAATTCGGTGACTGATAAACCTTCTCATGAACAAAAAGTCGTTCATGTTAGAACATTCATATCTAACTTTGACTCTGCAACTAGTCTGAGTTTTTAATTTAAACTTGAGTGCTAACACTGTTACCGATGAAATAGGTAACCTGACCTCAAAACGGGAACTCTAGCCCAAAAACGCTCAAAAAACATGAAAAAACACCCCCCAAAAAAAAAATGTCTTCCAGAACGCACTTGTTTTTTTTCGAAGGTCAAATTTCAACATTTTCTAAAATTATGCTAAAAACAAAATTGTTTGTTGAAAAAATGATTGAAAAAACACCCCCCCAAAAAAAAGTGTGTCTTCCAGAACGCACTTGTTTTTTTTTTAAGGTCAAATTTCAACATTTTCTAAAATTATGCTAAAAACAAAATTGTTTGTTGAAAAATGATTGAAAAAACACCCTCAAAACAAAACCAGTTGATGCTAGAATAACAAAAAAAAAAATTGTGTCATAATTTTGACACTTGTGACAATGGAATTAAAGACAACATATTAGGACATTTTTTAAAATCGTAACTTTCTAACATTTTTGATAGATGATGTTAAAGATAAACAAATACATGTCTGAAGGGCTTATAATTTTGAACAATTTTCATCCATGTTGTTAAACATAAAATATCTTGACTTTAAACAACCCCAAATTTGTAATTATTTTCAACCATAACCTTAAAGATAAAGGTAAATCTAAAGTTTTTCAATATTAAGTGTTCAACATACTTGAACAATGAAATTATGGAGAAAATATAAGACTTAACAATTTAAAACAGAAACAAGTAAGAGTAATTTTAATTTTAAAGAATAAAAACTTATCTTTTTCAAATCTTAGCATAAGACAAATTTAAATATAATTTCAACCAAAACCTAAAAATCAAGCATAAAAACAAAGTGTTCTGTTTCAATGACGCATATAATTATTAAAACTTTTAAAAGTATCTTATACCAAATGGTAACAATACATAATATCATGGTAATATCATTGCATAATCTAAAAATTCAACATTAGTTTCTATTTTCTATTTTACTTATAATTAAAATATCAACATTGGTACATTGAATATAACATAAATTATTTTTGTAATTCATTGTTACATTGTCGATATTCTAAAAAAATGAATTCTTCATAATTAAAACGTATAATCCAACAAACATAGAAATGTCTCGGAACTTCATGAAAAATGAGATGGAAGTCAAAATTTTTATTTCAAGTTACCATGCAAACATCAATTACAGAAAAGTGTCTTAGATAGTTATTCAAAATCGGCCATAGGTTCTGGCACACCATCATAATCTACATCTTCAGATGAATGGCTCGATGCAGATGAAGATGATCCATATTCTTCTCTTTCATCAACTAGTGCTCCATCTGAGTCAACATGCATGCCCACCATTTCAAAGTTCAAAAGTCTTGTAGATCTACGTCTACATTCTACAGAGTCCCATTTCAACAGTAATTGTTCTGGTAGCAATTTCTTCAAAATATTTATGGTCTACAACCGAAGAGTTCCTCTCTTTGTCAAATTGAAGTCATACACAAGTATGTCAACATCCTCCAATTTTAAGACATCTGTACGGCGACGATTTATATTTGTGCCCTTTCTTTTTCTCTTTCTGCCAATTCTTTTTTCCACTACCATCTCTGGCTTGTACACACCATTGAAAGGGTGGGTACTTGTGGCATACCAATGTACATCAACAGCTGTAATCTCTTTATTTTCATTAATGACCTTTATAACCTTGGCAATCCAGAATGGATAGCCAAGTGGATCTTCATCTGCTAACACTGCTATCATGCAACCCTCCTTAAGATCCTGCACAGAACCCCTGTAAAGGTCTTCCATGGCTTCACGTTGTGCACGTGATCTTCTAGAACCAATATGGATTTCTCTTTCCTCTACCTGTGGGAAATTAATAATAGCTTGAGGCTGTTGTTGTTCAACATTGTGTGTTTCTTGATGTTCATGTTCATTTGGCATATTTTGTGGCCAAAAAAAAGGAGTCTTCAAAAGCGTATCCTCATTTACTGATCTTGAAATCATATCACTTTGATTACTGAAAAAGACTCCCACCAAACTGAATCAGCAACATCGAAGTATTCATATGTATCTCTAATACATCTTTTAATTTCCTCTAGACATTCAAAATAATTTATCTCTCTCTTCTGCCTTCGTGCATTATGGAGTTCGGAAACTGACTGTAATAACAATATCTTTGATGAAAACATTGGACGCTCTGGAATGAACTTCAAAAATGCTAAACCTGATGATGGTCCCCATTCTTCAATAGTTGAATACTTCTTGCCCCATATTAGTGTTATCCCATCAATTTTTTTGATACGAAATTGATGCTGGAAGCTAATGTCGTTAAGTTTTTCAATGCATTTCTCCTCACCATGCGATCCAAAAATAAACCTTCGCATGTCAATAGTTTCTTCCAACACATGAAAAACAGGCTCTGGAATGTACGATTTCTTAATACATTCAATTAATGATGGCAGACTCCCAACACCTTTCCTCCTCAATGTTACTGAAAAACGACTGAACATTTGATCAATATGATCATGAGTATGCCCAACAAGAAGGAAACCAACTTTTATCTTTTTAAAAATCCCCAATTCAACAAGCATGTTTAGATACCCAAAAAGAACTTGATTTTTGTTCTCACGACTTGTGTTGTCTAATTGTAAATACAAAACTTCAGGAAGAATCCCAGACCAATGAGTAACCACGTCATGGATTATAGTTATGGTCAGATTTGCATCATTGTGAACATTTGGAGTTGTGAAGAAAACTCTTGGAAACATCTTCTCATTAAATACCATACAACCAACCAAGTGAAACTGAATGAAATTTTCCTCCTGTAATTTTTTTGGTGTGCGGACAAAATGTGGAAGAAGTCTTTTCTTTTGGTCCATACCATCAATTATCAATCCCAGATATTTATTTGGATGATCATAACACTTCTTTCGATGTTTATACAACTTTTGTCTTTCACTTGTTTGCTGATTGCGATGGTCTTGAAGTTCTTTGACAACGGAATCTGTGCATAAAATAAAAGAAACATATGAATAAATATATTTTCATAGTTGATAAGTATCAAATTTTAAAAAACAATGTTTTGAACACATACCTCTTTCTACCCCTTGACATTTATCTCTTTTTATTTAAGAGAAGAACATGTGCTGCAAATCCCCATCCTTGTCTTCTTAGGAATACGAACATTGTTGAATTCAGTTTTCCATATCCTTGTAAAATAAGAATATGTAATAAAATTACCAATTCCTTCAACAGCTTCTGCATAATCTTTGTATAACATGAATATTTCTCGTCTCAAGAAATTATCTAGAATATGTATTGTGTCTTTATTTGGCATACACTCTCCATGATTTGAAAAGAAGTCTTTCATCCATGTCTTAGCAGTATTTGCAAACGGCCCCACCTCTCGTTTATGACGTGCTTCTGAATAATATGTGGGATCCTTTTCCAATCTATCTGGATTCTTGACAAACGACAATTACCAATTGAATACAACATTTTGAACGCCTTTCTGCAAAGCAATACATTCCCAATATGATAATCATAACCTGCTAGTGTAGATTGCATGCAACCCACTAAATATGAATTTTGCATGCTTTTATTCATTGACATATATGTTTTCCTTTTCTGCAAAGCAAAGTTAAAATCCATATTTTTCAAGCAATCCCTTCGACAACATGCACTTGAAATCAAATGAACGACAAAACTTTTTGTCGTGAGATATTTTGTCCTCGCCCTTGTATAACTGGAATGCCTTGGATTGATATGAAAAGGTCTACTCCTACTCCTAGTTGCAATATTTACTTGCAACGGCTTCATCATTCCATCATCCTTTGTAAAAGTAGTTTCATCACCATTAGAAGGAATATTATCCCCACTATCATCATCCTCAACATAGTTAGGAAATTCATCAACATCATTGCATGGAAAATTTTCTTTACCATCATCAGTTGAAGAAAAAATTTCACAAGAATCATCGACACTTTTGTAACCCTGACTCAAAAGAAATTCTTCACCATCTTGACCCATGCTTTCAAATTCTTCCCTGGGAGGATTCAATTCTTCATCACCATGAGTGTCTTTGAAATGGTCACTTGGAGAAAATGCAATATTCAAATCTGTGTCTTTAAAATTATCATTTGCAAGAAACTCTTCATCTTCCCCTTCCTCGGTGGCGCTCTCATAATCCTTGGGATTAGGCATAAGTGGAAGCTTTGAATTTGTATTCACTAGAATTTCTTCACCCTGCCCCTCCCCTTCCTCACTAAAGCTCTCATAGTCCTTAGGATTGGGAATAAGTGAATGCCTTGAATCTATATTTATTGGAAATTCTTCATCCCCCCCTTCATCGGTGGTTAAATTATAATCGTTATGATTAGGATGAAGTGAAAATTTTAGCTTTGGAAATTCATCCCCGTCTTCATCAGTGGTGCTGGCATAATCCTTAGGATTAGGACGAAGTGGATATTTTGACGCTACAAATTCTTCATTCCCCTCTTCCTCAGTGGTGCGACATAATCCTTAGGATTAGGACGAAGTTCATATTTTGACTTTGAAAATTCTTCATTCCCCTCTTCATCTGTGGTGCTGACATAATCCTTAGGATTAAGACGAAGTGGAAATTCTAACTCTGGAATTTTTTCGTCCCCCTCTTCATCAGTGGTGCTTGCATAATCCTTAGGATTAGGACGGAGTGGAAATTTTGACGCTGTAAATTTTTCATTTCCCTCTTCATCAGTGGTGTTGGCATAATCCTTAGGATTGGGACGAAGTGGATGTTTTGACTCTGAAACATTATCATTCCCCTCTTCATCAGTGGTGCTCGCATAATCCTTACGATTAGGACGAATTTGGTATTTTGACTCTGGAAATTTTACATCCCCCTTTTCATCAGTGCTGCTGGCATACTCCTCGGGATTACGACAGAGTGGATATTTTGACTCTACAGATTCTTCATTTCCCTCTTCATTTGTTGTTCTCATATAATCCTTAGGATTAAGCTGAAGTGGATATTCTTCATCTCCCTCTTCATCAATGGTGTCCTCATAATCCTTGGGATTAGGACGAAGTGAAACTTTTGACTCTGCAATTTCTTCATCATGCCCTTCATCACTGTTTCTTTCATAATCCTTAGGATTAAGAGTAAGTGGTATAACTGGTGCTCGATTTTTTGACTCTCTATTCATGGTGAATGAACTCTCGTTATATTCATCACTCTGAATAGAGTTGTTGTGTGACGAAGATGTTGATGTTCTAGAAAGAAAAACTTCGTTATCAGAAGAAACCATGGCTTCCAACAAGAATAGGTTGAATGATACAAATTCCTCTCCCACTTACAATATATAGCTTAAAGACTGAAAATTTTCCTCCAAATTTTCCCTCCAAAAAAATTCGCGAAAAAATTTCCCTCCAAAAACTCCCTCCAAAAAAATTCACGAAAAACTTTAACTATTTTAACTATAATGACTACATGTAAATATTTTAAATTTTTTATTTTAAACTTACGTTATATTCATCTAAAACATATTTCAAATTTTTTTTTTAAATATTCCTTTCATGCATGTCTTCGAAACTAAAATAATTTTCTTATTTGAATAGTTTAAGATTGAATACATGTAAATATTTACAAAAATAACATGATGTAAATATTAACTATTTAAACTATAATTAACTACATGTATATATTTTAGATTTTAAAATTTAATCGCATGATTTTAAACATTGATTATATATAAATATTAACTATGATAACTAAATACAAATATTAACTATTTTATCTATAATATTAAATATAATTAACTACATGTAAGTATTTCATATTTTAATTTTTAATCTGAGATTATATTTGAATTATTCAACATTCGGTACATGTAAATATTAAATAAAATATTAATTATGATAACTACATGCAAATAATAAGTATTTTAACTATAGTATGAACTATAATAAATTAAATGTAACATTCAGTACATGTAAATATTAATTATGATAACCACATGCAAATAATAAGTATTTTAACTATAGTATGAACTATAATAAATTAAATGTAAATATTTTAAATTTGAAATTTTAATCCCACATTCATTAAACAGTAAATCAATCAGACAATATACAATATTTAAAAGGAATGATTGTTTCTATTCATCACATCACATCAAGTTTTCTGGTATTTGTTAGAGCAAATTTCTGGAGGTGTTGCGTTGGCATTGGTAACTTCGTGGAGGCATTGCATTGGCATTGGAAGCTTTGTGTCGCTATTGGTAATTTTGTGGAAGTGTTGCATTGGCATTGGTAACTTCGTGAAGGCATTGCATTGGCATTGGAGGCATTGTGTTGCTATTCGTAATTGTGTGGAGGCGTTGTGTTGGCATTGGTGACAGCAGCTTCTTGCATTTCAAAGGTTAGTTTTCCTTCTATTCTGTCAATTTAGAGATGATTTTGGGAAAAATATGTTTTTCTATAGTTTTTTTGTGTTAAAAAACTACTTTTTTAAGGTTTTTAGGTTCAAAAACCTTGATTTTTTAATATTTTTTTAGTGAAGAAAATGCAAAAAAAACTGAATTTTTTAGGATTTTAAGAACAAAAATTTAGATTTTTTTTCTTTTTAAGACTTATAGGTTCATTTACACATAAAAATCCATAAAACGACCATGCACATAAAAAAAAAAGTGGCCTTATAACATTTTTTATTTGTATTTTTTTTTATCATAAATATATGAGTGATTTCATTATTTAAATTTTTTTTTATGTGAGAATTTTATATTTTATATTTTATTTTATTTTATTTTTTTAATTTTAGATCTTTGTTTTATTTTTTTAATTTTAAATCTTTAATTTTTTTTTTCCTTTATTGTTTTGTTATATATAAACATATATATTTTTTAATTGTATTGTGATATATATATATATATTTTTAATTATATTATAATCTTAAAACAAATATTTATTTTTATAATTTATTATATTGTTTTTTTTTTAAATTATATATTTAAATTGCAAAATTTAAAAAAAAAAAAAATTAAAAAAAAATATGAATTTTGTCTTATTGGTGGTGCCGGCCACCCAGGCGGTGCCACGGGGGCGGCCCCGGTGCCCAACGGGCGGGGCTTCCAGCTCGAGCCCCGCCCGTTGGGCGCCACGGGGGCAGCCCAACCCGCCTCCCGGGCCCCCATCGGCCGATGGGGGCCCGGGAGGCGGGCTGGGCCGCCCCCGTGGCGCCGCCCGACCGCCCCGCCAAAACAGTGTTCAATATTTTTAAAATTTTTTTTTTTTTAATTTTATAATGTTTTGTTTTTAATTGTTTTTTTTTTAATTTTATAATTTTGTTTTTTTAACTGTTTTTGTTTAATTGTTTGTTTTTAATTTTGGTTTTTTTTTTTTATAATTTGGATTTTTAATTTTTTTTTATAATTTTTTTTGTTTTTTTTTAATAATTTGTTTTAAGAACACATTTTATAATTTTGATTTTTTTTAATTTTATTTGGTTCTTTAAATTTTTTTTTTTAAACAATTTATTTTAATAAAACAATCATAGAAACATTGTTATATATAAATATAAAAAAAAATTGTTATATAATGTAATAAAAACATTATTAAATAATAAATGTTAAAAATTTCAAAATATAACAAAAATATATATATATATATATCAAAAAAAAAATACAATGTAATAAATTTACAAAAAAAAAAACATTTGTTTTAATATAACAATAAAAATTAATTAAAAATATATATATAACAATACAATTAAAAAAATAAAAAATTATATAACATTATAATATTTGTTATAAATAGTTAATAACTTTTTTGTTTTTTTTTAAATATTAAACACAAACTGAAGTTTCAAAATACTAGTTTATTTTTTAAGTTTAATTTTAATGCTTTAATTTCAAACTATTTAGTTTTAGAAATACATTTTGTTTATTAAATTTATTTTATTCGCAATATTTTTCCATTAACTAATATATATATATATATATATATATATATTTTATCAGGAAAATGGCATCAAAAAAGGTTTCTGTGAATGTTTCTGCACCTAGGGCAGCAGCTCCCAAATCTACGGCAGCAGCTCCCAAATCTACAGCTGCAGCTCGACGCACTATGGATACAACTCCCAAATCTAAAGTTGCAGCTGAACACACTATGGACACTATTGGACGCAATAAGGATATTGTTGCACACACTAATAAAAGTCAAGCAAGTGGGGCACCAAGTTCATTAAAGGTTATTTCTGATTGGAAAAACGCCAAGGAAATAGATAAAACCGATTTCTCATGGTATCTTGAAGACAGTGAAACGGAGGTTGATATACACATCTATCTGATTTGTGGTATGATTGACTTAAATGAGAAATATGAGGTGATGGGCAGAGTACGAGACATATGTATGGTCCCGAATAAAAACACTATTTATGTTCTTCTAAGGGAGGCTCAAAAACGTGAGAAGGTTAGATATCGTCTATCAATCGTCAAGTACGACGCAGATGAAATAACTTCAAAATTTTTTGAAGAAATAGCAAACAACATTGCAAATAACATTGTAAGTATGCTTATTTTTATTTCCTCTATGCATTATTGTAAGGATGATTCAATTTTTTATAAATTATTGATCATTGACATGTTTTATTTTGTTTCATAGGATTTTGTTCGGAGTCTTTCAAACATGTTTGATGGTATTTATATGTTGGTGCCAAATGTTATGGATGTGATCAAAACTTTCCACAAAGACAAAGCAGAGGAAAGGAGATTGAAGCAAAGAGCAATAGTTCGTGACACTGCAACAGTACAAAGAGGGGATCAACCAAGTGTCACTAAGGTGGGTCAATCTAATAAACTTAAACATGTTTCTTTTGAAGGTGTCGAACATGAAATAGAAAATTATGATAGAATTAGTGAGGAGGAGATGAGAACTATTGTGCAAAAGAAGAAAACAGATCAGACACCAAAAAGAAAAATTGCCAAAGATCTCTCTCTTGTACCTCATAGAGGAGAGCTTGTTTATAAAGAAACTGAAATGTTATCCAATAAGGCTAGGAAATCAAATATTGGTGAACCTGTAAAGGTCGTGAGCAGCAGTGAAGAACAAATTGAAAGCTCTTACGGAAGCAGAGAAATCATAACACCAGGTGCTGAGTTAGAGGATGGCATTATTAAAACAAAACAAAATTCTATTCGACAAGAGTTGAGGAAGAATAAATTAATTCTTGGTGGCCAAACATTTGAACTTAATGTTAACCAATTTTATGGCTCGGATGAAGGGCAATCTCAATATCAAATTAGAAAGGCCCATCACCTACATGTACATAATGTGAAAACATTGTTCAGGTTCAATCCATATGCGCATGTGGTGGATTATGTGGTTCTTGTCGATCCATGTCAGGTTCCCAACAAACAAGCATTTGACAAGGCAAAATGTTTTGATTATAAATATTATGTAATTGGAGGAAACCATTCAATAGAGGCTAAAAGACAATTGATTGCAGAAAATCCCAATAACTATATTTTTCAAACAGTGAAATGCATCATTTACGCTGGCTTAACAGAAATGGAATCAAAGTTATTGGCATGGAATCATAATGCAGATAATGAGTACAGAATGAAAATGACTTTCATCCAAAGGGTCAGATTTATTCATAATGAATTCATAGAAAAATGTGGTGGGGATAAGACACAAGTTAGTGTAGCATTTCGAAAGGAATGTTTAATGGAAACAGGTTATCAAATTGATGAAAAAAAAAGCAAAAGATGGAAAATTGAATACAAATCTCTTCAGAGGCACAGATAACATTTTTCAGTTGGCATTTAGAACTGGGGAGGTATGGGATTTGATTGATGACATTTTTGATCGATGGGAGAATATTTCCATAAAAAATCAGAAAGTTAAAAAGAGTAAACCCATAATATGTACCAACAGTAAGGGGGGTCCTGAAATGAAGAAGCTTCCAAAGGATATGACTATTACACCTTGGAGAACAATGCAAGGTGTGAAGGATGATAAATTAGTCAAATCAGTATTAGCCCGTGTGAAGTCGGGTGAATTATCAATGGAAGAAATGTGTGAAGAATTTCAAAAGTAAGTTTCTTGAATTATTTCTTTCATTATAATTTTATTTTAAATAAAACATAATGATGTTGGTAGAATTTGTTATACATGTCAATATATTAACGTTTTTAACTTGATTTATTCAGTCAGAAAATTTATATGAAAATACAAGAACACATGGTTAAAATGTTTAATGAAGACACTTGGGATGATGTTGTACGCAACTACCCAGAAGCAAGTTCTACATCAACACTAAAAGAGTTTTATATTGCATTCAATAAGGTATGTTGATTTATAAATTTATTTTATTCATATTTTAACTATTTTTATTTTATTACTTATACATATCTATATATATATTTTTATGTCATTAAAGATGTCGAAGAATGATGGAAATGGAGTACCAGATACTTTCAAAAGCTTTATTGAAAAAATTAAGATGGAGAACATGAGAAGGAAGCGTCTTATGGATGTTGAACTAGATCCTACTCTTAATCATTACATTTGGAATGGGCTCGACAGTGTCCAATATCAAATAATACAAGGTGACTGTGAAGACATTGCAACACTAATACCTAAAAGGGAGTATGGCCTAGTTATTGCAGATATTCCTCATGGTTTCAATTTCCCAGACATTGAATATGATAGAGAACCATATGCTTATCAAGCTTTTAATAAAGTGGTTACGGGTTTTCAAGAAGTGACAACATCACCACTTTGGCGATTTGTGACATTTCATTCAGACACACAGTTTCCAATGTTATTAACAAGCTTCAAGGGTAAAGCAAACTCAAGGATGCAACTTACATGGTAAGATTTTGAAATTGTATGTTTGATTCCTCCTAAAAAATTTTATTTATGTAAAATTTAATTGAACTTTTACTATGTTATGTAACAGGCAAAAGTCAAATATTGTTTCTTCCGAAGATCAACCTATTATAAATGATTGTGAGTTCATCCATGTTGAATGTTGGACAAAAGAGGATAGCTATAAGCATATTATTATGAATCGAGTAGATGGAAAGAGTCATAGTCAAGTATTGGTTTATGATGCAGTGGTAAGAAAACTAACATATGAGGATAAAGATGCAAAAGGAGATATAGTTAACATTTATAAAAAACCACAAGCATTGATTAACTATCTTATAGATCTATGTTCAAATGAAGGAGAAAGGGTTTTGGATTTATTCTCAGGTTCAGGTAAGTTTTAATATACAAATTTAAATTTAAATATTGTCTTTTTTACTTTTTATGTCTCCATAGTAATTTTCTTACTTATTTTTTGTGTGCTTGATGATTAGGTACAACACTAGCATGTTGCCTACAAAAAGGAAGAAATTGCATTTCCATTGAGAAAGATCCAGTTCAATGCAAATTTATTCAACAAAGAATTAACACTCTTAAATTCCTTCCAGATGCGAAGCAAGAAGTTGGTTTGAGGAAAGGAGATTTTAATGAATCATGTGTGGCAAAAAAAGCAAAGGAACCTCAACCACCATTATATGGAATGATTGGAAAGGGACACTTTGGAAGATTTGCTGACATGAAAGATCCATTAGAAGACGACGATGATCAAAATGAAGAAGCAAATGCTGCGGAAGAAGCCATCAATGCTGTTCTAGATGATGTTGAAGATGTATTAGTTGATATTGTTGATGATGTTTAAGTTATGCTTGCAAACAAAGCTTATTTTTCAGAACTACTAATCAACTTTACTTGTAATGTTTAGAATTTGATATTTTATGAGAACAACCCCTTTTTTTTGCAAAAAACATGTGATTGCTATTATTTTTTGACATAAAATTCAATAAAAATGTTGTTTTCTTAAGTTTTTTTGTTAAAATTCTCCCAAAAAATTAGTTTATTTAATATGTTTTTTTCAACAAAAACTCTGTAAAAGTGTATTTTTTGCATTGTATTTATATTGAAAAATTGTATTTTTTTTTCATATGGTTCAAAATATTGGTTTTTTAGCGATAATTTTTTTGATGTGCATTGAAAAATTATTTAACAATACATAAACATGTGGAAAATATAAACTTTAGAATATTGATCTTTTTTCCATCTTTTATGTATGTGAAAAAGTGAAGATATCATTACAAGTTTTTATTTTTAAATTTTTTTATTTTTATTTTTAAAACACAAGTACATAAATGCACTTAAAAATAAACATCTCACAGAAGAAGAAGACATTAAAAAAATTATAGTGTCAAAATCAATGCTATAAAAAAAACGTTGGTGATGATACACCACCACTATTCAAAATCGACATAAAAAACACCACTTTAAAAAAAAAAAGATTTATTAAAAAAAAAAAACAAGATGAAAAAAAATTAAAGTGCCAAAAACATGCTCAAATTTTTTTTTCGTGATTCTGCATCGCCACCTTTTCAAAATCAGGTGTTTTTCTTGATATTTGAAAAAGTAGGTAACATTGAGGTTACCTATTTCATCGGTAACATTGTTTGCTAGATATCATCCATGAGTTTTCAGTTCCATAAATAGAAAAAATTCATGCTAATATCAATTTGAGCTGCGAAAAAAATGCATATAGTCTTTGGGGCTAGTAACTTGAATATAAACCACAAAATTCTTCAAAAGTTTAAAATTCTCTGCAATGTCGGTAAGATATTAAAAAATGTAAGCCAATTATTTGATCCAATGCATCAGAATACTCAAATTTCCCTAATTTAACCAATGGGCATGCAACAAAGATGGATATTGCACTACCCTTTTGTAGACATAGTAGGAGACTTCAAAGGACTTTCTACTATGGATAAATAATCAGGAAAAGGAATATGATAGAACTTCGTAAAATTTTTGAGATTAGTCACTTAGGACAACACTTGTTTGTACTGCTACCATATAATGTAAGTGGAACAAAGGAATTTAAATCCTCTTCCAAAGGTGGTACAATACAAACTTTCTTGTAGTTCCAAATGGTAAGATTGACTGGTGATAATGAGACCAATTCCTAATGAGATTGGTCACTTACAAAAATGTCACATGGTTCAAAGAGCATAGAACATAGAAGATACTTGTAGGTCCAAACGATTTGATTTAGAAGCTATTATGAGATCAGTTCTGGGAGACTAGTCACTTGCAAACAACGTTTGATAGCCTGACGTGCATATAGAATAGACAACTTGTAATGTATGTATCCCTGCAATATTATAAGTTTAACTTAGACTTACAATAGTTTCCTTTTGAGACATACAAATATAACAACAGCACATGACTAACATGCTTAAATGACAAAGCAAGGCTACATTGATAAGGCAACTTAACTTCATCATTCATAAATCAATATCAATCAATATCAAATTGAGGCAAAAAAATCATAGTGCGATAATGTATATAACAGGCTACTTACACTTGTCAAATAGGCTTACCACAAACAGTGGATCACCTCTTAAACCCTATTTTTATATGTAAGAGTAAGGATGCAGTAATGTAAAAGAAACCCTTGTTCAAAAAGCGAAATATATCTACATTTATAAGAGAAGACCAATCAAAGCCTAAGAGGATATCCAAATGGCAATGAGAGATATAACATAAGTGACGTTAAGAGATTGAATGGTACCAACTACCAATAAAAGAAAATAATAAATAACAAATCAAGCATAGTGAATCAGAGTTTGGAGGTCAAATACATATTAATTAGAAGATAAGTCAAGGACCAACATCACACTATATCGACATGCCCTATACATGATCTTCTTCGGAGATAGACAAGATTCATGTTCTAAAACATTACCAGACAAGAAATATTGAACATGGAACATATGTAGAAATTATATAAATTATGTGTTATATGTCCAACATTCTCCTGATCTCACACTATTTTAACTTCATGCAAAATAAAGAATCTATTCCACCATTGATCATTTGCGGAAATTAAATCAAGATTGCAATGCACACATGAAATAATAAAAATTCACACACATTAACACAGTTGTTTAACGGGAAAGCCTGAAGCTGAAAACCCCAAATATCTGTATATAATATATTTCATAGAGATCATGTAACAATCCTCATACAAAGCTGATCATATCAAGCTCTCAGTACAATACAATCGCTACACACTAATCAAGCTCGGTCTTGCAAATCCATGCACCGATCATTGCCACCTGCTAGCCTGCCTTTACTGCGCAATCCCTGCTGAAGAATGGCTTTGAATGAGTTCGAATTACTCCAGCCTTTCTCATGCAATCCTCATTGGCATCTCCACTGAGTGTTGGATGCAATCAATGCATCACTATAGTCACAACTGATAGTCACACTTACCCTTTCACCTATCTCTCCACTGGTCTTCACTCATTTTATGTCTTGTTAATTTGACATAAGGCTGGAATTATTAAGTGATTTAATATTGATATATAAGAAGATAAGGTAGATTTGATGTTGAACCAATGGCCAAAGAATAAAATAGTAGGTTGCCTGTTCATGGGCTAGCTTTATGTTCAGTTAGTTTTTTTCCTGGTCTGGGGTAGCGTAGTCTATGTAAAATAATCAGCCACGAGAAAGATAGAGAGAGATGAAGCAATTATGCCACAAGAAGTAATATGTTTAATTTATTCCCACCAATATTTATTGGGATTCCTACAGAACACAATTTGTGTTTCTAAAGGAAAAATGGTATGACTGACATGATTCAAAATGCCACATCATACAGACAGTTGTCTTCCTGTTTGTCATGAATATTAGTTATTACAGACAAAAACATTTGAAAAAAAAGACTTTCATAAAATATATCTGCAACCCATTTTTAAAGCTGATAGTTGCAATGGGAAAAATACAGATTTGAGGCCAATCAATATTAGTTGTCCTTTTACCAGTTTCTCATAGGGCTCATGTAACAGAAGAAAACTGCTCAGTGTCTGTATTTCGTCCTAAAGGATCAGGTGATGGGGATATTACTGATTTTGTACTTAAGGTTTAGTTGCAACTTGCATGTATATTTATTAATACAGGTAAAAACATTTGACAAAAAAAACTTTCATAAAATGCATCTGCAACACATTTTTTGAGCACAAAGTTGCAACGACCAAGATACAGATTTGAAGCCCATCAAAATCAGTTGTCCCTTGACCAGTTTTGTATAGGGTCAGTGCAACAGAAGAAAATTGCTTAGCACTGGATTCTACACTAGAGTATCAAGTGATGGGGTTATTGCTGATTCTCGTTTAGCCTTTCGTCAAGGCACACAACAACTTATATCAGGATCTTTTGATCCTACAATTGAGTTGTGGAGTGCAGTGGATAGGGCCTATATGGACATTCTTTACATTCAGCAAAGTGAAATCCTTGCAGTTGATTTCTTGAGAAAAGAACGAGTTCTTGCAATACAGAAATGAAAACATATTCAGGTACTGTTATTCTACCAGTTTAATTCGCGGTCATGTTTTATGTTTCATTTATTTTAGGTTTTTTGGGGTCATAGAGGAGCTGTGTCTTGTTTAGCCTTTTGTCAAGGCACATAGCCACTTATATCAGGATCTTTTGATCGTACAATCAAGTTGTGGAGTGCAGAGGATAGGGCTTATATGGACACTCTTTACGATAAGCAAAGTGAAATCCTTGCAGTTGATTTCTTGAGAAAAGAACAAGTTCTTGCAAGACAAAAAACCAATAGAATCAAATTTTACAAACTGCAAGCACAAATTGTAAATTCAAGGATAGTTTATAAAATTATACTTTTGTTGATAATGAATGACATGAATCCTACCATTCAAATGCTTTTAAACATGGAATGAGAACAATTAAAAGTCTATGAAAATACATATTTTCTTAGACAGTTGGATATGCAAATGGATCCAAAAGAATAGTTGATAGATCTTTATTGCTATATGTTTGTAGAATGAACAAATTTCTAGATAGATGGGGAACAATTAAAAGTTTACAAAAATATATAATTTATTATGCATTTGGACATGGAGTTTGTTACCAAAATCATATTTGTCAGATCTTTATTGCTAAATGTTGTAGAATGAACAAATCATCCTTCAAGCATTTAGTGACTTAATCAATAAAATAAAATAGGAGATAAAAGTTGTGAAATGGAACAAAAGTACGGGAATGCAAAAGGAAACAGCAGAGCCCTTGAAGACTGGTTGTTATTAATATGACTGAAGTTTCAAATGATAAAAAAATGGAGTGGAATCATTAGCAAGACATGAAAAATGAAAAGTACCCATTACAGTCCCCATAACTAAGCACTTTTTGGAGTGTAATTATTGAATTACCTATCCCTTCTCATAGCAATATTATTGGCATTACAATATAGTTTTTTTCCTTTTCCCCATGCTGCTTTCCTTCTTTCCTCCTGTTCATCTGCTCCTTTCATTTCATCTTAACTTCACCTGTGTTCTCCTATTCATCTGCTTTTTCAATCTCATCTTCAATTCCACCTGTCTTCTCCTGTTCATCTGCTTCTTAAATCTCACCTTCAACTCCACTTGTCTTTTGCCTTAAAACATTTGCTTGTTTCACAACTGTTCAAGGGATTCCATAGTAATGTTAAGCATTAAAAAGCGTAGTAGAAACAACTATGAGTAAATCCACTAATTTCTAAAAATAAGAGAAGAGTATCAATATTTCTACTTACTTGACAAGGTAGGACATATTCTAGTATGTCTTTTCCATTTTTTGTTCCTAAAACAATGGAAAAATGGAATAGCCTATTTGTAAACCATTTTGAATCAACCACTTGACAAGGTAGGACATATTCTAAAGCATTTTGAATCAACCACTTGACAAGTTCTAGTATGTATTTTTCATTTTCTGTTTTTAAAACAATGGAAAAATAGAATAGCTTATTTGTAAACCATTTTGAATCAACCAGTTCAGGAATGTATTCATACCATGTATCTTTATAGCTCTTTTACTTGTATTCATACCATGTATCTTTATAGCTCTGTTACTCGACAAGCTAGGACATATTCTAGTATGTCTTTTTTATTTTTTGTTCCTAAAACAATGGAAAAATGGAATAAGCATTATTAAGTGCATATTGTAGTGAGATGTATTTATAAATCATTTTGAATGAACCAGTTTAGGAGTGTAGTCATACCACGTATTCTTATAGTTGTTTCAATTGAGGCAAAAGAATATGCCATATCCAAAGATGCTATAAGGCTTTTTCTATGCATAGATATAGCAGCTGCCTATGTCTTATTGCTTATGTGTTCATGCTAGCAGACATATTATTATCAAAAGCCATTGATATTGTACCATGAGTGGGATACTTTGATATTCCTGGATATAAAAGAGAAGTATTCATAATGTATAGGATATTGACTTATTGCATACTAATAAAAGAGGTTTGAATGCTGAAAATCAGAATAATGAAAATTTGACTTTCAGAGTAACATTTGTAAAAATTATGAGCAAAAATAGAACAAAGATAGAACAATTCCATTTACAAATGGCAAAACTTTCAAGTTTTCAAAGCATTGTTAGAGATCAAATTCATATGTAAATAATTAAGTGATACTGATAAAGTACCTAGTTCATAATTAAATGCAATTTTCAAATATTAAAGAAAACAAGGAAATAGTAATTGAGTTGAGTTTACACAATAAAATTGGAAATTTGTCCTTAATCTAGTTCATTGAACATAATGATAATGAAAAATTATGCAACAACACAGTAATAAAAAAATATTGTACAAGAGTATTGTGTAGTACTGTGTACTAAAAAAATTTTCCTGATAAATGTACAGAAATTGAAAATTGGGTTCAGTTTAGACACGAAAATTGGAAAATTGTTCTTAATCCAGTTCATTGAACATAATGATAATGAGCAGAAATTATGCAAAAATACAGTAATCAAAAAATATTGTACAAGAGTATTGTGTAGTATTGTGTACTAAGTACATTTTCCTAATAAATGTACAGAAATTGAAAATTAGATAGTTCTATTGGAATAAGAGCATAATATAAAGAAATAGATTGCATTCCAATAACTGCGATGTCACTGGTCTTTGTCATCTGTGTAACAAAGAATTAGTTAAAAAGAAAATCATAACGTTTTTAATTAAGAAGAGGAAATTTTCAAAATAAATGATGTTGAGTCAAGATGTTAATGTACCTTTCATTTGTCAGCCGACATGTAACAGTTCACTATCTTCATTCAATAGGAACTTGCTGTGACTTATGAGATCACGTAGCATATAGACAATGGTTTCCTTTTCTTGCAAATATTGTTCAAATGACATGGGTTTTAAACAAGGAAGTAAATCATGGACTAAAGGTTCCCTGATAGTGCAATGAACAATGTTTTTTGTGATAGATTCTATTTTAGCATTTATACAATGTTTGTATACGAAATGGAAATTATTGTTGCATTTTAAGAAATAAATTGTTCCATTGTTGATCAGTATGGATGAACTGATTACAAAATTGCATATTGCACAAACAGGCTCGAATGGAGTTGAATAAGAATTTAATGCTTTTAGCATACCTTCAACCTGTTTATAAAATCTTCAAATGTTAATGTACAATATTACATATGAAATTCAAAATTAGAAAATTATCATTATTTCTATACGTACGGCATGGTTAGATGTCGTTAGTTTTCCAAGATTCTTAACTGCATCTGTGTTAAGTCTAGTTATGAAAGTTGACTGGGTTGTTCGAAATATTTTATCTTTTACATCTGTCCTTTTTGTTATGTTTTTGAAAAGGATCAGGGGAAATTTCCTTTCTACAATTGTTGTTCCATTGAAGTAAAGTATTGTTCGTATGTATCAAACAATTGCAACTGCAAAAGACAAATTAGAATAGTTATATATTGAATTAATACATATTATTTATTAAAAATTAAGTATAAGTGGTATGCGAATACATATTGTTGCACAATCATTTTCAAAATCTCCATCTTTGATATGCAATATGTAGTACAATCCAACTCTTTTGGCAAGTGTAACAGCCACACCAATTGTACCAATTGGGTACATTTATGTTCTTTCTGCAAATTTCTTAATGGTTGTATTTGGAATGAAACAATATTCTTTGCAGACTTCAGGCACAGTGTCTATAATGCTTGATTCATTTAGCGGAATTATTTTATCACAATCGCCACGATCATAAATGGTTTTAGGCAGTGTTCTGAAATTTGTAATAGATATACTCTTTCCTTGTATAATTTTATGCTCATGTTGTTCAATTAAATGAGCAGGTATACTTAATGTTATAGTCATATTTCCTTTCTCATCTGTCAAATCAACCTATAATATTCAACAGGCTTCGTTTGTTTTGTCAAGAAATGTGCTATATACGACCATTATGTCTCCGACAAATAACTGTCCAATAATACAACTGTTCAATTCTTCAATTGATACTTTAACTGGAGGCAGTTGTTTTTTCCTGTATAAATTTCTTATTTAGATACTTGTATAAACATTTCTATAATGCTATGTTTTTTTATAAATTGTAGAGCTATAAATAAATTACAGTATAAGGTTGCATATGCATACGCATACCTTTTCATTGCATATGCATACCTTTTTACTGCATCATTTTGTAAGATTCTTGATTCTCCTCTTGTTGATTCCATCTGACTTGTACTAAAAATAGTAATTGCATATTTCAATACAATTTGAATATTATCATATTTTGCATAAGCAATAAATGAAGAGTTTATGATAAGTAAACTATACATATATTGTAATATTATAATATGTATTTTTCATAAGCAATAAATGAAGAGTTTATGATAACTAACCTATACATATATTGTTGTTCAGTTGCCTGTAGGGACTGGCTACTAGTGCTTTTTTTACTTGTCCAACATTTTCTAATTTATATAGATTTAGTTGTACATATGTATATTAGTCAATTGTAAAAATACAATGGATATATAGTGAGCATTAACATTGTAAATTCAGAATCTAATTTATATAGATTTAGTTGTACATATGTATATTAGTCAATTGTAAAAAGACAATGGGATATATAGTGAGCATTAACATTGTAAATTCAGAAGGACTGGTTTCCCATTCTGAGCAGTCCAGACTTTGCTTGACTTGCTTGACTATCAAGCCCAGCGCTCAGGCTTACCAAGCTGACGCTGGTGCAGTTTTGTATCGGTAATTTTATACATAATAGAATTAGTCATACTTAGAAAGAAAAAAAAAACATTGTAAATTCAGAATCTGGGCATATTTGTGTAGTTATCATAGACATACCTCCTTAAACTCTGTGATTAGGTTGCTCCTCTACTTGACTCATGTTTTCTATATCCTGAGTAGTTATCTTGTTGAAATTACGCAATTACTATTCTAAATAGCTATACAAAATCTTTTAATTGCAAGAATGTAAGTAATTTGTAACTAGAAAATTGAAATAAAAAAAATGATGGAGATGATTGTGGGCATACTCTTTGGTAGCTTCTTGTTCAATTTTCTCTTTGGTGTGGTCAATTAGTTTTCCTTGTTCTTGACTTTTTTGACTTTTTCCTTGTTCTTGAATTTTTTGACTTGTTTGTTCTTTTGATTTTTCATCCGTTCCCCAATTATTATAAAATAGTAACATATATTTAGTGCAATTTCAAAAACCATATAGAAGGAAAAACTGAACAAGAATATAAAAACCATATAAAAGAAAAAGCAAGAAGTACATACTTTCTTCTTTCATGTTCCATGTTGTTGATCTTTTTTCTCATTCGTTTTTGTTCAATTGAAAAGGGTTTTATTGGTAGAATCTGCATTCAAAATTTGCAATTTTGTAACATGTTTCATATGTACATCATAGTTGAAGGATAAGAGATATTGTATCATGATCAGAGCAATATGTATCTAATATGAGAATTCTGTATTGTATATTAGTTACATTTGACCACACATGGTCAATGAATGATTTATGCATGCTATTAGTTTTGTATCTAATATGAAAATTATGTATTGTATATTAGTTACATTTTACCACACATGGTCAATGAATGATTTATGCACGCTATTAGTTTTGTTGATAAGAAAATGGAGATTGTAATTGTTCATGTAGCTTTCCAGCTCTTTTGTTTTCTGATTGCATTGTAACATATCAATATTGAAGTCCCCCAATATGATTGTGATATCCTTTAAATCTAGATGACATAAATCTTTTGCAATGACATTCAAAATATTGTTCAAATTTGCATGTGGTGATGCATATATATTGAGTATTGCAATTTGTAATCCATGAACTATTATTTTTGCCAACAATGCTTCTACAAGATGCTCTTCAAAGTGAGGTTGTCTTTAATAGTAAATATGTGGATAACAGCATTGAATGTGTTCTTATATACCTTGATGAGCTTGAAAAAGTATGTACTTAGACTGATATGTCCATTTGGAAAAGTATACATAGAGTTTTGATTAGAGCTGTAGTAGAGCATATAATATGCTATGGTCAGACCAGTATGCCCATGAGACATTGATTTCACATTTTTCATTAGGAAAATTTGTCCAAATGTGATCTATTATTGTGTTTCAGCATGGCGATAACTTTCTTGTTATTTCTTGTAAGTTTTTTGTTTCCATGTATTGTACAAAGGTTCTAGTACGAGTTGTTTGTTGTTGGATGTCAATGTTCAAGTCACCAATGACTAAGAAAACACAATTAGTATGTGTAGTTTGTGATTTTGTGTCTCTAATCATTTGTATTACTGTAGATACTTGTTCAAATGGGGCTGCATAGATGTTAATTAAACAGATTGGTTGTTGAAAGTACATGTCTGTTAGAGTAAGTTCAATTTTGTTGTTGCAGAATGTTTTTGTTGCTTGGATTGTTATTTTCTTTTCTATAGAAGTGAGTATTCCATGTATAGAATGTGCTATTGCAAAGTTGAATGGGAAGAATTGTTTATTTGTTGGAGGGATCTACAAATGAGTTTCTTGAAAGCAAAGAAACATATTTTCCATTAGATCTGTATGATGCACGACATCAGAAATATGTGCATATAGACTACATGTGTTTAGAGTTGCAATTGATAAAACATTTTTGTTATTAGATATCTTTTTCCCAAATTCTAGTTCCCATGTAGCAGTTGTAGTTAACCTTGTCATTTCGTCTAGTACCTCGTCTTTCACATGAAAATTTTTGTGACTTAATTTGCTAAGAAAATATAATGAGTTAATAGTTTTGACACGTGATAGTGCAGTATAGAATAGACCATGTTTTGTCACGCCAGTTGGGTCGGACACAAGTTTATCCAATGTCAATCCTTATGTTCGATGAATTGTTCGTGCGCAAGCTAATTGTATTGGAAATTGTTTTCGAATTGTTATTTCTAGTTTGTTATGGGACATTGCTAGTGGTTTTGCAATCCGCAAGATTGTGTCCAAGAGGGAAAAACATTTTTTTCATATAGTTCTTTGTATTTGTTTCTTTGTTCTTTGCCAATGTCCGTATATGAAAATTCTTTCCAAACAACGTCATTAGATGAATAGAATTTGAAAATTGCTTTAGCACCATTAACTAATCCATCATTGGTATTATAGTTTCCTACATATAGTTCAACTAACATGTTTTTGTTTCAGTGTAATTTTTTATGGAAATGAAATTGTTTTATCAAAAGTGAAATAGTTTGATCTAGTAGTCTCGTAATTGTCAATTGCAGTAAGTAATATTTGTTGTCCCATTGTTTGTGAAAGAATTTTTGCATTGTGATTTTGGACATCCTTGTTTCGATAGAAAAAGTATGGGAAAAGTGGACTTAAAGGAGGGGACCTATGGCAATTTTCATTTATGTATGCAATATCTTTGTCTGTTTGCATATTTAATCTCATCCTATTTAGAATATCAGTGAACAATGGATCATTTTGACGCATTGTTTTGTGTATTTGATAACATTTTATTTTCTCTGTCCAAAATTAATATGGAATTGTGTCTTTATTGATTTTTGGACTTTCAAATATAAGAGAGTCTCTAACAGGATTTTCCTGATAGAGATTGCCAGAGAATATAATGTCGACATTCCCGAAATACGAAGTTGGTGTGTGTAAGATTTGTTGAAATCGCTTATCAACTTGATATAGTGTTGTTGCACCTACAAGTGATGCTTCGTCTATGAGAACTACAAGCAATTGTTGGAAATGCTTTGACAGTGTGTCTAGTTTTTCATTGTTTAGAGAAGGGAAATTTTCTTTGTTAAAGGGAAAATAGAATGCAGAATGCAATGTCACACCACCAGCATTAAATGCAGCTTTTCCTGTATATGCAGTGATTATTCCTTTTAGTTGTGATGGGTTATAAGGAAATACCTGATTATGTATTCGTACTAATAAATGAAAAATTGCCTTAGCTGTGTGTGTCTTTCCTGTTCCTCCGCCTCCTATTAATAGAAAATAGATAAGTTCATCTGGCCTATATAGTTTTCTTGTTACAACATCATCGACTATTCTTGCTTGTTCTGTGTTTAATTGTCGCATATAGTTATAATACTCTTGGTCTTCAAGTACATGTGGTTGCTTTACAATTTCTTATGGTCTCATAGATCGTGAAGCAAAGTTATTTGTATCTTGGAAATGCTGCAAATCAATTTGAAAGTCATAGATTTCGTATTTTTCATCTATGCATTTAGGTATTCTTGTAGCTTCTGTTTCATTTGATTTTAAACTGTTTATGTTGAATAGTTGTTCAGGTTCTGTTTCTATTGTATTGATTGCATCGTCTATGTCATCCCATGTAGGTGCTGTGACAAACTTGAAATTTTGTTCATTTTTCTTAACAATACTCTCAAATGCAATATATGCAGATTCCCAAGTTGCATGGTGTTGCTTGATTGTAAGTTCACTTAGTCGATATGGATAGTATAACATTAGTTTTTCTCTGCAATGATTTTCAATGTCCTTGTATTTTTTATACTTGACAAATCGAATCACGTATGGTTTATTTGCTTGCTTGCGTTTTTGTCCTCTCTTTGTATAACTAGATGCAAATTCTGCTAAACATATACCATCAATAGCTATAGGACGTGATATATAGTACTCAATTATTGATGGGCACATGACATCTTCTGAGTTATCTGGTTCCTTTTGCAAGTACTTTTTATTTTTGAGGACAAATGCACATTCGTTTATAGGAGATGTAATAATGAAAATACATTTCCGTGAAATAGAGTTTAGTGGGAGTGACAAGACAATATGCACTGCTTGATGTGCAGACATTGTTGCAATTTCACTAAAGCCTTCCCCAAAGAACTAATGGTATTCATGATGTTAGTGTTTGTTTTGAAATGATCTTCACGTATTTTCCTAAATGTTCTTGTAAGGGTTTTATCTTCTTTTGTCATGTAAGAACTACAGTACATTGCAACTGAATATGAATCAAGTAAAAATTGTGAAATAGTATTTGCAATCCAAATTCCTGGAATATGTTTTGCAAAGTTATTGGTCCACGTGTCAACTGGCTTTCTTTGCAACAATAAAGTTGTTCGATTTAGTGTACATTGTATAGCATGTATTTATTTCTCTTGTGCAAGTTCAAGACTGTCTAAAAAGCTATCAAATGTATCACTTTCGTCATATATGGTATTGTTAATGGTTTCAAATATTAGTTTTGCATGTGTTTTTGTTCGACTGCGATTAAATTCAAGTGGCTCCAGAATTTTGGTTGTCTTCATTGGTGGTATAGGAAAATTGAATCTGCAATTAGAATTTTTATGCTTCTTGCAACTTTTTGTGTGGGAATGATGTTGTAATACTCTAAGCTCTTTTGCAAGTATTGATGAGTTAGTTGACAAGTATTTATCAACAAAATTTTCGATTTCAATGTTTGATTGTTTACCATAGACCGGTGCAGATGCTATCCATAATAAGCCATGTTCATGTTTACTACCTCGATTTTGGAATTTTGTAACATATAAATATTCATTTATTTGTCCATAGTACTGGTGATCATGACATATTAATTGGTGCAAAGCGTCTCTTCTAGACCTACAATAATGTACACAAGTAACAGGGTCATTTCTTATTAATGAGTGTGACTCATTTTCGTCTAATTCATTTGTGCTTGGTATTCTAGTGTTTTGTTTTATATGTCTTAATGCACTCATTAGAGGATCCCAAAGTTGCTCTGCACTACTAAATGACACAAATAAAGTGGGTGGGCCTAGCTGTCGAATCATTGCATAGATTTTGTTACGCATTTGTTGATGCTAGTCTGGTGAAGTACGGATTTTCTTTAGGTCCATTTACCCAATTTCAGACTTTAAATTACGATCCAAATTTGGTTTTGACTTTACATCTTTTGCAACTAGTTTCCTTCCCTTTAGTTGGCCTTTTCTAATACTAATCCACATCGTGTTCAAAACATTATTTATGATAATGTGAATTGCTTTATAAAATAGATTATTCGTATGGTAAGCAAAATCATGGTTTCTGTGAAGCACCTCCCATTGACAAATATTTTGATATGTAAAGTTTTGTAACATATTAATTGGTCGTTTGTTGCCATAGAAGAGTGACGGGAAACTCATCTCCTTTGAGTACTATCTTTGAAAATCCCTAATGGCATGTATCCTGCAGTAGGTGCAATATTAATTTGTTTATTTACAAGATCATGGATAGTATGTGCATCAATGAATCCGTGAACCAATGTTTTTGTGGATGGTTCATGAATATCTTGGTTATCATTTTCGCTATTTTCAGCTTCAGCTGAACTTTCGTATGTTTCTTGGTTTTCTAGAAATTCTTGTTTCCAATTTTCATTTATGGTAGCGTTTTCTAGCTTATAAAGCAGTCTTTTGCACAATTGTTTTAATTCTTTCATGACTTTGTGCACTCGAACTCGACCAAATGCATAAGCACTTTTGAATCTTAAACTTCTTTTTGAGAACAATTGCCACTGTGTCAGTCTCTCTTATAGTTCAAGGCAATGTAGACTGAATTCTAGAAATGTTAGTAGGCACATTAATGACACCCCTAGTTAACCCTAGTTGAGGCTTTTTATGTTGATGGCCCATTTCCTTTATTTGCAAGAAGGGCAGTCTAAATGCAACTAGTTTTTCTTCTAGTTCAGTTAGTTGTGTAAGTGTCTTAGTGGCATTGTTTCTTCTTATTTGTTCAGGAACTGCAAATTTAGGGATTGTGTCATTTTCAATTGCTTTTTTGCAATGTTTGAAAATGTAGGTATTTTTACTATCAGAACTTGTACTGTTAACAAGACTCTTTGATGGTATTGTACAAGAAACATCTCTTTTGAAAAACGTTCTTTCACAACGTGAACAGTCAAAAATAGGAGTATCACTTATCCATGTTCGATATTCTTGTTCAAAGGTTAATGTTTTTGTTGATTTTTTCATTGGCGTTGCTTGGCTTAATGTACCAATTATTTTTTATCTCTTTCTATGTCCTCAAAGGTTATTTGATGTTGTAGATGGATCAGGTTCTAAATTTTCTATTACTAGCTCTTGTTTCATTGTCTTTGTGTTATATACAAGTTTCATCTTCTATGCGTTTTTTTTTCTTCGTATAATGACTTTCAGTGCATACAAAGATAGCCTTTTCTTCTGTTTCTTTAAGCGAGAAGTACTTATAATTTCTCTTTGTGACATGCACCTGATATGTTTTTTCAGCTGCCTAAGTGATTGAAATCTGATTATGTCATTAATATCTTCTAGATCTTCTACAACTACTTCTTGTTTCATTTTCATTGTGTTATATGCAAGTCGTATTGTTTGTGTCTGCAAATTTTTTCGAATGATGTGCTTCAACACATGTAAAGATAAACCTTTGTTATCCTTGTTGAAGTAACAATATTGTTTCAATTGACCCTTGACAAGTTGACGTTTTTCTTTAGGTTGTATTTTAGTATTGTTTTTTGGTGAATGTGCTACTTGCAACATTACAGTGTTCTCAGTATTGATATTAGTTGCTGGATCATAGTCTCCTCTATAGAGAAAAGGTTCAAAGTGCCCATTAAGAGGATCTTTGTCATGGAACAATATATCGATATTGTTTGTTGCAATCGTTGAATTAAAGTGCAGATAAATTCTCATATTTATTTTGGACCAAACTCTAATTGGAATTTTTAACCAATTCGATAGCCAATGTATGCAGAAAATATCTCCCCATAGGCCTCTAGATTCTAGTGGGATATGAGTTGATGTTGACCTAGACATTTTTTCCAAATACAATTGACGATTGCTAATATTGTGCATTTCTTTTAACGACTCTTCGTGCAGTTCATGTTCATAAGACAAAATTGCTTCTTCATCTTGTTTCTCTAGGCACTTTCTAAAGTACTCTATTGTTCCTATCCTTAATTCTATAGATGTGTATCTAGAATGCAATAAAAGTTCTAACGTATCAAACAAAATTTTTTTTCGCAAGTGAGGTTATGATTTGCCAAGGCACAGGTCAATTTGTCATTTTCAGGTGAGGCAGACATAATAACATTTGATTTTTTGACATTTTATTTTCTCATTTGTTCATACAAGGTGTTGGTTTCTTGTCTAGAAACCAGAGGTTCAAAGTGGCCGTTGAGAGGATGCTCGTCATGGAATAAAATGTCGCAGGTATTTGTTGCAAGACCTGATTTAATTTGCAAATAGGCTCTTGCATTCATTTTGGACCAAACTCCAATTGGAATTTTCAACCATTTTGATAGCCAATGTATACAGAAAATATCTCCCCATAAGCCTCTAGATTCTAGCGGGATACCATTTGATGCTGAGCTAGTCATTTTGTCTTAATAAAATTCACGACTGCTAATGTTATGCATTTCTTTTAGTGACTGTTCATGTAGTTCATTTTCATAAGATGAAATTGCTTCTTCATCTTGATTTTCTAGACATTTTATAAAACATTGTACTATTCCTTTTCTTAACTCTATTGATGTTTATCTAAAACATAGTAAAAGTTCTAAACTATCAAACAAACAGTCACCAATCGAGTATAAGAAATTTTTGACACGCAACAGGTTATGCTTTTTCCAAAACTAATTTCAATTTATCTTTTTCAAATGACACAAACATAATGATTGTGTACCTCTCAATAAGTCTGTTACTATTTACTGAACGACTGGGATTGCAAATGTCACTGGAACTGCCAACTAAACTAGTGAGACTGCAAATGTGGTCGTGATGCAAGCTGGTTAAATGGTAAAGATCCAAGAATAGAAATGTTAATGATTAATACATAAATTAATAACCGTAAACAATATAGAGTCCAGAAAATTGTAAATGGAAATACTAATTGTTTAAGAGCAACATTTCCCATCACTAGTATTAGTTTTGATGTCTGGTCTAACAACAAAGTCTTAGACATAATTATGACTAATAGTCAATGCACAGAAGCAATAAAGTGAAACATTAACTAGTTTTGATGTCTGGTCTAAGAACAAATGCTTAGACATAATTATGACCAATAGTCAATGCACAGAAGCAGTAAACTGAAACATTAATTAAGCACTGAAATAATTCATAAATAGCTTTGTATCATATATTTCACCATGTATAGCAACTCCAAGGTGGAGATCGATTTATTCTACATAGTGAGTAAACATACTAGTTACTACTGGTTAAGGTTTATGATGTCTAGATGTTCTCCTTCTAGTTTTTTTTCTGATATTAATGAAAATAACAAGAGTTTTATTATTCGGGACTAAAAAAACTATATGGCATCAAGCACAGGAAAAACTCTAAAGTGAGTTGAAAGATACTATATCCATATTGCATAAAAAGAATGGAGTCAAGCATAACAAATGTATGTGTATAGGACCTAGTTACAAACAAATATTTCAAATACTATGAGATAGAGAACGATTAGAAAGTAATGACTAGGAATAGAACTCAAAACTATGTGACCGGGATGTAGATATAATTGATGATAGAAACTACACATGTGGAGAAATAGGACTGACAGAAATGTGTAATATGCATTGCACAAAACAAGGCAGGGGCCACATTCATTTGATCCCATGCCTAGAAAGTTGCACCGAGAAACCTAGTGTATAAGACATTTTTATGGAATTTACAACAAATTGTTTTCCTTCATTTCATACATGCTTAGTGTTCATTTCCTGCAATTTGTGTTTAATAATAGTTTTCCGGAATTAGTTTTTAGCATAGGCCAGAATAGGCTATGCTATTTCATTTCCTATGATTACATATTGAAGATTACGAGAACCAAGGTTGATGATATAATTTCTGGGATTTATGCATATGTTTACCCAACAAAAACTGACAAGAGAAAGTCACCACATCCTACAAATGCGAAAGTTGAATGAAATATATTCATGTTGAAAATCAGATAGCAAAGAGCTTCGTCAAGTGCCTGAAAAAATCAAAGGATCTTTAACTCATGCCACTTGGGAATAACATTTCATCTAGTTCCCCCACATCACTGGTATAAAAAATTTGTCTCCCAATATGTGCCAACATGGAAAACATCCATGTCAATATCAATAGGAAATTTGTAACTCATGCCACTTAGGAATAACATTTCATCTAGTTCCCCCACATCACTGGCATAAAATATTTGTCTCCAATTATGTGCCAACATGGAAAACATCCACGTCAATATCAACAGGAAAGGTGTGGCCCAAACAATGTTAATCAAAAATAATGGATCACACATCACCTTATACACGTTAATATGAAAATAGTATGATCACCACCTTTCTGATTAATATAGTGGATTCATTCATGTACACCAACTTCGGCGAGGATGGATAGACGAATGTAATACACCATTAATGGAGACTGTCAAATATGCCACCATGAAATATCTTTGATATATGCCAATATTTGAGAATATATATGATTAAATGACATATATCTAATTCCTATCATTAGAATATTACATAGTAGATTCCCGCTCAAAGACCCGATGTAATACCATAAACAAGATCATATCCAGAAAATGGTAACACGAAAAAAAAACTTGACTTTTTACCAGACCTGCTTCTAGTATTATTCTATAATGTTCTCTTCCTGACACAAAAAAAACTAGAACAATCACTTATGCCATCTCATACCCATAACAAAAAAAGAATGTTTTTTGGAAGGAAATACAATGATATGTTATAGGATCTCTGAAAAAATAATATAATGTCCACACTCAATCGACAATTCCAGGGTATGAAAAAAAATACCACACTAGGTGAAAGGAAAGCATGCCAAAATATTATCTATAAAAACCACTCAGGACCTCCACAGCCCATATATTAACTCCAAATACAAACATAGGTGACAACCTAAGGTAATGCTACCAAAACCTAATTACGACTATCAATCCAAAATGCCAAAGTGAATGAAAAACTAATTAGTAGCGTAAATTAGTTTTCCTACTTCTTTTTATCTTTTGATATTTCCTATTAGCCAAAGTGTGGAATGAGATGGGGTTTAGGAGCTAGCAGTACACATCTCTAGATCAACCCATCGAGAACACTCATCACGAAAAGAGCTTGTAGCTCAGTGGTAGAGTAGCTCACTAACTGGGGCCTGGGTCTGATTCTTAGCGTGTCCCTTCCTTGAGCGAGCGAGAGTTCGAGCAGTGAAGTCACTTAGCATTCAAAACGACCATTAATAAAAACTCATATTGAAACTATAACACGTAGCTGCAAACATATCTTCCAGCATTAAAAATAGTAACGAGGATGGAGATATTTCTAAATCATTTGAATTAAAAATTTATCATCAACTGTAAAGGAAACATTAAAAGGCGGTCAAAACATTTGAATAAAATATTTCTCATGAACTACAAAATGAAACGTGAAAAAGCTGGATAAAGAAGGATATATATTTAGGGATATTTGAAACATTATTGTAATTATATATGAATTAAAGTTCATTATGCTTGAAGTGAAGGTAGGCATGTAACTGCAACTTGTCTAACCAGCTAATTTAAAAAAATAGGAGGATGATTTCAGATGAGGCCAACCATTTAGTGTAGACATAATGATAGGGGTAAGGGAAATGTTCTTTGCACTTGTTTGCAAGCTGACAAAATGCACCCTTCCACTTATGTTCCTTATTTAGCACCTTCTATAGTCTTCAAATCCAAAACAACATACAATGTTTTTCACAAGAAAATCTCTAGTTTCAACTGGACATAGATTTGGAAAAGGACTCTGTAATTTACAGAGGTAACACCTGAAATAATCTTATAAATTTATTTCAAAGGGAATACTGACCTCCTCTAGTTGCTACCACTCATCCTAATTCTCAGATGTCATTAAAATTTGCACTCAACACTGCCCAGAATAAAGGTTCAATGCACTGATCCTAAGTGACATTTCGTTGTTTAGTCAAAGTGCAGTTTAAATGCTTCTTCTGATCCTAAGTGACATGGATATTGTAGCTACTACTATTTCCTTTCAAAATTTTACACATCATATGCCAAGCATACTTTTTTTCACCTCAATATATAATGATCTAGCATTCTGTTAATAAAAGCTAAGGATTTCATCATGTAATTAACTTCTTCCACGACCAAGCTCTTTTGTTTTTGGTAGTTGAAATTTCAACAACAACCCAAAAATCAGCATAAAAATTTCAAAACAAGATATATATTTGTTTATATGTGAACACTTGTAAGTGATGGGTAAAACACACAGGATTGGAGACACTCAAATGATGGTCGTAGGTGGTTTACACACAACTCAAGCGAATTCGGTGTATGAGTGAAGAGGGCAAGAGCCAATTTGGCTCTTGATTCCATAAAATATTTTGATCTCATTCCTATGAATAATATCAAATGAGCTATGATTATGAGTTTTAGTATCTGTCAGTTAACCATATATGGCAGCACATTTAAACATTCTTGACTTTATTCCAAATCTTGTGACTCATAGGAACCATATCTGATGTGGAACTTTGTAACTTTTTCTTATTCACACTATACAACTTATCATTTTGGTCAAAGCGAAGAATAATTTTTCGCTATCTAAGGATTCAGATCATATTAGAGTGCACAAAAAATGTATATGTTGATTGATATCCAATCAATGAAATCATAGACATTGGTTTATCTATAGATGGGATCTTCTTATAAATATATTAGACTTTGTAATGTGAAAAAATAAGGGGAGGACATAAGAAGTATGTGCTAAAGGAAATACTTTGTTATTTTTTCAGAACAGTGGGGTGATCCCATGGGGTGACCAATGGGATTAAAATTTTCATTCTAACTGTTTTTTTATGTAACAGACAGTAGGTTTCTAATACTATTTGATGCCAAGTTTATAGATTGATCATATTTGATTTAAATGGGTTAAACAATATGATATTCATAATAGGATATTGAATAGGAGAGTTAAAGAACTTAGAAGTAGGGGAGAAAGGAATTTGAATATTCTGGTCAGCGCAGTAGAACTCTACTAGAGAGCTACAGTCCTGCAATTTGATCACAAGAAAATATCTAGTTTCAACTGGACATAGATTTGGAAAAGGACTCTGTAATTTACAGAGGTAACACCTGAAATAATCTCAGAAATGTATTTCAAAGGTAGTAATGACCTCCTCTAGTATATGAATACAAGATAATTATTATCTTAGAGCTCGCTTTTAGTTATAGCAACATAGGAAGAAGAAATCAGTGAAATTTGTGTGTTTTTACAATCATAATTCTTCAATCTCACATCATCATTTTAATTATAGTTGACAGTTAATTAATATAATGTATAAAATTTATTAGCCTGGATCTCACATCTTCATATTAATTATAGTTGGCAGAGCATGTCCTTAAGCTTATAAAAAAAAATCTCACATCTTCATTTTAATTATAGTTGGCAGAGCATGTCCTTAAGCTTATAAAAAACAATCTCACATCTTCATTTTAATTATAGTTGGCAGAGCATGTCCTTAAGCTTATAAAAAACAACTTTTCATTCTTCGTTTGATCAACAAGATAGAGAAACCTTGATGTCAGAAGATGATATCAGTGATAGCCACACAATAAATTATCTAGTGGCAGAACAAGACCATGCAGTGAATCATCTGGCAACAACAGACCAAATTACCTCACAGACCTCTCAATGGCAGCATACAAATTGACTTATCAAAATAATCCTCGATCAACTTGTACATGCAGTAATAGTATCATTCCCGTTTTGGACTTCCAAAATGAAAAGAAAGATCCAAATATTTTGAGTTTTGTATATTTTCATTCCACTTGATATAACTTTAATGTGTTTTTAATTTGTAATGTGGAACTACATGATAATTACACAGGCATGCAGTGATTTTTTGGCTTCTTATATGCAAAGAGTTGCATAAAAAAATATTAATATGTTATGGCCTTTTCAACCAATGTATAACAGAAAAGATGTCATCTTAAAACTATATATCCTCTTAGAGGCTTTTGATTATAAGGCAATAGTTTTTCCATGTCAAACTAGAGTAATAGTATTTACTCAGGGTCAATGAAAACCAAATGCAAGCAGAAATAATTGTGTTAGAAGATCACAGTATACCAAAGGCAAGTCTGAAATATATCTGACTCTAGAATTAGTGAGAATTAGTGCCCAAGCCATAAAAAAATTATGAATGTATTAATTAAACAACTTTACAACCTTCTTTGGTGAAGAATATCTCCCATGGTTTGGTAGCACTTCTCTTTATCATTACTGTTTGTTATCAAATTTGATTTATTTCTTGTTTATCCCAATCAAATTTTGATTATACAAATTACATTGGCAATACAGAGTTTGAATAAAAAAAATGTTGAATCTATTTGTTTCAAAAGTGTTAATCTGAATTGTCTTTAAAAGCAGTAAACATAAAAAGTGTTATTTTGTGTTAAGAGAAGTTAAGTGTTGTTAAAACAAATCCTGATAAATTCTAGAGAAAAACAAATTTGACCATAAACTTCTTGCAGCCATAATGAAAATTAGAGAAACAAATTCTCAAATATGGATTAAGCTCAACGTAAATAAGATGAAATGGTGCATAAATCGATTGAAAAAAATGAGATAGGCTCCAAGAGAAGTAGCTTACAACGAAGAGTAGTTTCCTATACTTCCAAAAACCATAATCCAAAAAAATTCCATAATGTCAAAATATTCCCTATGATAATTTTTATGAGGGTACATGTAAAAAAGTAGTAGACATACTTTCAGATTCATAGAATAGGATTCCTTGACATAAAGATGAAACCAAACATACTCATAGAATAAGATTCCTTGACATAAAGATGAAACCAAACATACTAGCTAAATCAGAAACACAGAGATAGCATATTAACCTGATTCAATTACTTGGTATAGAATTCTTCTAATCAACAGAATCCATCCTGCTTCTCTACATAAATCGCAAACACAGCATGAAAACTTTGCACATAGAATCTGACCATTGCACTACTACATTATATAATAACGCACATCCAAAATTTCACTACACTACCATTTCACTACATTATATAATAACAACCACATATGTAATATAACCAAGTGAAATGTGTTATCAAAAACATTAGCAACTAACACGTACTTAAAAATTATTATATATGATGTGATTTGTGTTCACCTCTGTCAAATCACCTGCACCAGCTTAACAGATGTCATATGTTTTAGAACAATTTGATCTGTGTCCCGATTCTCATACATTAAAGGATGGAGATCCTCATAATAAGGGTTATCATTCCTATCTTTCAAACCCTAGGCTAACATGCCCAAAATATGCCATAGAGCTTCCTCTGGCCTCCGAATTCTGATGACCCAATACAACTTTTCCCCAAAATGCTCACTCCTCGTTGTTGTTCCTACCTGCTTAGCCTACCTCCCTTGCATGGCGTGTGCCTCTATAGTACAAATATCTGAGCTAACCATGGGGTTAGGCCTCAATAGTGACAGTATTGACTGCTGCCTTGGGTTAAGGTATTCTGCCCGGGGGTCTCTGCACTGCTGGGCGTCTCTGAAAAACTTTTCGAGAGTTCAAATTCTTGTTATGGGCAGAATCTCCTTCCCTCTTAAGGCTTTCCCTGCGCAGGCATTTGAAAAAGAGAAAACTCATAATAAGGGTTATCGTTCCTATCTTTCAAACCCTCCCTAACATGCCCAGAAACTGCCACAGAGCTTCCTCTGGCCTCCAAATTCTGATCACCCAATACATATTTTCCTCAAACTACTCACTCCTCGTTGTTGTTCCTACTTGCTTGGCCTTCCTGCCTTGCATGGCGTCTGCCTCTGCCTCTATAGTACAAACATCCGAGCTAATCGCGGGGTCAGGCTCCAATAGTGACAATCGACCTAGAGTTTCGTCTTACTATTCTTTTCATAGAGACTAGGCTATTTCATCCCAGAGTTGTTCGAAGCTTTATAAGATTGAGGGTTTTATTTCCCTGCTGGAAATTTCCAAATGCCGAGAGTTCTTCTTCTCGTTATGGGAATAATATCCTTCCTTATTGAAGCTTTCCCTGCGCAGGCATTTGCCCAAAGTCTGCTGATTATGGTTCCCAGCTATATTTGATCCTGGGGACTAACTTCACTTACAACTCTTCACCCCGCTATAGCATGCCTAACCAGGGCAGACTGGAGCTTGATTGCCCTACCCAACCGGTTTTCGTATCCAATTTGGGCCTAAGGGAGCAAAACCCCTAAGAGCAGGAGAGTAAAGGGCATAGGTAGGAACAGATTCAATATCCCTCCCAGTTCAGAATCCATCATCTCGGGCCTAGCTAGCATACCTTCAAACCCTCCCTAACATCTTTAAAACCCGCCATTAATTTCTCCCATTTGTCTCTGCATTGCTCGGTGTCTCTGAAAAAATATTATTTTCACAGAGAATCAGTTATTTCGTCCCAGACTTCCATCTTTATTTCGCTGCGAGAAAACCTAGGCTCCAATTCTGTTCGAATCCTCTTCGTCCTCGCCGTGAATGAGTCTCATGCCCTGCTCTTTGTAAAGCTTCGAAAGCAAAACCTGTGTCGTGAATGGGTCTCGTGCCCTACTCTTTCGAAAGCTTCGAAAGCAAAATCTGTGGTAGATGAGATGAGGCAGAAGAGAAGAGAAAGAAGCTTCTCTTCCCTACACAAGACGAGTGGAACATGCAGATTTTAATAAAGATTCTCTGTGTAAATTCTGCAAAAAATTCTATGTTTTCTAACTAATGTTAGCATTAGTGAATAGAAACTAGAAAAATAGGAATCAAGTTACACTTACCATAAGTTTTGATAGCTCTGGCCTCGATATGAGGCCAAATAAGACCTCCAAATTGTTGATTGGCTCTTACATGACCCTTACATTAAAATCATTGGGAGAGACTAAAAACTAGTTTTTAAAACTTTATAATAAGTTAAATAGCTCTATTTCATTCTCCTGCAAGAACTAATGAAGCACTAAAAACCGATTACAATAGTCCCTGCCATGCCGCAAGCGGCAGGGACTAATAAATGAACCAATACCAATAAAATAATTGGATTGAACAAGAAATTTGCATTGTTAGAACAATTTCATTGCAAAACATGGTTGTTAAAAAGGACGTGGTTGGTTTTATGGTTTAATTTAAAGATTTAAATAATATTAAATTAAGTTTATAATTTTTTTTGGGGTAAGTTCAAGGTCTTTCTATTTGGTAAGTTCAAGGTTTTTATATTATACTATCGAATATGTACGATATTTGGTGTACACAAATATTTTGATTAGTTATGTTCTATTTGTATGGAAATCAACTAAAAACATTGATAAAGCTAAAGTCAAAATGTTTTAAAATATGTATATGTAGTTGGTGGAAATCAAATTCATCATTACATAAGTTACAAAACTTGGTTTTAAAAGCCATGAGAACCAAATAAACATAGAAATATAGAACATATACACTAGAAACTAAATAGGCTAATAAGTTTATTGCTAATGACAACATGCTTAGGAAAGACGATGAAATTAAGTAGTTGGAACATGGCACACAATGGACCAGGAGTTTGTAAGTATCTGTTACATAGTGGAGTTATTTCCATTCTCTACATCCTTTCATCCATAATCTTATAAAGAAAATGGATCTCTTCCATGTGAAGGAGGAGTTTCTATCTACTTTAGTTGTGGTCAGATAATTCTCTTCAATATATCGATCAGTTGAGGCTTGGGTTTGTGCTCAAGTTAGAAGTTATTGTTTAAACCACACCCCCCACCCCCTTGTATCAACGAGCTATTTTCTTGGTCATCGAGACCACTGAGAAGAATGCACAATTAAAACTGAGGGAGAAGGGGATGAGAACTACAACAAATGAGGGAAGGGGAGAAGTGGCAGACAAAAGAGAAAAACATGGGGAGAGACTTTGGCAAGAAAGAGACACACAAAAAGAGGACGAGCTATGGGAACCCAACTAACATAACCAAAATTAACAAACACAGAGTGTCGAGAAGATAAACGGATGAGAAAGGAAGAATAAAAATGCATAAGGTGACTGAATACATAAAGTGAAAGAAATTCAGGAATTGCATTGATTAAGCCCTCAACATTGATCCTTCTTTGACTAACAAGGCTGGAAAGGTATAATTGTTGGAAATTGAAACAAGATCTCAAAGGTAAAGGGACCAAGCTAGGAGGGCCTAGTCCTTCAACTTGTGCAAGAAAAATTGTGCCATGCTTTGGGATTTTTCATTATCTCACCTAAATGACAACACATTGATTGGCACAAATCCTTTTGAGCGAGGGAAACATTCCTAAATAAGTTATGTACTCCCCACAAGTTGCATTGGAAATAACACCATATCCATTGGAAATGTCCATTCCTCCTTCTGCTTTCATTATAGAGTGAAAGCATTATGATGGATGACCACTCAAGTGAAGGCTTGCTCGAGGCTTCTTCAATGCGATGGATTGGAATTCCTTGATCCAAAAAACATCATGACACCTCGCATCAATTGAAGTCCAGTTGTATGCCAATTTGAACCTTGTCACGCACTCCTCTGTCATGTGCTCCTTCCTTAACTCCTTCTTAAGTGTGCATGGAGATTAAATGAGGCACCCCCATAGGCAAAGTTTATAATTTAAATTTTAATAAAATACCTTGATTTTAATTATTTTTTTAAAATAAAATAAAATAAAATATTTATTTTTTTATATTTATTTTTTTTTTAATTTTTTCCTATGTGGTTCATAGATCCCAGAGATTGGAGATCACTGTGTCCATATAATATTTTTACAAAGAAAATCCACCTGAAGGGATCATAGATGGATCTCTTCCATGTGAAAGAGGAGTTTGTCTCTACTATAGTTGTGGCCAAATAAGGATCTTCAAGATAGCAATTTGCTGAGGCTTGGGCTTGGACTCAATCTCAAAATTTATTGTTTGGACCGCACCCCCAAGCCCCTTGTCTCAAAAGAGACCTTTTCCTGGGCATCAATACCACTAAGAATAATGCACAAATAAAAATGATGGAGCATGGGATGAGAACTAGAGTGAATGGGGAAGTGGAGAAGTGGCGAAAAAAACCCAAAACCACAGGAGAGGCCTTGGCAATAAAGAGATACACCAAAATATGGTGAGTGATGGGATAATGGCTAATGGAACCACAATTAATATGCATAGAGTGATCCAGGGTAAATTCTTGATACCCTTAACCAAGACCTTTTACTTCAGCTGATAAATTAGAATTTAATTTGAGTAAAGTGTTAATGAACATAAATGAACAATGACTTGCTGTAAAGAAGAGGAACATAACATGTCAAGATCAGCAATCATAGGAAAACATCGTTTGATAACAGAGTTCATCGAGGAGGGACTACATCTCTGGGCCTTGGTGTCAAGATGGTGTAGGCCGCTGCATTAAGTGATGTAAGGAGTGAAGATGTACATGAATGTGTTTTCTCTGACATACAAGGAAAATTCCCTCACACAGGAGTGGCTAGACTTCTCTACGAGATGTTCCACTACCAGAACTCTCATTCACAAGAAGGACTCCTATCAGTATGACAATCTCTCACACAAAATGACTATGAGTATCCCGCCAACATGGCATCAAAGGGATCTCAAACATAATACAAATCCATGATAGAAAGTACATCAATAACAAAACAAGATCCCACGACTCATACATCAATAAGGATTTGTACAACACTATGCATCTTAGGGACAAAGAAGTACATGAAATCAACACATCATATACCTCACATTGAAGAATGGGTTGCTGCACTGCTGGATCTGAAATCACCATCACAATCGTGGCGTAAAAAGGTGTGAAATCGACTTCTCACTCGCTGAAAGTTGACACCTACAACTCCACTTTGAAAAAGTGGCCAAAAAATATAAAGCTCAAATGGAAAATTTGAACACAACATCAGATTCGTGGCGTCGAATAGTGAAAAATCGACTGTCCATTTTTTGAATTATGATGAAGTGAAAATATGGGGCAAAAAGGAACCTTTTATATTCTCCCTAGATTCCTCCAAGATGTTGCTCCAAGGATGGACTGGAAATATGAAACTCAAAAGTTGAATCCGACCTCGCCATTGCATCCCCTGCGAAAAACCGTGAAAAATGGCTGTAAACTTGACTATATTCCCACATGGAGAAAAATTACCTCCCCCGGAAAATTTCAAGGCTCATGGTTCCACTCCTTGTTTCTAGGCCTGCTCATGGTTCCACCTGCAAATTTCCTCGATCCGCATGCGCGCTCCTACTCTGGTATGGCCTAGGCACACTATGCAAAAAATGAGTTTTTATCAAATTTCTGGCAGATTTTCTAAAGAGGTCGTTGGGCGCAATTGGTTTGGGATCCACATTATGAGGGAGGGGGTCGGGTGGTCAAACCCCACCCCCTCCATAAAAATCTGAATGTAACTACACATTTCCTTTTTAACAGACCCAACGGATATGGAGCATTTAACAATGGGTAAATTTAGGGGGTCGTGCCCGCATTGGGCGGCCCGTCCCGTACCCTTTTCCGACACCTTTGCAAATAGTGGCATGTAAGGTTAGATTGTTGGTGGTGCCACCCACTTGGGGGCCTACCACATGGCCAGGTGGGTTTGACCCCCGTCGTCACCAGACTATATATGATATGTTTTATATTAAAATATATACATGATATTTTGTCATGGGTGTAATGCTGTATGGTCTGAGGTGGTGGGGTTGACCACTCGTCCCCCAACCATATAATATATATATTAATACCATGATGCGATGGGGGTGGCGGGGGTCACGACCCCCACCCTTTTTTTAATAAATTCTTTTTATTTGTTTTTATATAAAAAACAAACTGGTCTTTTTTTTAAAAATTCAAATTTGACCATAGGAGAAAAATTAACTGTCCCAAAAATTCACCAGGAATCCAGCCGGATTTGGCCGGAATCCGGTGGTCAGATTTCGGCGAAATTGCGCCTTCCTTAAGCCTGCCCAACCACCAAGTCAACCTAGAACTTTGACTGCTCCTAAATTCTCCATACGAACTCATAATTGAATGTCGTTTTCATCGTTGGAATCAGAAAGACGAGATATTCAACCTAAACCTAGTTCGAGAGAAATCCAAACACTTTGATTTTTGAGCCCTCTTTGCCCTGTGTGTGTCTCTGGAGCCACCTGGATTATTCCTCCCCACTAAGTAGCTTTTGGTCCTCCAAAAGCATCAAGTTCTATCTATCATCAACTGTATGCAAATGTCGTTGAAAGGTACATCCCCACATGACTCCTTCACCTGGCGTACTTCGGAATCACTATGTAAAGCCAACATTTGCAACTGCTGCAATGAAAATGTCTAAAAAGGCACATCGCTTGAAGACTCCTTCACCTCACGTACTTCATAGTTAAGATGCAAAGCCAACACTTACAACCACTGTGATGCAAATGTGTGAAAAGACACATATCTTGAAGACTCCTTTATCTGACATATTTCGGAATCAATATGCAAAGCCAACAACTACAACTACTACGACGCAAATGTGTGAAAAGACACATCTCTGGAAGACTCCTTTATGTGACGTATTTCAAAATTAAGATGCAAAGTCGACACCTGCAACTGCAACACAAATGCGCTCAAATATGACCCAAATATTTCCATACTTGCCACAAGTTTATAACATGTACTCGGTGGTCAAGATTACATCAAAATGGAAATCACACCCCAACTATCATCCCAAGACAATACATCATTGTCACATTTCGAAGTGATGGCAAGCACATCATCACTTTTACATGAAAGAAATGCATCACATGACTCATAAAACAAGGCCAAAATATCATTGTTGCTTAAACAAGTGATGGAAAAACACACCATCACTTTTACAGTTAAAAATGAAACATATGATTTACAAACACAGCCATGACAAGCTAACATCTCTAGAAAAACAATCTAGAAAAACCCCTCTTTAGAAAAGTGAATCGGTCATTCCCTTGTGGGGAATTCACTTGTCGATTGACTCTTTCGACTGGTTTCTGAACGAGTGTTTTTCCGTTGAGGCATTCCCCTGGATGGAGTCTCTAGCACATGGCTCTTTGATGGCCACTTCGATCACAATGGGTGCAAAAGGAATTTTTCCTCCAAACCTACTTAACTGATTTCTTTCCTTGTTGTGGAGGAGGCTTTTCACCTCATCCTCCTTTGTGCTGCCACCCTTTTCCAACACTTAGAAAACACATGGTTATGTAAACCACAAAAATGACACATTTTTCTATGCCATGATTTACGACCATGGTTATCAACATCCTTATAATCAAAATGCATTCTGGAATAATGAGACTTATTATACCTTCTCGGTGGTCTCTGGTGCGATCATGGTGATAAGATATTGCCTCATCTCTTTCACTGCAACATGCATCACCATGCTGCACTGCAACTAAGTTGCTGAGAGAAACAACTGAAAAACTCCTACCCAATATTTGACAAACAATTCAATTAGGTTGTATCCTCATCACTGAAGCTCCATAGAATGCTGCTCCGTGCTGTTATCTGGAGGTTGCTGCACAACTACAACTCTGCACTGAGTAAGAATACCTCCTCTGAGATGATTTACGCTGCACTACCCTCTTGAAGCCTCTGTGCTGCTGTAGCTCTGCTCTGCGTAAGAAATCTTGCTCTGCGCTATTTAAGTCACATCAGACCCTACACTACTGCTGCTATGATGTTGTTGCATCTGCACTATGTTTCTCCCTCATCAGTATGTCAGCCTCAACCTCTGCTTCATCTGTGATCTTCTACACCCACTGCTCCACTTTTCCCACTACCATCTTAAGGCTCCCATAGCTTGTATGTGATCAAAGAGTTGGGATACTCAAGGATCCTGCCGTCACTTTGTAGCTACTCTATAGATACATGTTGCCCCACTTTCATGGTTCATGAGCACTCATGGCTACGTTATCTTCAGAGCCATCGTCTGCCATAACAACCTTGGAGCTAGAAGCTTCCTTGTCCTTCTTATTCCGAGGACAATTGTTGGCGAAATGTCCTAGTTCGCCGCACTGGAAACAATTGATCTTAGACAAATCCCGATTATTTATACCTTGTTGTCTATTTGATGCCAATTTTGCATCTTCCGCTTCTTCCTTATTCAATTTACCCAACTCAGTGTTGAACTGTTTCTTGGTGATCTGACAAATTTCTTCTTGTTGGAGAATCGCCCACATATTGTCCCAGTTGGGAAGGTCTGCTTTGCCCAAGAGACTTTGGAAAAGGGTTTCCCATTCCATTGTGATAGAATTTAGAGCCATCCTCACCATAACATCATCCTCCATCTTCACATTCTAGTCATTTGATTCTGGATTGCTTAAAATCTGGACAGAAAAGGCTCAATCTCCTCCCCCTTGGTCATCATGAATAACCTTAACTGGTTCTCCAGAAGTATCTTCCTTCATATAGTGTGGTCAGATCCAACCACATCTCATGAGCCGTCTTCTTATTGGCTATGTGTGGAACCACATGATCTTTGATCCCATCGATTATGAAGCGTTTGGCATGTGCTGTTGCTTCTTCATGCTTCGCCAAGAGATCTGCATTGGTCAGCATGGCTAGGAATTTCTCTGCATGCTCCCTCAGACCGTATTCCTCCATGACTACCAGGATTATGGCCTTCTATATTGCAAAGTTGGACAAGCCATCCAACCTATCCTGATCACATAGTCCGTGAAGTGCCATCTGCTCAATAGATCTCTCGGAATGAATCCTTCTCTCTTTTCTAAAGACTCGAATCTAGGGTCCTTGGTGAGAAAGACACCCTATGCTCCCTTTGACAATTGAATTCCTCTCTTGTAAGTCTGCCAAATCAAAATTCACCATCTCTCTTTGATCCTCTGATCAATCTGCAGATTTATTTGGCTGGAAATCCTATGAAAAGTTGTTCTCCTCCCGCTCTTTGTCAACTTTCTCAGGCTAAATTCTGAACTGACATAATTTTAACCCCACCAGCAACTACTAAAGCTTTGCAGCACTACTTCCTACACTCTGAATCAGCAACAGCTTTAGTGTTGCGTCACCCTGGCTGGCCTCTGTGTAAGCATATAGTCCCAACACGAATTCTACGCTGCCTCTACGTAGTAAGTACGTGGGCCTGCGTGGGTACTGCATCACTCTGGCCTCTGCGTGGATCTGCATCCCTATGTTGCTACAATTTCCTGTTTGGTCCAACTTTCTACGACTGCTACCACTTTCTTTGCTTCTTTCTGCATCAAGGATTCTCCAGTCTTCTTGCTGGTGATTCAACTAGATCTGAAATCACTTTGATACCATGTGAAAATTTCTGAATATTACTTATGCAAAAAACCTGCTGTTAAATATGGTTATAATTCTCCTACTTAATCAAGTTATTAATATGAAGTATTCAACATTCGCATCGAAGTAAACACATTAACGGTCTACACAGATATATATCTAAACTAAATACATGCACACAGACAAAGTGGCACACAATATTTTATGGACAACTGTCACAGGAAAAACCCAATGCGGGAAAACCAGTCTTCTAGCTATTGGAGGGTTTATATTATTAAGTAGATTCTAAGGACAACAAATCTGGGCACCTTATTGGTTAACCTAACAAAGAAATAAAAATCTGTAGCAATCCCTCTGTTCCGGAGACAGAAAAAATGTCTGATTCACACCCTCAAACGAGATTTACAAAACCTAGCCCTTTTCAGTCTTCAGAAACCCCAACGCTACTCTGAAGTCCTCTACGTCAGCTGTACTAGGATATGACTGCTCGTGCGTTGCTCTGGAAGGGCATGCGTCACCCCAGATTGGGTTATGCTGGCCTGGCTGGGCCTGCATCAGCACATGAAGCCCTCTGCGCTGCGCAATTGCTGCTCCTTCTGTGTTTCTCTGACTGCAGATTATCTGCCTCTTGCTGACTCTTGGCTCGGGATCAGATCATCCCTCTCACCAATACTACCCCTCGTTGCATTTGAAACACTTACGAAAATTCTTAGCAAACCACGCCCTATAATTACAGCTTAGTATTAGTGCTCTTCCACTATGTGTGTTCTCCAACTGACCCCAAGCCTTTCCTTTATATTTTCTTGTTGGGAAACCAACGATCGTGATCTAATCTTGATTCGATGGCTAAGCTTAAAATAAAGCTTGATCCATGTGACTTAAGTCATTTTCATCACATGTTTAAATTAATTACCTTTAATCCTTTAATTTTCCTAAGTTAGACTTAGGGTCCTTAATTAGAAATATTAATTAATTAATTATCTCTTAAAGATGATGGAATTTCTCAAATCCTTGTTTGGGTCTTGGAGATCTCATGTACTCTAGTCCCTCCACAATTTTTGGGAGCTAGAGCACATCCGATGCTACCCCAACACTCAAAAATCTCAACAAAGTATATTATTAATGCTTTTATTTATTTTTGTAACGTTCATTCTAATATATTAATATACAAAATAATATACATATGGAAAAACACGAGCCATCAAGGGGTCCTGCAATAGGTCTCCCTTAAGGCATTCAAAAAAAAAATTTTAAACAGATGGTGGGCTGCTCAATAGAGGGAAACCAACCCAACCATCGAGTCTTTCATACCATCAAAGTTTGAAAATTTGTAAAATTAATAGTTGGGGACCTTGGGAGTGTATGAAGTTGAAAAAGACTAAAAATAAAATTGAAACAACTTAAACATATAAACCAAACTAAGGAGGAGGAGCTTCCTCAGTTATCCAACATGCATAAGGTCAAGATAAAGAACCCATGGAGCGACTAGGGGCTACCATGTGACCATCAATCTGCCCAACAAACTGATAACTTCCACCTCGAGGAACGTGGAATTGACGGATGCACTCGCTCGTTGACGCTTCCTCCATCTCCATGACAAAAAACGAACTTAGGTCACATCATGAAATTGCGGCTCCAACTTGGGCTGCATCAATTGAGTCGAGTCTGCTACAGGAGGACGAGGGGGCTTGAGGGCAGAGATATGCTTAGGACAAAATATTTCTGGAGCATGACACCTCCCAGCTATAATAGAAGCTCCCGGTCATAAAATACCTCCTCCATGGCCTCCCGAGCTAGCTCCAGAGCATGGTTGCCATGTATGATTTGTAAATTGATCCCATCCGTCGACAGTTGATGTTGCACCCAGGACCATGCAAAGAAATTTTTCATCATCCAATACCTTCTAACCATGGTAATTCTTGGCAGACCCTCCATAGAAATAACTTCTAGCTCCAACAAATCAACCAGACTCTGAATGTGAATAGGAATATCTGAGTCGAAGTTTCCTGAGAAGTAATCCTCCCTAATGTCTCCATCTGATTTGATATGAACCTTAGCACCCATTCTCCCGTCGTGGATACATATCATTTTGAGACAAGGCATCACTAGGCTCCTAAGGCAAGGCAAAAGCCGAATTTTCACAGTTTCTAGATCTTCCAATAGAGCCAACATACCCATCAAATTCAAAAGAATGATTCTACATACTACAAGACCAGAAAGATAAGCAGCGTGCCACATGAGAGTGTTAACTCTCTGTGCATGTGATACTATCTCATCAACCTCCTCTTGATCCTCCAAGTATAGAGGATATCACCGCCAACATTTGACCATAGCACTCGCAACACCTCCCCACATCAACCACATCATCCACATTAATATCAAGGGGGGTGAAACGGAAGTTGTGTCAGTTGGATCATGCATGTGATCCAGTTGTCCGTCCTCCAGGTTCTGTCTCCTCAAGGCCACCCACATCCGAGTTTATTTATTATTATTATTATTTAATTTGTAAATAATATTATTAATAATTCTATTACATATATTATTATATTAATTTAAAATAATTATATTAAAAATTTAATAATATAAATTAATCAAATGTTCAATAATGTTGATAATAATTAATTAAACTAATTTTAAAATTATTAATATTCATATTTTTATATATGAAACTATCACAATTTAAATAAATACTTTAAAATTAAATTTTAATAAATATAGTATTTGATAAATTTGAATATATATATATATAAGGGACAAAAATGACAAAAAAGAAATGTTGCAATTTTTTTTTTTTATAAAAATTGATTGCATGCTTGCAAGAGGCTTTATCTTGACATAATCAATTTACGATTAGATTAAAGCTACCTCTAAATTGAATGTCTCAAATTTTCCGGGAGGAGGTTGATTTCTGCAAGCATCATGGTCGTTGCTTGGTTGTTTCAAGGGACTGGCCAATAACTTCTCTCTAGTGGGTCATATTTCATGTGCTCTAGTTTTCCTTTACAACAATATTCTCTCTAACTATCATGGTTTTCCTCGAGTTCCTCTATCTTAGCAATTTCCTATGCTCTTTCAGTTTGTGTCTAACCACAATTTTCTAAGCCTACACAGGTGGCTTCCTTTTAGCCCCTCTCTTTCTAACTAAGAATTTACCTATCCCCTGGTAATGGGGGATGGTGAACTAATTGACTATAATCAAGACTCCTTGGATTCTCAAGTTTTTTGGACTCCACAGTCTCAGTATGGTTTTGGTCCTCATGGTGAACTTATTAGTTGTTCAATTAGTTTTGTTTTTTTCATGTTCGACGATTGCCCCTATGAATTAGTTTTTGGGCCCTTGCTTGGTCGATGAAAATGAGGGTTTTTCTTCTATAAAGGTTTCAAATTTTAGTATTTTTTCCTCTAATGTTGATTGTTCCAAGGTTTTCAACCATATCCTTGGTGTTTGGGTTTTCAAACCCCCTTTTCAATTCCTTCATTTTCCTCAGAACCCCCGGATTTTGGGTTTGGTCCTAATTTTCCCACCCCTCTTACTTTATCATCAGAGGGCCATGGTTTTTGCAAGGGTTTTATTATTCTTGGTGTTTCTTCTGGGGTATCCATCCCATTTATTTATCTGGATTTACCCTCATCTAGTAGCATTTTAAAGGAGTTGGTATCTCAAGCGTCAGAAGGAAAGTTTATTTTTAATGGTCAAGAAGCGAGATTTTCTGATAAGGTGGGATTAGTTGTGCCAGAGGAAGGTCCATCCAGAAAAGAAACAAGTTTCTCCCAAGAAAATAAAAATAAGGCCAACTTTGAAAAACAAAACAAAAATATGCAGATGGATTTCACTCTTGGGTTAGATGTGTCCATTCAACAAGCAAAATATTTTAGCCACAAATATTTGGTTGGAAGGATTTGTGGCCATAAATTTGGCTTACCTTTCATACATGGATGGGTGGAGACCTTGGTTCGACATCTAACTAAAAACCATGTCTTTTTTAGGGCACTGAATAAAGGATGCCTTCACTTGATTTTTCAGGATGAGGAGGATGCAAAACTCATTGAGGGGAGGGTTATAAAAATTGATTCCTCCCATGCTATCTACAAATAGTGGACCCCCTCCTTTGATTCTCAACTTGAGCAGATAAACATTGCTCCTATTTTGATTTCCATTCCTATTCTCCTAGTGCATCTTTGGCATGAACAAGTTTTCTATGGGGGGTCTATTTAGAGCATGAATCATCATAATTTTCCACTGGTGACAGTTCTATGGCATGTATTATCATATATGTGGATATTTGAAGGGCGCTTCTAGGCAATATGGACTTGGGTCCTGGGATGGACCCATTTATCCTGGACTAAAAGGGTATTCATTTTTTTTTTGTTGACGTTGCCATCAACACGGGCACAAAAAGGATTATGTTCTTTCAATGCACATGAAGGCACACAAAAGGTTATGACACCAATTTTGCAGGTGGTTTAGGATGACTGTCCTGTTCTTAGGCATTGACACCCTTGAATTCCTACTTAGTCTCTCTAGATGTTGCTACTTTGGATAAAGATGCTCTCTAGGTGCCAAAAGGATCACATTTAGATGTCCTTCCTCATGTTCCCTCTGCTTCATATGGTGAAGGTATTGTGCCATGTCCATCCTCTTCCTTTTCAAATTCTTTTTTATTTGATGCTTGCATTTATTTTTCTCATAGTCTTGTTTATCCTCACATGGTATTTGATGTTTTAAGCAATGTTAACTCCAATCCCATGCCTCTAAAGCTTTCCCCTCATCTAGTCCCCACTATTTTCCCTTTTTCCCTTGCCCTGAGAGATTTGTATTCACCTTCCTCCTTTTCTTCCTTTCTTCCCTATTAGTTTCACGTCTCAGATGACGTTCTATAAAATCTTCGTTTAAGGTTTGTGGTGTTGAATTTTGTAGGTATGGCGAGTCTTCATAATCAATATTTTCACCCTTGAAATACATGAGGAAAATTGTAAGACATGTTCTTCATGTCATTTTATTGTTAGCCCTTGAAATAATTAATATAAGACATGTGCTTCATGTCAGTTTCAAAAGAGAAATTTTTGAATTTTGAATTTTGAATTTTTGGATCCAAACTAGTCAAGTCGGCACTCCTTCAAGTCATGTCTACTACAGTGAAGAGACACCCATTCAATACAAGAACACTATATATAAGGCATTTGACATCCTCCACAAGAAACAATTCAATCTCACACACAACAAAGTATTTTTGCGCATCCAAGGAAAGGAGAATAAGAATAAGGGTGAAGACATCTCAAGCATATTATCTATCTCTCTTTGAATTTGAACATGTGAGTTTTTGGGAATATTTTGGGCAACATGTCAAACTTCTAGGATGTAGAGCCGGAATTATGGGTGGGATATTTTGGATAGAAGGGAAAATTTTCTAGGCAGTTTCTAGGAGTCCAAATTTTTTACTCGGTAGATCAAACAGTGCCAAGTTTTTTGGGCTTGATAAGAGGGAATTTTGAAGAAGTTTGGCCATTTTATTGTTGATCAGTTTCACCATCATATTGAATAGTAGAATTAGGTGTATCTATATTAAACTAAAAAAATTCTCTAATGAAAATTTTGTTTGGATTTTCCCCCAAGCATATTTTCCTAGGGAAAATCTTGTGTCATCTTTGTGCATTATGATCTCTACTGTTCTTGTGCATTTATGATTGAATTTATGAAGTGTAATTGCTTAATGATAAACTGAAAGTGCTAAAATAATATCAAAATAATTATAAGTAATTATGAGTTTTCAGAAATTAATTATTGTATCTATTGCAATTGAAAAATCAACAGGTGGTACCCCAGAGAGGGGGAATTTCATGGGGTTTGGGTAAGTTATCTCTTTCAGTCATGGATGGTCAGATTCATGGGCGTAAATCTATCCTTTCTATTCCAAAGGAAAATTCTACAGTTGAACTTGATGTTGGTAATCAACTTTCAATTCAAGGGGTGCTTGGAGCATGCCCAACCCCTTCTACATCCCCAAAATGAAAATAATGTCATTCAATTGTAGGCCCTCTTGCTTGCCCCTCTAAAAAACAAGTTTTGAAAAAGCTTGTTGAAGTAAATATGTCAGATATTATCTTCCTCTGTGAAACTTTGGGGAACTATATGACAATTTCTTCATGTCTCGAAGGCATCTCGAATGGCTTGTTTTTCTTAGTGATGGACGCTTTTGGTCACTCTAGGGGACTTGTCGTGGGTTGGAATCCTCATAATGTCCTTGTTTCAAATATTTGGAGTATGGAGTCCATAATGGGACTTGATATTTCTCCTTTGGTCCTAGTTCAAGCCATTACGCTCATTAATATTTATGGGCCCTCTCAAAATTGAATTGATAAATTCTAGGAATCGACTCTCAACAAATACTTTTTTTTGTTTGAACAATGTAATTTTTGGAGGAGATATTAACTTTTCTTTGGGTCCTTCTGAATCCTAGGTTCCTTGAGCCAAACCAGATTCATAAGTGGATTTTTTCAGAAGTTGGAATGCCTGAAATATGTTAGTGGTAAAGATAGCCCCCACCCAAGGAACCAACGCTATGGGGATGTTTTAATTTGCAAGAGAATTGATAGGTTCCTTATTGTTGAAGATATTTTGGACTCCCTTCCTTTGGTTAGGAAATGGACTGGAGAGGGAGGAATTTTAGACAATTCCCCCATCTTCTTGGAAACCAAAGGGTTCCCCAAGAAAATTGTGGGTCCATTCAAATTGAATTCAAATTGGTCAAATGAGGAAGATTTCATCACTTTGATTAAGCCTTCTTGGATTCTCTTTACCCCCTCGATGAATGCTTTGGAAACTATTCATATTTAAGCTAATATAAAAAGGACCAAACTTAAAATAAAGGAGTGAGTTAAGTGGAAGAAAGTATTGGATGTTTGGGAGCTTAAAGTAATAAAAAAGGAGCTAGAAGTTATCTGATCCTCTAAAGGGGAAGGATTTTCCTCTCATGAATCAAGCGCCTATCGTAGATCCTTGGAAAGAAAAAGGATTAGCCTCTCAAAAGCTAGGGAGGAGAGATGGCGTCAAAAAATTAGAGAAATATGGATTAAAATTATATATGAGAAAACAAAGTTATTCCTGGCCTTTGCAAAGGGTTAGACGGTGATGAATAATATATGAAGCTTATAGGATGATCAAGGTTCAAAAATCTATTCTTTCAATGGACTGGAGAATCTAGAAAACATTTTTTTGAAAACCTTCAAGAACCTTCAATTGAAAAATTCATCCAAATTGCTCACCTTTTTCCGATAATGGTTGGGGAGGAGGAGTGTGGGGCTTTAATGGAGGAGGTTTCTATGGAGGATCTACAGGTGGTGCTCATATTTTTAAGAGATACAAAAGCCCTGATTTAGATGGCTAGGGAGTCAAATTATTCCTTGAGATTTTTGAAATTTTGGGTCATGACCTAGTCAATGACATTATTGAAGAGTCTAAGAAGGAGGGTCACATTTATCCTGCCTTCAACTCTATTTTTATAATTCTCATCCCAAAATATAGTCACCCTCTCTCTTTCACTAACTTCCGACTTATCTCTCTATGTAATGAAATATACAAAGTTATTGCTATGGTAATTGTTTTTAGACTTAATTCCATTCTCTCCATATACATATCCCCTAAAACATTTGCTTTTCTCGAAGGAAAAAAAATCCATGAGGCCATCGGTGTGGCTTAGGAAGGATTACACAACTTTAAAAATCAAAATATGAAAGGAGTTGTAATCAAAATCGATTTATCCAAAGCCTTTGATCAGGTAAATTGGATCTATATTAGGCTTCTTCTTAGACATTTTGGTTTTTGTCTTGATTTCATCAATTCGGTTATGCCATGCATCCAAGTTGTATATTTCATTATGTTGATAAATGGTTCGACATCCCCTTTTTCAATGCCTAAAGAGACATGCGCCATGGTTGTCCCTTACCTCCTCTTCTCTTTTTTCTTGTGGTGGAGGGTATGAGCCAACTTATTTTGATGCAAAGAAACAATGAACTTTACATGGAGTAATTTTAGCACATAACCTACCTATTACTCATATATTATTGATTGATGATATACCTATATTCAGTGGTTGCGATGCCAGGGATATATCGGTGCTAGTGGATTTCCAGTCAATATTTGGGTGTGACATTAGCATGTTTATTAACGTAAATCATCTATCTCACATTACAATCTATCTGATGTGGAGATTCGTCACATGTCCAAGTTTCTCCTGTATGCCTCTAAGTCTTTAGAGTAGGGTTTAATACTTAGGTTTTCAGTTGAAGCCCAATGGTTATTGCAAAGAGGAACGAGGTTGGTTGGTTGCTAAGGTGGATAAAAAATTAAATTGTTGGAGTCACAGATGGATTTCCCATTTGGATCACTTGGTTCTTATTAAATCAGTGTTGGAGGCCCCACCCCCCATTCAACATTTGACTTAGGGATTGTGGATACATTTTTTTTGCTCATATAGTCAATCCAATCCTTTGTTCCTTCTATCTCAAGGATGGCTTTATGCAAAGGATCTAGTTATCGAAGTGGAGTACAAGGCATATTGGAATGATTATATATTTGATCTTATTGATTGATAGTGATATATTTATGATGGACAAACAAGATGAACGAATTTGGTGTGTTTCCCATTTTGGGATCTACTCTCCAAAATTAGGTTTCGTCTTCCTCATTTCCGAAAGATGGGCTCTTGAGGAGAAATGGTGGTGGAAGATAATTTGGAAATCCAAATGTCTTTTAATATCCAAGTCTTCACGTGCTGTCTAATGATTAAGAAGGTTCCTACTTGGGAAGTATTTCAATAGAGATTCATGTATGGTCTAGGATGGTGCTCTCTTTGTCAAAATAATGAGGAAAATTCCCTTCATGTTTTTTATGGAATGTCCCTTCTTTAAAAAAGCCTAGCAACTCTGCAGTTCAACACTGGGACATCCAATTCCATGGGTTGGTGACAATATGAAGGGGGCCTAGCTTGCATGTCATACCAATCCCATTTGTTATCATTTCAGAGCACTCCCTCTAATTATATGTTAGGGGGTTTGGATGGCTAGGAACAAGGCAATATTATAGGATATGGTTTTGGTCCCTTCTCACACAACTGATGAGGTGTTGGCTATCTTAATCCATTTCCATCAGGAAAAGGATTTCACTTCCTCCAAAGTGATTTCCCAAAAAATTATCGATCCTTCAAATCTGTGGATCTATTTTGATAGTTCTTCGATTGAAAATGGTAAAAAATGTGGTGGTGGATTCATTTTATTCCTCTCACCAACCCAATCTTTCAAAGTTTAGATGGGTCTGGGTCTTAGGCCAAATAATAAATCAAAACTCCTTGCCTATAAAAATCTGCACATGGTTGCAAAAGAGAAGGGGTGTTTGTGGATGTGGATGTGGAACCTGTAAAGATAGCTCAATGGCATTATTTCTTATAAGAACATTTTTTCTTAGGCCTATTATTGAAGATATTACTTGTATAAGTGAATCTTTCACATCTTTCTATTGTTCGCATATTTTCAGGGAAAACAACCATGATGCAAATTGCTTATCTAAGGATGGTCTCCATTTGGAAAGATATTTTTGGGTCATAGTGGAGCAGACAAATGACCATTCTGTGGAGTCTACAAATGACCTTATGGGGACTAGTTTTTGATCTGAGTAGATGTTAGTTTTTGTTTCTTGGATTTGATACTTTTGTCTCTTTCATCCTATCAAATGCATGTCTATATATGTTACTCTCTACAACTGGTTACAGTTCTCTTATAGTCTCAATTTTGACAGGGGACTTTCTACTCTGGAAATTATAGTTTTCATAATGCTTTCAATGGTAATTGCACAATTGTTGTGGATGATTTTGTTTTATAAGCTCATATATGGTCACTTTTTTTTGGACATATCGCTAAAATGTTTAATTTCCTCCTTTTTTTCTATTTTTTGTTTTTGGCTATGTATTTATGCAATCCAATTTGTGGAGGAATGTGTTTTAAAAACCTCTAATACGATTCCTATTTTGGTAGTTGCATTTTTTTTTCAAAACACTCTTGAAGTGCATATACAAAATGTAATTTTCATCATTTTAACCATGAATAAACTTACAAGAGAAGAAAAAAAATAAATAAAGAAAAAATGCTATCATGTTTTGTCCAAAATTACTTAATTATATACCTAATTTTTAAATATAGAAAATATGAAATAAAAATTTATATATATGAGAGAGTGAATCACTCGTCCAAAGGAAACTCCTTTTCTAAGCCCATTGTCATCTCCTTACTAATGGGCAGGTATATCGTTACCGTGCTTCCAAGATTTCAATATGCCTTGCAATCCTCAAAGGCTAAAGCTAAATGATCCTTGAATAAAGTGATAGACGCAGTCGACTACAAATTTGGTAAAAAAAAGACGTAACCATTTGTAATTAATAAATGCAAATTATAATCAAGTTGGTATTTAGAAATGAGGAATACATATTTATTTTACATATTTTTAACTTAATTTTATAAACTAGAAATTGCACTACATGTTGCAAAAGAAACGCCATAAGGCAATAGAAAAGGAAAAAATAGTGTAGAAGAAAGAAAAAGTTGCAGAGAATGATGGAAAAATTCTTAGGATTTCCTGCAAGAAAATGAGAAATTAATGGATTAGGATACTTGGGTCTTGCAATTATAATTTGAAAAGAGACCACTTTGGGATGAGATCTAAAAATCAATAAACACAACTTCATGTTCACTGGAAGTGTAACAATGCGTTGAATCTAACTTAAGAATGGTACATTTACAAGAAGTTTTACATTTTCACAACATGAAAAGTGGAATTATTTTTGAAGGTGCAATCACACTTGAAGGCAGGATTCATATAAGTATAAATAATGGGCATGCTATCAATGGCTCGTCTGGTGCATGGATAAAAAAACATAAGTAAGAAATAATTGTTGTTACATTTATTTTTTTGCTTCATACAATAATCATCGAAACACGAGTTTGTTTTTTTTCCCTTTCAATTTGGTATTCCAATTGAGCTAGAAGTTGGATTTAAACATGAAAACATGAAATGACAGACCAATTTGTCTTTTTTCCTCTTTTTATTTGGTATTATATTTGATCTGAAGGATGAAGTATTGTGGTTTTTTTAAAGATTTGAGTAGAGAAAACAAGTGCTCTATAGGTAGGGGGAATAACAACTCATGTGGTACCACGTTGGTTATCCACCAATTTGTTTTCAATTCCATTCTAGTTTGAATGTATGTAACATATACTTCCAAGCAACCTAAACTTGCAGTGATAGGTGACTACTAGGATGAGAAAACGATCACTGATAGTGTAGATTTGATCCATGAGTATGATGATCTATTTCCTCACATTTTCACTAAAATTAAAGGAATGGTTGGTGAGTAAGTGAGAAGAAGATCAAGCTTTATTTTGGTGCCATTTGATAAAAAAAGGCCATACTATATGAACCCCATTACAAGGAACATGTGAAATAGGAGATTAATAAAATGTGGGATAAAAATTAGAGACAAATACTAAATTAGAGAGCTTTGCGAAGACAAATATACACATTAAAGATGATAATGAGAAACATATTGTTTTCTTGAACTCTTCTTTCCATTCGCCATATCTGCAGACATTAGCTTGTCCTTCTCTGTGTCAAAACCTTTGTTTTCCATTGAGTATACCCCAAGCAAAGAGCTCATTCAATATTCCTAAAGAGTAAATATGTTGTTGTCTTATTTTAATTTCAGGCCCTTAATTGTTTTTCTTCCAAATGGAAATGTGTTATAGCAATGATGGCAAGAAATGTATTATCAATATTAGAACCGAGAGCATTATTGTTCTTATGTTTGCTCATATCTTCAGACATTAGATTGTACTTATTTGTGTCAGAACCTTTGTTTTCCACTGAGTATACCTCAAGCAGATACCTCATTCAATATTCCTAAAGAGTAAATATGTTGTTTTCTTCTTTGAATTTCAGGTCCTTAATTGAATTTTTTCCAAATGGAAATGTGTTATAGCAATGCTGTAAATAATTGTATTATCAATATTAGAATCGAGTGCAATTATTGTTCTTATGTTCGCTCATATTGGAAGACTAAACATGGAATGTGAGAGTCATTAATGTTATTGGTATGTTTATCACAAAATAAGATGTGCAACACATAATCACTTAGACAAAAAAAATTACAGACTCTAGTGCCTAGAAAACTCAAGTTAAAAAAAAATGATATCATTCATTTTCCAAAATCATAAATGTCCTCTTCAAAGGATTTAGATGCCTTTCATATTTAGAATTCAAAGCCTGTAAAATGACGTGATAGATTTCATACCTAATTCATAAACATCACATATTTGCAAACCTTTTAAGATCTAAGAAATGCATGTGACTGTTATAATTGCATAGGAACTAAAATATACAGAATAAATAGGATAATGAAATTCAATTATGTCGCACTAGCACCTAGATAAAAAACCATAATTGTAATAATTCCAGCTAAGCATTCCCATCGAAAAGCCACTAAAAAAAAACATGATATCTAACAATTCAAAAACTCCTTTCCATTTTGCCTCATAGAAAGGACAATCCCGAGGAATGTTTTTTATCCTTGGTTGGACCCCTTGGGATCTTATTGAAATTTTTGGCATGAATAAATTTTTCATGCTGCTTAGCTTTCACGGATACTTTGTGCACAAAGAAATTGACACGATCTTGATATTTATCGTACATAACCAAAACAATATGTGCGCCAACAAGCACTAAACAAAATATATCATAATAGAATCAACTTAACTCAAAATCTTTATTATTTATGTTTCCAAGTGTTTGAATAACAATGGTAACATAAAAAGAACCAACAACTTCACCAATGTAGGGAAGAGTTAGGAAATCACACCAGCTTCCTATAAGAGAGAGAAGCCAGATACCTACAACTACCTATGGAGCAAAGGATTAAAACAACAATCCAAGTGGTTCAAAAGTTCAAAATTGAAGAGCACAAAGGGTTTAAGCAAAATACCAATATATATTTCTTCAAGTCTTTACAAGTTGCAACCTCATGTAAAACAACAAAATCTTTGTTGACTTTAAATCTAAGTTCAGAGGCAAAATTGTGAATTGCATCCTCTGGAATCACAATCTCTTGAATATGTGGTGGGGACTTGTAGCAAATGATACATTAGTTCTGTGCTAAATAAAATAATTAAAATAATACTTTCTGACCTTGTTCTTGGCAGGGGCTTGTGATTTAGGTTTTTGAAAAAAACATGGTCCAAAGCCCCAATTAAGATAAAGCTTCATGCATAATCCATAATGCTTTCAAATATCTAAAAAGACAAGATATAACAAATGATGTACAAATATTTTATTTTATTGGGACATTTCTTAAAATAACATTAATTTAATAATCAACTATATTTATAATATGATATTAATTAATATGATATGAATTATTACAATTAAATTTCTTGTAAATAAATAATCATCAAAATATTTCTCTTTCTTTATATATATATTTTAATTACTTAAAAAACAAATTATAAAAATATAATTATAAGCCATTAGAACTCAACAACTTTACACATTAATTTGATTATAGATAAATTATGAGGACAACAAAAATAAATAAATAAATTCATAAGACAGAAACCTAATGCTATGTAAATAGGTATTTAATTACAGAGAAGCCATGTAAATATGTAATATGCGGTAATTACACATAAACCAAATGTGATTTATCATTAAGTCTGAAATAAAAGGAAGTACATCTTTGGAAAATATCAAAATGAATAAAGAAAGAAATATATGTATCATTAAGCCTGAAATAAACAGAAGTACATCTTTGGAAATTATCAGAACCCATAAAGAAAGATTTTGGAAATTATCAGAACTCATAAAGAAAGATAGATTTTGACCGTACAATTTGATATCATTCAACTTGAAATGAACCGAAGTACATCTTCAAATAGCTTCAAACCCATAGGAGCAGGAAGCCGCGTGAGTTGAACTTGTCCGCTGGAAGAATGTTGCTCCAGAAATCTCACATGAAGACAATGATAGACCTGCCATATGATCGACCTGCCGTTTCACAGAAATGCCTTCCCCGACGGCACCTGAGAGGAGTGCCTTGTTTTCCCCTAGAGAGATTTTCACTCCGTCTTATGCATATATTCTAGTGATTTTCATTCTGTTTGATGCACAACTTCTTGAATTTTTTTTTGTTCCTCTCTTTTCTGGATGTAATTCTCTTCTTTGATTATTGGCCAAGCATGAAGGAGAAAGGGATTAAATATTTAGTTGGTTGTGTTTTATTGGTATGAATTAAGTAACATTATTTGGCAAAGAAAATATTCAAAATATTAGATCTCAGTGAATGCATATGAAGAGAAGGAACAATTTCAAGAAGGAGGTAGTTAGATAGTTAGCAGAGCGTAAATGAAGGAGGCAAAGGATCTAATGACCTAAAACATTTCAATCGTCTAACATTTAAAGGAGGTAGTTAGGTAGTTAGCAGAGCGTAAATGAAGGAGAAAGTGGATCTAATGGCCTAAAACATTTAAATCATCTAACATTTGATCCAATGGACCAGACAGAGACATAATAGCAACTAGAGGAGTCGTTTTCAAATAAAAACGCCTGACGACATAAATATAAATAAAAAAATATTAAAAAAATCAAATAAATGTGACATTAATTTGACTATATGAATAGTAAAGAAACAATCTTCATCAAAGGAAAAATATTACAACATGATGTATTTCGACTGCATGAATGCAAAAGCATTCTTCATTAAATAAAACAATATTTTGGGAATTAGGATATTATATTAGAATAGAATACACTAAGTAGCATTATTTTTATGTGGTATTTGTATAACTAGAAGGTTCTTTGTTAGGTTAGTTGAATGTATATGTATTAGTGGATGTATGGATATTATAAATATGAATGAAAAATGTGAAAACATTAAAATGTTGTAAAAATTATATTTTTTTAATATTTTTTTAAATTTGTATTTAATATTTTGATTTTCAAAATGTTTTTAAAATAAAATTATATATATTAGAAAATAATGATTATATATATATATATATATATATATATATATATATATATATATATATAGAGGAAGAGTTTGAAAACATTAAAATGTTGTAAAAATTGTATTTTTTTAATAATTTTTTTAATTTGTATTTAATATTTTGATTTTCAAAATTTTTTAAAAATAAAATTATATATATTAGAAAATAATGATCATATATATATATATATATGTGGGAAGAGTTTCTCGCATTGTAGCTTGCTTCCATCATTGCCACTATTGGTGTATATTAGTTGTTGATGAAAATGGTTTTTTTACTCTACACAATTTGAAATGGTTGTCTGAAGTATTAGCTAAGCTTGATGTGAAGCTAACAAAGATGTTATGGAATATAGTCACCCTTTGATGTTCGTTTTTAGCATGTGTTTATTCCAATGCAACTAATTGCCTCTTTTGTTGGAGTGATTTACTCATGACAATTCCCGCCTTAATATTAAAACTAGTTTCTTATTGGCCCAATTTATCAAGGGTGAACCAAAAGGAGTTGTCTCATTCTTTTATAGTATCCTTACGCCTCTACAAATATAGGTTTGTTTCTATCAAATCCTTATAATCCATCATCTCTAAAAAGCAAGTTGTTAATTTGGAATGTTTGAAGTTGAAAAGAAAGGGCACAAACAACTATAATGAAACAAAAAGCACGATGCCCAACCCATGCCCACAAGAATCAACATCCAAACTAAACCCAAAAACTAAATAATAGGCTAAGGTGCCCAATTCGAGAATAGAACACAATAATTAACATAGAATTTTCCTCCTTCAAGGACATAAATTTGAGCCTAATTTCCTGGTAAGATTCAATTACATTTGATGGAAGAGATTCTATTTCAAGGTTTCATAGTTCACATGCCCCAACATATTTATCCAAAATAGATACAAAAAATAGTGGGATCAATTGATTTGAGTGTTGTTGGCATTATGCCACCGCAACAACTATCTACCAAAGCAACACACTTATTAGAAACTAAATGAGCCTGCTAAAGTGTGTTGCAATAACAATTGGGTATTCTCAGCCTTGTCCTTAGTAGATAGGGAAAAGTTGGTATGCACCCAACCATATGACATAATGATTCATTTTGACATGGATTGGATTGTTTATTATGGGATAGGGTGAACATAAGCCTTTCTATTGATAATTAATGTCCCACATTTTTTCCTAGTTGCCAAGTTAGCTTGTGAATTAACCACAAAGTTGTGCTTCTCGAGAACAAGAAACCATTCCATTGTTTCAAATATGCCAAAAATGTATTTGGTCCTTTCCAAAATTGAGGCTACATGAAAGTCAAATGGAAGTGTTTTTGAGCATATGTTTTATTATAATGTTGTAGTCTTCAATCATAATTCATGTTTTAATATGTAGAAGCTTGTTGACTAGCTTTAGGCCTTACAACAATATATAAGCTTCCACCATGTTGTTGGTCATGACTCAAAAGACTAGTTTAAGTATAAAATTGTTGTCTCCCTAAGGTTATAAACTACACCTCCCATATCTACCACCCTGTCACGACCCTATACTTGTGGTGCTCTTTCAACCACGTATAGCCAGTGTGGCACTACCACTCCTTTTCTTTTTAGCAATACTCAAGTATGTAGACTACAACTATCTTCAACACTTAGCCAATTTTCCAATTGAGTGTTCTTAACAATGCAGCGAAATAACAATTATCTTCAATATTTAATCTTTCAGCAATTAAACATTCACAACCATCACACAAGTACACCCATACATACTTGGGAGGGGAACTCCCGAAAATTCTGCCCAATACTATATAACAGTTCAATGATATACAATTTTTACAATAATAATACAAATTTCCAAGCCTATGTCAGGGAAAATTTTAAGAACCCCCCTAAATTTATATGTATAATAAATGGGCGAATCCCCATGATACATAGGAAAAATGGAAGGCGATTTTATTAATAATATAATATGTATATATAATTTTTTTGGCGAATCTCTCACGATATTATATTATCTTATAAAATCATGGCGAATCACGAGTACAAATGGTGAATCACTAGTACAAAATGGTGAATCTTTGTCTAGTGGAGTTTAAGGTGTTGGTTCCAATGAAGATATGGTAGTTGAACCAGGAGTTAAAGGAAGCGAACCACTGAGACCAAGAATGGCACATGGTGACTCGTGAGGGAAGTAGTTCTTGTGCAGTTTGGAAAACACGTTCTTCTAGTTCTGCTAAGCATAGTGTTGTTGCTCATGCTACTTCTAGCACTGATATTGAGATTGGAGAGGAGTTTGAGGAAGCATGGAAGGTAACAGTGGTGGATAATTACAAAGAGAACCCCATGATGGGCTCCATTTTTCCCTTTGGTATTTGGGTCTGCAAGATATTTTGTCCATTAAACCAATAATTACCCGTTCAACCAACAATCAACTTGACTGAGTTGATTAGGTATGAGTCAACTTAGACTAATCTTCAAAACTATGCTTTGTACTATCCCATATTTATCACACTATTGCTACACAACATTGTGCATTTGCACCAAACTCTCATGCATGCACACAAAATTTTAATTAACATCTATAACCTTAACCAAGTGAGAATTGATCAACAATTTGCACCAAAGTTTGTTATAGTGTTGAAAGTTCATGAGAAAATTAGATCCATGGTACCTTAAATAAATTTTGAGATAACCTCCAGTAAACAGTAAATCTATGCTACAATGTACTATGCCAAAAGACAAACTTACATGCAACTAGCCTCAATGTATAAACCATTAATGATAAAATTTGAATTACAGTTCTCATTTCAAGTCCTTGTAAGAATACACATAAAAGATTGCAATTTTCCTTTTAGTTCTTTGTCTCCATTTACATTTTATACATACAAGGAGTTAAATTCTTCATTTAAATTTCAATCATCTGATGTTCCATTACTAATCAATAAACATGTATATAGAGAATAGTGCATCATGGAGATAGGGTTTTCCCTCCCTAGATAAGGTTGACAAGCATCTCCACTTTGGCTCTGATATCACACAGAATCTATATCCTTCCTATAAATATTCGTCTTGGCAGAGAATGTAAACAAGAATCCATATCCATTTTCATAATCAGAGAGCCTAGAAAGTAACTAGCCCTTTGCTCAGGTAGGTGAGGTCCTAATGCTAGAGCTCTGCTAAATTATTGTAAAACACTGAACTTTGAAGTAAAATATTTACTTTAGTTTGACCAACAAGAAAACGTGTTGAGCTAAGCATCCTTTTTCATTTGGAAATATAAGTCATCTGTAAACAGTAAATCTCTGCTACAATGTACCATGCCAAAAGACAAACTTACAAGCAGCTAGCCTTAGTTTATAAACCATTAATGAGAAAATTTGAATTACAGTTCTCATTTCAAGTCCTTGTAAGATTACACATAAAAGATTGCAATTTTCCTTTTAGTTCTTTGTCTCCATTTAAATTCTATACATATAAGGAGTGAAAAACTTCATTTAACTTTCAATCATGATGTTCCATTACTAATCAATAAACATCAATATAGAGAATTACATTGCCTTTGATTTTCCAACATGGTTTTAGAACTAAGGTTGACAGAAGAAGGCTTGAAGATCACTGATGTTGGCATAAGCTGAAGATACCTCCAATGGAAAAAATATAAAATGATGTACTAAAGTAGATTCTGGCAAGCATTCAAATATAGTAATATGATTGAAGTAGTAAGAGGTTCTCCACAAGAATTACATTCTATTCTTTAAAGGTCTACTTCTGTTTTGCAATTTGAAGGATAAAATTACAAACATTCCAAAGAGTTATGTTTTGAAGGGATTAAGGATAATCAAAAGATATGTAAGGTGTGCAAACCGAGTTTTTAGGTGATAATTGTGGTGCTACAATTTAAGACCATAGTTAGCTTTCTTATCCAATAAGACCATTTATGTATGACGACTCTTCGAAGGTGCAAAATACAGAAAGAAATAATTGATGGGAAAACACTACATCTATACAATGATCCAGAGTTGGACGCCTTTTTCTTGTTGCAAAGGGAAAAACTTTGACATGTAATGTCTCTAAGACAATGCATATGCATGACTACTCATATTACTTTCTCTGAGCTAGGTCATAACAATGATCTGTGGGTTAAGCTTGAAAAGACAAAATACTAAGAAGAGTATAATATTATACATCCAACAAGAGTAGATCTCTCCTCAAGAGAACCTCACATGCCTCAGATGAGCAGAACTAAACAGGAACAAAAGTAAGAACGAGGTTTTTGTCTTTGTCTTTTTTGATATTGGTTTGGCACAGGTTAGAGGAAAAGCATATGAGTTGAGAGCCTAATAGTTGGACCAAGAAGTCGAGTTTGTATCTTTGATATGAAATGATGAAAAGTATCATAGGGCCACGTTGTTAGGCCATCCTTATCTCTGTTCCTTGAATAAATTTAGGTTTGAAAATCTAGAGATAATCTAGTGTAGGACCAAGTTGCAACAGGGTTATTGTAGGGTTCTTGTAATTGGTTTGAATGTAGGTTAGCAGGCTGCATAAATAATTGGGTAGAGCAAGGCTTTCAGGGAGGGTTGAAGGTAGATAGAGACTGTTAAGAAGGTTGCAAGGGTGCTTGGTTCATAGAGGAAGTCTTCTAGGTTGGAACGTTGTTCCTAAAAGAGCTGGAGCAGGAGTTTGAATATCATCCAAAGTGTGAAACATCACAAGTAATTTTGTGTTGCATCCGTGGGGAAATATCTTTGAAAATATTTGTGGGAAACTGAAATGTTTTAGGTATCCTTTTGAGGACCAAAAGGGTGCAACAATAGGCTAGAAGGTGTCTTATAACCAAACGTATGGAAAGACTTGATAGAAGAAGGGAACCATAGTCTCTTGAGCAGTGGAGGCCAAGTTGGCAGGACTGTAACAGTGGTTACAACATGACCTAATCGGAGGTCTGGTTTCTGAAGCAAGAACACAAAACCAAGAACAAGAAGCATAAGGGGAAGTTGAGAAACAAGGTATGTTTCTCTAATAGATTGGTTTGTTTGTTAATTAATGGTTGTTAAAGAGCACTTGTGGACTGTTGAAAGGCCCAAGTATAGTGATGTTTGAAGAATTAGGTCACTATTAGAAGGAAACTATTATGAATCCCTAAGGACAATGATCTCTAGAATTAAAACTTCGAAAGTATTGTTGAAGGACAAAATTGCAAGTCCTTGTTCTAAAATATCAGAGATATAGGGCAAATCCTATACAACAGTTACATTATTGGACTGTATGAAGGAAGAACTAAAAACCCTCGTTCTGTGATTTGGAGAAACATATCAATGATTTGGGGCAACTAGTTGAATACCCTATGAGTTGGAAATCTTGAAGGAGCAGGATAGCAGCTAGAGGTAAGGATTATTTATGACAATGAAGCTATGTTGACTGATGAAGATTGATTGGAAAGGTCAGCCAAGTTTTGGATTGGCTAGCATTGTGATAATCAGTGTGTTGAAAGAATTGTGTGATGGACTATCTTCAAGGCAGGAATTAGTGGAGATCACATTTAAAGAGAAATTTCAAATTTTCTCTTGGTACGTTGTGTTAAGAAAGGGCTCAACATGGAGTACAGTTCACTAAAATACCATGGGACATTGATGAACACTTGAATATGTGACAGTGGAGGCTACCTTAACACAAGGGGTTATATCTCAACTGGTTGTCACCATATTTATGAGAATTTGTTTAGTTCCATACTAGCAGGTGCCTTGTTAAACCCCATTGGGTAAGGTGCACTAAACTATGCCAATGGGATTATTTGGGAATCTGGATACCATCTTCAAATGTGATGAAGCATCCTTGGGTTTCCCATGAGATTTCCCTTTGAAACAAAAACATTGACCATTACGTTGACCATGAAAAACAAAACCCTTAAGGGCAAATTGTGACCATACAAAGAAATTACTAGTCACTATATACACTCCTCCATTTATAAACCATGTAATTCTGGGTGAAAATGACAATGAGGATGAACTTAAAAGGTCACAAAGATCCACTGAGTTTAAAAAAACTATGATTCAAGAAACAAAACTGGAAATGCGCTGATACAAGGAAAACTTGAGAGAAGTGTTTTTCACTTACTGAAACACCACACAAATACGTGTTAACTCCTCATACCTGTCCACATTGCATAACTCTCCGAATCAATAAGGAAAAATAAAATAACAATTGGAGGACATAGGCACCAGAAAGAGTAGCTTATAGTCATTTCACTGGTAAGATTGACATAGTGTTAAGCCATTGACCAGGTTTCCATTCTAGTTGTGGTTTGCTCTGACACACAAATGGTAGGAACCTTAGAAAGATAGAGGCCCATTGGAAGCCTCGAGTGATTTTGATTGAGTAGATATCCTTCATGCACCTAAGCCAAAGGAAGACCATTCCTTGCAGTGTAGCCCATCTAGACATGTTTTTTGAAGCCTTTCGAAAGGGAGAAAGGCAAAGGAAATAAAATGTACATGTACTCATTATACATAATGTTTTGTAGGGATACTATAATCTATTGCATTTTCATAGTATGAGTAACTAATAACTGAATGTCCATACTCAAATATTTTCTAGGAAACTATTGTATTGTTTAATACAAAATATATAAAACCAGATCTGCCTAAAGATCTCTATTAGATACCTATATAAAAGGAACTTCTCTGTAAAATATATATTGTAACTTTTAGCCTTTTTCAATCTGGGCTGAAGATATATGTAATTTGACACCATTTGAAACAAGCAACCATATGCCAAGTAATAAATATCTAGAGATGCATCAAAAATTCCAATTTTTGGTGTGCCAAAATTCTCAAAACATGAGATCTACGAGGACATCTAACATCATCCTTCTGATCATTTATAGTCATTCAGATATATTTTTCTAAGAAATCTCGGAAAAGGAAAAAACATTTGTGTTTTGAGCAGTTACAGACCTTTCTTGCTACCATCTCTGGGTATTTATCTTGAAAAGTGCAAGAATTTGGTTTGATGCAGCTCTCAATTCTCTCTTCGGAATATTCTTAAGATATGTGATCTGAATCATGACCTTGACACCACCAGGCTTGAAATCAAGGAGCTTTATGCCCTTCTCCAGAATTTGGACCCTCCATCTCATAAACTTCTTCAACTTCTCATCGTCTCCAAATATATTCTAGTAGAGCCCCTTGTCTTTAAAAATCCCATAAGCAATGTAGCACATAGGGTGGCCCACTTTATCATAACAATGCATGAAGAGCACTAAATTCATATTCTCATCAAATTCCAGATCCTTTTCAACTATACTGTCAGCTCCAAATGCCTTCCTCCATGCCACACTATTCTGCAACATGATGAATGCATCATTCACCCTGAAATATTTGGCACGAAGAAATTTGAGAAGTATAACATCAGTCTCTGGGCCAAATAAGCAAGGGAACCCACTAAGGGTGTATTAATGTAGGTGGAAGGTTCAGATTAATCATAATTGTTTCTCACATCAGTAAACCTATCCATGTTGTCTGGGCCTCCCACCACAACTCCCACCAAGATGTTGGGATTGGGTGCATTGCTGTACAGAGATTGGAAGCCTTCTTTGTAGGGAATGGGTTGAGGATGATTGGCCTTGGAGGGAAGAGAAGAGGCTCTGTGATGAATAAGTTTTGGATAGAGGGAACCATATCCAACCATGTATGACATCCTCATAGGATTATCTCCCAGTATGTAATCAACCTTCATCAACACAAAATTGATTTAGATCCTGCATAAATTAATAATTTTTTGAAATAATAGGAAAATTAAGCATTGGGCTATTATGAATCTATACCTGGTGTTTTGCAAGTGCTCTTAGCCTATGAGGAGTGACTGTCACTATCCCACCACAAGTTACTACTTGTTTGGAGGAGCTCAAGTATTTTGCATATGTCAAGAGCAAGAAGGAAGAAGATGTAATGTATTGCAAATTAGTATCCTGCAATGTGTAAAGAAGACCTTTTTCTTACACAACAACATATAGTGTTAAAATTAGAAGAATAGAGGGTCAGTGTACTATATTTCAATGCCAGTAAAATATAAGAGATCACCTGGAGTATATTGAGCATGTGAATAGGGTGTTCTAGGCAGAAGATAGCAAATAAAATTGTCTGCATGCCCTTTGTATTCCTGAAGAGAGTGAAAATTTTGTATCAAGAACTACTTCACACAAACAAAATGAAAAAAATCATTCATTTACATAGAACACCAAGTAGACACTCAAACTGCCCAAATAGGTCTCCCTGTAGTTAATTACAATAATAAAGAGTTATTTGAATATTAAAATCTATTAAGGAATACATATGTGAATTTAGGAAGGGGTATTCAATGCTTTTGGATTTAAACATGTTACCTCTTAAAACTAAACACATGCTATTGTACTGATTGCTGAACTTATGAGGATTGCAGATTCCAGGAATATCCAATCTGACTGTCACTAGAAAGGTTAAACAATTGACCCTCTTGTAACTATCAGATTTCAAGGTATCCATAGAATCTACAATCAACATAAGAATACCTTGCTACTAAATGCTAGGCAACCACTGCTACCTTCCATGCTTCCCAAAACAGCCTCGGGTTCACCCTGAGCAATCTGGAAAGAATCATAATAAGCTATTTTGGTTCCTTTGGTTCCACCAACATTGGTGGCATGGTCAGCTATTTGTGAAACCAGCATTCTAATCTCCTTAGAATTATGATCAACTGCCACTGTTCTTCCCAGGTCAGCGAACTCAGCTCCGCCTTGGCATCAAAAGTGTAATTGCATAAAAGGAATGTCGGCCTCATGCCAATAGGTCTCCTATGATGAATGCACAGGAACCTAGTACATAGACCATTTTTCTCTTCGCTTAGCTACCCAGGGCTTATTTCCCTTTCAAAATATCAATAATTATTTTCCAAGAAAAATCTATAATAAAAAAATATTTTACTATATTCTAAAAGGTGAAGATGTCGAAATCATGCTACAAAGTGAAAGGAAATAAAATATCTTTCCTCAAACCACCAAATATATAAAGAAAACAATAATGATTATAATAATAAAACTAGATTTATTGATCTATGCATGATATGAGAACCATAAGCATTCAAGGGAATAAAAATATCCTTGACTAAAAGAAACCAAAAATTTCAAACTCAACAAAATCCTCTAAACAAGCAACAAACAAACCACTAAAATTTTCAAAGATATCAAAGCTAGACATCAACACAATTTCATGTACTTGAATAAGCCCATTGTTGCTTAGTGTTAGACTTATTAAATTAGTTATTTATCATTTAATACTAGTACACTATCTATGTGAAAATAAATAGGTCCCAACTTCATCAAATCCGACTTCATTTCCAATCAAAGATCAAAATCAACTCCATTTCTAATACCAATATAAAATCACACATTTTCCAAATATCAATAATTATTTTCCAAGAAAATATAAAACTCGAAACTCAACAAAATTCCCCAAACACAAGCAACATATATACCATTAACATTTTCCAAGATGTTAGAGCTAGACATCAAGGTAGTTTCATGTACTTGAATGAGCCCATTGATGCTTTGCATTAGTCTTGTTAAATTAGTTATTTATCATTTAATACTAGTCAGACAGTATCTATGTGAAAAGCAATAGGTCCCAGCCTCATCAAATCTAGCTTCATTTCCTATCACAAATAAGAAACAAACAATGTAAGGATTAAATATGAAACATCAATCTTAAAATAACATGCATTAAAGAAATGTGGCTGGAATGTTTTCTTGCAAGTATTGGCTAGCACTTAAATTATTCCATAATCTTGTTATAGCACCGTTTTCATTAGGATTCTCCAAAAAAGGATATTGCTTCCACATTGTTTCAGCAAAGCGTCCACCTTGTTGATACAATTTTGATGAATCTAAAATACCTTCAATCTGTTCTCCATGTATCGAGACTTTCTTGCAAAAGTGGTCTACTAAACATTTTAATCTCTTTTGAAAATCGGTTTTTAAATTTCTCATACATTGACAATTGTTCTAACAATTCATCTTGAGGAAATCGTTCTCTTAGCTATGATGATAGTGATATTGTAATTTCTATCAAATTTTGTCTCACTGAAATCTCAATATTATCAAATTGGTCTATTGACACGGGGCAATCTTTGGTGATTCGTCCCGTCTTACTAATATAATGAAAGGGGACCATATACCCACGCACTACGATACATAGTATCCCTTTTTCATCAAATGTCAAAAAAATTTCAGTATTTTCTATATTGATGAACTTAGTCCAACTTGTAAACTCTGGACCAGTAAAAGAGTCTGGCATCATATACAAATTATCCAATGCAAGGCATGCTGATTTTCTCGCATTTGTGTATTCGGCAATATACATTGTGCGATTCTGAGACATTTTCACGAGGAAAATCATTTCATGTAGTGTAGGAATAATTCCAGCCAATGTCAATAATGTTTCTATATCAGTTAGTCGAAAAAGAAGATCTTGAGCTTTGTCTACATTGTAGCGATTTTCATACATCAACCCTACCAAAGATTTGAACTCACTAAATAGTATTTGAGCTGGTCCATTTAATGAGATCCATCTTGTATCAACATCTTTCAGTAGTTTTTTTTCCATCCGTAACACCATTTGCAAATTGTTGAAACTCTAAATATCGTTTGGGACTACGAGAAAAGTATGCATGAGTCTCACGTACAAGATCTTCAACTTTTGAAACTGATGGAAACTTGCTTACTATTTTAAATGCAAGATTCATCCTATGAGCCATACAATGAATATTAAGCATATATGGCGAAGTTGATAGTTGTAGTCTAACACAAAGACCATTCCTTTGTCCTTGTATTACCAATGCTCCATCTGCTCCAACACATACCAACTTTTTTTCAATCATTAAATGATCCATACCACTTTCCTTCAAACTATTAAGAACAAGTTCATAAATATTTCCAACTGTAGAAGTCTCTCTCATCTTTATAATCCCAAGTAGATATGAATGCCTAATATTGTCATTAACCATATAAATGCTCATGCAGATCCATGAAGTATTATCTATAGTCGTAGCCTCATCCAAAGACAATGCCAAAAGCCTATCATTTGCAATCTCTTGTTTCAAATCATCATTTTCTACATGAGCTAGATATCTTGCCCATTCCCAACCATTAGTTACGAACCAATGAGAAGATGGAAAGTTTGGCACGTGAAGAAAAGATAGAAATTTCATGTGATCTGGATAATCTGTCATAGGATGACCTTTACATAAGATGTGAAATACAGTGCTCAATTGTATCGTCTTGGATAACAAACTTCTTTCCCTTGTCTTTTCAAATTGAGATATGATGGTTCCTCCACTTGCCTCAAGTTTCCTCTTACTTAATAAATATTTTTTGTATTCGTCCACACATTGGATATGTCGAAATTCCTCCAAAGATTTCCATCTGACAATAGATTTCTCTTTACCATTTACACTTTTGTTTTCATACACCTTTCCCGCATGCTTTTGTACTGTATCTAGCTTCATCTAAAATTTCACTACCTTGCAACTTTTCCAAGTACATGCAATACATCTAACTTCTCGTAAATCCTTATTTGTAGGAGGTATTTCTTCAATAAATGGAAAACTTGAGACCCAATCATCTTGGAATTTTATCCCTACGGTCCACTGGCCTTTTTTCTTTTTCCGTGAATGGTTTGTGTCACCTTCCAAGGAAAAATATTTAACATTTTCATCACTAATTTCTGTTGAAACTGCATTTATCTCACCCTGATCACTTGAGGAACCTATTATTTCATCCATCATATGGATATCAGATGCATTTTCACAAGAGTTAACATCTCTCTCATTAATAGATTGTCCAAAGGATCTTGAAGCATGAAGAAAATGTGTATTCTTGGATTGAGGCTTTTTAAAGTATGATAATACATCCATTTGCCTTGATAGTTTCTTCTCGGGATTAGCTTTTGTCATCTCACTTAATATTCTAGAAGTAAAATTTCAAATCGATCTAGAAACCTACATCAATAGTTTCCAAGAGTTCAGAATTATTAGATTTCTAAGTAGCTTTCAAAGTAAAATAAGTGTAATGTTCACAAAAACTATTAAGAATTTTTTTATTAAAATGTTGTGCCAAGGCCCAAGCCGAAAAGAAAAAATAAATCATTATACACAAAAGAATAAAATCATGATTCATCATCTATAAAACAAAGAATTTCATTCAAATGTAAAATACATAAAAATTTCCACTAAATTAATTCATATCTCTAAATCACCTAATTAACACTTGAATGTTTTAAAAAAAACAACAAAGTATTACAATAACTTTAATCATCCTTTGCAAAACACCTCTCCCTTAAGTTGTAAATAATTGGTTATAAGAATTTGAAACATATCCTCTATCATTTTCCATGATAAAAGTGAGGAGGAAGGCAACTAGTCAATTATTACTGATTCTTTTACTTATCTTTCCCTTGATGAATTGGTTATAAGAATTTGAAACATATCCTCGATCATTTTCCATGATAAAAGTGAGGAGGAAGACAACTAGTTAGTTACTAGTGACATTTACACCCTCCATAGAGAAGACGAAGGACTTGGGCTAATTAACAGCCATGCTCCAAGGACGGTTTTAGAGACTAAATGGCTTGCAAGGACAAATGAAGGAGAAGCTCCTTATGAGGTAGTTGTCAAGCATATGCTAGAAAAAAATTCACATATACACAACATCCAAGTCCCTAATGATTTATGATTTAATCATAGGTGCAAATTCCCTTAATTTTCCTAGATGAACAATTGTCAAAACAATTTGGAATCATTGCAAGTAATATTTCATGAGCTTGATGAGAAGCTAAGTATTTTCAAGAGTGTTCTTACACTAAGAGACCAAGTGGGCCACATTGATAGGTGGGCCAATGATTTGAGTTTACATGCATGGGAAAAATAAATTGCAAGCGTTAATCATCTAATGGGTTTGATCAGCAGAATGGACTCTTTGCAGGGTAAATCAATGAAATGGTATCTTTATACTTGTTTAATCAATAGAATGGACCCTTTCTATAGGTTTCATACGTGAAATGGAAAAAAACCAACATTATGTATCAACAAAACATAGAATAGGCCAAAAGGACCAATGATTACACCAATTGCGAGTAAAAACAATAGTTATGAAAAATTGCAAAATTAAAAACTGAAAAAAAGTGGATATGCAAAAAGGACGAGGGAAACCTGAGCAAAAATATGATGCATGTTGTTAATGGCCTGAATATAAGAAGTGGTTGTATCAACAAGCCTAGAAATTGCTCTAACCACTTGGAGTGAGGAGCTCAAGGAGAATTCCAAGCAAGAAAACTCCAAATGAGTTTGAAATTGCAAAGCGCTAGAGAGACCCTGATATTGGTACAGGCACACATTGACAATGTGAATAATTGCATCTAAGAAAGAGAGAAACCCAAGAAACTGAGCATGCAAGTAAAGAGGAGATTGTTGCAAGGTGCACCTATGGTACACTCTTCATTGGAATATCTATTTATAGAGGTACAACATTTGTGGAGAGCATGGAAAATTTTAGGGGCTAATATTCACAGGTGGGCTAATTTTCCATGATTTTCCCAAAAAAAAGATTCACCAATTTCCCATTTTTCTAAAAATGATTCGCCCAAATTTTAAAATATAAAATTATTTTACCTTAAAAATCGCCAACATTATATAGATACTATATATAAAGTCATTATATTTTTGAATAATTTTACAAATATGTCAATAAATATTTTATAATTTTCATATTAGGGACTAGTGAGATTTGCCAATGTTTTAAACTTCAAGATAAAATTCCATCCTTAAAATTTTCCCTGGTGGAGAGTGATCATCTTTAACCAAGTCTCCTAAGGTTATAATTATAAAATACATATTTAGGTGGGTGATCACATGTGACCAAGCCCCCCATGAAATATATAGGATGAAATTGGAAAAATAGAGTGAAAACGTAATTACAATTATAATACCTAGTCTAACTAAGTCCAATGGGAGAATACGAACTACACCTTAATCGCCTTGACTAATGTTTTGTAGTATCCCTAGATACATATACTTAAAGAGATTTCATTTTTCAATAGAATATATATCAAAGTTCTGAGCACACTTGAAATGCTTTGGAATCACTCCAAAATATTTGAATTATGTGTTGTTTCATAAATTTATGTTATGTGTTGTTTCAAGAGGACTAAAACCCATTTTATGCATAAAATAAACTCAAAGCCAATAATAATAAATCGACCCATCAATCTCCTTCATGTCATCATCTTGGAGAAAGTATTTCACTAATATTACAGTAGTATGTCACATCAAATTTGGTGCTAAAGACCCTTTATTCTAGGCATATATATAGAAAATACTATTTTTAAGACTATAAGAAGTGACATCAGTCACCATAAGACCACCTCCTAAGCATAAGTATATTAAAAGGATTTAAACATAGGAACCGATATTCCCCAGATTATTTCTAACCATAAAGGATACTGAGAGCGAAGGCTCACCAGGCTTATCATCTAGATACAGTGACCTTAGAAGATACAATTTGTAGTACAAGTTAAATGTAGACTTTCAATTTCAAGATTGGTATATACGTATACAAAACTAAAACCGATACAATTCAGTGAGCCAATAAAAGTTGCAAGTGTCTCTCTTGAAGAACTTTACAAATAAATTTTGATGAAAGTAGTCGATATCTTAAGACATGTACACCACATAACCAGACAGGAAGGATGTCTACAGTTATAATTCTTCACATGACATTAATAAAAGGCATTATACCCCTTGAAGACATTTTTTATGATCATGACATGCAGGAGCAGGCCTAACAACAATATCCATGATCATAAAAGAATAATATACAATCTCTAATAAGGAACTATCTCCTTGGTTCAATTATAGGAAAATTCAAGTTCTGTAACAATAAAGATACGATGAAAAATAATACCTCTTACAGTCACCTTCATGAAGTATAATTCTAATTAGTAGTGAATAAGACATGCATTTCTATATAAATAAGCATAAATCACCATGGAAAAAACAATTAGAAGGATAAAAGTTTACAAGCAATCGAGGTAGGAGGAATATGTAGGATGATATATGAGTATGCTTTTGTTTAAACTTGCCTCTCTAAATGTTTTTCAAGAACAAGAAAACTTAAGTATGCTTCATGGAAGAAATATGTATTAATCTATATTGAATGCTATCTAATAACATAAATGCAAAACCTTTTTGCATATTTTGCAGGAAAGTCAGGAATTCATGGATTTGGCATTTTTGCAAAACAAGCGCATAAAGCTGTGGACATGGTAAGTTTTGTGAAGTAGTTACTGGTCATTGGAAATTTCATTGAAAATCATGGTAAGGTTGAAGTCTATTTTTGTTTTTGCTAATGTGAGCACTATAAAATAACCCATTCGTTATGATGTAGGTCATTGAATACACATGTGAGATTGTCAGGAAAATAATTGCAGATAATAGAGAGAATTTTATTTACAATTCCTTAGTGGTAAGAGCATTTTTAATTTTTATGTTATTTACTGTTAATGGTTGACAATGCACTCCCAACTACCTAGTGAATTTCTTGGCTCTTGTACATATTCGAGGAGCATTATGGAGCTTTGTACATGTCATATTTCGTTGTGTAGAGAAATTTCATGAAGTTGTCCCTTATCTTTCATAAGCTGTATTAATGCCTACATAAGTATTCCTCACTTTGAAATTAACTCTTTGATCTGAATGTAATCAAATAAATTTTTTGTCCCACTCAAGTTACATTTCACAACTCAATTAGCTATTCCTTTGTAGCCTTTCCTATCCTCACACGAGATAATTACTTGTGGTTCTTTGATATGTTTTTATAAAAACTGATTAATGCCATCAAGTCATTCAGTTTTCTCCTTTCTAAGAGTATTTTCACCCTACAATTGTTTTCCTACTCAACTGACCCCTAATAAGCTGCCCATCAATTCCAACTGTCTCATTTCTCTGCCAGACCAATTATATTTAACGTTAAATTGGTGTATGTTTATCCATATATGGCTCTTGTTGGATTTGGATGAGCTTTCTTTTGCATTCTCATACTCCCCCTTGCTAGTTGATTATAATTGAGTGAGCTTGGTTTTCATATTTTGAATTTCAAGCATACATCACAATTCACGTGTTTCCAAAAGGTAAAATTGCAATTTTTGGGTATACCTTCTGGAGCTTTCCCAATAATTTCAGCTTAAGGTTTTGTGATGAGCACCACATGCATTGTTTGGTTGATCTTAGCAATCAGATGAGTGGTGTAAAGTTGCTTCATAGGAATACTACAATGTTTACTTGATGTCCTTGCTAGGTCAGGTTGCCAAAACTACAACTGACTGGTTTACATTAGGTACTATCTTTGGAACAATGAGAAATGGCTGATGGCGTTCCTGGCATGTGCATTTCATTACACAAAGGGAGGAAACAAAATAATACTATTATATTTCCCTGCTTGATTACATGGTTTAGGGCTCATTTCTCTTGGCTCCAATAGCTCGTTATGTTTTGCATTTGACAACTTATTTGTAAATATGTATGCATTAAAAGATGTGATACAAGTTGTTTCACCTAATATGCTTATACAGGGTGCAAGTACTTATATGTTTCGCATTGATGATGAACGTGTTATAGATGCCACTAGGGTTTTGTAGGCCTATACAAGTAATGCATACCCTGTCTCACTATGAGAAGATACTTTGAAATTTGAATTAAATTTTCAAAGATACAAAGATGGATCCATTATTATATCCCTGATGCATTGTATAGGTTATGATACAAATCATAAAGAGTGTTGTGCTTCTAATAAAAATGGTATCTATGTTCTGGAGTCTGGACACACATGAAACATCCCAGTATGGAATGCACTGCATGAACAAGTTTGCAATATGCTTTTAAAGGTCTTTGATATGTCATTCCTAGGGCGAAATGAAGGGCCCATATGTGCAATCTATAAATGTTGTAGAGTAATTAACAAAACAACAAAGTAAAAATGATGATAGAAGTTGGGTTCTATTCATGAAGACGTATCCAATTGCATCTTAACATTTCCATGACAATCTCCCACCGTTTTCCCTCCACTACTCTGAATTTTTCATATTAAATTACCCATCCTCTTCCATGCCCCACCATGAATTATGCATATTCAGTCACTAAATCCTCTTCTATGCCCCACTCTGAATTATGCATTGTACTACTCCAATGAAATGTATCGAACCCTCATGCTTCATGCAACTTTCGTATTATGCAAGCAACAAGTTTTCAACCCTAAAGCGCCTAGAAACAAATACAAAGCAACATAGAGAGAGAATAAAAGTGGCAATTAGTTATATGCAAAAATAAAAACTGAAAAAAAGTGGATATGCAAAAAGGACGACATAAACCTGAGTAAAAATATGATGCATGTTGTTAATGGTTTGAATATAAGAATTGGTTGTATCAACAAGCCTAGAAATTGCTATAACCACTTGGAGTGGGAAGCTCAAGGAGAATTTCAAGAAAGAATTTAGTTGTGTGTATACAAAACTCAAACCAATACAATTCAATGAGCCAATAAAAGTTGCAAGTGTCTCTCTTGAAGATCTTTACAAATATTTTTTTATGAAAGCAATCAATATCTTAAGACATGTACACCACATAACCAGATAAGAAGGATGTCTACACTTAGAATTCTTCACGTGACATTAATAAAAGGCACTATGCCCCTTGAAGATAGTTTTTATGATCATGACATGTAGGAGCAGGCCTAACAACAATATCCATGATCATAAGAGAATAATATACAATCTCTAATAAGGAACTATCTCCTTGGTTCAATGATGGGAAACTTCAAGTTCTATAACAATATAGATACGATGAAAAAGAATAACTCTTATAGTCACTAAAGTATAATTCTAATTAGTAGTGAATAAGACATGCATATCTATATAAATAAGCATAAATCACCATGGAACAAACAATTAGAAGGATAAAAGTTTACAAGCAATCGAGGTAGATCATGAAAATGTTATGAGGATTAAGGGGTTTTTTAGGCCTATACAAGTAATGCATACCCTATCTCACTGTGAGAAGATACTTTGAAATTTGAATCAAATTTTCAGAGATCCAAAGATGGATCCATTATTATATCCTTGATGCATTGTATAGGTTATGATAAAAATCATAAAGAGTGTTGTGCTTGTAATAAACATGACATGTATGTTTTGGAGTCTGGACACACATGAAACATCCCAGTATGGAATGTCATGGAATTCACTGCATGAACAAGTTTGCAAAATGCTTTTAAAGGTCATTGATCTGTCATTCTTGGGGAAAAATGAAGGGCCCATATGTGCAATCTATAAATGCGGTAGAGTAATTAACAAAAAAACAAAGTAAAAACGATGATAGAAGTTGGGTTCTGTTCATGACGACGTATCCAATTCCATCTTAACTTTGCCATTACAATCTCCCACCATTTTCTCTCCACTATGAATTTTGCATATTAAATTACCCATCCTCTTCCATGCCCCACCATGAATTATGCATATTCAGTCACTAAATCCTCTTCTCTTCCCCACTTTTAATTCTATATTGTACTACTCCAATGAAATGTAGCTAACCCTCATGCTTCATGCAGCTTTCATATTATGCAAGAAACAAGTTTTCAACCCTAAAGTTCATCGACAGTCCGCGAGAAGCTCATCATTTACGATTTTGGTGAAGCTTGGGGACCCTTATGACATGAATATCTGCCTAACATGATTGTCAAACACCTTTATGTGTTCATCATCAACTCACAAGAACACATTAAAATTATATATATTATAAAAACCCTAATTTTAATGTTCCTTGATTCCTGAAATATAAAGATTGTTGCTTCTACATCCTATTTGTCTCCATATATGCTCACATAGACACATGTCCATTGTCTAATCAATTTGGATTATAATAAAAAATGTAATGGATTTAGATAGTTATAAACTTTGTATCCTTATTATCATAAGTAAATAAGGAGTTTATTCAATTAATTACACTTGAGATCTCATTTATATTTCATATCACAGAGGTCAAGTTATTGGGACATGGCTTTCATTGAACACTTCACTTGGGAAAATTTCAAAATACATATACTTTAGTTACTCTGTTACTCAGTTACAATGTTGAAGACATTTTGTAATTTATTTATGTAAGGTTTAAATAGACTTCTCATGAGTCACCTTTGGAGTCTAATTTTTCTTTTTAGCCCTAGTTTTCATTGGAATTCAAGTTCAAGGGCCAGTTTATTTGCTTCTATAATAACTTGTGTTCTAAAATATATTATACTAATTGCAAGTTTTGCAAAAAGCATAATTTTTTCTTCATTTTTAGTGTTTGTGGTTTACTCTTTGACTTATGCTAACTTGATAAACACCCCAAAATTGTCTTAGAAGGTTCATACGCTAAAATATACAAAATCCCTTCACAAACCATTTTATTCCTTACCTTGAATGTGATGTTTAGGTGGTAGTAATAAGTAGTTAGTATAGAAGGCCCTAGACTTGATTTTGTCTCACCTAAGGATTCCTTGAGGCTACTAGGGAAGCCTCCCTTGTGTTGGATTTATATTTCACTAAAAAGAGGAAGTGATTAATTATGTGACAGTGGTAATATTCCCATGTTACATTTTCTTAGGCACTTGTGAAACACTTTGCACTAAGGCACAATATTTTGTCACAAAAATCCCATAGTATATATATTTTAATTGTTGAACAAAACATTGAGTCCTTACACAATTTTTTTGTAGCTGAGCAAGTTGATTTTTTTGTAATTTTACTGTTTCTAACATATCTATGTGTACCAAGCACTGAGTCTCCTCTTGTAAGATCAATTGGCTTGTCATTTTGAAGCTGAAGGAATGGATCTTGATGATTTTCCTTATGTCAACTTATGATTTGTCTTCCATCCATTAAATTACAGAGTGACCATTTCCCTGTGAATATACTTGCTTGAGGTATCACACCAATCCTTGGAGAAGGAAGGTCAAGGATCTGACATACTTCCTTACATACACTGGAATGTTAACATCAATCTTCTTCAGTATTTGATGGTCAAACCCTTTTGTATACAAGAATATTGATGCTCATCCTTGCCACAAGATTACATTCCTCTTCTTGTCTTGACATATGAACTATGATCTCAGTTTTATTTATTTCACATTAAACTTTGAATAAATAATAATTAAGAGATCATGGGATAGGAACAATGAGGAGTGATTTTCCTTCCATTTGCAACTATTTTTATGCTTCTAGGCAAGATGCCATATTTGCTGAGTGATCTACCTTCTGGTTTAGTCTTGTTAACACATGGTAGAAATCAACGAAATCAATTTTTTTTCCTCTCGTTTGATTCTTGAGATCATTCTTGCAAGATTAAGAACCACTTGACTAGATAAATTTGGCATGTATCTCATACTAAGAGAAGAATACTTGAGGATGATTAGATAATCAAATATTGATGCCTTCCTAGACCCCACCCACCCAAAATTACTTCTATTCCCCCCCAGGATCAAGCACATCCCCCCGCCCCCCCTCCACACACTAGGAAGTTTTGGATTTCCCTTTGAGGCCTTATTGAGAAAGAGTATTTTTTTGAGATCTCTCATCTTAGGGATTCGACCTCGTCCATTCAAATTTTCCACCTCCACTAATTTGGTTTTCTCGAAAATATGTTTTGGATGTGCCATCCATCCTAGCAATAGATCTTTGATCCAAACCTTTTCCTTTTTCTCTAGCATATGGATATTATGCCTTTTCATTCCATTAGCTTGTATTGTTTCCATCAACATCCATGAACTTTTGCCGCTACTATTTTTACATATTGTTTTCTTGATGGATGATAATTCTATTTCTATCCAACCACATTTGCAGACATATTAGGCATGCCCTGTGAGGCGTGTTTTAGAATTTGGTTTGTTAATAAAATTTTGTTTGTATTTTTTGTGCCATGAAGTGAACATATCTTCCCACGTTGAAGACATTTCCTTTCTGTTATCAATTTCTTCAAAAGCATAACGCAAAATTTCAATAGTGAAGTCACAATCGAAGATTCATCTTTGATTCTCTTCCATTTTTTTATGCAAGACACATCTCGAAGGGTCTTGGATATCAATTATTTTGTAAATTCTTTGTTGTTAATAGACGATTACGAACTGTGGTCTAGTTAAAAATATTAACCTTTGGAAAACCATAATTTTTCTAAATGTAATTTTTAATCCTGGTATAGGGAGGCAACAACATCTCTGAAATTAGAGAAACGTAACTCAATTTTACTGTGTATTCAATACAATTTACCCCATCCATGGCTATCAAGAGTGAGTTTATCTACATGAGCTATACCATTCAATTTCATTTGGAAAACAACCAGTTGAGGGAGAAGTTTGTTTTAACCAGAATTTCATGTAACAACTCTGACATATGTTTCTGTATTCAATCAAACTAGTATGAAACCAATGTAATCGAGAGTTGCAGCCGAAGCCTATGGGAAACCTTTGATGGAAAGTGTCAATAGTTTGGATTTATAGCTATTGCGAGCTTAAAATAAGGTTGGAACAAGTGTAAACTTTTGGATTTTGGCTTACCTCTTGTAAATCACCCACAAAGCACCCACATTCTCCACTGACCAGAACTGTTAGACTCGCTGAACTTTGAAGCAATCACCAGCATTCACCAGCGGTCCAACACACTTTGAAGCATTCAGACTAGCAAATTTATTAAAAAATAATAATTACAAAGCACTATTAGACTCGCCGAAGCAATCACAACACACTTGAAGCATTCAGACTCAAAAAATTTATAAAAAAAAATAATAATTATAGTTGCAACCCAACACCACTGTCCAAACTCCTCCTTGCGGGTTTAGCTTCATGGCACCAGGGAAATGGACCATCTTAGTACTCTAAATCCCTTTCTAGGTAGCTACTGTCTCTCGAAACCAGATCTTGATTCTTGTTGCCCTTGTTAATGCGTACAACGTCATCGGTCAATGCGTTCAGAGTCATCGGAACCATATCTTGTAAGTTTTCACCTCCAACAGTCAACTTCCAAGCCCCTTCCAAGCCCCAACCTGTTGAAATGGGGGCGAATCACTCCAATCACTCCCCCGACCCAGTAAATTCCGACGAAATCTTTGTTGCACCTCCATGTAATGTAACTATGTTCCAAATTTTTCAATAAAGTATTTGGAACATTAATATTGATTTTATTTTAATAAAAGGAATAAAATGGGTGAGGGAACCCATGTAGAAAATTAATAAACACTCCTAAGGTGCAAAAAGTCACTTAAGTGGCTTAAGATAGCAGCCCAAGTGTGAAAAGGGGCCAAAAGCAAGTGAGCTAGACCATGGTTGACTAAAGTCAACAACGTGTCCAAGAGGGGGAAGCTTGCACAAGAAGATTGCGTAGTTGGATGGAGGGAAATTCAAAATGTGAGAAACCCTAATGTCAGTGGGGTCCATGCATGCCTTGCATAAAAGATGAAGAAGAGCTATTGTTGGATCACTTTTGGAGAATAGAATTCGAAGTTGAAGTTCTCTTCAACTTGTTGCTGTTTAGCACAAGAGGGATTCCTGTTTAGGAATGCCCTTCTCTTCCATGGGAGGCCATGGAGAGATTGTTCTTCATCTTCCTCACATCATGGCATGAGGCCAAGGCAGTCATTTGCAGCTACTACGTTATTCTTGCAGCAAGAGAATGTTGGAGTTGCTAGTGTCGCAGTGAGGGACTTCCATCATCTCACTTCCGAAGTTGTTCTGTAGAGGAGAGGCCATCTCTCTCTCTAGGCGATCAGCAAAGGAGATCCCGGAGCTTCTATTGCAGATTTGACATTAGGCCATATATGTTTCTCTCATGCCCAGCGCAGTCCCTTCTTCTTACAACGTTATTCTCAGAGAGGGCTTGCAGGTGGAGCTCATTTTGTGCACTAGTGAGTGTAATCTTTAGTAAGGGGATCAACCCCTTTACCTTAGAGATCATTGGAGGAGGTATCATGGTTAATTGCAGCATCTACTTACTTCTCCTATGTTGTATTATATTTGAGTTGCAGCAGCTACACTGCAACTTCGGTATTTTACTGTTTTACATGTTTTAGCCAATCCCTTGGAGGATTGTTGTAATAAAGTTTTCTGGGGTTGAGATCTTGCTCCCCCATCTTTATTTGAGCTTATATTGCTATATCATCTTATATATATCAATCTGCAGTCATTTTCCCTTATAGACTGCTTAGTAATAGAGTAGCTGGATTTATGCAGCAGTGCATTCTCTTGTTCATGTACACTTTCCCTTGAGGCTGATTTAAGCTCACCTTGAGAGGCATTTTCCTCAAGGAATTTGTATTATATTTGCTGCTATAGATTATGTATCAGATTTTCTCTCTTCTTACATTATATGGTGCATTATTTCACTGTTGTTCATATTGAAGACTTAATGCTGCTGAGGATTCTCTCATTGTTCATTATTTCAGTATACATGTTGGTGGGAGATTTGAATAACCCCCTTAGGGTTATTTCTTTGGGCTTATATTCTGCAGGGAGTTTATATCAGATATGTTCCAAGGCATCCCAGCACTGGATCGCCTTATTCTCACATTGGCTTCCTTATATAGCGTCCTCATGGGCAGCTGTTGCAGAAATTCCTTGAAGGGAATTATTAGCCTTCAACAAGTTCTATTGGCAGAGTCTGATAGTGGGCCAGGTAGCCTCTGGATCTCATCCTTCCTTGTGAAGGTGAAATATCCAGTAAATGCCCCTGTAGTCAATCTTTGAAATAGTTCAGTGTTGATTGTTAATACTCCCGAAGATGGAAAATAGGAATATCTCAAGATATTCCTGGCATTGCAGAAATTTCCCCATTTGGGACATTACACTCCAACTTCCAAGCCCCAACCAGTAAAAATGGGGGCGAATCACTCCAATCCCTCCCCTCGGCCCAATAAATCCAGGTGAATGCCATTGAAATTTGCTCCAAACCAGAAAATCGGGAGGCGAATTCTAGGGTTTCAGTTTTATGCCTATTTATTTTGTTGGGCTAACACTTAATAATTAATTATTTTTAAAATAATTATAGGGCTAACTTTATAAAACTATATAAAATGGGTTTTATATAAAAAATTAGCCCTACCAAAATTTAAAACCCCTTAAAATTCGCCCTTGGGCTAAAATTCGCCCCTAAAATTTTCCCTGGCCTATGTAGCCACCTGCACTTCTTTCCAAGTCGGTCCAACACTTGTGTTTTGAGCAGGGCAACAATGCCTCTCAACAATAGCCAAGTTTGATGGAAACCCCAAAATTACCTCCAAAATAAAATTTCTGAAGTTTTCCCGGAAAGTCGTGCAACCTGAGTCACTAGGGTCACCTCCTGCACACGTTTTGCCCAAGTCGACCTGTTGTCGTGCATCTCGGGTTAATTGGGTCACCTGCTCCATGATTCCACCCACGCTTTGACCTGTCTTCACTGTTCCACACGTCTTTCACGTTGCGATCAAGTATGACCCGACTTGGCCCGCACCGGGACTGCCTTTCGCTCGAACTAGGCACTGTTATGCACGCTTTGAATGCTATGGTCGGGTATGACCTGACTAGGCCCATGCCCTGAATGCCCTTTGCCCGAAACCACCATTCGACTCTGCTTTTCACGACTCTAACGATGCCTTCAAATATGTGTTCAGCTCGTCCATTCACCTTCTCACTCAACCTGCGAGCTCATCCCTTGCCTTGGTTCACTATTTCATAACTCGTCCAAGTGATGACCTTTGTTCAAATGATGAATTCCTTAGAACCTCCACAACTTGTCCACATTTATATGTTAAGTTACGGTCCCATTCATGAAGTGGCGTGACCCTTCTCCCACGCCCATGGGTCGACTCAATCACTTTACCCACACGCCGACCCAACAAGTATAACTCACTCACCTGTTGATATAAACTCGTCCAACGCTCATGCTACCATCGCATAAGTCATTTCCGCCGATAGGTCGGTCGGGTCGCTTTCGTCACCCAGGTCAGCTCGGCTACCTGCGCCCGTCGCGCCCAATCGCCACAAGATGCATTCGTATCACCGAACACGCTCACAAACACGATGTCACCCAATCCCTTTGACTCATGCACCTGATATAAAGGTGCGCGCTTAAAAATGCCCTCAAACACAAAATTACAGTTACAACTTTAACAATGTAAACTGACATTTTAATAATTTATTATTTACCCTAACTCTAATATATACAAATAAATTTAAATACACATATCAAACATCATAAATTAACCATTTTACAATTTTAAAAATATAAACTAACATTTTAATAACTTATTATTTACCTAACTCAAATATATACAAATAAATTTAAATACACATATCAAACATCATAAATTAACCATTTCTAATTTTCAAAAGTATATATGAAAACCTTTTTTATGGCTTTAAAAAACCAATAACTCATCTTTCATATATATAAAAAGAAATAACCCATTTTTTAAACAATATCAATCTTAATTTATTAAATATTTACAATTCAAAAATAAAAATTACAATTTTAAAATATTAAATAAAATAATTTATATTAATTTATTAAAATTATATTACCTTTTACATACTTCGATCACATATCTCAGATTGTATAATGCACTTTGAGTCACATATTTTGGATTGTACAATGCTTTTCTTTTTAATGTAAAGTCCATCAAATGAAATGAGATACCGCGATAAAGTGGTGTTTGATAAATTATTTTGACAAAGTAAAAAGCACTTTGTTTCTTTTTAATGTATAGAACATCAAATGAAATGAAATATCATGATAAAGTGGTGAAATATCGTGATAAAGTAAAAAGAAAATAAGAACTTGAGAACTTTTACGGTTTTATATAGATTTTAGATTCATTGATTTTATTTAAAAATTATATTTATCTGCTTGGAATTATTATGAGCCAGTAAGAAGTGGGATTTGATATCATTTATTTTTAAATTGGGATGTTTTATCAAAAAATTTAGATTCGGTTATTTAAAAAAGTATTTATTTTATTTTTCGAATTTTAGTTTATGTGATTTATTGTAAAAGTGTATAGAATTTTTTCGGTAATAATTACATTCAAATAAATTTTGTCGACGCGTTTCGAACTAACCAGTGTGATTCATCATCAGGACTAGGTGAGAGATCATCTCTAGACGTGAACCAACCAGTGTGGTTCATATCCAAATATGATCTCTCACCTAATCCTGGGTTCATCCAAGTGAAATTACTTCATCCCAATCTTGGGTTTTGTGAAGGTGGGTGGCTCACACTAATAAGCGGACTGAGAAGATGACTCACTTGAAAATTAAATGCGAGGATAACACATATTTCGTTATTTATGTGAGCTAATGCAAAGCTGATGCAAACAAATAATTAAATTCTCCCAAATAGACCATCTCTTTATTTACTCTTTATGCATCACCCTCAGGGTGGGAAGTTGTAGGGCTTTGTATCTATACAATGAAGTACACAGGCAAGCCGTGGAAAAGAAATCATACTAGCTAATGAAGTAATTTAATTATCTTATAAATAAATTTTAGAGAGAATAAAATTGTCTACTTATAATTAATATGAAAATCCAAAAATATTGAAGAAATTATAATGTAGATTTGTAACTGCTCATGAAGTTTTAATCAAAATCATAATACACAAACCTACTCTACTACTCTGCAGACATTAATTCATATTTTGGAACATAAATCTCTGACATGCAATAAGAATTCACACACATGAAAATAGTATTTTCCCTGGGGAAAGCAATATGCTAAAAACCCCAATGCCTGCTTGCATTAATCTAATGAATAGAGATGTATTACAATTGTTTTGCTCAACTAAGCACAACCTACAAGTGCATAACCTATCTCACTACTCACTGAGAAGCTCTGACCCAAAATTAGTCAATTTTTGCCTCTGCTTGAGCTCCTATTTTCCTACGTTGTTCCTTGAGAAATTAGGCGCCTATTATTTAGGAATTTCTATAAAATGGATTGCACAATTCCTTAACTTGGTAATCTGAAAACATGCAACACCTGTACACTCAAGACTAGTCTACAAATGATGTTACACTGCCTTGGAATCTCCACCAAGCCTAGGGAACTCAAATTCTCTGCATGCACTATCTATTTTGGGTTGATTGATCAGTTAACTAGATGATCCCCGAGTTTGACTAAAGTTCCCCTACACAACCAACCCTCCACTAGTTCCTTCAACACTTAGAACTAGTTTAACTGAAAACAACCTTAGATAAATGACCTTGATTGCTACAAATTATAAATCACACACCCTTACTTTAACTCTAACTCCAACTCGAATTTAGTGAGTAAACTGGGTGACACAAGCCATGCCACACAAGTTAACTACCACCAAGTTGTTTGCTGATGTGGAAATTCATTTTTTCTCAATTTAATCAAGGAAAAATCAAATTGAGATTTTCTTGTTGCATTTTTCAACATTCCTTCTCAGCAAGAAAGGGATTATCAAACACCCCTATCCCGTGTTTATTTTTGTAGCTTGGGAGGTACTCCAAGCCCTAGGGTTCAGGGTTTGGAGGGGAAAGCACCACAAGGGCATCTTGTGGGCTTGAAACCCAAGTGTGGGGTTTTTCACCCATCGTGATTTGGGCAAAAACTGTGATGAGAAATTGACATGTGATGGATGAGGATAATAGTGCTTGACGAGATGATTCCAACGCATCGAGAATCATCTGATTCTGATTTGTCGTTAGAGAAAAATGGATTTTTGAACTTGACAATGTAATTATTGGTTGTTAAATCATGTAGGCTTGGTGCAAATAATCCTAATAGATGTCTATCTTCAAGGTTCGTTGAAGCCCCTCATATGTATATAACATATGTCTATAAATAGAGGGTGAAAGCTTGTGTTTTAAAGCATCCAAGTGTGGAAATACATCTCCAATATTAGCTCTAAAGTTGGAGGAGTCTTAGTCGCAGCAAGAGGAGCCTAATGACAACGTGAGGGAGGCCAAGAACAACGTGGACATTTATGTGATGATGCTGAAGTGTGTAGGAGATAGTGGCTGGTTTGGGGTCTGTTTTGAGTGCATTTAAGGGTTGGTTTGCTGGGCAGTGAAGGCCACATGCCTTAATGGTAAAGTGGAGATATTTGAAGGCAGTTGTGGTTTTGTTTTAGGGAGGCCCACAACCACAACTAAGTGTTGTGCTAGGACATAGGCCATAGCCAACAGTTAGAGGCCCTTTAAGGGCCGTGTCTAGGTTGGTAGGTCTATAAAATGGCAACGTGGAGGAAGTGGTACCTTACCTTTGAGGACTGCAACCTTAGAAGGCTATACTAGTTGACTTCATGGAGGATAAGGGCTGAAGGTTGATGCCCTAACCAGTGATTCATTGAAATTAAGTGTAGCGAGAGGAATTTTTTTTTTTGGATAGGTGTATTGGGTCAAGTGTTTGACTAGAATGGATTGTGATTGTAGCAACCTGTTGGTGCCATGTGGATGACATTTTGTGGTGGTGAAATGTCATCCTAGGAGTAGAATAAAAAGTGATTGGATTGGGTGCCATTTGTCTATTGGAGGGAAGTTTGTTGGCTACCCAAAGTAGCCCTAGACAAGATATCTTGAAGGAGGAAGAGCAGTTGAAGGTTGGGTGAATTTTGGTGTCAAAGTGAAACACTTTTATGGACGAAAGTTGTTTCTATCCTGGAAGTTTGGAGCTCGGGAATTGGCCAGCCTAGAGAGCGGATTATATTAGTCCATGTACACTCTAAATATGGATGTGCAACATTGCTAGGTGGCATTCCTTCTGGAGTATCAATGTGTAGATGCCTTGATGGACTAAGGCACTACTAGTGAGTAGTACAGAAGCGAAGGATCTACATGATGAGATATGCCATCGAGTTTTTCATGTATCTTGTATACCATATATTGTTGTATTATTCAGATTTGGTTTAATATAACAAAGATTAGTGATTGTATATTATTGTACAATTTTATTAAAAACTATGTATAATTGTACGCATGTGATTTAATGCTTTATATTTCCACTGTGCAAAGTAGTTTATGGTTGATATTCTTGGTTTGGTTCAGATATTTTAAGACTCTAACCTAGACCCAAGGTCATGGAAATTCAACATTGTATCAAAGGATTTTGGAGTTACTTTGGAAGTAAGTAAATGAGAGTTGTGCGCAATGAAGTACAATGTGAGAGGGAGTTGGTCACATTGTAAGTGAAGGGCTCACTACAATGTCGAAGTTGCAAGTAGGTCTTTGATATGAGAACAGTTTGGAAGGGTTTTCCAACTATAATCCTTGGAAGGAAAGGATCAAGTTTGTCTTGCAGGTCAACAAGATCTGGGAGTTTACCGAGAAAGAGATCAAGCAACCAACCGACCCTAAGGAGATGGATATATGGTAATATTTGGATATGAAGGTGAGAAGGATTCCTTAATACCTCATTTTTCTACGAAGAACAATGCACATGAGATGTGGATGACTCTTCAGAAATTTTTCCAAAATAAGAACAAGAACCAGATATTGGTATTACAGGATAATTTGAAGTCCACCAAGATGATAAAGGGTGAAGGAACAACTTTGTATATGAAGAGGTTGTATTAGGTTCAATATGAGCTTACTATCATTGATGTAAACATTTCAAATGTAGAGATGGTAAGGATTTCCTTGAAAGGGTTCACCAAGGAAAGGAAACCCTTCATCAAAGGAATCGTTGTCAGGGAGAAATTGCTTAACTGTAATAGACTGTGAGACGAATTCATTCAAGAAGAGTTGCGAGATGAGTATTTTAATGCATCAAAAAAGGCATATGAGAACGTGGCACTTGTAGTGCAAATGAAGGGTAAGCCAAAGAAGAACTTGAGGAAATTCAAGTGTTTCAACTATGGAGAGATGATTTATTTTTTGTCAAAATGTCCGATGAAGAAGGGAGATGATGAAAAGAGGAAAGGAAAGCAGGTTTCCAATGTTTCCACTTCAATTGAGATGGATGATCTCTCCAGGAGATTGGAAGAGGAGGACTTTGCTATGATTTCTCATTTCTTGTAGGGTACTATCAAAGAGGATGGATGATATTTGGACAATTGTGCGACGAGGCATATGACAAGGTCACATGAGGTTTTTGAGACTCTAGCTTAATCGGACTTGAAGTTGCACATGGTGTTGGGAGACAAGAGTTAGTTGGAGATCCGAGGATCAGGATGTGCCATTGAGGATGGAGACGGGACATATGATGCGGGTCTAGGATGTACTATTTGTACCAATACTCAGATATAGTGTGATTTCCATCTCGATGATGGAGAGGAAGGGGTTTGAGGTCTTGTTCCAAGATGGGAAGGAAATACTTAGGCCTAGAGGCTCTAAGTCTGATGGGATTGTACTTGGAGTTAGAGAGCATGGTCTCTACAGGTTAACGAGAAAGCCTAAGAATCATGGAAAGAAGCAGGGGAAGGTACATTTCCAGAGAAGCAAGAGCAGGTGTAGGCTTTAGATGAGTAGGTACAAGTTCCCAAAAATAAGGTACACTTTCTGGAGAAGAAGATCCAAGTTCCAGAGACTCAGAGGGAGTCAGGTTATAGAGGGAGCTTGCAGATTCATAGGGAGACTTTGTAGCCCAATAAGAGCATGTGGTTGGTGGGAAGCAAGGGTAATTATGCATCTACCTAGAAGGAATGATGGTAAGATTGGATAGCATTACAGGAAAAGAAGAAGAAGGAGGAGGTTTACAGTGACATTGACACTTCTGAGAGGGTGTAGTTACCCATACAGGTATTGTTGCGATTGTGAGCACCAAGAGTTGGGAAAGTGTTAAGAGCAGTGATGATGATGACGAAGTACTTCCTAGTGGTGGAGGTACCTCGCTCGCTAATAGGGAGTGTTGATTTGTGTCGCTTGGGAGGTACTCCAAACCCTAGGGTTCAGGGTTTGGAGGGGAAAGAACCACAAGGGAAACTTGTGGGCTTGGAACCCAAGTATGGGGTTTTTCACCTATTGAAATTTGGGAAAAAAACATGAATATAAATCGACATGTGGTGGATGAGGATGATAGTTCTCTATGAGATGATTTTAACGCATTGAGAATCATCCGATTCCTAGATATCGTTAGAGAGAAATGAATTTTTGAAGTTGACAAGGAAATTATTGGTTGTCAAGTCATGTAGGTTTGGTGTAAATAATCCCAATAGATGTGTCTCTTCAAGATTCGTTGAAGCCCCTCATATGTTTATAAATAGAGGGTGAAATCTTGTGTTTTAAAGCATCCAAGTGTGGCAATACATCTCTAAGATTAGCTCTGAAACTAGAGGAGGTTTAGACACAACAAGAGGAGCCTAAAGACAATGTGAGGGAGACCAAGAAAAGCGTGGGAATTTCTGTGGTGAGGCCAAAGTGCTGTAGGAGACAAAGAATGGTTTAGGGTCCGTTTTAAGTGCGTTTAAGGTTTTGTTTGCTAGGTAGTGAAGGCCGTGGGGCTTAATGGTAAAGAAGAGTTGTTTGAAGGAAGTTGTGGTGTTGTTTTAGGGAGGACCACAACCACATTTAACTGATGTGTTAGGCCACAGACCATAGCTAGAAGTTAGAGGCCCTTTAATGGCTGTGTCTAGGTGGGCATGCCTAGAAAAGGGCAGCATGGAGGAAGGGGTACCTTATCTTGGAGGATCACAACCTTAGAAGGCTATACTAGTTGATTGGGTGGAGGATAAGGGCTAAAGGTTGATGCCCTAACCAGCGATGTAGTGACAACAAGTGAAACAAGAGGACAATTGTGTTTTGGAGAGGTGTATTGGGTCAAGATTTTGATAACATTGGATCGTGATTACAATAGCCTATTGGTGCCATGCGGATGACATTCTGTGGTGGTGAAATGTCATCCTAGGATAAGAATTGACGGTGATTGGATTGGGTGCCATTGGTCTATTGGAGGGAAGCATGTTGGTACCCAAGGTAGCCCTAGACAAGTTATATTGAAGGACGAAGAGAAATTGAAGGTTGGGTGAAGTTTGGTGTTGAAGTGCAACAATTTGATGGACGAAAGTTGTTGCTAGCCTGTCAATTTGGAGCTCGGTAATTGGCCAACCCAGAGAGTAGATTGGATCATCCCATGTACACTCTACAGATGGACGTGCAACAGTTTTAGGTCACAACCCTCCTGGAGTCTCGATGTGTAGATGCCTTGATGGACTAAGGCACTACTAGTGAGCAGTACAAAAGAGAAGGATCGTCAAGATGAGATACGACATCGATTTTTTCATTGTATCTTATATTCCATAGAATGTTGTATTATTCAGATTTGGTTTAATATAAAGAAGATTGGTGATTGTAAATTATTGTATAATTTGATTAAAAATTATGTATAATTATGCATGTGTAATTTAATTCTTTATATTTCCGTTGTGCAAAGTAGTTTATGGTTGATATTCTTGGTTTGGTAGCATCAGTGATTTTAAGACTCTAACCTAGACCCAAGGTCGTGGAAATTCAACATCCTGCACTTGTGGAACTCGAAATTCCCTCCTTATAATTCCTTTGTCAAAATATCAGCATCTTGTTCCTCTGTCAGAATGTACTACAACAACATTATCCACCTCTGCACACAGTCTCGCAAATGGTGATACCAGATATCTATATGCTTGAATCGATAGTGAAAAAAAAGATTTTCAAAGATATTAATGAAAATATGATTATCAAAATAAATCATAGTTGGATCCATCATCCAAACAAATAATCCAACAAGTATCTTTCTCATCGAGATCACCTCACATGGTGCTTGACTTGCAACCAAGTATTCTGCTTCTGCCAATCTGAGAGACATATCTTTTCTTCCTGTTGTACTGGGTGATCCAAATAATTTAATTTAGGGATGCATAAAAAATTTCATATGAAATAAAATGTAACCAAGTAACTTAAACACATGAAAATAAGCAGAAATCATAAGCAAACATGAGATCAAAGACACAATATGATTTGATTACGAATTTCACCCAATGTGGGATACGTCTTCGGGCCCTGTTCAATGTGCAAAGGCCTTTATCATTAAATAGAAGAAGAAATAAATTACAAGCAATTAAAAATGACACCTTATACCTCCAATTTTGGGGATGTCCTAAAAATTTTGACCTCTACTGGAGAAACGGGCTACACGGTTGGAATCCTGATGAAAAATTGTGAAAATTGACTATAAATTTGACCCCTTTTTGACACTATCACTTATAGACCCCAAAGGAATATTATCGGCATCAAAAGATACCCCTCTTAAGGTTCCACCCTCCTAGACCTCTATTGGTTCTATTGCATAGACCCTGGCCTCCTCTCCCTGATCAAATGGTGAAAGTTGGTTTAAATATATTTCCTTGGGTGGAGTTTACAACAGACGGGCCGTTGGCCCATTGGTGTTGGTGGAAAATATGACAGGGGAAGACCAAGTTCAAAACCCGTTGCACCCCAAATAAAGTTTCAGGCCTGTTGTGAGTATGCGACATTTTATTTTATGGTTGGCAGTGTTTAAATTTTTGGAGCCGCCTATTGTCGGGCCGACCCACCTAGGTCGGGCGGGTTCAAACCCCGCTGGCATCCATACACATGGTTGTTTATTGGTTGGGTTTGATCCTAATCTCCTGTGGCCTTGACCCATCTATAATATATATGGTTTTATTGCCAGGTGGGTCGGGTGGGTCCACCGTTGGGTGGAACACCCACCATATATTTTATTATATGTATGGAATTCGGTTGGCGGGGTTGGTGGTTCACCAACCGATTATTATTATTATTTTTAATTTATTGTTATATAGTCCATTAAAATAATGTTAACCAAGTCTAGATCCACCTCTATGGAATATTTTATTATTATTTGTTGGAGGGAAAGGGTGTTTTGACTTGGGTCAAATCCCTTGATTAGTGAAGAATAAATAAATAAATGATTTATTTATCTTTTTAAGGAAGTGGTTGGGATATAATCAAATAAATAATGATTTATTTAATTAATGGTGGTTGGTTTGGTCATATTTAACAAGGAATATTATCTAAATAAGATTTAAATAATTATTCCTAGAAAATAATAAGATAACTATGGGTTTATCTCATTAATTTCTTTGTTTTTGGGTTAAACATGACTGGGAATAATAATTAAATTGTGGTTTAATTAATTATTCCTTTTGGGGTTTCCTTAATTAACATAGTGAAAGCAGTTTTACTTGGGGTAAAACTGGTCTTACATGGTGTACTTGGGTCCATCGAATAATAAAAGGTGAGATGACCAAAAAATGGTGTAACAGATTGCCCCCCAGCGTGCGAGTGTCAGGAGCAAATCGTATGACCGAAGTACGTTGTAAGAATACAATCACCAGACAACGAAAGGGGATGTCAGAGAGAGAAGTGTGAGGTAGATAGTGTGCTGAAGGACTAGACCCTAAGGAGACGAGACTCGCGGGTGCAACAAGTCTCTTTTTATGAGAGGGTACCTGTGCTGAAGGCGGCGGGGGAGGCATACCTATGCCCGCCGTGACAAAGTACAAAAGAATAGTGTGTCCAGTAAACAAGGGACCGAACCATAGAGTACAGCTGGCATAAACAAAGGCCAGATAAAAATACTATGAAGAGTCTCACATACATGCTGTGCCTGGGATAACAGCCAGGACTAGTACAATAATATCTGAGTACATGAGATAAATACAACCCAAATGCCCCCTGTAAGTGGGGAGGGGCTCACAAAATCTGACCGATACATGCAAATCATAGAGGTGCTGCAAGTGGCTAAGGCCAACATCATCAAAATCTGGAGCGGCATCACAGGCTGCAAGGAAGAGGTCATCCGGGCATGTGGGGGGCTACCTGCAGGGCTACCCCCTCATGAGGGCTGAGACATCTCACACACGCCCGGGAATCATCAAGAGCTGCTGCTGGGTCACTGGACTGTCCAGTATACTCATCTCGATCATGCTGAAAGGAGCTGGAGAAGTAATCCAGTCAAAGGGAAGTGAGAGATCCCCCTGCCTGATCCGAGGCACCGAACAAGAGTGGAAGCTGGAACCAAGGTACACCGCCCTCTAGACCTTGCTTCTGGAATAAATGCGCTGATGTCGACAGAAGGAGGTCCGCCGCAGGTGAGGCAATAAGAGACCCGCAACTAAGGCATGAGAGAAGAACAATAGAGCGACAGACAGACTGACACCAATGATGATAGTGGAAAGGGGGAGGATGGAGTGGCGAATGGACGACTTCCCTTGTTAGAGCATAAAGGGCATGAATGACATGGTAGCGACTGACACAATATCGAAAGGGATAGGGGACAGTGGGACTGAAGGTCATGATATGCGACACAAGGGAGGAACCAAGCAAAGAAGGATGGAGGGCTATAGTGGGGTGCAAAAGGACGCATTATAGACTCCATGAATGCAATGATGACTCGACTTGGATGCTCTAAACAAGGGCGACTGTAGAGTGCTGCCACACAGTAAAGGCCCCAATGGGGGGTCATAGAAACATGAGTACAAAGTGGGCACTCATGACGAAAATCAGCACGAACATGGACAAGTAAGGGGGCGATGTGGTGCCCCAAGTACAAGTGTCGTAAGTGAGGAAATTCGATTTTAAGGAGTGGTGAAGTGACCCTTCGTGGAAAAAATGTGTCCGGGTGAAGTATCAAATCACTGAAAACTAAGTAAAACCCATTTGAGAGCTCGGTGAGATCTATCCAGCGGTGCTGACGGTTCGTCGAACGGGGCTACGGTGTGGTCGCAGCAGTCGAAAGAAGAAACGGGGGTTCTCTTTTAATGAGGCTGTTTTCCCTCCAAAATCATTCATTTGCTATTGTTGCTGTGGTGAATGTGGAGAGGAGAGAAGGCCCTAAATCTTGCGGCGAACGTAGCGGACAAACTGACCGTTGGATTCGAGATCTGTCGGTTGGAGGTAAGAGGCCTAACCTTGCTCTTGCATTTTGATGGATTAGATTTGCAGTTTAGGGCCCAACACCCCAGAAACAGCCCCTCCCTCCTCTCTACGGCCGGGTCGCACTTTTTGGGGCAAAAAGTGCGACCCAGGACGCAGGTTTGAGGGCAAAAGTGCGACTTGGTCCAGAAATGGGCAGAAAACTGCGACCTGGGAGGGGAGGGGGGCTTGGTGCTGTTTGATGGTTGGGAGTTGGGTTTTTGTGTGTGGTTATGGTTTGCCCGATCTGTACCCTGACAAAAAGAATGTGTTTGTGCAGGTATGGCAGAGTTACGAGTCAACTGGAGAGAGAGGGATCTGGGAACACTTCGGGCAGAGATCCAGGCGGATCAGGGCGTCCGTCGTGTATTGGCCAGAGTTGGGGTTCTCAAGTTTGTGGAGAACCCGTTGATGAGAGCAGGGGAACCATTACTGGCCCGGATTATCAGTTACTGGGATCCAGATCAGGAGATCTTTGTAGTGTAGGGGCACAGGATCGAACTGACGGTCCAGGATGTGTACTTCCTGACCGGCCTCCCGCCATTGGGGATAGTGGGAGACACGCAGCCAGTGTTGCCGCGGGGGCGGCATATCATGGAGTTTGTGGAACGCCATTGTCGACCGGGTTTCCAAGTCAAGGGGACTCGGATATCGATCGGGGATCTAGAGAGGCTAGAAACCCGTGCGGTGGCCGCAGCTGTGCTGCGAATCCTGGGCACCCAGGCGTTCCATCACATCACCGGTGGGCAGATGATGATAGTGGAGAGTGTGTTGAGTGGGACCTACTTTGGGTGGGCCCAAATGATGTTGGTGTCGCTAAAGCGACAGTTGTCGCTATGCAGGCGGCGGGTGAATCATGATTGCTCATATGGGACTTTGTTGTGCGCCTTCTTCTTTGAGAAGATCCCGACCTTGAGGCCTCGTGTGCATCTTCCAGATGGGGGCCCGAGAGAGCCCAGGATGCGTCGTTGGGGACGACTACTCTGCAAAGGAGGAGGAGGGGCGGTCGGGCGAACATTTCGACCGGAGTTCTTTGCCCATTGGGATCGGATGCCGTTGTACATAGACGACTACCCTTATAGTGGGATGAGCTACTATGGGGATCCGGATTTGCCACTTCCGGCTGGTCGAGTTTGGGGGCCCGATGGTAAGTGACAAATTGCGATTCTTATATGGGCATGTTTAAAGTTTTTTGAATAGTAAATAATGATACTGATTCAGGGACTTTTGGTATGCAGATATAGCACCGGTAAAACCGGCCGGATATATGGGACGACCGGCAGCGTCTGGAGCTACGGGTCCGAGTGGATCGAGAGCAGCGCAAAATGATGGTGCGGCCGCCCTACTGGAGGACATCCGCCGTAGATGTGAGCAGCTGTTGACCGGAGTATCAGAGCGCGGGTGGCAGGATTTAGACGACCAGTACATAGAGCCATGTGTTGGTCTCCCCTCGGAGTGGCGAGGTATCATGCGGCGCATGGCAATGGCCGGTCAAACTATGCGGGATCTACATGCTGCAGGGGCAGAGCCATTGTCCCGGGAGCCTCCAGATAGTGATTAGGGGCATATGGTGCCCCTTCTGATGTATGTAGGGGCAGGTGGTGCCCCCTAGAATGTATGGAGGGGCATATGGTGCCCCCAGTTTTTGCTTGTAACATGCTATGGGCATGTCGTATGTATATGTATGGGGGGGCGTATGGTGCCCCCAGTTTTTTGGAACATGCTATGGGCATGTCATGTGTATCCGAGTAGATGGACTCATCAATATATGGTTTGCGACACATATTATGGATATGCATCGTCTTTTGATGGTTGATTTAATGTTATTGTCTTGTATGAATTGAGTGTGATAAATGCCAATCTAGAACATGGTTTGCAATACTATCTACGTAGTGATTCTAGTCTCTGGGTACATGGTTGAAAGTTATGGTTTCAAACGCACGTATTAAGACTTTTACTCGTAAATAGCGTCTAAACAGCACAGGGTTACGCACACGATAAACACCATTTAGTTGCATGACAAGAAGCAAGGAATCCAAACGAACGTGCAGATGGCGAATGCGATGCAACAAAGCATCAGCTAGTAGGCCACGCACCGCATCGTATTCGGCCTGATTGTTGGTGGCAGAACCAATGCATACCCCGTTAGACAGAACGAGGTCATGCAAGGGGGTGAAGATGGCCCACCCTGCCGAGGCAAGACTCCTGGAGTAGCGACTTGCACCATCGGCGTAACCGATAAAGGATGTGGACGGGGGAATGCGCAAGGTGGTGTGACAAGACAATACATGAGGGGATGAAAGGAAAGGACGGCAGCGTGAGGGGGCAGAAGTCATCGAGCGGTAATGGCGGGGGGAAGGGGCAGGATGAGAAAAACTCAAACAAGGTGATGTATGAGAGCTATCGGAAACATGGCGAGGACTCGGGCTGCGAAGGTCAACAGAGACACAAGTGGAGTGATCTCGAGCATCAAGGGACACAACGTGGGAGGTTGCAGACGGGCGAGGCTCCGAAGGTCGTGCAGAGGAGGATAGGTAAAGAATGGTGACTGTAGACTCCATCATCTGGACATCAGGGGGGGGGGGATGTGGATGGGAGCGGGGGGATCCTCAGGCTGGTCTGCAGCATACTGCGCGAGAATGGGAGAGGCGGATTGATTTTGTTCAACCTCATACTCGCGGATCACCTCAAGGGAGGCACGGTAATGCGTCGGGTGAGGACAATGATGGGAGTAGTGGCCATGGACACTGCACAAAGCACAAGGCTTGTTGGTGCGGAGAGTCTTGGGGTTCTTGGAGACGGTCGAAGCAGGAGTGGTAGTTTCAGGGACCGTAGTGTCGGGGAACGCGACTTTTACCATGGGGCGAATACGGGGTAACTCGGGACAAGCATGGGTGGCATGACCGATGATATCACATAAGGCACAAGGCTTTGAGGGTGGGGGAGGAGCCGAGGTGGTTGTGGTGGTTTGGTCTTTGGTTGCCCCCTTGCGGGCTTTTCCTTTCTTCCCGGGAGCCGACTCAACAGGAGAAGGGTCCTGTGGAGGTGCTGGGGATACAGTGGCTATGGAGGAAGCGAGGGGGACCGGTTGAACCGGTGTCAAAGCCATGTAAGGTTTTGGGTGACCAGGGGGGGTGGCGGCTGGGGGATCAAGGTACCAAACCGGAATACCCAAGGTCAAGTTAGGGAGAGAAAGGGTGGCCATGACGGGGACGGAATATACTCCGGGAGGGGGAGCCAAGAAGGGGATCTGTCCAGCAGGGTAATGACCGGGAGGTACGGCTCCAAGATGGTTAAGGCCAGGGGGGACCGAGCCTGGAGGATAAAGAGGTTCGGGGACACCAGCTGTAGGGGGAGGGCCAGAAGGAGGAGGGCCGGCTGGCTGAGATGGATGGCTAGGAGCGGGTTGCGGAGGGCGGGGAGGAGGGTGCGGACTAGCCGAGGCAGGCCGTTTATGGGCAGCCTGAGACGATTGCATCATGCAAACATTCAACAAGCTGGGATCAGTAACTGGAGGGGGAGGAAGGTGAGGAAAAGTACCAAGCAGGGTGGAATCTTTATAGACGCCGGGGGAGACACTGGTCAAGGAATCGACGGTTTGCTTGTTGGTTACAGAAGAGATGGTGGTCTCGGAGGAGGTCTGAGATGGCGGCTCATGATAAGATAGCTGGTCAATGATGACTATCTTCCCATTATGTGGAAAAGACATCTTGCGGAACACCGCGGATGGGACAGCAGACATGGCATAGGTGTAACTTCGCCCCAATAGAATGTTGTAGTCTAGAGGGGCGTTAATGACTTCGACGTCAACGCAAACAGTCTTACCGGCTAGGGTGATGGGACAGTTACGAAACAGGCCAATAGGCTGGGAGGCATGACCGTCCCACGCTCGAAGGGTGATCGTGGAAGGGGCCAGCTCAGGGGATCCGAGTTGCTTCCAAACCAAAGCGGACATCACACAGGTGGATGCCCCCTCATCAATTATACACCGGGATACGGTGGCGTTCCGGATTTTGACTGGGATTTGGAAAGCAACGGAAGGAGGAAGAGGAGGGTGGTCCGATTGGGTGGCGTCGAAAACAATCATTTGGTCATCAGCAGGATCAACAGCGCCCACGGCAGATAGTAGAGCCTTCCTTTGAGAAGGGCACGACTGGAGGAGTTCCAGTGTGGAAATGGCAGCGGGGGATTGTGCCAAATCATCTACTATACTGTACGATTGAGCGGCTCGACCGGAAGCAGCATTTCGGCGTAATGGACCCTTTGGAATCTTTGGGTGAACCTCAACTTTGGGTTGAGGGATGTGTAAGGGGCCACTGGGTGTCGAAAGAGGCTCTGTAGAACCTGAAGATGGAGGCTCGGGGGCAGACTGAGCAGGAGGCTTGGGGTACTGGCGAGACCGAGTTTGAAGGTGAAGGTCGACGGAAGGGGACGGATCGGAGCGCATCATAAGGATCTGGTAGTCATAGGAACCAGAAATGGACGAGGGTGTGGCTGCATGGCTGTCGGGGGGTTGGGTAGCCACGAATCCCTGTTGAGGGAAAGGATCAGTGAACACAGCTGGCTGGGTAGTGGCCACATTAGGAGGAGCGTGAGGGGAGGCGTGTTGTCCGCGCAATGTGGCTTGAGACTCCCACATCTGTCGCATATGGGGTAAGAGAGGACAATCGTGAGTGTAGTGACCGTAAACACCGCAACACGAACAGGGCTTGTTTGTGCGAAGCGGCCTGTCCGGCCTGGGCGAGATGCCCTGAGGCTGGTTGCTAGTGTTAGGGTCCATACCAGAATTGGGTCCTCGGTTACCGGGGGCAGATGGGTTCTAGTTGCCTCGCCGCCTTCTTTGAGAAGAAGGGGGATTAATCGCACCCTGCTGTGCAAATACTTGCCCTGGAGGGGGTTGTATGTGCTGTTGCAGGTTGTGCGGAAGCGCATATGCTGGAGGAGCTGGCGCACCAGGCTGTGGATAAAAGTAAGGGTTGGGTTGGGCGACATTGAGGTAAGCAGGAGGTTGGGCAAAAGCAGGAGGCATGCCGTATCCTGGATACATGTTGCCGGGAGGGGGAAGATTGCTTGAGGTGCTGGCCCCTCCCTGAGGGAGACCATGGCTCATAGGAGGGTGAGCGGATGGGTGGGAAAGAGATCCAACAATACCGTCGGCGGAATGAGATGCCCCCGGGGCGTTAGCGCCACCGGGCCTGGGGATGTCAGGGAGAACGGTATAAACATAACCAGATTGAGTGTAGATCAGGTCATATTTTAAAGCTATTTGGAGGGCGGCTTCTTCAGATTGAGGAAAGTGAGAGGCGACATCTTTGCCGATGGGAGACGGGAGGGTGCGAAGGAACCAGTCCATGTAAACCCGATCTTGAAAGGGAGGGGCTCGACATAAGCTCCGTCTTCGTCGCCATTCCTGAACATGGGCAGAAAGGCGTGTGGAAGAGGATTGCTTAAATGAAGTCAAGAGCTCCATACCAGTGTCGTATCGGAGAGGGAGATGGAAGTATGACAAGAAGGCTTGGGCAAGAGTCTCGAATGTGGTATGGGAGGAAGTGGCCTGTTCGACATACCATTTAGAAGCTTCGCCGGTAAGCGTGCGTTGGAACAAACGAAGACGGATGGAGTCATCGGTAATGGAATTGGAGGAACACCACATGTGGAAAGATCGGACGTGATTGGTTGGATCTTCTCCAGTAAGGCCCTCGAACTTAGGGATATCAGAGGGCAGCTTGGTGGGCATAGTGGGCCAGGTAGCATTGTGGTGAATGGGATCATTAATCAACTGACGGAAATCAGGGAGGCTGAGGCCTGCAATGTACGGCAGCACAGGGGTGGCCGGAGTAGTGGTTGTGACGGTTCCGCTAGAAGTAGGGCCGGCATTGGGGCCGGGAGATCCGCTAGCATTAGGCCCTGATCCGGACATGGTGAAGGTAAAAAGGGGAGAACCGGAAGGAGAAGGGGGACCCGATGAATCAGGAGAGGAGTCGGAGTGCGGACTCGAAGGTGGACTGGCTCGACGACGACGGTGCGGAGCAGGTCGATCAACCGGAAACTGAGGATGAAGGCCAAGAAGTCTCCAGGAAAGGCGCCTTGGGGGCGCAATGATGACAGGAAGAAGGAAACCGACAAGGGCAGAAAGGGACAAAATCAAGAAGGTCAAGGGCAGAAAAGGTGCAGTGACAATTGATTTTAGAGTCTTTGCCAGGCGGTGGAAACCAGGCGCTTCTTCACTTAGGGTCGGTGTGTGGCGTGCGTTAATTTTAATTTTTAAACCCTTTCCGTTGTTTGAGAGCAAGAAAAAGTGTGCGACGTAGCTGAAAATAAACCTACAGAGAACAGAATAAAATGCTGAAATAACAGAAAAATACCAGCTACGTATGCATCTATCTAAACCAAGAAGGTGGGTCTCTCACAACTATGCTGAAAAGAAAGGGAAAAACTATGGAAACACACACAAAGGAAGCTCGACGGATCTAGGGTCAAAGGGGACAGAGATCTGGAGGATAAAGCTGCAGACAAGGGGTGCAGATCACAGCCAAGAGACAGAGGCAAGGTGGCTGGAAAAAGGGAAATCAACAAAAAACCGGGGGGGGCAAGGCAGAGGCCTTTAGAAGAGGTCCAAACAAAACGACAAGAGGTGATTTGAAAGGAAAAGAGGCTGATTTCGATGGATCTGAACGTGAGGTAACAGATCTGGAAAAAGAGGGGGCTGAAGCTCTGAAACCGACGGCTGAAACAGCTGAAACTCTTCCACAAAAAGTGGAGGGTACTAAAGCCTTAAGGGGCTGGGTTCCCACTTAGATGAGTAAAAACAGATCAGATCTTGGTCAAGGCGGGCTGAGACAGAGGCTGGAAAACCCTGGCAGAGGCTGCAGCAGAACCCAGAAAAATTTCAGAAAAAATGCTGGAAAAAAGGCAGGTCGCAGGTTCTGACCTTATCTGAGTTGAGGTCGCAGGAAACAGGCCAAAAAGTGCGTCCAGGTCGCAGGTTTTGGGCCAAAAGGTGCGACCCCCCCATTCCGGTTGTTTCGGCGGCATATTTTCTGAAAAGTTGCCGTCTCAGTTGCGGCTGGTGTCGCTTACCTGCGTAATAGGGCCAGAAACACACGGAAGTTAGAAATTTTAAGTTTTTAGGGTTTTATGTGAGAAAAATGACATGAAAAGAGAAAAACTAAGCAGCTGAAAAGAAGCCCTAGGGCCTGAAGTAGCTGGATATGCAGGAATATGAGAAACGACAGCGGTCGTAATTTAAAACCCGTGTGGAGTCGCCATTTGTTAGTATGAATTCTTCGTCGAAGTGTACGAAAAAGAACCACTTTAGCTACGCATAACTAATAGCCCTAACAACAATAATGGCTGCAAAACATCTTCAGATCTGCAATTAGTAGTTAAAGTGCTGCAACAAACGGATCTATAAATGGAAAGACATTAAGTAGTAAAGTAAAGAGTTTGCTCCATGCATCCAACAGACAAGACAAGAACACGATTTTTGAATGAATTTTTATATTACAGGGCACCTGGGAGGAAACAAGAAGGTGTATCCAGATCTCCTCAATGGGATAGGTTCTTTGTAGTCCTCAGCACTTCAGATCTAAGCTTTCTCTCTCTTGTAGATGTAGAAAACCCAATGTAGAAGGTAGAGCTCAATGGGAGCAAAATGGCGGAAAAATGAGACCAAGTGTATAGATCCAAAGTGATCTAATGGGCAACAAAAGGTGAAGAATGAAGGGGAAAACCCTCCTATTTATAACAAAATATTGGGTCATTCTAGATCTTGGTGCATGATTAAAATAATGTTAACCAAGTCTAGATCCACCTCTATGGAATATTTTATTATTATTTGTTGGAGGGAAAGGGACTTTGACTTGGGTCAAAATCCCTTGATTAGTGAAGAATAAATAAATAAATGATTTATTTATCCTTTTAAGGAAGTGGTTGAGATATAATCAAATAAATAATGATTTATTTAATTAATAGTGGTTGATTTGGTCGTATTTAACAAGGAATATTATTTAAATAATTATTCCTAGAAAATAATAAGATAACTATGGGTGTATCTCATTAATTTATTTGTTTTTGGGTTAAACATGATTGGGAATAATAATTAAATTATGGTTTAATTAATTATTCCTTTTGGGGTTTCCTTAATTAACATAGTGAAAGCAGTTTTACTTGGGGTAAAACTGGTCTTACATGGTGTACTTGGGTCCATCTAATAATAAAAGGTGAGATGACCAA